>OZ023263.1:132658153-133367669 GCA_964006375.1 Tillus elongatus
TTAAGGAAACGATCGTCTGGTTTTTTTAAATATATTGTAGTTATTTGAGTTTTCCAGGTGTACGTGTCTTCATAATACTACCTGTTTCTTCATTATTTTGTCCTTTAGGTTTCTACCTTATCTACAATTAAACCTACTAGCTTGTGTCATTGATAAATGAGATGACGGTTACATTCAGTTTTGTTGATATTTTGAGTGCCAGTCACTATGACCTTGACTTCATTTCGTATATTTTTAACTAAGCTATACAATGTATTTGTTCGATAGACATTTCTATACTAAGCAGTATGCTGGTATGTATGATATACGTAGTTTTACTAGGCGATAACATCTGCTTCTTTCAGTTCTTCTAACAGCTGTTGTGGCAAACTAGTAGCTGTCTAACAGCTGTAGTGCTAGCCACAGAGCTGGCCAACAGCTGTCGCGATAGACGACCAACAATAGATAGGTAGACAGAAAACCAACTCAAAGCTAGTATACCTTAAACCGCCAAACAGTTTGTATCTCTTAGCACGGTAACCAACTAACAAGTGGTTTACATCAGACCAACAACCAACTTGATTGAAACAAAAAAGTTTAGCGAGCTGGACGTGAGAAGAGAAAAATATCAAGTAAAAGATATTAGTACAGCACAAAACGAAACTTGCCGAAAACATTCGAAACAATCACTTAATCTGATAGTGCAGACAATGGTGAAGATTTGCATCCTTTATACAAACATTAATGATGAAATTAAACTAGATAAAATAGAAGGTTTGCTAGAATTGGTTTTTATGTAAAGGCCTAAGGCATATACTTATGACGATCTTCGACACTATAAAGATATTCTAGGATCAAACAGTGTATATAATATATAAAGTTGAATACAATCCGAATGGGTGAACTAATTTTTCTCAGAAAAGTATCTAACTCTAACGAAACCAATGAAAAATCCTCATAGAAAAATCAACACTAACAAGTATATGATACAAAATAACATGCAAATAAAATATGTGAAATGGGATGACATATTTATGTCATCCCATTTCACATATTTAAGTTGGTTGATAGACTTAGAGTTCTAGTGCCTTTTCAAGTAGCTGGTAATAATGTTCATAACAACTAAATTCAATCAATCATTTAAGAACTGCAAGAATCACATTTTATCGCCTAGTAAAGCTACATATATCATACATGCCTGCCTACTGCTTAGTATAGAAATGTGTATCGAACAAATACATTCGATAGCTTAGTTTAGTAAAAAATATACCAAATGAAGTCAAAGTGAGTGCCAGTCACTATGAAGTGACTGGCACTCAAAATATCAACAAAACTGAATGTAACCGTCGTCTCATTTATTAATGTCACAAGCTAGATGATTTAATTGTAGATAAAGGACTAAAATAATGAAGAAACAGGTAGTATTATGAAGACACGTACACTTGGAGAACTCAAATAACTACAATATATTTAAGAAAGCTAACGATCGTTTCCCTAACCGAGTAAACGTCATCAGAGTTATAATGATCCTCAATATCTTACATCTAAATCTCTGCTTATATTCTTGTGCAGGTAGTTGGTTACTAACGTTAAGGGTGATTCAACAACACAACAATTAACACATTTGGATCGGCGGAAATACCTAAATTATTTTATTATATATCGGACTTGCTCCTGCTGATCTTTCTTGTAAATAAGACCCTCCTTTCGGTCTTCCTTTCAGACAAAAAACATTAATGAAAAGCCCATCTACAATACCTGAATTCAAGAAGGATAAGGGAACCTTTAACGTTCCTTTAAAGCAGAATAATAAAGACGTTGTGAAAAGTGAAATTAATTAATTCATTTGCTTATAGGCCTGTAAAAATGACGCTGCACTTTATACAACATTTTTGATCTTACTTGACTGTAATTTTCCAAAACGTTCAGTCTTTAAATCACATATGAAGGATATTATTGCAGATGAATGCTATGTATAGGCATCGATTATACTAATTGTTGAATCTTCGACAACTCGGCAGGATGATATTCATGTATCTTAGAATTTACACATCTTATGTAAAGATCAAGAGATATCCATGTGGTGCTACGATATACATCAGGAATAATTTAAAATAATATAAATTGAAAATTTTGTTTGAAGACGATTGCGAAACTTTGGATTTTGTGTAGTATACAAACCACCATCTACCCCATCTGTTTGAGAGACACCTGACTTGTGAAGGCTTATACTAACTGATTGCCACCTGTGCACATCAAAGTACATTTTAATATATATATATATATATATATATATATATATATATATATATATATATATATATATATATATATATATATATATATATATATATATATATATATATATATATATATATATATATATATATATATATATATATATATATATATATATATATATATATATTGCCTCTTACGACCCGCATTATTTCGCATACCAGATTTCGCGATCAGAATTGAGTACTTGTGACGTTTCAAGGTGAGGAGATCATTGTGATATTGGAATTGAGACAGAGGCGTGGTGTCATTCGATCGGCACACTTCAGAGGACAAACTAATAACGAACAAAAAAAAAGGTTCTGATGAGTGAAATGTGCCGTCGGTCAAACAATAGCTAATTGCGATTAGGTTACGGATGTAGCGTACTTATCACAAAATGTATGTAAATTTGAAACTCTGAAACGCGCCGACTTTTTTCTCTCCAAGTTTTCCGTCTAATGTGACACAATTGAAAGGCACATGTTTATTTATTTCCTTCGAGTTGGTGTACTTGTTAACCGGCTTGGTGCCTTCGCTGACTGCGTGTTTGGCGAGTTTACCGGGCAGAAGGTGCCTGACGGTGGTCTCGATCTCCCGGCTGGTTATCGTGGATCTGTTGTTGTAATGAGCGAGTCTGGAGGCTTCGGCGGTGATGCGCTCCAATTTGTCGTTGACGAAGCTGTCCATTATGCTTATGGGCTTGCTCGAGTTACGGGGTCGGCATGTACTTGCTTCAGTATTTGGTAAATATAAATTGCAAAGCTCTGCTTCATCCAGCGCTTCTTTTTGTCGCCCTCGGAGATGTTCTTCTGGGCCTTGCAGGCCTTCTTGATAACTTAACCTCTAGCCTTCGGTGGTATCTTGTCGTACAGTATACATAACAGACATCGGAACGCCAGTAACCGTCCGCTTTTCTTCTTCTTTGGTCGTTAACTATATTTTTCGGTTGTTGCTTCCGTAACCTTACCGTTGTTGTCAGGTTTTCGGATTTTCTTGCCTTTTAAATGTGTGTCAATTGCTATGACGGTTCGCACCGAAATCCACTTCGTTTTGTTAAGCGGCGCTGTGGACGTAGGTCACTCTCAACGAATCCATCCCCGTCATTAATGTCGGCCAACATATATCTATAAAGGCATACTGCATATGACCACAACACTTCCAGAGGGGGCATGGCAGTGTATGTTTAAACAAATATTGACCACCTTCTTCTCAGTTCGTAGTTCAGCGTGATTCAGAGTGCAGCCGCAGCCAAGTCAACGCCCAGGTGAGACTCCATCTACTTTGTTGTGCCTAAAACATCCTATAGGCGGCCCCTCAACGAACGTGCATACGTTCTTTCTTCTCAATTTAATAATTGAGCAAAATAATTTTTGCCCTCTAAAGTGTGTCGATCGAAATGACACTATGCCCTTCTTGTCTGCTATTGTATTTATAATTTGAGTACTTCAAAATATCGTGAAGAGCCAGTGTAGTTCACAGTGCAGCCGCAGTGAAGTCAGCGCCCACATACTTTGTAGCCCCTAAAACTCCCAACGGATGTTCATTCGATTTAGTGGTAATTTTGCACAGACGGTTCTCACGGCGGAGCGTCTATTACAGGTAACCAACCGTACACTTCACGCTTGTTTTTTTCTGTCGTCACTTATGGATCCAGTATCCGCCCTACCCTTGTTAACGTTGCTGGAAACCAGACTCCCCTCCCTCCATGTCGAGATTACTCATTAAACACCCCCTTGAAACCTAGAGAGGTGGCGTAAACCACTCGCTGTTACATTTCTGCCAATATTATTTACATTTGTTCTCTCATTTACGGCCATTTGCGCACTCGCAAACGATGTGTTCTGGCATATCTCTATCACCACAATAGGTACATTCTTATTTGTCAACTATTTTGTTTTACTCAGGTAAGACCTGAAACGCTAATGACCTGACAGATTTTGGGTAAAATAATAACCCACCTCCCAATGCTGTCTCGATATCTATATCTATATATGTGAAACAAGCCTCTTTGTCCGCTGGGATGTTGACTTTCACTGTTTCCATTCTCGCTGAGACTTCAGCAAAGTTTCGGTGCTTGCCCTTTTTTTTTTCTTTTCTTCTATTTTCGCCTCTTTCGTAAGTTACCTCTATTGCCAATAATTAATTAAGCAAGCGCCACCATTGAAAATAAATTTAATAACATCTTTGTTGCTAAACATTAGAGGTAAAAAGAAGTTTAGTGAAGAAGCAGTGGCAGCAGTTTTTGTTATGGTGGAGATACGCATAGTGGAGTTTAGTTGGATTCAAATAAAATAGTTAGTTGCATTAAAACCAATTCTAGAAAACCTTCTATTTTAGTATTTTAGTTTAATTTCATCATTATTGAAGTCTAAGTGTTTGTATAAATGATGTAACTCTTCATAAATGTAGGCTCTATGAGGTTTAAGCATCAAGTGATTCTTTCGAATGTTTTCAGCAAGTTTTGTTTTGTGCTGTACTAAAATAATATCTTTTTGTTACCGTGCTAAGAGAGACAAACTGTTTGGCGATTTAAAGTATATTTTTTGAGTGAGTTGTCTCTCTACCTATCTATTGTTAGTTGCCTATCACCACAGCTCTTGGACAGCTGTGTGTCTAACACTACTGATGTTCGCCAGCTACTAGTTACACACGACAACTGTTGGTCAGCTCTTAGACAACGGTCTGACGTGATACTGTATACCTATGTAATATTTTCATAGACTATATAAGAGAGCTTTTGGCAATTCGTTAATAGGGTTAACTAGAAATTGCTCCAATTTGGTTGCCGCAGCAGATGCAGATAAAGCTTTAATGTTTAACATTGAATGCATGGTATTACATATTCACCGAAACGATGTTATACAACAGCAATTAGTTAAGTCGACTACTATGGATAAAAATATAGATACCATATAGAAAATGGGAAATGTATGAATACGTTTCAGGTGAATATATTTGACCTGCAGTACCATGGCAAACATTAAAGCTTTATATGCATCTGCTGCGCCAATCAAATTGTAGCAATTTCTATTTATGCGTATTAACAAACTGCTGAAAAGCTCTCTTATATAGCCTTTGAAATTAGAGGTATACAGTATCAGGAGACAGCTGTCTAACAGCTGTTGTGTCAAACTAGTAGATGTCTAACAACTGTAGTGATAGACACAGAGCTGGCCAACAGCTGTCGCGATAGACGACAAACAATAGATAGATAGACAGAAAACCAACTCAAAGCTAGTATACCTTAAACCGCCAAACAGTTTGTATCTCTTAGCACGGTAACCAACTAACATCAGACCAACAACCAACTTGTTTGAAACAAAAAACTTTAGCGAGATGGACGTGAGAAGAGAAAAATATCAAGTAAAAGATTTTAGTACAACATAAAACAAAACTTGCTTAAAACATTCGAAATCACTTAATGCTTTAATCTGATAGACCTGACAATGATGAAGATTTGCATTCCTTTAAACAAACATTAATGATGAAATTAAACAAGATAAAATAGAAGGTTTGCTAGAATTGGTTTTTATGTAACGGCCCTTAGGCCTTAGCATATACTTATGAGGATCTTCGACACTATAAAGATATTCTAGGATCAAACAGTGTTTATAAACTTAAAATGGGTGAACTAATTTTTCTTAGAAAAGTATCTTACTCTAACGAAACAAATGACAAATCCTTGAGCGGAAGATCCTCAACTCCTCACGGTTTTGGTGACGACACACATCTTAACTTTAAAAAAAAACCAACCTAGAATTCACAATGTAATGATAGAAAAATCAGCACTAACAAGTGGATGATACAAAATAACAAGCAAATAAATTATGTGAATGGGGATGACATCAATGAGTTAGTTGATCGACTTAGTTCTAGTGCCTTCTCAAGTAGCTGATAATAATGCTCATAACAACTAAATTCAATCAATCATTGAAAAACTGAAAGAAGCAGATGTTATAGCCTAGTAAAGCTACATATATCATACATGCCTGCCTACTGCTTAGTATAGAAATGTCTATCGAACAAATACATTGTATAGCTTAGTTAAAAATATACGAAATGAAGTCAGTCCTATGACTGACTGGCACTCAAAATATCAACAAAACTGAATGTAACCGTCATCTCATTTATCAACGACACAAGCTAGAAGATTTAATTGTAGATAAGGTAGAAACCTAAAGGACTACAATAATGAAGAAACAGGTAGTATTATGAAGACACGTACCCAGGTAGTTGGTCACTAACGTTAAACAACGAAAACGGCGGAAATACCTAAATTATTTTATTATCTATCGTACTTGCTCCTGCTGATATTTCTTTTAAATAAGACCCTCCTTTCGGTCTTCCTTTCAGGCAAAAAATATTAACGAGCAGCCCATATACAATATCTGAATTTAGGAAGGATAAAGAAACCTTTAAAGTTTATTCAAAGTAGAATAATAAAGACGTTGTGAAAACTGAAATTAATTAATACATTTGCTTAGAGGCCTGGAAAAATGACGCTGCACTTTATACAAGATTTTTTTTCGTATTACTTGACTGTAATTTTCCAAAACGTTCAGTCTTTAAAAGCGCATTGAAGGATTTTATTGGAGATGAATGCTATTTGTAAGCATCGACTATACTACTTATTCAATCTTCGACAACTCACCAGGATGATATTCAGATACCTGACCATCTTAGAATTTACACATCTCATGTAAAGAGCAATAAGATATCCATGTGGTTCTACGTTATACATCAGGAATAATTTAAAATCAGATGAATTTGAAATTTTGTTTGAAGACAATTGCGAAACTTTGGATATTGTGTAATATATATAAACCACCATCTCCCCATCCACGCAGCTAAAGACAAATGCAATAACATGTATATATATATATATATATATATATATATATATATATATATATATATATATATATATATATATATATATATATATATATATATATATATATATATATATATATATATATATAATAATAATAATAAGCGGTTGCCAGAATACGTAGATTTTTGGTGATTTCAATGTAAACATTACGAAGAAACAAAGCAGTTCATTCTTAAATTATTTTACAAATAAAATGTTCAATAGTCTGACATCACAATCGTCTACAGATGGAAACACACAGAGTGATGTGGGTTTTTCAAACAACAGAAAAAAATCAGACTACTCACTCGTGCTCACTATTCCAATTCATATTTCAGCTTTCGTAAGCCTGTAGTTTGTATCTTAAAAAACTATTAACAATTAAAAAAGCTACTCAGTCAAAACGAATCATGGGTCATCTGTAATAGGGACATCAAACATTGTAGCAACTGTTTTATCTAGGGAGTGTGACTCCCAAGTCCATTTTACACAAAAAAGGTAGACGTGCAAAACCGATAAAACAACCTGACTTGTCTGTGGCTGCACTGTGAACTACGTTCAACTACAAACTGAGAAAAAGGTGGTCAATATTTGTTTGAACATACACTGCCGTGCCACCTCTGAAAGTGGTGTGTTCATTGCGGTATGCCTTTATAGATAGAAGTTGGCCGGCACGAATGACGGGGCCGGATTCTTTGAGAGTAACCTACGTCCACAGCGCCGCGTAACAATAACGAAGTCAATTTCGGTGAGGACAGTCATAACAATCGACACCAATTTAAAGGACAACACACAATCCGAAAACAAGCCATGTAAAGTTACGGAAGCAACAACCGAAAAATATAGTTAAAGACCAAAGAAGAAAAAAAAGCGGACCGTCACTATCGTTCCTACGTCTGTTCTGTATACTGTACGACAAGATGCCACCGAACGCTAGAGGTAAAGTTATCAAGAAGAATTGCAAGTCCCAGAAGGGCCACAAAAAGAAGCGGAGGATGAAGGAGTGCTACGCAATTTATATACACAAAATGCTCAAGCAAGTACAACCCGACCCTGTATCGCGATCAAGGCCATAAGCATAATGGAGAGCTTCGTCAACGACATATTGGAGCGCATCACCGCCGAAGCCTCCAGGCTCGCTCATTACAGCAACAGAACCACGATAACCAGCCGGGAAATCGACACCACCATCAGGCACCTTCTGCCCGGTAAACTCGCCAAACACGCAGTTAGCAAAGGCACCAAGCCTGTTATCAAATGCACCAGCTCGAACTAAATAAATAATCGTGTGCCTTTTAATTGTGTCATATTAGACGGAAAACTTGGAGGAAAAAAAGTCGGCTCTTCTCAAAGTCACAAATTTACAAACATTACAAAAGCTCGATCCGTAACCTAATCGCAATTAGCTATTGTTTGACCGACGCCACATTTCACTCATCTTTTTTTTTCTTCTTCATTATTATTTTGCCCTCTGAAGTGTGTCAATCGAAATGATACCACGCCCTACTTGTCTGTTATGGTATTTGCCAATTTGATAAGTTCGAAATATCGTGAAGAGCAAGCGTAGTTCACAGTGCAGACGCAAGTAAGTCAGCGCCCAGGTGACACTCCGCCTACTTTGTTGTCCCTAAAACGTCCTATACGCTTCACTCGCAGCGTACGTTCATACGATTTACTGGTAATTTCGCACAGACGTTGCTACGGTTCTCACGGAGGAACGTCTATTATAGGTAACCGACCGTAGACTTCACGCTCGTTTTTTTCTCTCGTTACTTTTGGATCCAGTATCCGCCCTACCTTTGTTAACGTTGCTGGACCCCGTAAAGTGATAAAACCACAAATCTCTGAATTCCCCAACTTGACGGTTACTGTTCTCAGTGTTCTTCGTCCCACTAGCACTATACTTCAGTTTTGTGTGGCCCAAGTCGGTGACCACTATTTTCCATCCAGTTTTACACCCTTGCTATTGACCAGTTGATATTATTCTCTAGGTCACCCTTATTTACTCTGCTTACAATCACCGCCAAATGATCTTCATACCCTATAATAGCCGTGTTGTTTACGGACTCCAGACTAAAGAGCTTATCGTAATACATGTTTCACAGTGTTGGTCCTGACGCACGCCACATGTAGCATGAGTCCGATATTTCTGTGCAATCAGTATCTATCTGCAAACTGGGACAAGCCTTTTCAGAGAACGAATAATAGAGAATGATTTATATACATACTTAAGACAACTATACGACGAGTTTAACGGACTAAAAACTTACACCGACAACATACTAAGAGTGATGAATGTAGAGTACAAGTTGGAATATAATTTTTTTCTTTTAACCATTAATTTTACCATTAGCAATATTGATGACACATTTTATCGAATCTTTCCAACATCAATTAGGAACAAAGGAGGTGTAATGAACAGACTAGCATCTATATTCAAATCAATAACTGGGAACCTAGATGCGGATGACGGCGACAGAATATATAAAGCTCTCGAAATTATGAGAAAATATCAAAATCAAGTACATTAACTTTTTAGGTCACAAACATCGCTAATGATAGATGCTATAGCAGAGTTTATTAAAACAATAGACAACCTGAACCATAACCAAGAAGCCATAGTAGCGAGAATAAACGATTTTGAATAGAAGATTCAAGATAGTCTAAAAAGCGACTAACTAACGAATTTTCAGAGTAAAAGTTTTGGAATTACTCACACATATCGTTATTTTAACAAATAACGATATGTGTGAGTAATTCCAAATGTTTTACTCTGAAAATGTATTAAATATGATATTAACAACAGAAAATGCAATTACGTTTTCAAAATTAAGCACGTATAATACGTCAATACTGAAACCTAAGCTAATATCAAAAGAATTAGAAACCATTGAAAACCATATCTCAAAATCAAGATTAATAAAAAAATCCGACATTTCACTTTACCACAAAATATTTAAAATGAAAACAGTTCAAATTGACTTAAAATTATATTCCAAATAGATATACCTTTAGTAGACAAATCAGACTATACTTATTACAATTCTATGCATTACCAGTCCCTAAATATCCGTATACCTTCAAAATGATTGTACCTAGAAACAAGTACCCAATCGTTAGCGCAAACACTACCGTTACAGAAACGAAAAGTGTAGGAATCTAAAAGACCAAACATACTTTTGTGAAAATGACAACCCGACAGCCCTAAACGACAACAACCCCTGCGAAATTAAACTGATCAAATTCCAGAAACAAATTGCAAACAAGAACTGGTCAAAATAACAAAAACAACATTCTCTAAGTATGGCAATACACAATACATAATAGTGGCACCAGAAGAAACGAAGATCAAACTTAGCTGCGAAGAAACCAAAATAATCAGCGGAACAAAACTGGCGACTCTGAAACCCAAATGCCAACTTATCATCAATAACGTAAGATTCAGCACAGTACAAATGGCGTCGGAAACACAACAATCATTAAATCTCCCAACCATAGAATTGGTAACAAATAAAGCACCCATCTTCCAAATTACCAGAATTAAAATTAGAAAATGTCCCACTGCACGACTTGAACAATATCAAATCCCAGTTACAATAAATCAATGGCAGAATTCCAGGAATTTCCCATATACCACCCTAGTGTATGGACAATCACAATAACTTCAAGATAAATCTTGCAGAAGTCAAAAAAGAAAACTGATTACTCCAAACCAACCACTTTCGATGACGATTCGGAACGATTCGGAACTATTCCTTCTCTAAAGGATGGAGGAGATAACGATGGCCACCTCATACAACGTTTCAACACCCAAGATCGCTGACGAATGGATTAATAGCAGCGCTATTAGAATAGACTATTCATGGGTGGGTAAACAACTAGACCCAACTCAGCAAACGGCCACCTGTCAAGATCACCTTCAACTCAGCAACCAGCCACCTTAAACAGCAACCTAGTGTGGAAACCGCCTCTCGGTCCACGCCACACCAGAGACTATATATGGAAGTTACCAGACCACGGACGAACATTCCCACATTGTTATTGCTAGAGTCTCTTTCATGTTGTCAGAATGTATCTTTATCATTTTTATTATTATTCATAAGTATTGTGTGTAACTCTAATCAATAAATTTTTTTAAAAATTCAAGTGTGTTGACAAGAAAGTTTACTCGCGAAAGGTGTTATCATGAAAAGGTATATTAAAGAGGTGTTATTGAAATGTGATTACAGCGGTGATGTCATCTATTATGATATATATATATATATATATATATATATATATATATATATATATATATATATATATATATATATATATATATACTTATGCCTATGCGGAAGTAGCTGGACCAACCGTGCAATAGCTGGACGTCCAGCTATTAACATGCTGGTATTAATATGTACATGCGTTATTGGCTGGACCTATTTCATGAGAACATTAAAAGTAAAAATTAATGCGCCTGTGCGGTGTTGCCAAATGCTCAAAATATTAATTCTATTTAAATATTTACATGTTTTAGTGAATTTTATGTACACTAGGACCGCAAAAAGCATGAGGTTACTTAAGACTTTATTTAATAATAATATCGTCAGGATATTTCTTACGAATTTCTGGAACAAAAATGATTATTGCATAAGTTACTTTTCATGTAATATAGCAAAAAATCTACAGGTGGTTTGTAAAAATAATGTTTTGGAAGAGACAAAATATAAATTATTTTTTGATATTTGCAGTAGATGTGCCAAAATCACAAAAACACAAAATGATTACCAAGGCCCTAGTGTATAATAAGATTGCAAATTATATTTTGTAACCCTTTGCAAAAGTGAGAAAAATGCATATGCAGATCGGGATAGCAATTAAGACCTTTCCGAAATATGAATTATTTTTTGATATTTGCCGTAGATGAGCCAAAATCATAAAAACAAAATAAATTATTACCAAGGCCCTAGTGTATAATAAGATACGCAAATTATTTTTTGTCACCCTTTACACAAGTGAGAAAAATGCATATGAAGATCGGGATATCAATTAAGGCGTTTTCCAAATATTTATTATTTTATCGCATTTGCAGTTAATGTGCCAAAATCATAAAAACAAAAAATTATTACTTAAGCCCTTATGTATGAAAAACCATGCAAATTATTTTTGTCACCTTTTTCAAAAGCGAAAAAATGCATATGAAGATCGGGATAGCACTTAAGACGTTTCCGAAATATGAACTATTTTTTGATATTTGCAGTAGATGTGCCAAAATCATAAAAACAAAAAATGATTGCCAAGGTCTCAGTGTATAATAAGATATTCAAATTATTTTTTGTCACCTTTTGAAAAAGTGAAAAACATTCATATGAAAATCGGGATAGCAATTAAGACGTTTTCCAAATATGTATTATTTTTTCGCATGTGTCAAAATCATAAACACCAAAAATGACTTCCAAGGCTCTAGTGTATAATAAGATATGCAAATGATTTTTTGTCACCCTTGCCAAAGTAAAAAAAAATGCATAAACAGATCCGGATAGCAATTGAGACGTTTCCGCGATGTGCATTATTTTTTGACATTTGCAATTTTTTAAACAGGAATCTTTTTTTTATATTTACATTTAAAATCATAAAATCACAAAACTATTACCAAAGCCCTAGTGTATAATACTACAGCATACACAACTCTCAGCTCGGACAGTTTTAGAATGAATTGAATATGATTCTATTCCTATTTTTCAAGTTGCAGATTTTTTTACGCGCTAAAATATAATATACAGTCACAGCATAATAATTGATTGGTTATGCTGTGCTACAGTTACTTTTCAATTTTTTCTAAACATATGTTTGACAGGTCAGGTAAAAGCTTTGAAATTTACAAAAGGAGGGTACAGAAACAGAGCTGTAAAACTTTCTGGGATCAACGTCGTAAAAGCGGTATATCAAAGCCCAAACGTTATTTATCTATGCGACGCTTTTATATACAAATACATAATATTTGAGAAAAAATGCTAGGTTTAATATTTGAATATGACCAGCCACTAACTGCTATACTAGAGTGACTAACATTAATTAGATTCTTATAATTTTTATGTTGCATTGTTCAAGTATGCAGTACAGCATAAGAAACAGTCTTCGTATGCTATGTAACCAAGATTTATGCCAGTAAAAATAAGTTGCACTTTAAACCTAATTTACAGCAAATTTTTATAATAAACATATTCTTATAACGAGATTGGGGTAGTTTCTTTGTATACACAACATGTTTATTAAATTTATTTAAATTCATCATTTTTCCAAAACATAATAAAAATAATCTGTACTCACTGACTGAAGGCAAAGTCGCTTAGTAGTCGCAACGATAGGTTAAAATAAGGTGGTTTCCCGTTGCCTTTCATGTGGCACATTGACTGAAAAAAAATACATTCTTGGAAAACCTCTTAACTGTTATCCTGATGTTTAAATTCTTTTTTTTTTTTCTTACTTTTGCAAAGGGTGACAAAAAATAAATTTGGTGTAGTATTACATAATAGGGCCTTGGTAATGATTTCTGGTTTTGTGATTTTACCACATTAACAGTAAGTATCACAGAATCATTAATGTTGAAATGAAAAACGTGGTAGTAACTATCCCGGTGTTCAAATGCATTTTTTTAATATTTCCAAAGGGTGACAGAAAATTATTTGCATGAGCTTTTATGCGTCAGGCCCTTAGTGATGATATTTTGTGTTTCTATGAATTTGGCACATTAACTGCCAATGCGAAAAAATAATACATATTTGGAAAACGTCTTAATTGCTATCCCGATTTTCATATGCATTTTTCTCACTTTTGCAAAGGGTGACAAAATATAATTTGCATATCTCATTATACACTAGGGCCTTGGTAATCATTTTTTGTTTTTATGATTTTGTCACATCTATGCAAATATCAAAAAATAATTCATATTTCGGAAACGTCTTAATTGCTACCCCGATCCCCATATGCATTTTTCTCACTTTTTCAAAAGGTGACAAAAAACAATTTGCATATCTTATTATACACTAGGGCCTTGGTAATCATTTTTGGTTTTTATGATTTTGGCTCATCTACTGCAAATATCAAAAAATTATTCATATTACCGAAACTTCTTAATAGTTATCCCGATCTTCATATGCATTTTTCTCACTTTTGCAAAGGGTGACAAAATATAATTTGCAATCTTATTATACACTAGGGCCTTGGTAGTCATTTTGTGTTTATATAATTTTTGGCACATCTACTGCAAATATCAAAAATCAATACATATTTCGGAAACGTCTTAATTGCTATCCCGATCTTCGTTTTTGTGATTTTGGCACATCTACTGCAAATGCGAAAGAATAAACGTGATAATAGCTATTTAGATCTTCATATGTATTTTTTTCACTTTTGCAAAAAGTGACAAAAAATAAATTGCATGAGTTATTATACATTAGGGCCTTGGTAATAATTTTGCGGTTTTATGATTTTGCACATTAACTGTAAATATCAAAAAATAAGTCATATTTGAAAAAACTTTGTAATAAGTATCTCGATGTTCAAATGATTTTCTTTTATTTTCCAGAGTGTGACAAAAAATAATTTGCTTAGGTTGCTATACACTAGGTCTTTCGTAACTTGTTTTTGTGTCTACTTTTATATTGGGGCCTTGGCTTTATAGTCCAAAATTTGTCATTTGGGTACATGTAACCAAAATAACAAATAATACATACTAAAATTTAGTTTTCCTCTATGACTATGTTAATAATAAACGATTGGTTTAGTGTTATTATGTTATTGCAAAACACTTAAGACAAATTCTTTTTTCTTCGGTAAGGTGTAGTAGCATATAGCAATATATGGCTGGCATCTATGGCTAGCCATAAATTTACTACACTGATATTGTGATCGCGACGATCCATCCCGCTTTCTGCTGACCCTACGTGTAAATCTATGGCTCGGAATTTATGGATAACTTCACGCAAACTTTATCCCAGTTATATTCAGCAAACATGTCTTATCTCTGCTGCATCGAACATGATGCAAATGCAACTATGTGAATCTTAAAATGCAGCGGCTTTCCAGGAAATAAAGCTTTTAAGTTATTTACTTACCAATGCTACTATTTCTACCCCTAGGACTTTTTATTTATAATAAAAAATATGTACATTGTTTACCTAAACCTGCCAGTATAATTTTTTGACAGCTATATACATATAGCGCGAGTTTAAAACATGGAATAAATTCAGTTATTCAGAGACAGCTATCTTTTTCCAATAATTCGCAGACATGTCGATAGACATTTTATGTTGCGGTCTTTTCAAAAAATAAAATAAATATCATACAGTGTGTGCCAAATTTAAGGTACGACCTCATCGATATTTTTTTCAAATCCTACCCTACTTTGTTTTTGTTAAATAGGTTTAACCTACACATTAATTTGAAAAAAACAGCAGATTTTAAATTTTTATTTATTTATTATTATAAATCTAAAGGAATTAGTAGCACGAATAAGCAATGAATGTTGACTTATTTTCCCAAGATAACCAGAAATGTGTAAAACGAATTTCAATTCCGTTTATACTACTAACAAATAGTCAATCGACAACAACCTAAGCATATATTAAAGAAAATTGATATAGATTATCTATTTTTTATTTCTGTTTTAAAAATAATATAATGTATATTTTAGTGGGAAGGAATATAAACTTGGTGGTTAAGCATAACTTGACATGTACTTTAGAAATAGCCAACAAAACAGTAGGATTGTCGGTTAAACAAATTATGGACGTCATATCTCAAATTTGGGACAAATTCATATTATTAAAGAAAGATCACAGCTTAAAAACGACTAATTGACGTGTTCGCGCATTTGAAAAAGGTGTATGTGATTCACTGAATGTATTCTAAGTTACCAACATGCATTGTGTAATATGGCAGTAATAATGCTGATAATTGTTTATCTTTTTTTGTCGTTTCCTCAACGGCGACGTATTTCTACGACTATGGCCAATCACCGACGACAGGGAGCACTTCCAACTCACTTTCCTTTAAATTTGGCCGAACCTCGTTTTTTCTATAAGGAGGGTTCGGATATTCAGCGTGCCCAACCTCGCACGGAACACGGGACTAACGACTTCACGACTCCTCAGTGAATCGGAACCTGCAGAAATTCAACCTGCTCCAACTAAATGATAATTTTACAGTAGGGGCTGAAAAAATGAATGGGGAAGCCTGGAAATCAAACACAGTACCCTTGGATCCAGCGGCATACTTTCCTACCACTGGATCACTCAGGCTTTTTGATAATAATTGTAAAATATCTTTTGCAACAATTGGATACAATAATCAAAAATATATAACTCTATAACACTAAAAGTAGATCTCGTAAGTTTATAAAACAACAGTCATTATATACCTTGTCCTATTTTCGAATTAACTTTTGGGTTATCTTCTAAAAAAAAGCAGGAGTTGGATTAATTTTAATTCAAAATACTATATTACAAAACAAAACAAAAAAGGTATGAAAGATGCTCTCTTCTCTTAATACCAGGAAAGCCTCTGGCCTTGACGAGATCCCAGCAATTGGTCTCAAAAGATGCGCACCAGAACTTGCTCCTGTCCTGACCTGTCTGTTTTAGACATCTTACAATAGAGGCATATTCCCTAGTAACTGAAAGACTGCTTGAGTACAACCCGTCCCCAAGAAAGGATCCGAAGCGCTTCCTAGCAACTACAGGCCTATTTCTCTCCTTTCAGTCGCCTCTAAAGTGATGGAAAAGTATATAAACACCAAATTACCAAAATTTCTTGAAAAACACAGTCTAATCCACGACGGACAGTGTGGATTCGTTAGCGCACATCAACTGCCGACCTCATTTCCTTTGTCACCCATTCTTGGAACAAGTCTATGAAACTACACGGTGAATGCCAGATTGTCGCTCTAGACATATCCAAAGCATTCGACCAGGTTTGGCACGCAGCGCTGCTTAATAAACCTCCGGTCTATGGCCCACCACCAAAACTCTGTACCTGGACAGCAAATTTCCTCTCCAACCGGAGCATTTCTGTTGTTGTGGATGTCCATTCCCCTAAACTGTATCCAGTTAATGCAGAAGTCCCTCAAGGTTCAGCTTGAGCCCCTACTTTGTTTCTTTTCCACATCAATGACCTCCTCTCTAGCACATCTAACCCAGTTCACAGTTACGCGGACGACAGCACCCTCCTCTCAAATATACAATATTCTAAGCCTGTCTCTTTAGCTCAATTAGATGAGGAACGCAGACTCATGGAGGGTTCTGCCTCTGTGGATCTTCAAAAAATATTATACTGGGGAAGTAGAAATCTTGTACAATTCAACTCCACCAAATCTCAGTCTTGCTTTCTATCTCATAAGAGATGCACCAGTCCTAGACCCATCACAATGAACAACCAAGTTATTCAAAGTAATGAGACCTTTACACTTGTTGGCATATCTGTGGATCAAAATCTCAATTGGCACCAACATGTCACATCAATTGCAGAAGTGGCTGCTAAGAAATTAGGTTTCCTCGTCCGTTCTCGCAAATACTTTTCACCAGATAATCTCTATACCTTATATACTTTACAAATAAGGCCAAACCTCGAATACTGCTCCCACATCTGTGGTGCCGCTGCCGCTTTTACACTCGCTATTCTGGACTCCATTCAGAAGAGAGCAGCTATACGTCTCATCGATGACTCTACAATCACTCAAAGGCTGCCATCCCTTGCCCACCGACGTGCTGTTAGTGACCTCGTTCTCTTTTATAGATATCTGCACGGGCACTGCTCAGATGAGCTTTCTTCCATAGTTCTCCACCTGCTGCCTCCAACAGATTTAGCAAGAACAAAGCGAATGCACCGTTTTACTGTCCAGGTCACCATACATAGAACATCTTGTTATGCCCGCTCTTTTATCCCGAGGCCTTCCAAGTTGTGGAATTCCTTGACGGCACATGTTTTTCCTTCTCCTCAGAACCTCCAAACCTTCAAGTCCAGAATTAACAAGTTGCCTCTTTCCTCCTTCTCGACATCCACGGCACTATAGTATTTAGGCTGTAAGCCCTCGTGGTGTGTTGTTGAAAAATTAAAAAATAATAATAATAACCCTTCAAGTACGTTACGCCCCAACATCTACTATAATTACTGAAAATAGTCCAGGATCAGTTTGACTGACTTATTAATTTAGACACCATGTCGATTTATAAATTTCGGTCGGAATATTTTTTGAGAATAAACTTTGGCAGAAAATTTTTAAAACAAGTTTCATTTCTTAGGCAGACTAAATAGTTGTAAGTTTTAAATTACCAGTGCTTTCTTTAGACAGAGCCTACAATATGTTTTGTTGGTGTACTCATTAATCAAATGACCTTGTGGTTAGAAAACATTTTATGTCCAAATTTTCTTAAAGGGTTTCTTAAGCAATTACGGAGCAAGAGGGTTGAATACTGCCCACTAGACGATGTGCGTTTATAATCTCGGAACCAAGACACCCTACAAAAAGGCATTATGGGAGCCGAGACTATAATGTAATGTGTGGGAAGTGTCATCGTTGCATTTTATATTATAAAATACATATTATCGTGTCGGATGACTCCTCCCCTGTTAGATGGGATTTTAGGGGGTGCATAAAATTTAATTTGCAAAAATTTATATTCTAAGGTAAAACATTTAAAATGATCAAAAATTGAAAACAATTACATCAATAGATCAATAATTCGATAAAATTTAGAAAATATAACATATAACATGGTTATTCTTTAGGCAAAGGAAAAGCCTTTTGTTGGCTGCATTTTCGTTAACCTGTACGGAAATTTAAATATCAAGTATTTAAAGTTAACAATAAACAATGATTATGAAACACCCGTTAAAAGTAGCTTCCGCAGTATACACTCTATCACTGTTGCACTTCTTACTATAAGCTTAGCATAAACAATATGCTACTGTTTTCCTCTAGGTAAAGGAATAATGTCTTCAATTTCTGCGTCTTCCTTAAAGTAATTTTTTAATTTTTAAAATTTGAATAAACTAAGTTTATTCATCCCCTTAATGACGCTCACTTTGTTAGCGAAACGATCGTCGGGTCAAAAAACTGTATTGTGATGAATTGGGTTCTCCAAATTGTACTTATCAGTGCTCATCAGAGGTTCCAATCTTCACCCATTGTACAAAGCTAATTTCTATGACTATTATTTCACAGCAGCACGACCAAGATGGAGTTCTCCTCAAAGAGAAGCAGTTAAGGAGACCATTAGAAGACATTTAAAGGACGGAAGCAACCCCTCGATAGCTGAATGTGAACTTCTGAATGAAAATTGTTCAGTGTTAAACAAACGAACTCCCCAGTCTCTAAAACCTTACATTTCTAGTAGCACGAAAAAAGACAGACAATATGATAAATATTTCTTTTTAGCTATATTAAAATAAAATAACATAAAAATAAATCAATGACTATTTATATTACATTTTACAAATTTGCCTACTTTGTACAAATTTTCTTCTACTAAATTCCTGAGTTCTCCACTTTTTCTGCATTTTCTATTTATTTACGACAACTATTTTCACTGATTTCTCATATTCAATTCAAACCATAACACAAGAATTGTGTTTTATATGTAACTTATGGAAAAAGTTTGGTCATCAGTCATCATAGTTTTGTTAAGAGTTTGAATTATGTTACTTCCATTATGAAAACAGATCACATGCAATGTATTCAGATCCAGATAACTAATTACAATAATTTTGTTTTCTAGGAACTCAATGTATTACATTTTGAGATAAAACACGTGTGTTTTTAGACAAGACTGTCATAAATACATTTTTATACACAATTTATTTAATTTAAAATAACTGGTAAAACATTTCAACACAAAATTTGTCTTTTATCATTTTTCTGCTTTACCACACCGGTGTGATAATTTGTGTAGGCAAATAATTTAAAAATAACTTGTAGTCACTTTTTATAATTTTAATATTATTCACGAAGTGCTTCACTGTAAAACTGTCAAGGTAAAGAGAATAAATAATGTATTAATTAAAACATATCATCTTTGTATACTAGCACGCAGACCTTAAAACCGTAATGCTACCTGTTTAAGCGCACAACATAAAACTAACCAGAAAACTTTTATATATCCTACTAAAAAGTGTGGCAACACTGTGAGGTTAGGTCCAGCTACTTCCTTTTGGACATATCAATTTTTATGGCTGGAATGTCCAGCTACTATATATATATATATATACATATATATATATAATAGGCGGATGCCAGAATACGTTGATTTTTGGTGATTTCAATGTAAACATTACAAAGAAACAAAGCAGTTCAATCTTCAATCTTATCAATTATTATACAAATAGAATGTTCAATATTCTAACATCACAATCGTCTACAGATAGCAACACACAGAGTGATGTGGGTTTTTCAAACAACAGAAAAAAATCAGACTACTCACTCGGGCTCACTATTCCAATTCATATTTCAGCTTTCGTAAGCCTGTAGTTTGTATTTTAAAAAACTATTAACAATTAAAGAAGCTACACAGTCAAAACTGAATCATGGGTCATCTCTAATAGGGACATCAAACATTGTAGCAACTGATTTATCTAGGGAATGTGACTCCCAAGTCCATTTTACACAAAAAGTTATACGTAAAAAACCGATAAAACAACCTGACTTGTCTGCGTCTGCACTGTGAACTACGGTAAACTACGAACTGAGAAAAAGGTGGTCAATATTTGTTTGAACATACACTGCCGTGTCATCTCTGAAAGTGGCGTGGTCATTGCGGTATGCCTTTATAGATAGAAGTTGGCCGGCACGAATGACGGGGCCGGATTCTTTGAGAATAACCTACGTCCACAGCGCCTCGTCGATTTCGGTGAGGACAGTCATAATAATCGACACCCATTTAAAGGGCAACACAAAATCCGAAAACAAGCCATGTAAAGTTACCGAAGCAACAACCGAAAAATATAGTTAAAGACCAAAAAAAAAGGAAAGCGGACCGTCACTATCGTTCCGACGTTTGTTCTGTACACTGTACGACAAGATGCCACCGAAGGCTAGAGTTAAAGTTATCAAGAAGAACTGCAAGGCCCATAAGAACATCTCCAAGGGCGACAAAAAGAAGCGGAGGATGAAGGAGTGCTGCGCAATTTATATTCACAAAATGCTCAAGCAAGTACATTCCGACCCCGTATCTCGATCAAGGCCATAAGCACAGTGGAGAGCTTCGTCAACGACACATTGGAGAGCAACACCCCCGAAGCATCCAGGCTCGCTCATTACAACAACAGATCCACTATAACCAACCGGGAGATCGACACCACCGTCAGGCACCTTCTGCCCGGTAAACTCGCCAAACATGCAATCAGCGAAGGCACCAAGCCGGTTATCAAATACACCAGCTCGAAGTAAATACATAAACGTGTGCCTTTCAATTGTGTCACATTATACGGAAAACTTGGAGAGAAAAAAAGTCGGCTCTTTTCAGAGTCACAAATTTACAAACATTACAAACGCTCGATCCGTAACCTAATCACAATTAGCTATTGTTTGACCGACGCCACATTTCACTCATCAGAACCTTTTTTTTCTTCTCCATTATTATTTTGCGCTCTGAAGTGTGTCAATCGAAATGACACCACGCCCTTCTTGTCTGTTATGGTATTTGCCAATTTGATAAGTTCGAAATATCGTGAAGAGCAAGCGGAGTTCACAGTACAGCCGCAGCCAAGTCAGCGCCCAGGTGAGACTCCGCCTACTTTGTTGTCCCTAAAACGTCATATACGCGTCACTCGCAACGAACGTTCATACGATTTACTGGTAATTTCGCACAGACGTTGCTACGGTTCTCACGGCGGAACGTCTGTTATAAGTAACCGACCGTAGACTTTACGCTCGTTTTTTTCTCTCGTTACTTTTGGGTCGTACACGCTACCATTGTTAACATTACTGGACACCATAAAGAAATAAGACCACACATTTCTGCATTCCCCACCTTGACGGTTACTGTTCTCAGTGTTCTTCGTCCCACTAGCACTATACTTTCAGTTTTGTGTGGCTCAAGTCGGAGACCACTATTTTCCATCCAGTTTTGCACCCTTGCCATTGACCAGTTGATATGATTCTCTAGGTCACCCTTATTTACTTCGCTTACAATCACCGCCAAATGATCTGCATACCCTATAATAGCCGTGTTGTTTACGGACTCCAGACTAAAGAGCTTATCGTAATACATGTTTCACAGTGTTGGTCCTGACGCACGCCACATGTAGCATGAATCCGATATTTCTGTGCAATCAGTATCTATCTGCAAACTGGGACAAGCCTTTTCAGAGAACGAATAATAGAGAATGATTCATATACATACTTGAGACAAGTATACGACGACTTTAACGGACTAAAAACTTACTTCGACAACATACTAAGCGTAAAGAATGTAGAGTACAAGTTGGAATATAAAATTTTTATTTTAACCATTAATTTCACCATTAGCAATATTGATAACACATTTTATCGAATATTTCCTGCATCAAAGGAGGTATAATGAACAGACTACGATCTATATTCAAATCAATAACTGGGAACTTAGATGCGGATGACGGCGACAGAATATATAAAGCTCTCGAAATTTTGAGAAAAGATCAAAATCAAGTATATTAACTTTTTAGGTCACAAACATCGCTAATGATAGATGCTATAGCAGAGTTTAATAAAACAATAGACAACCTGAACCATAACCAAGAAGCCATAGTAGCGAGAATAAACGATTTGGAATAGACAATAGATAGTCTAAAAAGCGACCAACTAACGAATTTTCATAGAGTAAAACATTTGGAATTACTCACACATATCAGTTATTTGTTAAACAATGTACTAAATATGATATTAAAACAGAAAATGCAATTACGTTTTCAAAATTAAGCACGTATCATACGTCAATACTGAAACCAAAGTTAATATCAAGAGAATTAGAAACCATTGAAAACCATATCTCAAAATCAAGATTAATAACAAAATCAGACATTTCACTTTACGAAACAATATTTAAAATAAAAACAGTTCAAATTGACTTAAAATTATATATACCTTTAGTAGACAAATCAGAATATATTTATTATCAATTCTATGCATTACCAGTCCCTAAATATCCGTATACCTTTAAAGTGATTGTCCCTAGAAACAAGTACCCAATCCTTAGCGCAAACACTACGCTTACAGAAACGAAAAGTGTAGGAATCTAAACGACCAAACATACTTTTGTGAAAATGACAACCCGACAGCACTAAACAACAACAATCCATGCGAAATTAAACTGATCAACTTCCAGAAACCAATAAACAATTGCAAACAAGAACTGGTCAAAATAACAAAAACAACATTTTCTAAATATGGCAATACACAATACATAATAGTGGCACCAGTATCCATATTCGATACCTTAATTAAAAATATACCAAATGAAGTCAAAGTCATAGCGCCCGGCACTCAAAATATCATCAAAAGTGAATGTGAACCTAGTAAATGACACAAACTAGGTGGCTTAAATATCGATAAGCTAGAAAACTATAAGACTAAAATAGGGAAGAACCAGATGCTATTATGAAGACAAGTTTACTTGGACAACTCAAACGACTATATATTTAAGAAAACCTGATTTGCACTAACCAAGTTACCGTCAGCAGAGGATATATAATTTTAAATATTTTACATCTACAACTCTGTTTATATTGTTGTGCAGGTGGTCGGTCACTAACGATTAAGGGTGGTTCAACAACACAAAAATTAATATATTTCGATCGGCGGAAATACCTAAATTATTGCATTATCTGCCGATCTTTCTTGTAAATAATACCCGCCTTTCGGTGCTCCTTTCGGACAAAAAATATAAATGCAAAGCCCATCTACAATATCTGGATTTAGGCAGGATAAAGGAATCTCTAAAGATCTTCCAAAGCAGAAGAGTGAAGACGTTGTGAAAAATGAAAATAACGCTGTAAACGTAGTTTAACGATAGTAAATGTAGTTTATCAGTGAGGAGAAGCCTACGCTTCACTCGCTTGTACGAAAAACAGAGTACATTCCTTTTTTAATTGCTTGTGTAATATTAATCAAAAGCCAGCTCAGAACTGGTAAGGACGGGGAAATCCGACTGTCTAATTAAAACAAAGCAATGTTTAATCTTTTTGGAACGGGCAGATTTCCTGGAAAATTAGCCAGGAAAATATACCTATTCCAAATAGATTAAGCATTGCTTGGTTTTAACTGGAATTGACGTTGTGAAAAATGAAAATAACGCTGTAAACGTAGTTTAACGATAGTAAATGTAGTTTATTAGTGAGGAGAAGCCTACGCTTCACTTGCTTGTACGAAAAACAGAGTACATTCCTTTTTTAATTGCTTGTGTAATATTAATCAAAAGCCAGCTCAGAACTGGTAAGGACGGGGAAATCCGACTGTCTAATTAAAACAAAGCAATGTTTAATCTTTTTGGAACGGGCAGATTTCCTGGAAAATTAGCCAGGAAAATATACCTATTCCAAATAGATTTTGCATTGCTTGGTTTTAACTGGAATGGACGTGGGAATCTGACTACCTAATTAAAACAAAGCAATGTTTAATCTATTTGGACCGGACAGATTTTTCTGGAAAATTAGATAGGAAAATCTGCCCATTCCAAATAGATTAAAGATTAATTAGACAATCGGAATCCAAATAGATTAAACATTGCTTTGTTTTAATTAGATAGTCGGATTCCCACGTCTATGTCAGTTCTGAGCTGACTTCTAATTAAAAGCCAGCTCAGCACTGGTAGGGACGGGGGAAAGCGACTGTCTAATTAAAACAAAGCAATGTTTAATCTGTTTGGAACGGGCAGATTTTCCTGGCTAATTTTCCAGGAAAATCTGCCTGGTTCAAATAGATGAAACATTAATTAGATTGTCGGATTCCCCGATCCAAGCGAGTTATGAGCTGACTCTTAATTAAAAGCCAGCTCAGAACTGAAATGGACGGGAATGCGCGTGTCTAATTAAAACAAAGCAATGCTTAATCTATTTGAGATGGGCAGATTTTGCTGGCTAATTTTCCAGGAAAATCTGCTAGGACGTTCCGTGTTTGAGGATGTTTTGATGGACCACAAGCCTTTCGTTGAATTATTCAGATTTGGTAATTCATACGTTTCCCATTTTCTATATGGTACTAGGATCTTTTTATTTGGGGCAATCGACTGTAAAAATTATTTTTGTATAACTTCGCTGGGGTGGACAAGTTTCACCTCCAGCGCCATGTAATCAATATAACTTTAATGCTTTATCTGCGTCGACTGCTCCAATCAAAATAAAGCATTTTTTTCGCTCTGGGCTTTAGATATACGTAGCAGCAATTAACTGAAAAAAACACGCTTCCATGGTCTTTCAAACTATTACACAAGTAGCAAGGAGGTATGCAGTAGCAAAAACGGACATCCTTCAGCATTTTATTGTATGTAGTAGGATGCCACCTGACTTGAATTAGAGTTCTTGCTTCATCACTGTTTGCCTCCAAAAGTGTTCGAATTGCTGTAACTATACCAGGATTTCTCATATATTCAATAATCGTTTTGCTGCATTAGATGTTACTTGTACATCTCCAATCGTGCCACTCGTCTCAATACTGCCATTTATAAGTAGCTGAAGACCAAAGATAAAAAATATCTTGTTGGTTGATTGCAGATTATGGGAAACAAACTGGTTTGAGAAGCCTAAGTGTGTATTTCTTTCCTTTGATTGACTCGTCGTGCACAGGGTCAGCGAATATATGTTGCTTAACATCGTTACCTAATGAATCTAGATACTGCATGTGCTCCCAAAATAGAATCGTCCTCGATGCAGGTAGCAAAGATACTGAAGCTGGGGCGGCCTGATTGCTGGTATTTATAATCAACGTAATATGCTGGTCTCTGTCTCAATTCCAATATCACAATGATCTCCTCACCTTAAAACGTCACAGGTACTGAATTCTGATCGAGGATGTTTACATTTATATGCGAAATAATAATAATTCTCTGAAAAGGCTTGTCCCAGTTTGCAGATAGATACTGATTGCACAGAAATATCGGATTCATGCTACATGTGGCGTGCGTCAGGACCAACACTGTGAAACATGTATTACATTAAGCTCTTTAGTCTGGAGTCCGTAAACAACACGGCTATTATAGGGTATGCAGATCATTTGGCGGTGATTGTAAGCGGAGTAAATAAGGGTGATCTAGAGAATAATAAAACTGGATGGAAAATAGTGGTCTCCGACTTGAACCTCACAAAACTGAAAGTATAGTGCTAGTGGGACGAAGAACACTGAGAACAATAACTGTCAAGTTGGGCGATGCAGAGATTTGTGGTTTTATCACTTTATGGTGTCCAGCAACGTTAACAAGGGTAGGGCGGATACTGGATCCAAAAGTGACGATAAAAAAAAAGAGCGTGAAGTCTACGTTCGGTTACTTATAGTATATGTTCCGCCGTGAGAACCGTAGCAACGTCTGTGCGAAATTACCAGTAAATTGTATGAACGTTCGTTGCGAGTGACGCGTATATGACTTTTAGGGACAACAAAGTAGGCGGAGTCTCACCTAGGCGCTGACTTGGCTGCGGCTGTACTGTGAACTACGCTTGCTCTTCACGATATTTCGAACTTATCAAATTATCAAATACCATAACAGACAAGTAGGGCGTGGTATCATTTCGATTGACACACTTCAGAGGGCAAAATAATAATGGAGAAGAAAAAAAAGGTTCTCATGAGTGAAATGTGGCGTCGGTCAAACAATAGCTAATTGCGATTAGGTTACGGATCGAGCGTTTGTAATGTTTGTGATTTTTTGACTCTGAAAAGAGCCGATTTTTTTCTCTCCAAGTTTTCCGTCTAATGTGACACAATTGAAAGGCACACGTTTATTTATTTACTTCGAGCTGGCGTATTTGATAACCGGCTTGGTGCCTTTGCTGACTGCGTGTTTGGCGAGTTTACCGGGCAGAAGGTGCCTGACGGTGGTGTCGATCTCCCGGCTGGTTATCGTGGATCTGTTGTTGTAATGAGCGAGCTTGGAGGCTTCGTCGGTGATGCGCTCCAATATGTCGTTGACGAAGCTCTCCATTATGCTTATGGCTTTGATCAAGATAGGGGGTCGGGATGTACTTGATTCAGCATTGTGTGTATATAAATTGCGTAGAACTCCTTCATCCTCCGCTTCTTTTTGTCGCCCTTGGAGATGTTCTTCTGGGCCTTGCAGTTCTTCTTGATAACTTTACCTCTAGCCTTCGGTGGTATCTTGTCGTACAGAACAAACGTCGGAACGATAGTGACGGTCCGCTTTCCTTTTTCTTTGGTCTTTAACTATATTTTTCGGTTGTTGCTTCCGTAACTTTACATGGCTTGTTTTCGGATTTGTGTTGCCTTTTAAATGGGTGTCGATTGTTATGACTGTCCGCACCGAAATCGACTTCGTTTTTGTTACGCGGCGCTATGAGCTTTCAGAAGTGGCACGGCAGTGTATGTTCAAACAAATATTGACCTTTTTCTCAGTTCGTAGTTTACCGTAGTTCACAGTGCAGACGCAGACAAGTCAGGTTGTTTTATTTATTTTATTTTTATTTATTTGTTTATGTGTGAAAATTATACAGTACGCTAATACAATAAGTCAAAGACTTGTGGTGTACAGTAACGTAATTTAATATATAATATTATATCCAAAATTGCTTGTCAGTAAGAATCCAAATTTCGCACTTCAAATTTTGACATTCCAAATAAAATTTCTTTTTGCTTCCAATTTTTTCCATCTGATGCCTAAACCACTGCCTTCATTTACAATAAATCTTCATATCTTTATTCTACTTTTCCATTTACAATTCATCCTAACATATCCATATTTTTGTCAAGATTATTTAAGACCAAAAATGACATCGGTTTTTCACGTATACCTTTGTGTATAAAATGGACTTGGGAGTCACATTCCCTAGATAAAACAGTTGTTACAATGCTTGATGTCCCTATTAGAGATGACCCATGATTCAGTTTTGACTGGGTAGCTTTTTTAAATGTTAATAGTTTTTTAAAATACAAACTACATGCTTACGAAAGCTGAAATATGAATTGGAATAGTGAGCCCGAGTGAGTAGCCTGATTTTTTCTGTTGTTTGAAAAACCCACATCACTCTGTGTGTTGCTATCTGTAGACGATTGTGATGTTAGAATATTGAACATTTTATTTGTAAAATAATTTAAGAAAAAACTGCTTTGTTTCTTTGTAATGTTTACATTAAATCACCAAAAATCAACGTATTCTGGCATCCGCTTATTATATATATATATATATATATATATATATATATATATATATATATATATATATATATATATATATATATATATATATATATATATATATATATATATATATATACATGTTATTGAATTTGTCTTTAACTGCGTGGATGGGGTAGATGGTGGTTTATATATTACACAAAATCCAAAGTTTCGCAATTGTCTTCAAACAAAATTTCAAATTCATCTGATTTTAAATTATTCCTGATGTATATCGTATAACCGCATGGATATCTCTTGCTCGTTACATAAGATGTGTAAATTCTAAGATGGTCGGGTATCTGAATATTATCCTGCTGAGTTGTCGAAGATTCAACAAGTAGAATAATCGACGCTCACAAATAGCATTCATCTCCTTCATCACTGTGTGTATTTCTTTCCTTTTGATTGACTCGTCGTGTACAGGGTCAGCGAATATATGTAGTCTGCTTAATATCGATACCTAATCCATCTAGATAATTCATGTGCTCCCAAGATAGAATCGTCTTATACAGGAAGCGAATATACTGAAGCTGGGGCGGCTTGATTGCTGGTATTTATAATCAACATAATATGGTGGTCTCTGTCTCAATTCCAATATCACAATGATCTCCTCACCTTGAAACGTCACAAGTACTCAATTCTGATCGACGAGGTTTACATTTATATGCGAAATAATGCGGGTCGTAAGAGGCATAAAAACCTTACTGTATGTTGCCTATAATGATATCTGTGATTCCGCAATCAACCAACAAGATATTTTTACGTTTGTTCTTCAGCTGTTCTAATAACAGTAGAGAGACGAGTGGCACCATTGGAGATGTACAAGTAACATCTAATGCAGCAGCCCGATTATTAAACATGTGAGAAATCCTGGATAGTTACAACAATTCGAACACTTTTGGAAGCAAACAGTGATGAAGCAAGTGCTATAATTCAAGCCGGGTCGCATCCTACTACATACAATACAATGCTGAAGAATGGCCGTTTTTGCTACTGCGTACTTCCGTGCTACTTGTGTAATATTTCCAAAAATAATAGAAGCGTGATTTTCCGGTTAATAACTAAAGCCCAGAGCGAAAGAAATTGCTTTATTTTGATTGGAGCAGTCGACGCAGATAAACCATTAAAGTTACGTTGATTACATGACGCTGCAGGTGAAACTTATCCACCTAAGCGAAGTTATACTGAAACAATTATCACAATCGATTGCCCTAAATAAAAATATCCTGGTACCATATAGAAAATGGGAAACGTATAAATTACCAAATCTGAATAATTCAACATCCAAAAGTGACGAGATAATAAAACGAGCGTGAAGTCTACGGTCGGTTACTTGTAATAGACGCTCCGCCGTGAGAACCGTAGTAACGTCTCTTCTTTTTGCCTCACCCGGAGATGTTCTTCTGGGCCTTGCAGTCCTTCTTGATAACTCAACCTCTAGCCTGCGGTGGTATCTTGTCGTACAGTATACATAACAGACATCGGAACGATAGTGGCCGTCCGCTATTCCTTCTTTGGTCTTTAACTATATTTTTCGGTTGTTGCTTTCGTAACCTTAGCGTTGTAGTCAGGTTTTAGGATTTTCTGTTGCCCTTTAAATGTGTGTCGATTGTTATGACGGTCCGCACCGAAATCGACTTCGTTTTTGTTAAGAGGCGCTGTGAACGTAGGTCACTCTCAACGAATCCGTCCCCGTCATTAGTGTCGGCCACAGCTATCTATAAAGGCATACCGCAATGACCACAACACTTTCAGAAGGGGCACGGCAGTGTATGTTTAAACCTTGTTTTCAGTTCGTAGTTCAGCGTAGTTCACAGTGCAGCCGCAGCCAAGTCAGTGCCCAGGTGAGACTCCACCTACTTTGTTGTCCCTAAAACATCCTATAGGCGGCCCCCGCAACGAACGTGTATACGTTCTTTCTTCTCAATTATTATTTAGACCTCTAAAGTGTATCGATCGAAATGACACTATGCCCTTCTTGTCTGTTATTGTATTTACCAATTTGAGTACCTCGAAATATCGTGAAGAGCCAGTGTAGTTCACAGTGCAGCCGCAGTCAAGTCAGCACCCACCTACTTTGTAGACCCTAAAACATCGTATAGACGAAACTCCCAACGAACGTTCATACGATCTAGTTCTAATTTCGCACAGACGTTACCCCGGTTCTCACGGTGGAGCGTCCATTACAGGTAACCAACCGTAGACTTCACGCTTGTTTTTTTCTCTCGTCACTTATGGATCCAGTATCCGCCCTACCTTTGTTAACGTTGCTGTAAACCAGATTCCCCTTGCCTCCAGGTCGAGACTACCCACTAAACACCCCCATGAAACCTAGAGTGGTGGCGTAAACCACTCGCTGGCATTGCTTCACCACGTCCCTAAGTCTTGTTGTTTTAAAAACTTCTACATCCTGTCTTTATCCTCCTTTGACTTCGTAATTTCTACGACTCCTATTCCCACAGTATTCCACACCCTTTCACTTCACAGCATATGCTCCACCACATTATCTGCTGTTACATTTTTGCCAATATTATTTACATTTGTTCTCTCATTTGCGGCCATCTTGCGCACTCAAAAACGATGTGTCCTGGCATATCTCTATCAGCACAATAGGTACATTCTTATTTGTCAACTATTTTCGTTTTACTAAGGTAAGACCTGAAACGCCCATGACCTGACAGAAATTGGGTAAAATAATAACCCACCTGCCAATGCTGTCTCGATATCCATGTCTATACATGTGGAATGAGCCTCTTTGTCCACTGGGATGTTGACTTTTACTCTTTCCATTCTCGCTGCCACTTCAGCAATGTTTCGGTGCTTGCTCCTTTTTTTCTTTTCTTCTATTTTCGTCTCTTTCATAAGTTACCTCTATTGCCAATAATTAATTATGCAAGCGCCGCCATTGAAAATAAATTTAATAACATGTTTGTTACTAAAGATTAGAGGTAAAAAGAAGTTTAGCGAAGAAGCAGTGGCAGCAGTTTTAGTTATGGTGGAGATACGCATAGTGGAGTTGGAATCAAATCAAATAGTTAGTTGCATAAAAACCAATTCTAGCAAACCTTCTATTTTAGTATTTTAGTTGAATCATTATTGAAGTCTAAGTGTTTGTATAAATGATGCAACTCTTCATAATTGTAGGCTTTATCAGGTTTAAACCTTAATGATGCTTAAGCATCAAGTGATTCTTTCGAATGTTTTCAGCAAGTTTTGTTTTGTGCTGTACTAAAATAATATCTTTTTGTTACCGTGGTAAGAGAGACAAACTGTTTGGCGTTTTAAGGTATATTAGCTTTGAGTGGGTTGTCTCTCTACCTATCTATTGTTAGTTGCCTATCACCACAGCTCTTGGACAGCTGTGTGTCTAACACTACTGATGTTAAACAGCTACTAGTTTCATACGACAGCTGTTGCACAGCTGTCAGACAGCGGTCTGTCGTGATACTGTATACCTATGTAATATTTTCATAGACTATATACGAGAGCTTTTGGCAATCGTTAATAGGGATAACTAGAAATTGCTCCAATTTGGTTGCCGCAGCAGATGCAGATAAAGCTTTAACGTTTAACATTGAACGCATGGTACTAAATATTCACCCAAACGATGTTATACAACAACAATTAGTAAAATCGACTAATATGGATAAAAAGGTTCTTATACCATATAGAAAATGAGAAATGTATGGATACCGAATCTCAAAAATTCGTCTTAAGGCTTGTGGTCCATTAAGACTTCCTCAAACGCTGACCAGCCAGGATTTGGTATTGTAAGATTTGAAACGGATTGATACAATAACGTTGGAAAATACATTCGAGATATAAGACTTCACTTAAATGATAAGCAAATCCCCACAGAAGGTATGAATCTGAACTTAAACCAAGTAAATTACATTGAGCGTTCGTATGTTGGTAGAGAAACAACAACTACCTTGAATTACAACGCTTTTATAAAATATCCCATGTTTGTATTACGTCGGATTAGAAGCCCTTTACAAAATAGTCCATGTTTGTATTTGATTGCTCCAGGTACAGCGATTCCATACAAACATGAGATATTTTGTAAAAGTCTTATAATCCAAGGTAGGTGTAGGTTCTATACCAACATACGAACGCTCGATGTAATTTACTGGGTTAAAGTTCAAACTCAGACCTCCTGTGGGGATTTCTTTAGAATTTAAGTGAAGTTTTATATCCAGAATATATTTTATAACGATGATGTATTTTCTAACGTAATTGTAACGATCAGTTTGCAATCTCACAATAACAAATCTAGGTCATTCGGTGTTTGAAGAATCTTAATGGACCACAAGCCTTTAGTCGTTTAGTGAGATTCGGTAATTTATACATTTCCCATTTTCTATATGGGTATAAGAACCTTTTTATCCATAGTAATCGACGTTAATAATTGCTGTTGTATAACATTGTTTGGGGTGAATATATTTGACCTACAGTACCATGCATTCAATGCTAAACATTAAAGTTTTATTTGCATCTGCTGCGCCAATCAAATTGGAGCAATTTCTATTTATGCGTATTAACAAACTGATGAAAAGCTCTCTTATATAGCCTTTGAAATTATAGGTATACAGTATCAGTAGACAGCTGTCTAACAGCTGTTGTGTCAAACTAGTAGCTGTCTAACAGCTGTTGTGTCAAACTAGTAGCTGTCTAACAGCTGTAGTGATAGATACAGAGCTGGCCAACAGCTGTCGCAATAGACGACTAACAATAGATAGGTAGACAGAAAACCAACTCAAAGCTAGTATACCTTAAACCGCCAAACAGTTTGTATCTCTTAGCACGGTAACCAACTAACAAGTGGTTTACATCAGACCAACAACCAACTTGTTTGAAACAAAAAACTTAAGCGTGATAAGAGAAAAATATCAAGTACAGCACAAAACAAAACTTACCGGGAAAATTAATGAAGCCTGTCATTTCGGCATAGATTCTCCAAGATATAATTTGGCAATTTGACTACTTATTAAACAGAAAAGTTGTTCGGTGCTAAATTCTCTTGATTTTGTTGACAAATTAAAGACGTTAAATTATTGGAAGGAGAGATTTTGATGTCATTCGACGTGGCGTCAATATTTCCTAGTGTACCCACAAAACAAACGTTGGAGTATTTGGAAGAATTATTAAAATTGAATAATATAAGTCAAGACGTCTGCAAAGAATTTTTAACTCTAACTAGCCTTTGTATAAAACAAAATATTTTCCAATTTAACAATGAGTGCTTTGAACAAACTTGAAGGCACAGCTATGGGCAATCCATTATCGCCTTTTATTGCAGATTTGTTGATGAGCAGATTTGAGACGGATTTAAAAAATTAAAATGGGTATTTGCATAGAATTGTAATAAATATAGTCTGATTTGTCTACTAAAGGTATATCTATTTGGAATATAATTTTAAGTCAAAATGAACTGTTTTTATTTTAAATATTGTTTCGTAAAGTGAAATGTCGGATTTTTTTATTAATCTTGATTTTGAGATATGGTTTAAATGGTTTCTAATTCTTTTGATATAAACTTTGGTTTCAGTATTGACGTATGATACGTGTTTTATTTTAAAAAAGGTAATTGCATTTTCTGTTGTTAATATCATATTTAGTACACCGTTTGACAAATAACTGATATGTGTGAGTAATTACAAATGTTTTACTCTATGAAAGTTTGTTAGTTGGTCGCTTTTTAGACTATCTATTGTATATTCCAAATCGTTTATTCTCGCTACTATGGCTTCTTGGTTAGGGTTCAGGTTGTTTATTGTTTTATTAAACTCTGCTATAACATCTATTATTAGTAATGTTTGTGAACTAAAAAGTTGATGTAATTTATTTTGATATTTTCTCAAAATTTCGAGAGCTTTATATATTCGCCGTCGTCATCCGCATCTAAGTTCCCAGTTATTGATTTGAATATAGATCCTAGTCCGTTGATTATACCACTTTTGTTTCTAATTGTTGTTGGAAATATTCGATGAAATGTGTCATCAATATTGCTAATGGTGAAATTAATGGTTAAAAGAAAATTATATTCCAACTTGTACTCTGCATTCATTACGCTTAGTATATACTAAGCGACTTAGAACTAACTTCGACTATATAGTCGAAGTAAGTTTTTAGTCCGTTAAAGTCGTCTCAAGTACATACTTGAGACGAGAATGATTCATATACATATATGGATCATTCTCCATTAATCGTTCTCTGAAAAGGCTTGTCCCAGTTTGCAGATAGAAATATCCGATGCATGCTTTACTAAATGTAGCATGTTAAAGGAGATGTTGTCTGCTACAAAAGTGAAAACCAAGAGATATTAGATCCCGCAGATGCAAAGAGCAATTTAATTTTTGATGATGTAGCCAGTGATAAGCAAGACAAAATAAAATCCTATTTTTGTATTGGGAGACATAAAAATAATAACAGTTTCTACTTGTGTCAGACATATAACAAAATTCCGATACACTTGCTTTGTTATGACTGCAGGTAGTAAACATATCGGTGTATGCGGTTTAAAAACACAATGCTCACTTTGGAAATTACAAATTCTTTGGGTGTAAATTCAGGCAGTCAAAAACCCTGAGTATCCACATCTAGGAACCTCATCTTGAGAGTGATTGCAGTACCCTTATAGCTACATTATTCAGCGCACGATGTTGGAGAGTAGGGCATACTACATGATATAATCATGTATAATTAAAAAATAACATTTTGTGTGATTGGAAAGTTGATGATACTTTCCATTTCCAATTTGATATTTACCGTAGATGGATTTTTGGATTCCCTGTAGTTGGAGCAATCAAATAAAAACATTTTTCCAAAGTTTTGTAATCCAAGGTTGGGGTTCTCTACCAACATATGAGCGTTGAAATTCAGTCATGTTTCTATATGCCTTCTGTGGGGGGTTCGTTGAGAATTGAAGTGGATTTATATCGAATGCCTACATGATCAAAGTTGTTGATGTTTTTCTAACGTTATTCGATCTATCCCTTTGCAATATCACAATAAAAAAGCTAGGTCGTTCAGTGTTTGAAGATGTTTTGATGGACCACAAGCCTTTTGTTGGATTATTCAGATTTGCTAATTCATACGTTTCCCATTTTCTATATGTTACCAGGATCTTTTTATTTAGGGCAATCGACTGTAATAATTGTTTCTGTATAACTTCGCTGAGGTGGATAAGTTTCGCCTGCAACACCATGTAATCAATGTAACTTTAATGCTTTATCTGCGTCGACTGCTCCAATTAAAATAAAGCCATTTCTTTCGCTCTGGGCTTTAGTTATTAACTAGAAAAACATACTTCTTAAGTATTTGAAAATATTACAGAAGTAGCAAGGAGGTATGCAGTAGCAAAAACGGCCATCCTTCAGCATTGTATTGTATGTAGCTTAATGCCACCCGGCTTGAATTAGAGCTTTTGCATCATCATTGTTTGCTTCCAAAAGTCCTGGAATTGCTGTAACTGTACCAGTTTCTACATGTTCAATAATCGGGCTGCTGCATTAGATGTTACTTATTATGCATCATGTGTGGCATACCGCAATACCGCAACCTGAAGTTATGGAAGTTGGACGTGACTTAGCGCCTGCTTATTTTTCTAGTATTGGTTTTACTACTGGTTGATATTTGGGAGAACTGTTTCTGATAGTGTCTTCTTGAGGATCGTTCTCTTTTCTGTTAAGACTAGCAGCTTTCATAATATCTGCAAAATCAGCTATAGCATGTGAATTTTCCATAGCAGCCGTAACAGATTTTCTCAAAAATATTAATTCCAATATATGAGTAGTACCAATTATTTCCAACCAGCATTTGAAAGCTATGCCTATTATTGAAAGATTTGTAACGGATCGATAGAATAACGTTAGAAAATACATTCAAGATTTAAGTCTTTACTTAAGTAAATTTACTTATATTCCTTATAATTATAAGGAAATCCCCACAGAAGGTATGAATCTGAACTATAACCAAGTAAATTACATTCAGCGTTCATATGTTGGTAGAGAATCAACACCTACCTTGAATTACAACGATTTTATAATATACCACATGTTTGTATTTGATTGCTCCAGGTACAGCGATTCCATAAAGCTCCGGTGGATATCGAATTGGAAATGAAAAGTATTAACATCTTTTCGATCACACGAAACGTTATTGTCTAATTTGCGTCGTCTAGTAGGCCCCAATCACCAACGTCGTGCATTATATAATGAAAATCTTCATTGCCATACATAGAATTAGTAATTTATAATACTTTTCAATCTGCACATTATAGGCTTTAGACACCGAAACCGCTAGGTTATTAAATGCAGTATAGTTAAATATATCAAGTTGCTACAAAAAACCGAGAAATTTTTGGATTATGATTGTGGTAATTACTTCAGAAGAATTATCCAAAATAATAGCAAAACATAATATCGAAAAGGGGGTAGGTAGATAGAGTTTACTCGAAAGGTGTTATCATGAAAAGGTATATTAAAAAGGTATTATTGCAATGTGATTAGAGCGGGGATCTTATTAATTTGAAAAACGATGAAGGTTGCCGAAACTTGTACCATACCATCCAATATGTATGTATCACGCTGTTAAATTTCATAAAAGAAAATGTATTTTGTGGTATTAGACATATTATTTATTTAAATTGTAAACTTGTTACATAAATAAAAGAACCCTTGCAAAAGTAAAATGTATTTATTAGTTTTATTTTAAAAGACATTTATTTAATATTCATCTACAGTCACAAAAGACGTTCCAACATCAATCTACTCACAACTCCAATTCTGCAACTCTAAATTTCCACGATAGATACACATTTTCATAATAAGTTGAAACTGTAACATTTTTGTATTGAATGATTTCATTTGTTTTCTTTCTTTATTTTGAAGCTCATACAACCCAAACAATTCTAAGTTTATTTCAATTGCATCATATTTAGCTGAAGCAGCTTCAATGAGTTGAAACAATACATATTTCATAGTTTCAATGGATTTCTTTTATGTTACTATTATTCGTATTAATATGATAAGTAGCCATTCTCTTTTGAAAGCTTCATTCATTTATAGGCACGTTTTCAACCACCCACGATTCACATATTTTTAATTTTTTGCCTTCACTGCGCAGATGTCCAGAGCACACACTGCTTTTCACTTGTGACGAGCACGATTCACAATACTTCATATATATATATATATATATATATATATATATATATATATATATATATATATATATATATATATATATATATATATATATATATATATAAATGCACTTTGATGTGCACAGTTGGAAATCAGTTACTATGAGCCTTTACCAGTCACGTGTCTCTCAAACAGAAAGATAAGTTTATAACAAACCATATCAGCTCATGTTGTAAGTGGAAGTTTCAACTAGGTAATCGTTGTGTAGAGGTGTTGTGGCAAGCCAGACCATTTCATGCAGTCGTCACTATCGAAATAGGTTCTCACTTCTTTTACATTTGGTGGTCGATGTTCTCTAAAATCAGGATCGTCCTTTTCATTCACATGATACAATCACAATCAACTTTCACGTTTACACCAACCATTTTTTACGTTTAGATTAACGATTAAGGGTGTTTCAACAACACAAAAATTAACATATTTCGATCGGCGGCTAGCTGTGACAGGAGATGAATATTAATAAATGTATTTTAAAACAAAACTAATAAATATATTTTACTTTTACAATGGTTCTTTCATTTATGTAACAAGTATACAATTTAAGTAAATAATAGCATACTATGTCTAATACCACAAATACATTTTCTTTTATCAAATTTAACATCAAATTTAAAACATACATATTGCATGGTCTCCTACCAGTTTCGGCAAACGTCATCGTTTTTCAAATTTTTTGTATTATATATATATATATATATATATATATATATATATATATATATATATATATATATATATATATCATAATAGATGACATCCCCGCTGTAATCACATTTCAATAACACCTCTTTAATATACCTTTTCATGATAACACCTTTCGCGAGTAAACTTTCTTTTCAACGCACTTGAATTTTAAAAAAAATTTATTGATTAGAGTTACACACAATACTTATGAATAATAATAAAAATGATAAAGATACATTCTGACAACATAAAAGAGACTCTAGCAATAACAATGTGGGAATGTCCGTCCGTGGTCTGGTAACTTCCATATATAGTCTCTGGTGTGGCGTGGACCGAGAGGCGGTTTCCACACTAGGTTGCTGTTTAAGGTGGCTGGTTGCTGAGTTGAAGGTGATCTTGGCAGGTGGCCGTTTGCTGAGTTGGGTCTAGTTGTTTACCCACCCATGAATAGTCTATTCTAATTACGCTGCTATTAATCCATTCGTCAGCGATCTTGGGTGTTGAAACGTTGTATGAGGTGTATGAGGTGGCCATCGTTATCTCCTACATCCTTTAGAGAAGGAATAGTTCCGAATCGTTCCGAATAGTCATCGGGAGTGGTTGGTTTGGAGTAATCAGTTTTCTTTTTTGACTTTTGCAAGATATATCTTGAAGTTATTGTGATTGTCCATACACTAGGGTGGTATATGGGCAATTCCTGGAATTCTGCCATTGATTTGTTGTAACTGGGATTTGATATTGTTCAAGTCGTGCAGTGGGACATTTTCTAATTTTAATTCTGGTAATTTGGAAGATGGGTGCTTTATTTGTTACCAATTCTATGGTTGGGAGATTTAATGATTGTTGTGTTTCCGACGCCATTTGTACTGTGCTGAATCTTACGTTATTGATTATAAGTTGGCATTTGGGTTTCAGAGTCAGTTTTGTTCCGCTGATTATTTTGGTTTCTTCGCAGCTAAGTTTGATCTTCGTTTCTTCTGGTGCCACTATTATGTATTGTGTATTGCCATACTTAGAGAATGTTGTTTTTGTTATTTTGACCAGTTCTTGTTTGCAATTTGTTTCTGGAATTTGATCAGTTTAATTTCGCAGGGGTTGTTGTCGTTTAGGGCTTTCGGGTTGTCATTTTCACAAAAGTATGTTTGGTCTTTTAGATTCCTACACTTTTCGTTTCTGTAAGGGTAGTGTTTGCGCTTAGGATTGGGTACTTGTTTCTAGGTACAATCATGTTGAAGGTATACGGATATTTAGGGACTGGTAATGCATAGAATTGTAATAAGTATAGTCTGATTTGTCTACTAAAGGTATATCTAATTGGAATATAATTTTAAGTCAATTTGATCTGTTTTCATTTTAAATATTTTGTGGTAAAGTGAAATGTCGGATTTTTTTTATTAATCTTGATTTTGAGATATGGTTTTCAATGGTTTCTAATTCTTTTGATATTAACTTAGGTTTCAGTATTGACGTATTATACGTGCTTAATTTTGTAAAACGTAATTGCATTTTCTGTTGTTAATATTATATTTAATACATTGTTTAACAAAAAACGATATGTGTGAGTAATTCCAAATGTTTTACTCTGAAAATTCGTTAGTTGGTCGCTTTTTAGACTATCTTGAATTTTCTATTCAAAATCGTTTATTCTCGCTACTATGGCTTCTTGGTTATGGTTCAGGTTGTCTATTGTTTTAATAAACTCTGCTATAGCATCTATCATTAGCGATGTTTGTGACCTAAAAAGTTAATGTACTTGATTTTGATATTTTTTCAAAATTCGAGAGCTTTATATATTCTGTCGCCGTCATCCGCATCTAAGTTCCCAGTTATTGATTTGAATATAGATCCTAGTCTGTTCATTACACCTACTTTGTTCCTAATTGATGTTGGAAAGATTCGATAAAATGTGTCATCAATATTGCTAATGGTGAAATTAATGGTTAAAAGAAAAAAATTATATTCCAACTTGTACTCTACATTCATTACGCTTAGTATGTTGTCGAAGTAAGTTTTTAGTCCGTTAAAGTCGTCGTATAGTTGTCTTAAGTATGTATATAAATCATTCTCTATTATTCGTTCTCTGAAAAGGCTTGTCCCAGTTTGCAGATAGATACTGATTGCACAGAAATATCGGATTCATGCTACATGTGGCGTGCGTCAGGACCAACACTGTGAAACATGTATTACGATAAGCTCTTTAGTCTGGAGTCCGTAAACAACACGGTTATTATAGGGTATGAAGATCATTTGACGGTGATTGTAAGCAGAGTAAATAAGGGTGACCTAGAGAATAATATCAACTGGTATGCAAGGGTGTAAAACTGGATGGAAAATAGTGGTCACCGACTTGGGCCACACAAAACTGAAAGTATGGTGCTAGTGGGACGAAGAACACTGAGAACAGTAACCGTCAAGTTGGGGAATTCAGAGATTTGTGGTTTTATCACTTTACGGGGTCCAGCAACGTTAACAAAGGTAGGGCGGATACTGGATCCAAAAGTAACGAGAGAAAAAAACGAGCGTGAAGTCTACGGTCGGTTACCTATAATAGACGTTCCGCCGTGAGAACCGTAGCAACGTCTGTGCGAAATTACCAGTAAATCGTATGAACGTTCGCTGTGAGTGAAGCGTATAGGACGTTTTAGGGACAACAAAGTAGGCGGAGTGTCACCTGGGCGCTGACTTACTTGCGTCTGCACTGTGAACTACGCTTGCTCTTCACGATATTTCGAACTTATCAAATTGGCAAATACCATAACAGACAAGTAGGGCGTGGTGTCATTTCGATTGACACACTTCAGAGGGCAAAATAATAATGATACACAAGTAGCAAGATACCTCCTGAGAAGCCTAAGTGTGTATTTCTTTCCTTTGATTGACTCGTCGTGTACAGGGTCAGCGAATATATGTTGCTGAACATCGGTACCTAATGAATCTAGATACTGCATGTGCTCCCAAAATAGAATCGTCCTCGATGCAGGTAGCAAAGATACTGAAGCTGGGGCGGCCTGATTGCTAGTATTTATAATCAACGTAATATGCTGGTCTCTGTCTCAATTCCAATATCACAATGATCTCCTCACCTTGAAACGTCACAGGTACTGAATTCTGATCGAGGATGTTTACATTTATATGCGAAATAATGAGCTATTGAAAGCAAGGGTACGCGCAATGACTGAAACACGAATACTACTGTTTAATTCTTTTATTTAAAAATTGCAAACATAAGTGACCACATTATAAGTGTAATAGTTTTGGTATACATCATGATTATACAATATCAGTCCCCTAGATCATGCTTGTCGAGAGACAAGCAGGATCTAGATCATTGATGCCTTAGTTACTCGTGAAAGGTTCTTTAAGTTTAGTGTCTGGACCACAAAACTGATAACCAGGTACGTGCAACTCAACAACTAATTTTTTGATGACTGTGTCAGCAAGACCTTAACCTTGACACACCAACATTTAAACTGTTAATGAGGTATGATATATCTGCGTATTTATATAGGATGTAGTAGTCGTACAAATTTTAGTTTAGTTAACGATGCGTATTGTAAAACACGCAAAAGCCAACAGTCACAAACATAGATGATGTTGTTACCACATCATCATTACCCAAACAGCAAAGACATGTCTGGACTTCGTTTACAAACCTCAGTTAGATGTTGTTGATATGTGGTCCAAGTGGTTATGGTTAACAAATATTATGTTAAGTTTGTTTTCATTTCAAACGGCTTAAAATTTAAAAACGTATACGTATACTCAAAGCCTTTATATATCGGCCTAAATATCGCATGTTAAAAGAGGTTTTGTGTGCTACAAAAGCTATCTATACAGTGAGAGCGAAGAGATCCAGCAGATGCAAAGAGCAATTCAATTTTTATATTAGAAGGTGTAGCCTGTAATGAGCAAAATAAAATAAAATCGTATTTTTTGATGGGTGATATTAAGATATTGACAGTTTCTACTAGTGTCCGAAACAATTGTTGCGTCATAGTGCTAACGTCATAGTTTTATTTAAACAAGATGCTATTACTACATACAGACTGGAGATAATTTATCTGGCTTCTCTGTGAAGCCAGTAGTATGGTACAGTTTGACCAAGTAAGGGCAACAACGATCAATGAATAGAATATTAAGTTTTGTGTATGATGATCATTTAACTACCGATATGAGTTTTGAAACGTTAAAACTCCTTTGTGGTGGATTTCGCAAAACAAACATCTTATGGTGGCTGTTGTTAAAGATACTTATTTAACACAAGCAGTTTGATCACTATAAATCTCGGTTAACTGAAAAACGTTGGTATTCAGTTGTTCAGTTCACGAACGAATGTTAAGTTCATTGGTGAAAAATACTATGTTGATTATTGTTAGAACTAGTCTTTCACTATAAACTATTCACTATTACTATAAGAAATGTATAACTCTAACATTATAACAATTTATTTACTCTATCTGTCAAACTACACTGTTGCTATCAATAATAACAAAACTATCAATAAAATAACAAAACACAAGGGTAACATGCAAACATGATATATAATTTTCAACATTTCTCCCCCCTAAATATAGTCTAATTGTCTTCTAACATTTGTATAGGACAAACTTTTGATACCGGCCGCCTATATACTCCTGTTTTGGTTTTCACATCCACAATTCTAATTTTTCCATCTTTTGAAGGGTAAATTTCTTCAACTACTCCAAGTGGCCAGTTGTTTCGAGGTAACTGATTGTCCATTACAATTACAATTTCATTCTTTTTTAAGTTTCTATTTTGGCTTAACCATTTTGATCTTGAAATCAGCGTAGGCAGATATTCTTTGATCCATCGTTTCCAAAAATGTTCAGCCAATTGTTGAGAGTGCATCCATTGTTTTCTTAAAGTCACTTTTTCTGGAAAAATACAAAATGGTTTTGCAATACTTGATGTCCCGATAAGAAAATGATTTGGGGTTAAACTTTCTAAATTACCAGAATCTGATGATATATATGTGAGTGGTCTACTGTTAACTGTGTGTTCGATTTCTGCAAAGACCGTTCGGAGTACCTCAAATTTGGGTGTTCTCTCTTTTAGTATCACCTTCATGGTATCCTTTACACTTCTCACTAGTCTCTCCCACACTCCCCCCATATGAGGACCACCTGGAGGAGTGAATTTCCATTCTATGTCTTCTGTGACTAATTTTCTTTCCACCAGACCCTGATCCATTTTCTTTAATTCTAATTTCAATTCTTTATCTGAAGACTTTAAATTTGTTCCATTATCACTCCACATGATCTTTGGCTGCCCTCTTCTTGCTATGAATCTTCTAATTGCCTGTATAGCTGAATCAGTAGTTAAACTATCTGCAATTTCTAGATGTATCGCTCTCACTGAAAGACAAGTGAAGAGTACTCCATATTTTTTTCCTTTCTTCTTCCTACTGATGTTTCTATCGGTCCAAAATAACCAACTCCTGTAAAAACGAAAGGTCTTACTGGTCGCTGTAGTCTTTCCTTGGGAAGTTTTGCCATCTGAGGTATTACAGGTTTTGCTTTTCGGATTCTACAAAAAAGGCATTGATTAATTATTGATGCTATCGTTTTTCTTCCTTTTATGATCCAAAATCTTTGTCTTATCTCATTATACACGAGTTCTACCCCCGCATGTTTGTTTTTCTCATGGTAGTGCTTTATTAGTAACTTAGTAAAACAATGCTGTCCATCAAGAATCAATGGACTTTTAGTTTCTGTGTCTAAACCCGGAGCATTGTCTATCCTGCCATCAATGCATATAAGACCTTCCTTTAAAATAGGAGACAATCTATATATACGACTCTCTTTGCTTACAACTTTTGCTTTCGAAAGTAGTCTATAATCTGTAGGAAATGAATCCTTTTGGGCTTTTAAACACAAAAACTTCTCTGCAGTTTTAAGCTCTTGACACGAAATTTCGTTACATGTTTCTCTTTTCTGAGCGATTTTTATGAATTTAAAAACATATGCGTCCCCTAATTAATTATATATAATTAGAAAATCTTGATATGTCAGGAAGGGAGGAATTTTCTTTAATTTCATGATTGACTAAAACTATTTCGTAGTCATTTTCTTCCATGCTTGGCTTTTTTAAGGCAAAATTCTCTTCTGGCCAGAAACAAGGAGGTAAATATAGAAACTCAGGACCTTTTAACCATCTGCTTTCTGTTGATAAATCGATTTCTTCGTCGTCTCTTGTTGCTTCATCTGCTATGTTGAGTTTTGACGGTATCCAATTCCATTGTGAGGCTTCTGTAATTTCTAAAATTTCTCCTACTCTATGACTTACGAATGATGGTAAGTTTACAGTTTCTGACCGCAGCCAAGAGAGTACCGTTGTAGAATCTGACCAAAATATGGTTTGGTTAATTTTAATGGTGTGTTCGTTTCGTATAGTGTTTGCTAAACGGCTCCCTATTACTGCTGATTGTAGCTCTAATCTGGGTATTGTCATTGGTTTCAAAGGACTTACTTGATTTCGTGACATTATAAGACATACTCTAACTATTTCACCCACTTCAAAACGAAAATAGGCAGCTGCTGCAAATGCTTGTTGGCTTGCATCACAAAATACATGTAGTTGTAAGTTTCTAACATTAAAGTAATTCAAATTATAGCATTCTTGAATTTTCAACTTAGAAATAATTTTTAATCCCTTAATCCACGATGACCATTTCTTATTATCCAGGTCTGAAATTTTGTCATCCATTTTGTCATCCATTGGATTGCCAAACCACTTTTCCAAATTTTCTGCATCAAAATTTTAGCCTTTACTATATAATGTCCAAGTAATCCTAGTGGGTCAAAAATAGACATAATAACTTTTAACATCTGTCTTTTTGTTGGTACGATACTACCTGATAAAATTTCTTTATCAATTCTATCTAAATTCAGAGGAAAACTTAAGACATCTTCCTTGGGTTCCCATTTTAATCCCAATACTCTCTGTGATATTCCAGGATCTTCAAACAATTTTTCTGTAGTCCGAACGTTTTCTGGTATATAGTTTTTAAAAACTTCTTCAGAATTGCAGACCCATCCTCTTAATTCAAAACCTCCTTTCTTGTGGATTGATATTACTTCATTTATTAACTTTGCAGCTTTCTCCGTACTCTCTGAACTATCCAAATAATCATCCATGTAATGTCGTTTAATTATTGCTTCCACTGCGTCTGGATACAAATTTTCAAATTCTAAAGCATTTCTGTTTTTTATATACTGTGCAGTATACGGTGAAGATACTGCGCCAAAAATCATGACTTGCATAACATAAGTATCAAAGTTTTCTGTGGGACTGTTTCTCCATAAAAACCTTTGGGCATGTTGATCTTCATTTTTAATTAATACCATATGGAACATTTCTCTAATATCGGCTGAAAATGCTATCGGCTTTTCTCTAAATTTCCATATAATACCAACTAAACTGTTGTATAGATCTGGCCCTTTTAATAAATAATCATTTAAACTTTTACCTTGAACTTTCGCTGCTGCATCCATTACAAATCGTAGCTTGCCTGGTTTGTTAGAGCTCATTACCCCAAAGTGAGGTAAATACCAGACTTTTTCTTGATGCTGTCATTATAATCTTCTTTAGTTAGCTGTCTAGCATATCCCTTTTCTACATATTCAGCTATTTTTTGGGAATACGCTTTGAAAAACTCCTTGTTCATAGCCATCTTTTTTTCTATAGACCTAAATCTTTGTATTGCTATGCTTTTGCTATTAGGAAGACTTCCTTCCTCATTTCGCCACAAGAGACCACTTTCCCATCTATCATCTTTCCTTCTTGATATTCTTTTTATTAAATTTTCTGCTTGCTCATCTTCTTTTGTTTGATGTTTCAGGCCTTGATATTTTATTCCTAACGATTCAGTGGTAAAGAAGTATTTAACTAAATTTTGAAGTTCTTCATTCGACTGTTCCTTTTCTATATCTAAATTTAAATGAAAATTTGTGAAGTTGTCCATTTTTCCTTTAAATTGATTTATGTTACCATGGACGACGAAACCAAGTTTGGTATTTGAAAGCACAGGTGAGTTTTTTGGACCTTCTATAAGCTGTCTAGTGACGATAAGTTCCCAGTAATCTTGACCTATTAATAATTTGGGTTGAACATTTTCTATGCTTGGAAAATCTATATTTTCTAGGTGCTTCCATTTCCTTCTGAGCCGACTAGCACAGGTAGTTCTAAATCTCGTATAGTACATACATTTTCCATATTATAAAATTCTTTTTTATCAAGGGCAGCAATCTCAAAGTTGACTTTTCTGGTTCTTGACTGTTTCAAAATATTTTTGTCTGTCCACCTTAGATTTAAAGTACTTTCCTTTCCATATAGATCTAGTTCATTTGCCAATTCTTATTCTAAAAGTGTAATTGTGGAACCTTCATCAAACAGTGCATAAATCTTGATTTCAGTATTTTTTGTTCGTATAATCACTGGTGCTATTTTAAGTAGAATTTGATTCATATAGTTCGGAGCTGTATATGCAACTGTCTGTTTGGAGGGTCCTGCTATGTTACCATAATCATAACTCATCTGATCATCGTGGTTGTTACTGTGTTGTTCTTCAATTATTGTTCGAACACCACTTTCCTTTTTACCTTCAAAATGGAGAAGTCTGTTATGCATTTTCTCACAGTTTTCACTGCCACATTTACGTTTACTTCTACAATCTGCGATTCTATGTAAGGACTTTAAACAGCAAAAACACATTTTGTTGTCTTTGACTACTTTCCACCTATCTGCTATGCTCTTATCTAAAAACACTTTACATTTATCTAGAGTATGTTTCTCTTTACAAAGTGTGCAGTTTTTTACGGTTAACACTTGCTTTTTATCTCCAACAATTACTAGTGCTCTTCGGTCATTATTTGAAACTTTTTGAGTTGATATACTCTGGATGTAACTGGCAGCTTGAGCTTTACTACAAATCCAATTTCTAAAATCCTTTAAAGAATAACTACCTTTATTTTTAGCAAGCTTTTCACCCCATGATAGCTGCATACTATACGGAAGTTTCTGCATTAAATCATCCATCAGTTGAGGGCAAGACATATAATTATTCATGTTCAATGACTCAAATGTTAGTGCTAGATTATTTACAGTTTCTGCAAAATTAGAAAGTGCTATAAAATCATTATTTCTCACAATTGCAAGACTTTTGGCTTCATTTACTAATGTTTTTACAATAATATCTGGTCTCCCGAATTTATTTTCCAATATTTTCATAATAGAAGAAGCTTCAACAGAGACAGTGATTAATAATCCCTGAACTGCTCGACGAGCATCTCCCTTTAATGATTTTCTCATTCTACATATATTTTCTTGATTGGTTAATGAGAGTATATCTGTTGTATGTATGTACTGGCTATAAAAACTTAGCCATTCTTTCGGATTTCCAGTAAAAATTGAAAGTTCTTTATCTATAGTTTGTCTCAATAGTATTTTTTCAAGAGTATTGTTATGACTATTTACATTTTTTGATAATGTATCATTATCATACTGTTTACCACCTTTAAAATCTTTTCCATTGTCAGTAACTTCTGTGTTACTGTCACTTACATCTTTTAACCAAGATTTAACTCTGCTATTGATTATCTCTTGATCCTGGAGGAAATCACCAGTTTCCTCGAAGTCTTTATTTGTATCCTCCATATGGACACTACTTCCAGAAATACTTTTTAATTTCAGCTGTAACTCCATTTCTAACAACTCCTTTTGCTTTTGATATCTCGCTTCTTTAATCTCCGCTTCCATCTTTGCCTTCGATTCTACCATCTTCGCTTCCATCTTTGCCTTCGATTCTACCATCTTCGCTTCCATCTTTACAATAACATTTCGTGCGATCGAGAAAGTTGTTAGTACTTTTCATTTTCAATTTGATATCCACTGGAGCTGGCTTTATGGAATCGCTGTATCTGGAGCAATCAAATACAAACATGGGATGTTTTATAAAAGCATTGTAATTCATGGTAGGTGTTGATTCTCTACCAACATACGAACGCTCGATGTAATATACTTGGTTAAAGTTCAGATTCATACCTTCTGTAGGGATTTGCTTATAATTTCAGTGAAGTATTAAATCTTGAATGTATTTTATAACGTTATTGTATCGATCCATTACAAACCTAGGTCGGTAAGTGTTTGAGGAAGTCTTAATGGACCACAAGCTTTAAGTTGAATTATTGAGATTCGCTAATTCATACATTTACCATTTTCTATATCGTAGAAGAACCTTTTAATCCATAGTATTCGAGTTAAATAATTGCTGTTGTATAACATCGTTGGGGTGAGTATGTAGTACAATGCATTCAATGTTAAACATTAAAGCTTTTTCTTTATCTGCTGCGGCAACCAAATTGGAACATTTTCTAGTTATCCGTATTAACGAATTGCCAAAAGCTCATTTATATAGTCTTTGAAAATATTACATAGGTATACAGTATCAGGCGAGGCCGCTGTCTAACAGCTATCCCACAGCTGCCCAACAGTTGTCGTGTCAAACTAATTAGTTGAATTTCGTTGTTGTGTGTGTTATTACCAGCAGCTTGAGAAGCCACTAAAAGCCGCAATCTATCAACCAACACCTTTAGATCATCCCAGTGCACTTACTCTTTCAGTTTCTTATTATGCATAATGTGTGGCATACCATAACCTGAAGTTATTGAAGTAGAACGTGACTTAGCGCCTGCTTATTTTTCTAGAATTGTTTTTACCACTTGTTGATATTTGTAAGAACTGTTTCTTATAATGTCTTCTTGAGGATCGTTCTCTGTTCTGCTAAGACTAGTATCTTTCATAATATCAGCAAAATCAGGTAAAGCTTGCGAATTTTTTATAGCATCCGTAACTGGTTTTCACAAAAATATTAATTTCAACAGATGATTAGTACCAATTATTACCAGCCATAATTTGAAAGCTATGTTCATTTTTATCATCTATGTTAAACAACAAATTTAATAGGTTTGTTGCCAAGCATCCAAGTGTTGGTGGTTTTATCATAAATAACACTATATATTGTATCAGGAATGTTTCTCTGTAAAATAATAATTGTTGAAAATTATATATCATGTTTGCATGTTACCCTTGTGTTTTGTTATTTTATTGATAGTTTTGTTATTATTGATAGCAACAGTGTAGTTTGACAGAGAGTAAATAAATTGTTATAATGTTAGAGCTATACATTTCTTATAGTAATAGTGAATAGTTTATAGTGAAAGACTAGTTCTAACATTATTGGTTTTTCTGGATTTGAAACTCAGCCCTGGGAGAAATAGTTCGATGTAGAAAAATCCTTTGGCAGAATGGAAAATAATCCACAAAAACATGGAAGTGTCAAATGTGACAACAAAGCATCAGTGACAGAAAATGAAAATGTACAGTTAATTGGTGAAAATAGAAGTATAGGGTGTGAAAGCTTACAATCTACACAAAATTTTAAAGGCTTTTCAAATACACCTGCAGTAGATTTAAATAGAGAAGTTGATGAATGCACTAAAATAATGTTAAAAGAGATAGAAACAAAAACTAAATCAGTTAGTAAAGGTAGTAAACATTCATCGTTCTCAGGTCAAGTGTTACGAGTACAACTAGAAACAAGAAAGAAACTAGCCGATTTAGAAGAAAAAAGACTTATTGAAGCCATCGAATCGAAAGCGAACTTTAACCAAGTATATTACATCGAGCGTTCGTATGTTGGTAGAGAATCAACACCTACCATGAATTACAATGCTTTTATAAAACATCCCATGTTTGTATTTGATTGCTCCAGATACAGCGATTCCATAAAGCCAGCTCCAGTGGATATCAAATTGAAAATGAAAAGTACTAACAACTTTCTCGATCGCACGAAATGTTATTGTGGAGTTCACGTGACATCGACGTCCAAATACGCCCTAGTATCTAACATCGTGCGTTATATAATGTAAATCTTCATTGCCATACATAGTTTTATGATGAGGTTTATCGTGGTAGATACAAAAGGCTTCTGTGTAAAAGACTAGGCACCCAAAGAATTAGTAATTTATAACAGTGAAAAATAAATCAACACATTATATGTTTAGGACTCCGAAGACGCTAGGTTATTAAATGCAGATATAGTTAAATATATCAAGTTGCTACAAAGAACACAGAAGTGTTTGGATTATGATTGTGGTAACGTTACTTTAGAAGAATTACCCAACATAATAGAAAAACATATTATCGAAGAGCGGGTAGTAGTTTACGCTAAAGGTGTTATCATGAAAAGGTATATTAAAGAGGTGTTTTTAAAATGTGATTACAGCGGGGACCTTATCAATTTGAAAAACGATAATGGTTGCCGAAACTTGTAGCAGTCCATCCATAATGTATGTATCACGCTGTTAAATTTGATAAAAGAAAATTTATTAGTGGTATTAGAAATTGTAAAATATTATTTGCTTCAATTGTAAACTTGTTACATAAATAAAAAACCATTGTAAAAGTAAAATGTATTTATTAGTTTCATTTTAAAATACATTTATTAATGTTCACCTGCAGTCACAAATGACGTTCCAACATCAATCCACTCACGCCTTCTGAAAATTCCAATTCCGCACTCTAAATTTCCTCGATGAATTCCTGATAGATATTTTTATAATTAGTTGAAACTGTAATATTTTTGTTTTTAGTATTAAATTATTTCATTTGTTTGCTTTCCTTATTTTGAAACATATACAAACCAAACAAAGCAAAGTGATTTTATTTGCCTCATGTTTGGCTGAAGCTTCAGTGAGCTGAAACAATACATGTTTCATAGTTTCCATGGATTTCTCTTTTGTTAATGTTATTTGTATTAATACGATAAGTAGCCCTTTATTTTGTCGGCCTCATTTAACACAAACATTTTTCAACTACCCACGATTCACATACATTTATTTTTTGGCCTTCACTGCGCAGATGTCCAAACCACACACTGCTTTTCACTTGTAACGAGCACAATTCACAATACTTCATATGATTTTTTTGTGACAATGAAGGTTGCTTAGCTACTAAATTAAAAAACAACATTTTCCGGTATATACCTTTACTAACAGATATATTTGAGATACTTATTTTCCAATGAACTGTTACACTTAACACAAAAGTATATTAACATATTTGTTATTATTATACAGTTAGACATATAAGAGAACCAGTTGATATAAATATAAAAATGTACTTTGATGTGCACAGATAGAAATCAGTTAGTATGGGCCTTTACCAGTCAGGTGTCTCTCAAACAGAAAGGTAAATTTATAACAAACCATATCAGCTTTGATTTTGGTAATGTTTCAACTAGTTGTCATCTTGTAGAGGTGTTGTTGGTAAGCCAGACCATTTCATGCAATCGTCTAATGTTACATTGGCTGTTAAGTAGATTTTGTTGTTCCACTTCTTTCTCTTTCCACCAACCGCTCTCATTGGTTGTATTTTTCTGCTCGGTTGCTGTGCCAACTTTCAAAATGTATTATACTCATTTTAAGACTCCATAAATATATATCTCCATTTGGTTCACCAATTTCTGATAGTGATATTTTGATACTTCTGGTAAATATTTAAAGAATGGCTTAGTTAAAGAGAAATGTAAGGCGTACTGAGTGTAAGATAAAGCAAAGAACTGGGTGGTGCAGTACGGCCAAGTATACAGCACACAATTCAACTATATTTTTACTGTAAAAGTAATCACCTTCAGATTGGCGTTCATCTATATAAGCGTGCTCATTTATTTCCAACAGCAACTGTCTTAAGTCAGACTCGCTCACATCGTTAGTTCTTATTTGATAAGTTTGTTTGCGTCTCGTTTGTCGGTGGGGTTTCTGATGCGTAGCTAGTATACGCATTTAATATTTTTCAAGTCTCATTACTTTGATACTGGACGGCAGTGGGGGCAGATTCCTTGGAGCGGGGTTCGTCCTTGATGCATTTCCAACAGAACATTGGATTTTGGCAAGTAGATAACCACCCCACCCTCTAGGTCGGGGATGCCGCGGATAACTGGAATATTGTGGCTTCTTAAGCAGCTGGTAATAACGTGCATAGCAAAGAATTAAATGAATTATTGAAGAAATGAAGGAGGTAAGTGTTATATAAAGAAGCAGATTTGTGTTTTTAATCACTTTCAACATTCCTATCGAAAAATTCGGACGTTCTACAAATTTAAAACATTTAAACAAAGTTGTTCAAAAACAAATGTTTCCGAAAAGTCCATGGTGATGTTGATTTACAAGAACATAGGCTAAGATCTTGTCGTACAGTATACAGGACAAACGTCAGAACGATAGTGACGGTTCGTTTTTCTTCTTCTTTGGTCTTTAACTATATTTTTCCGTTGTCGCTTACGTAACTTTACCCCTGTAATCATGTTTCGGATTTTGTGTCGATTATTATGACGGTCCGCACCGAAATCGACTACGTTGTTGTTACGCGGCGCTGTTGACGTAGGTCACTCTCAACTAATGCGGCTCCGTCATTCGTGCCGGCCAACTTCTATCTATAATGGCATACCGCAATGACCACACCACTTCCAGAGGTGGCACGGCAATGTACGCTTAAACAAATATTGACCACCTTCTTCTCAGTTCGTAGTTAAGCGTAGTTCACAGTGCAGCCGCCGAGTCAGCGCCCAGGTGAGACTCTACCTACTTTATTGTCCCTAAAACATCTTATAGGCGCAACCGCAACGAACGTTCATACGTTTTTCTTCTCCATTATTATTATGTCCTCTGAAGTGTGTCGATCGAAATGACACTATACCCTTCTTGTCTGGTATCGTGTTTGCCAATTTGAGTAGTTCGAAATATAGTGAAAAGCCAGAGTAGTTCACAGTGCAGGCGCAGTCACGTCAGCGCCAACCTACTTTGTAGTCCTTAAAACATCGTATAGGCGTCACTCCCAAGGAACGTTTATACGACTTAGTGGTAATTTCGCACAGGCGTTACTCGGGTTCTCACAGCGGAGCGTCTATTACAGGTAACCAACCGTAGACTTCAGGCTTGTTCTTTCTCTCGCACTTATGGATCCTGTATCTGCCCTACCCGGGAATGTTATGGTTAACGTAGCTGTACTAAATCATTTACACAAATATGTTATGTTTTTCAATGGTAACCGGCCGTGTAGAGAAAATAATATAAATGTAATTATTTTTCACCACATATTGTTGATAAAAACAAAGCTTATTTAATGGTAGGGCAGGTCGAAATGCCTCATAAAATAAATACTTGCAACTATATTTGTAAATTTATTTTAACAGGTAATATGCACTTATTCCTGATATTCTAGTTTCCTGATTCTGATTATGCTAAAATACTGTAAATAGTAATGAATGTAAGTAGGACATGAAATGATTTTCTGTGTAAATTTGTAAGTTGTTAGAATATTTTATTAAATATGATGTATATGCCATTGTTGTCAGGCTAATTTATGAGAATGTAGAATTAATAAGGAGACATGGTATATGCAAAGTCATATAGAATACACGGCAATATGAACCTAATGTCGTTATCAGCGTTGCGAAATGCAAAGTCTGATACACGGGACTTTCGCCCCAATTAACCGGCGTTCGTGTCTCTAGCATTGAGAAGGTGTATCAGCATCATATAAAAAGCAAGGGCATTTCGTATGAAAAATCAGACAGAGTCTCCCTATTCTACCTCGCTACATGGTCTTAAATTCACGCTCATTGCCACCCCAAAAGTTGCTCTTTCCACATTTGCTACGTCTGACCACACCAAGTCTGTGGTGCCGTGGAATCCACAATTTTGCAAGTAAGCACTGACCCCGTTCTCTCATTGATTTTATTTTTACTGCCAGGTGAAAACACCAGGTACTTACATTTGTCGTCATTACATTACCGTTGTTTCCACTGTTCCTACATCTGCCCACACCACGTCCCTGGCGCCGTGGAATCCACAATTTTGCAAATAAGCATTTATTACTGACCCCGTTCTATTATTGATTTTATTTTACTGCCAGGTGAAGAACACCAGGTTACATTTGTCATTACACACTAGTGTGTAAGTCTTTTATTTAAACATTTTAAACCTAAGTGACCACAATTATAAGTATACATTATGATTGTACACTATAGTAGGGTTTTTAAGATAACACACCAATTCAATTGGTGGCTTCAAGTTTCCATATGAGTCAAAGTACACAGCTGTATCACCGCCTTTCCTAACTGCAACCCAATAACTGCCAGGCTCTTTGTTTGCTAATTCATGACGAATGATTCAGTTTTACGTGGTCCAGCTGATGGTAAAGTGTCTCGCATGTATACACCTCTAAAATATTCAATTTTTATTTTATCAGAAAATTTCAGAAGATCTACATATGTTAGAGGTAAACAACCACTACGTTTTTTGGTTTATGTAAATACAACCCATAACTGCTTCGTTGTTTCTTCATATACAAACCACTACCTCGCGGACCAACAGCAATAGCCTCCATCGTGTAGTTATGGGGTTCAGATTCTTCCAATTTTTGTTTGGCTGATTTAGCAGAGCACCTATTGCTGACAGAACACACAAAAAAGAGGTAGTAGTGGAAAGACACCTTCACTTTTCGGTATGGGAATAACTCGAGGTGTCTTGACTTTCTTACGGCCACCAAAATTTTTAATAACTTTTCTCGTTAGATGCAGTAAATTGTTCACAGATGGAACCTCCTTACCAACTTCTATAGCGCCTCGCTTTAAATTTAGTATGATTTCGAATGGTATTTTACCATCGCACTTTATTTTTTTACTGCTACGTTTACTTTTGGTGATTGTCTTTGATCTCACACCCATACCAAGTTTCTTTTAACTTTGATAGTGTTTGTAACACCCCATTCACTAAATATAGCATGCTAAGGGAGATATTGTATGCTACAACAGTGAAAACGAAAAGATATTAGATACAGCAGATGCAAAGAGCAAATCAATTTTTGATGATGTAGCCTGTGTTAAGCAAGACAACCCAAAATCGTATTTTTGATGGATAGACATAAAAATAATGACAGTTTCTACTTGTGTCAGACATATGGAAAAATTTCGATACAGTTGTTTGATTATGACTGCAGGTAGTAAACATAAAGGTCTATGTGGTTTAAACACACAATGCTCAGTTTGGAAACCACTATAAGTCTCAAATTCTTTAGGTGTAAATTCAGGCAGTCAAAAACCCTGAGTATCGACGAATACGCATTCAGTTGCACGTACCTGGTTATCAGTTTTGTGGTCCAGACACTAAACTTAAAGAACGTTTCACGAGTAATTAAGGCATCAATGATCTAGATCCTGCTTGTCTCTCGACAAGCATGATCTACGGGATTGATATTGTATAATCATGATGTATACCAAAGCTATTACACTTATAATGTGGTCACTTATGTTTGCAATTTTTAAATAAAAGAATTAAACAGTAGTATCCGTGTTTCAGTCATTGCGCGTACGCTTGCTTTCAATAGCTCATTATTTCGCATATAAATGTAAACATCCTCGATCAGAATTCAGTACCTGTGACGTTTCAAGGTGAGGAGATCATTGTGATATTGGAATTGAGACAGAGACCACCATATTACGTTGATTATAAATACTAGCAATCAGGCCGCCCCAGCTTCAGTATCTTTGCTACCTGCATCGAGGACGATTCTATTTTGGGAGCACATGCAGTATCTAGATTCATTAGGTACCGATATTAAGCAACATATATTCGCTGACCCTGTGCACGACGAGTCAATCAAATGAAAGAAATACACACTTAGGCTTCTCAAACCAGTTTGTTTCCCATAATCTGCAATCAACCAACAAGATATTTTTTATCTTTGGTCTTCAGCTTTTCTTCTTATAAATGGCAGTATTGAGACGAGTGGCACGATTGGAGATGTACAAGTAACATCTAATGCAGCAAAACGATTATTGAATATATGAGAAATCCTGGTATAGTTACAGCAATTTGAACACTTTTAGGCAAACAGTGATGAAGCATCCTACTACATACAATAAAATGCTGAAGGATGTCCGTTTTTGCTACTGCATACCTCCTTGCTACTTGTGTAATAGTTTGAAAGACCATGGAAGCGTGTTTTTTTCAGTTAATTGCTGCTACGTATATCTAAAGCCCAGAGCGAAAAAAAATGCTTTATTTTGATTGGAGCAGTCGACGCAGATAAAGCATTAAAGTTATATTGATTATATGGCGCTGGAGGTGAAACTTGTCCACCCCATACAGAAATAATTTTTACAGTCGATTGCCCCAAATAAAAAGATCCTAGTACCATATAGAAAATGGGAAACGTATGAATTACCAAATCTGAATAATTCAACGAAAGGCTTGTGGTCCATCGAATCATCCTCAAACACGGAACGTCCTAGCAGATTTTCCTGGAAAATTACCCAGCAAAATCTGCCCATCTCAAATAGATTAAGCATTGCTTTGTTTTAATTAGACACGCGCATTCCCGTCCATTTCAGTTCTGAGCTGGCTTTTAATTAAGAGTCACCTCATAACTCGCTTGGACCGGGGAATCCGACAATCTAATTAATGTTTCATCTATTTGAACCAATCAGATTTTCCTGGAAAATTAGTCAGGAAAATCTGCCCATTCCAAACAGATTAAACATTGCTTTGTTTTAATTAGACAGTCGGTTTCCCCCGTCCCTACCTGTGCTGAGCTGGCTTTTAATTAGAAGTCAGCTCAGAACTGACATAGACGTGGGAATCCGACTATCTAATTAAAACAAAGCAATGTTTAATCTATTTGGATTCCGATTGTCTAATTAATCTTAAATCTATTTGTTCCCACGTCCATTCCAGTTAAAACCAAGGAATGCTTAATCTATTTGGAATAGGTATATTTTCCTGGCTAATTTTCCAGGAAATCTGCCCGTTCCAAAAAGATTAAACATTGCTTTGCTTTAATTAGACAGTCGGATTTCCCCGTCCTTACCAGTTCTGAGCTGGCTTTTGATTAATATTCACACAAGCAATTAAAAGTTGGGCTTCGGTCATTGAACAAAAAAGGAATGTACTCTGTTTTTCGTACAAGCAAGTAAAGCGTAGGCTTCTCCTCACTGATAAACTACATTTACTATCGTTAAACTACGTTTACAGCGTTATTTTCATTTTTCACAACGTCTTCATTCTTCTGCTTTGGAAGATCTTTTTAGAGATTCCTTTATCCTGCCTAAATCCAGATATTGTAGATGGGCTTTTCATTTATATTTTTTGTCCGAAAGGAACACCGAAAGGCGGGTATTATTTACAAGAAAGATCGTCAGATAATGCAATAATTTAGGTATTTCCGCCGATCGAAATATATTAATTTTTGTGTTGTTGAACCACCCTTAATCGTTAGTGACCGACCACCTGCACAACAATGTAAACAGAGTTGTAGATGTAAAATATTTAAAATTATATATCCTGTGCTGACGGTAACTTGGTTAGTGCAAGTCAGGTTTTCTTAAATATATAGTCGTTTGAGTTATCCAAGTAAACTTGTCTTCATAATAGCATCTGGTTCTTCCCTATTTTAATCTTATAGTTTTCTAGCTTATCGATATTTAAGCCACCTAGTTTGTGTCATTTACTAGGTTCACATTCACTTTTGATGATATTTTGAGTGCCGGGCGCTATGACTTTGACTTCATTTGGTATATTTTTAATTAAGGTATCGAATATGGATACTGGTGCCACTATTATGTATTGTGTATTGCCATATTTAGAAAATGTTGTTTTTGTTATTTTGACCAGTTCTTGTTTGCAATTGTTTATTGGTTTCTGGAAGTTGATCAGTTTAATTTCGCATGGATTGTTGTTGTTTAGTGCTGTCGGGTTGTCATTTTCACAAAAGTATGTTTGGTCGTTTAGATTCCTACACTTTTCGTTTCTGTAAGCGTAGTGTTTGCGCTAAGGATTGGGTACTTGTTTCTAGGGACAATCACTTTAAAGGTATACGGATATTTAGGGACTTGTAATGCATAGAATTGATAATAAATATATTCTGATTTGTCTACTAGAGGTATATCTATTTGGAATATAATTTTAAGTCAATTTGAACTGTTTTTATTTTAAATATTGTTTCCGAAAGTGAAATGTCTGATTTTGTTATTAATCTTGATTTTGAGATATGGTTTTCAATGGTTTCTAATTCTTTTGATATTAACTTTGGTTTCAGTATTGACGTATGATACGTGCTTAATTTTGAAAACGTAATTGCATTTTCTGTTTTAATATCATATTTAGTACATTGTTTAACAAATAACTGATATGTGTGACTAATTCCAAATGTTTTACTCTATGAAAATTCGTTAGTTGGTCGCTTTTTAGACTATCTATTGTCTATTCCAAATCGTTTATTCTCGCTACTATGGCTTCTTGGTTATGGTTCAGGTTATCTATTGTTTCATTATCTGCTATAGCATCTATCATTAGCGATGTTTGTGACCTAAAAAGTTAATGTACTTGATTTTGATCTTTTCTCAAAATTTCGAGAGCTTTATATATTCTGTCGCCGTCATCCGCATCTAAGTTCCCAGTTATTGATTTGAATATAGATCGTACTCTGTTCATTATACCTCCTTTGATGCAGGAGATATTCGATAAAATGTGTTATCAATATTGCTAATGGTGAAATTAATGGTTAAAATAAAAATTTATATTCCAACTTGTACTCTACATTCTTTACACTTAGTATGTTGTCGAAGTAAGTTTTTAGTCCGTTAATGTCGTCGTATACTTGTCTCAAGTATGTATATGAATCATTCTCTATTATTCGTTCTCTGAAAAGGCTTGTCCCAGTTTGCAGATAGATACTGATTGCACAGAAATATCGGATTCATGCTACATGTGGCGTGCGTCAGGACCAACACTGTGAAACATGTATTACGATAAGGTCTTTAGTCTGGAGTCCGTAAACAACACGGCTATTATAGGGAATGCAGATCATTTGGCAGTGATTGTAAGCGGAGTAAATAAGGGTGACCTAGAGAATCATATCAACTGGTCAATGGCAAGGGTGCAAAACTGGATGGAAAATAGTGGTCTCCGACTTGAGCCACACAAAACTGAAAGTATAGTGCTAGTGGGACGAAGAACACTGAGAACAGTAACCGTCAAGGTGGGGAATGCAGAAATGTGTGGTCTTATTTCTTTATGGTGTCCAGTAATGTTAACAATGGTAGCGTGTACGACCCAAAAGTAACGAGAGAAAAAAACGAGCGTAAAGTCTACGGTCGGTTACTTATAATAGACGTTCCGCCGTGAGAACCGTAGCAACGTCTGTGCGAAATTACCAGTAAATCGTATGAACGTTCGTTGCGAGTGACGCGTATATGACGTTTTAGGTACAACAAAGTAGGCGGAGTCTCACCTGGGCGCTGACTTGGCTGCGGCTGTACTGTGAACTACGCTTGCTCTTCACGATATTTCGAACTTATCAAATTGGCAAATACCATAACAGACAAGAAGGGCGTGGTGTCATTTCGATTGACACACTTCAGAGCGCAAAATAATAATGGAGAAGAAAAAAAAGGTTCTGATGAGTGAAATGTGGCGTCGGTCAAACAATAGCTAATTGTGATTAGGTTACGGATCGAGCGTTTGTAATGTTTGTAAATTTGTGACTCTGAAAAGAGCCGAATTTTTTTCTCTCCAAGTTTTCCGTGTAATGTGACACAATTGAAAGGCACACGTTTATGTATTTACTTCGAGCTGGTGTATTTGATAACCGGCTTGGTGCCTTCGCTGACTGCATGTTTGGCGAGTTTACCGGGCAGAAGGTGCCTGACGGTGGTGTCGATCTCCCGGCTGGTTATCGTGGATCTGTTGTTGTAATGAGCGAGCCTGGAGGCTTCGGCGGTGTTGCGCTCCAATGTGTCGTTGACGAAGCTCTCCATTATGCTTATGGCCTTGATCGAGATACGGGGTCGGGATGTACTTGCTTGAGCATTTTGTGAATATAAATTGCGCAGCACTCCTTCATCCTCCGCTTCTTTTTGTCGCCCTTGGAGATGTTCTTATGGGCCTTGCAGTTCTTCTTGATAACTTTACCTCTAGCCTTCGGTGGCATCTTTTCGTACAGTGTACAGAACAAACGTCGGAACGATAGTGACTATCCGCTTTCCTTTTTTTTTTTGGTCTTTAACTATATTTTTCGGTTGTTGCTTCGGTAACTTTACATGGCTTGTTTTCGGATTTTGTGTTGCCCTTTAAATGGGTGTCGATTATTATGACTGTCCTCACCGAAATCGACTTCGTTTTTATTACGAGGCGCTGTGGACGTAGGTCATTCTCAAAGAATCCGGCCCCGTCATTCGTGCCGGCCAACTTTTATCTATAAAGGCATACCGCAATGACCACGCCACTTTCAGAGATGACACGGCAGTGTATGTTCAGACAAATATTGACCACCTTTTTCTCAGTTCGTAGTTTACCGTAGTTCACAGTGCAGCCGCAGACAAGTCAGGTTGTTTTATCGGTTTTCTACGTATACCTTTTTGTGTAAAATGGAGTTGGGAGTCACATTCCCTAGATATATCAGTGGCTACAATGTTTGATGTCCCTATTAGAGATGACCCATGATTCAGTTTTGACTGTGTAGCTTTTTTAATTGTTAATAAGTTTTTTAAAATACAAACTACAGGCTTACGAAAGCTGAAATATGAATTGGAATAGTGAGCCCGAGTAAGTAGTCTGATTTTTTTCTGTTGCTTGAAAAACCCACATCACTCTGTGTGTTGCTATCTGTAGACGATTGTCATGTTAGAATATTGAACATTCTATTTGTATAATAATTGATAAGATTGAAGATTGAACTGCTTTCTTTCTTTGTAATGTTTACATTGAAATCACCAAAAATCAACGTATTCGGGCATCCGCTTATTATTATATATATATATATATATATATATATATATATATATATATATATATATATATATATATATATATATATATATATATATATATATATATATATATATATATATATATGTCTTTAGCTGCGTGGATGGGGTAGATGGTGGTTTATATATTACACAAAATCCAAAGTTTCGCAATTGTCTTCAAACAAAATTTTAAAATCAAAATCATCTGATTTTAAATTATTCCTGATGTATATCGTAGAACCACATGGATATCTTTTGCTCTTTACATGAGATGTGTAAATTCTAAGATGGTCAGGTATCTGAATATCACCCTGCTGAGTTGTCGAAGATTCAACAAGTAGTATAATCGATGCTTACAAAAAGCATTCATCTGCAATAATATCCTTCATATGTGCTTTTAAAGACTCAACGTTTTGGAAGATTACAGTCAAGTATGATGAAGAATAATCTAGTATAAAGTGCAGCGTCATTTTTACAGGCCTCTAAGCAAATTTATTAATTAATTTCACTTTTCACAACGTCTTTATTATTCTACTTTAAAGGAACTTTAAAGGTTTCTTTATCCTTCCTAAATTCAGATATTTTAGATGGGCTTTTCATTAATATTTTTTGTCTGAAAGGAAGACCGAAAGGAGGGTCTTATTTACAAGAAATATCAGCAGGAGCAAGTACGATAGATAATAAAATAATTTAGGTGTTTCCGCCGATCCAAATATGTTAATTTTTTTTTTGTTTAACGTTAGTGACCAACTACCTTCGCAAGAATATAAGCAGAGATATAGATGTAAGATATTTAGGATCATTTATAACTCTGATGACGTTAACTCGGTTAAGGAAACGATCGTCTGGTTTTTTTAAATATATTGTAGTTATTTGAGTTCTCCAGGTGTACGTGTCTTCATAATACTACCTGTTTCTTCATTATTTTGTCCTTTAGGTTTCTACCTTATCTACAATTAAACCTACTAGCTTGTGTCATTGATAAATGAGATGACGGTTACATTCAGTTTTGTTGATATTTTGAGTGCCAGTCACTATGACCTTGACTTCATTTCGTATATTTTTAACTAAGCTATACAATGTATTTGTTCGATAGACATTTCTATACTAAGCAGTATGCTGGTATGTATGATATATGTAGTTTTACTAGGCGATAACATCTGCTTCTTTCAGTTCTTCTAACAGCTGTTGTGGCAAACTAGTAGCTGTCTAACAGCTGTAGTGCTAGCCACAGAGCTGGCCAACAGCTGTCGCGATAGACGACCAACAATAGATAGGTAGACAGAAAACCAACTCAAAGCTAGTATACCTTAAACCGCCAAACAGTTTGTATCTCTTAGCACGGTAACCAACTAACAAGTGGTTTACATCAGACCAACAACCAACTTGATTGAAACAAAAAAGTTTAGCGAGCTGGACGTGAGAAGAGAAAAATATCAAGTAAAAGATATTAGTACAGCACAAAACGAAACTTGCTGAAAACATTCGAAACAATCACTTAATCTGATAGTGCAGACAATGGTGAAGATTTGCATCCTTTATACAAACATTAATGATGAAATTAAACTAGATAAAATAGAAGGTTTGCTAGAATTGGTTTTTATGTAAAGGCCTAAGGCATATACTTATGACGATCTTCGACACTATAAAGATATTCTAGGATCAAACAGTGTATATAATATATAAAGTTGAATACAATCCGAATGGGTGAACTAATTTTTCTCAGAAAAGTATCTAATTCTAACGAAACCAATGAAAAATCCTCATAGAAAAATCAACATTAACAAGTATATGATACAAAATAACATGCAAATAAAATATGTGAAATGGGATGACATATTTATGTCATCCCATTTCACATATTTAGTTGGTTGATAGACTTAGAGTTCTAGTGCCTTTTCAAGTAGCTGGTAATAATGCTCATAACAACTAAATTCAATCGATCATTGAAGAACTGCAAGAATCAGATGTTATCGCCTAGTAAAGCTACATATATCATACATGCCTGCCTACTGCTTAGTATAGAAATGTGTATCGAACAAATACATTCGATAGCTTAGTTTAGTAAAAAATATACCAAATGAAGTCAAAGTGAGTGCCAGTCACTATAAAGTGACTGGCACTCAAAATATCAACAAAACTGAATGTAACCGTCATCTCATTTATTAATGTCACAAGCTAGATGATTTAATTGTAGATAAAGGACTAAAATAATGAAGAAACAGGTAGTATTATGAAGACACGTACACTTGGAGAACTCAAATAACTACAATATATTTAAGAAAGCTAACGATCGTTTCCCTAACCGAGTAAACGTCATCAGAGTTATAATGATCCTAAATATCTTACATCTAAATCTCTGCTTATATTCTTGTGCAGGTAGTTGGTTACTAACGTTAAGGGTGATTCAACAACACAACAATTAACACATTTGGATCGGCGGAAATACCTAAATTATTTTATTATATATCGGACTTGCTCCTGCTGATCTTTCTTGTAAATAAGACCCTCCTTTCGGTCTTCCTTTCAGACAAAAAACATTAATGAAAAGCCCATCTACAATACCTGAATTCAAGAAGGATAAGAGAACCTTTAACGTTCCTTTAAAGCAGAATAATAAAGACGTTGTGAAAAGTGAAATTAATTAATTCATTTGCTTATAGGCTGTAAAAATGACGCTGCACTTTATACAACATTTTTGATCTTACTTGACTGTAATTTTCCAAAACGTTCAGTCTTTAAAAGCACATATGAAGGATATTATTGCAGATGAATGCTATGTATAGGCATCGATTATACTAATTGTTGAATCTTCGACAACTCGGCAGGATGATATTCAGGTATCTTAGAATTTACACATCTTATGTAAAGATCAAGAGATATCCATGTGGTGCTACGATATACATCAGGAATAATTTAAAATAATATAAATTGAAAATTTTGTTTGAAGACGATTGCGAAACTTTGGATTTTGTGTAGTATACAAACCACCATCTACCCCATCTGTTTGAGAGACACCTGACTTGTGAAGGCTTATACTAACTGATTGCCACCTGTGCACATCAAAATACATATTTATATATATATATATATATATATATATATATATATATATATATATATATATATATATATATATATATATATATATATATATTGCCTCTTACGACCCGCATTATTTCGCATATCAGATTTGGCGATCAGAATTGAGTACTTGTGACGTTTCAAGGTGAGGAGGTCATTGTGATATTGGAATTGAGACAGAGGCGTGGTGTCATTCGATCGGCACACTTCAGAGGGCAAACTAATAACGAACAAAAAAAAAAGGTTCTGATGAGTGAAATGTGCCGTCGGTGAAACAATAGCTAATTGCGATTAGGTTACGGATGTAGCGTACTTATCACAAAATGTATGTAAATTTGAAACTCTGAAACGCGCCGACTTTTTTCTCTCCAAGTTTTCCGTCTAATGTGACACAATTGAAAGGCACACGTTTATTTATTTCCTTCGAGTTGGTGTACTTGTTAACCGGCTTGGTGCCTTCGCTGACTGCGTGTTTGGCGAGTTTACCGGGCAGAAGGTGCCTGACGGTGGTCTCGATCTCCCGGCTGGTTATCGTGGATCTGTTGTTGTAATGAGCGAGTCTGGAGGCTTCGGCGGTGATGCGCTCCAATTTGTCGTTGACGAAGCTGTCCATTATGCTTATGGGCTTGCTCGAGTTACGGGGTCGGCATGTACTTGCTTCAGTATTTGGTAAATATAAATTGCAAAGCTCTGCTTCATCCAGCGCTTCTTTTTGTCGCCCTCGGAGATGTTCTTCTGGGCCTTGCAGGCCTTCTTGATAACTTAACCTCTAGCCTTCGGTGGTATCTTGTCGTACAGTATACACAACAGACATCGGAACGCCAGTAACCGTCCGCTTTTCTTCTTCTTTGGTCGTTAACTATATTTTTCGGTTGTTGCTTCCGTAACCTTACCGTTGTTGTCAGGTTTTCGGATTTTCTTGCCTTTTAAATGTGTGTCAATTGCTATGACGGTTCGCACCGAAATCCACTTCGTTTTTGTTAAGCGGCGCTGTGGACGTAGGTCACTCTCAACGAATCCATCCCCGTCATTAGTGTCGGCCAACATATATCTATAAAGGCATACTGCATATGACCACAACACTTCCAGAGGGGGCATGGCAGTGTATTTTTAAACAAATATTGACCACCTTCTTCTCAGTTCGTAGTTCAGCGTGATTCAGAGTGCAGCCGCAGCCAAGTGAGCGCCCAGGTGAGACTCCATCTACTTTGTTGTGCCTAAAACATTCTATAGGCGGCCCCTCAACGAACGTGCATACGTTCTTTCTTCTCAATTTAATAATTGAGCAAAATAATTTTTGCCCTCTAAAGTGTGTCGATCGAAATGACACTATGCCCTTCTTGTCTGCTATTGTATTTACAATTTGAGTACTTCAAAATATCGTGAAGAGCCAGTGTAGTTCACAGTGCAGCCGCAGTGAAGTCAGCGCCCACATACTTTGTAGACCCTAAAACTCCCAACGGATGTTCATTCGATTTAGTGGTAATTTCGCACAGACGTTATTCCGGTTCTCACGGCGGAGCGTCTATTACTGGTAACCAACCGTACACTTCACGCTTGTTTTTTTCTGTCGTCACTTATGGATCCAGTATCCGCCCTACCCTTGTTAACGTTGCTGGAAACCAGACTCCTCTCCCTCCATGTCGAGATTACCCATTAAACACCCCCTTGAAACCTAGAGAGGTGGCGTAAACCACTAGCTGTTACATTTCTGCCAATATTATTTACATTTGTTCTCTCATTTACGGCCATTTGCGCACTCGCAAAAGATGTGTTCTGGCATATCTCTATCACCACAATAGGTACATTCTTATTTGTCAACTATTTTGTTTTACTCAGGTAAGACCTGAAACGCTAATGACCTGACAGATTTTGGGTAAAATAATAACCCACCTCCCAATGCTGTCTCGATATCTATGTCTATATATGTAAAATGAGCCTCTTTGTCCGCTGGGATGTTGACTTTTACTGTTTCCATTCTCGCTGAGACTTCAGCAATGTTTCGGTGCTTGCTCTTTTTTTTCTTTTCTTCTATTTTCGCCTCTTTCGTAAGTTACCTCTATTGCCAATAATTAATTAAGCAAGCGCCACCATTGAAAATAAATTTAATAACATCTTTGTTACTAAACATTAGAGGTAAAAAGAAGTTTAGTGAAGAAGCAGTGGCAGCAGTTTTGGTTATGGTGGAGATACGCATAGTGGAATTTAGTTGGATTCAAATAAAGTAGTTAGTTGCATTAAAACCAATTCTAAAAAACCTTCTATTTTAGTATTTTAGTTGAATTTCATCATTATTGAAGTCTAAGTGTTTGTATAAATGATGTAACTCTTCATAAATGTAGGCTCTATCAGGTTTAAACATCAAGTGATTCTTTCGAATGTTTTCAGCAAGTTTTGTTTTGTGCTGTACTAAAATAATATCTTTTTGTTACCGTGCTAAGAGAGACAAACTGTTTGGCGATTTACGGTATATTTTTTAAGTGAGTTGTCTCTCTACCTATCTATTGTTAGTTGCCTATCACCACAACTCTTGGACAGCTGTGTGTCTAACACTACTGATGTTCGCCAGCTACTAGTTACACACGACAGCTGTTGGTCAGCTCTTAGACAACGGTCTGACGTGATACTGTACACCTATGTAATATTTTCATAGACTATATAAGAGAGCTTTTGGCAATTCGTTAATAGGGTTAACTAGAAATTGCTCCAATTTGGTTGCCGCAGCAGATGCAGATAAAGCTTTAATGTTTAACATTGAATGCATAGTACTACATATTCACCGAAACGATGTTATACAACAGCAATTAGTTAAGTCGACTACTATGGATAAAAATATAGATACCATATAGAAAATGGGAAATGTATGAATATGTTTCGGGTGAATATATTTGACCTGCAGTACCATGGCAAACATTAAAGCTTTATTTGCATCTGCTGCGCCAATCAAATTGTAGCAATTTCTATTTATGCGTATTAACAAACTGCTGAAAAGCTCTCTTATATAGCCTTTGAAATTAGAGGTATACAGTATCAGGAGACAGCTGTCTAACAGCTGTTGTGTCAAACTAGTAGATGTCTAACAACTGTAGTGATAGACACAGAGCTGGCCAACAGCTGGCGCGATAGACGACAAACAATAGATAGATAGATAGAAAACCAACTCAAAGCTAGTATACCTTAAACCGCCAAACAGTTTGTATCTCTTAGCACGGTAACCAACTAAGATCAGACCAACAACCAACTTGTTTGAAACAAAAAACTTTAGCGAGATGGACGTGAGAAGAGAAAAATATCAAGTAAAAGATTTTAGTACAACATAAAACAAAACTTGCTTAAAACATTCGAAATCACTTAATGCTTTAATCTGATAGACCTGACAATGATAAAGATTTGCATTCCTTTAAACAAACATTAATGATGAAATTAAACAAGATAAAATAGAAGGTTTGCTAGAATTGGTTTTTATGTAACGGCCTAAGGCATATACTTATGACGATCTTCGACACTATAAAGATATTCTAGGATCAAACAGTGTATATGATATATTTATAAACTTAAAATGGGTGAACTAATTTTTCTTAGAAAAGTATCTTACTCTAACGAAACAAATGACAAATCCTTGAGCGGAAGATCCTCAACTCCTTACGGTTTTGGTGACGACACACATCTTAACTTAAAAAAAAAACCCAACCTAGAATTCACAATGTAATGATAGAAAAATCAGCACTAACAAGTGGATGATACAAAATAACAAGCAAATAAATTATGTGAATGGGGATGACGTCAATGAGTTAGTTGATAGACTTAGTTCTAGTGCCTTCTCAAGTAGCTGATAATAATGCTCATAACAACTAAATTCAATCAATCATTGAAAAACTGAAAGAAGCAGATGTTATAGCCTAGTAAAGCTACATATATCATACATGCCTGCCTACTGCTTAGTATAGAAATGTCTATCGAACAAATACATTGTATAGCTTAGTTAAAAATATACGAAATGAAGTCAGTCCTATGACTGACTGGCACTCAAAATATCAACAAAACTGAATGTAACCGTCATCTCATTTAACAACGACACAAGCTAGAAGATTTAATTGTAGATACGGTAGAAACCTAAAGGACTACAATAATGAAGAAACAGGTAGTATTATGAAGACACGTACCCTTGGAGATCTCAAATAACTACAATATATTTAAAGAAACCTGACGATCGTTTCCCTAACCGAGTTAACGTCATCAGAGTTATAAATGATCTTAATATCTTACATCTATATCTCTGCTTATATTCTTGCGCAGGTAGTTGGCCACTAACGTTAAACAACGAAAACGGCGGAAATACCTAAATTATTTTATTATCTAACGTACTTGCTCCTGCTGATATTTCTTTTAAATAAGACCCTCCTTTCGGTCTTCCATTCAGGCAAAAAATATTAACGAGCAGCCCATCTACAATATCTGAATTTAGGAAGGATAAAGAAACCTTTAAAGTTTATTCAAAGTAGAATAATAAAGACGTTGTGAAAACTGAAATTAATTAATACATTTGCTTAGAGGCCTGGAAAAATGACGCTGCACTTTATACAAGATTTTTTTTCGTATTACTTGACTGTAATTTTCCAAAACGTTCAGTCTTTAAAAGCGCATTGAAGGATTTTATTGGAGATGAATGCTATTTGTAAGCATCGACTATACTACTTATTCAATCTTCGACAACTCAGCAGGATGATATTCAAATACCTGACCATCTTAGAATTTACACATCTCATGTAAAGAGCAATAAGATATCCATGTGGTTCTACGCTATACATCAGGAATAATTTAAAATCAGATGAATTTGAAATTTTGTTTGAAGACAATTGCGAAACTTTGGATATTGTGTAATATATATAAACCACCATCTACCCCATCCACGCAGCTAAAGACAAATGCAATAACATGTATATATATATATATATATATATATATATATATATATATATATATATATATATATATATATATATATATATATATATATATATATATATATATATTCATTATATAATGCCAGAATACGTAGATTTTTGGTGATTTCAATGTAAACATTACAAAGAAACAAAGCAGTTCATTCTTAAATTATTTTACAAATAAAATGTTCAATAGTCTAACATCACAATCGTCTACAGATGGAAACACACAGAGTGATGTGGGTTTTTCAAACAACAGAAAAAAATCAGACTAGTCACTCGTGCTCACTATTCCAATTCATATTTCAGCTTTCGTAAGCCTGTACTTTGTATCTTAAAAAACTATTAACAATTAAAAAAGCTACTCCGTCAAAACGAATCATGGGTCATCTGTAATAGGGACATCAAACATTGTAGCAACTGTTTTATCTAGGGAATGTGACTCCCAAGTCCATTTTACACAAAAAAGGTAGACGTGCAAAACCGATAAAACAACCTGACTTGTCTGTGGCTGCAATGTGAACTACGTTCAACTACAAACTGAGAAAAAGGTGGTCAATATTTGTTTGAACATACACTGCCGTGCCACCTCTGAAAGTGGTGTGGTCATTGCGGTATGCCTTTATAGATAGAAGTTGGCCGGCACGAATGACGGGGCCGGATTCTTTGAGAGTAACCTACGTCCACAGCGCCGCGTAACAAAAACGAAGTCAATTTCGGTGAGGACAGTCATAACAATCGACACCAATTTAAAGGACAACACACAATCCGAAAACAAGCCATGTAAAGTTACGGAAGCAACAACCGAAAAATATAGTTAAAGACCAAAGAAAAAAAAGCGGACCGTCACTATCGTTCCTACGTTTGTTCTGTATACTGTACGACAAGATGCCACCGAACGCTAGAGGTAAAGTTATCAAGAAGAATTGCAAGTCTCAGAAGAACATCTCCAAGGGCCACAAAAAGAAGCGGAGGATGAAGGAGTGCTACGCAATTTATATACACAAAATGCTCAAGCAAGTACAACCCGACCCTGTATCGCGATCAAGGCCATAAGCATAATGGAGAGCTTCGTCAACGACATATTGGAACGCATCACCGCCGAAGCCTCCAGGCTCGCTCATTACAGCAACAGATCCACGATAACCAGCCAAGAAATCGACACCACCATCAGGGACCTTCTGCCCGGTAAACTCGCCAAACACGCAGTTAGCAAAGGCACCAAGCCGGTTATCAAATACACCAGCTCGAACTAAATAAATAATCGTGTGCCTTTTAATTGTGTCATATTAGACGGAAAACTTGGAGGAAAGAAAGTCGGCTCTTCTCAAAGTCACAAATTTACAAACATTACAAAAGCTCGATCCGTAACCTAATCGCAATTAGCTATTGTTTGACCGACGCCACATTTCACTCATCTTTTTTTTCTTCTTCATTATTATTTTGCCCTCTGAAGTGTGTCAATCGAAATGACACCACGCCCTACTTGTCTGTTATGGTATTTGCCAATTTGATAAGTTCGAAATATCGTGAAGAGCAAGCGTAGTTCACAGTGCAGACGCAAGTAAGTCAGCGCCCAGGTGACACTCCGCCTACTTTGTTGTCCCTAAAACGTCCTATACGCTTCACTCACAGCGAACGTTCATACGATTTACTGGTAATTTCGCACAGACGTTGCTACGGTTCTCACGGCGGAACGTCTATTATAGGTAACCGACCGTAGACTTCACGCTCGTTTTTTTCTCTCGTTACTTTTGGATCCAGTATCCGCCCTACCTTTGTTAACGTTGCTGGACCCCGTAAAGTGATAAAACCACAAATCTCTGAATTCCCCAACTTGACGGTTACTGTTCTCAGTGTTCTTCGTCCCACTAGCACTATACTTTCAGTTTTGTGTGGCCCAAGTCGGTGACCACTATTTTCCATCCAGTTTTACACCCTTGCTATTGACCAGTTGATATTATTCTCTAGGTCACCCTTATTTACTCTGCTTACAATCACCGCCAAATGATCTTCATACCCTATAATAACCGTGTTGTTTACGGACTCCAGACTAAAGAGCTTATCGTAATACATGTTTCACAGTGTTGGTCCTGACGCACGCCACATGTAGCATGAATCCGATATTTCTGTGCAATCAGTATCTATCTGCAAACTGGGACAAGCCTTTTCAGAGAACGAATAATAGAGAATGATTTATACACATACTTAAGACAACTATACGACGACTTTAACGGACTAAAAACTTACTTCGACAACATACTAAGAGTAATGAATGTAGAGTACAAGTTGGAATATAATTTTTTTCTTTTAACCATTAATTTCACCATTAGCAATATTGATGACACATTTTATCGAATCTTTCCAACATCAATTAGGAACAAAGTAGGTGTAATGAACAGACTAGGATCTATATTCAAATCAATAACTGGGAACTTAGATGCGGATGACGGCGACAGAATATATAAAGCTCTCGAAATTTTGAGAAAATATCAAAATCAAGTACATTAACTTTTTAGGTCACAAACATCGCTAATGATAGATGCTATAGCAGAGTTTATTAAAACAATAGACAACCTGAACCATAACCAAGAAGCCATAGTAGCGAGAATAAACGATTTTGAATAGAAGATTTAAGATAGTCTAAAAAGCGACCAACTAACGAATTTTCAGAGTAAAACATTTGGAATTACTCACACATATCGTTTTTTGTTAAACAATGTATTAAATATAATATTAACAACAGAAAATGCAATTACGTTTTACAAAATTAAGCACGTATAATACGTCAATACTGAAACCTAAGTTAATATCAAAAGAATTAGAAACCATTGAAAACCATATCTCAAAATCAAGATTAATAAAAAAAATCCGACATTTCACTTTACCACAAAATATTTAAAATGAAAACAGATCAAATTGACTTAAAATTATATTCCAATTAGATATACCTTTAGTAGACAAATCAGACTATACTTATTACAATTCTATGCATTACCAGTCCCTAAATATCCGTATACCTTCAACATGATTGTACCTAGAAGCAAGTACCCAATCCTAAGCCCAAACACTACCCTTACAGAAACGAAAAGTGTCGTTTAGGGCTTTCGGGTTGTCATTTTCACAAAAGTATGTTTGGTCTTTTAGATTCCTATCTAAAAGACCAAACATACTTTTGTGAAAATGACAACCCGAAAGCCCTAAACGGCAACAACCCCTGCGAAATTAAACTGATCAAATTCCAGAAACAAATTGCAAACAAGAACTGGTCAAAATAACAAAAACAACATTCTCTAAGTATGGCAATACACAATACATAATAGTGGCACCAGAAGAAACGAAGATCAAACTTAGCTGCGAAGAAACCAAAATAATCAGCGGAACAAAACTGGCGACTCTGAAACCCAAATGCCAACTTATAATCAATAACGTAAGATTCAGCACAGTACAAATGGCGTCGGAAACACAACAATCATTAAATCTCCCAACCATAGAATTGGTAACAAATAAAGCACCCATCTTCCAAATTACCAGAATTAAAATTAGAAAATGTCCCACTGCACGACTTGAACAATATCAAATCCCAGTTACAACAAATCAATGGCAGAATTCCAGGAATTGCCCTTATACCACCCTAGTGTATGGACAATCACAATAACTTCAAGATATATCTTGCAAAAGTCAAAAAAGAAAACTGATTACTCCAAACCAACCACTCCCGATGACTATTCGGAACGATTCGGAACTATTCCTTCTCTAAAGGATGGAGGAGATAACGATGGCCACCTCATACACCTCATACAACGTTTCAACACCCAAGATCGCTGACGAATGGATTAATAGCAGCGCAATTAGAATAGACTATTCATGGGTGGGTAAACAACTAGACCCAACTCAGCAAACGGCCACCTGCCAAGATCACCTTCAACTCAGCAACCAGCCACCTTAAACAGCAACCTAGTGTGGAAACCGCCTCTCGGTCCACGCCACACCAGAGACTATATATGGAAGTTACCAGACCACGGACGGACATTCCCACATTGTTATTGCTAGAGTCTCTTTTATGTTGTCAGAATGTATCTTTATCATTTTTATTATTATTCATAAGTATTGTGTGTAACTCTAATCAATAAATTTTTTTAAAAATTCAAGTGCGTTGACAAGAAAGTTTACTCGCGAAAGGTGTTATCATGAAAAGGTATATTAAAGAGGTGTTATTGAAATGTGATTACAGTGGGGATGTCATCTATTATGATATATATATATATATATATATATATATATATATATATATATATATATATATATATATATATATACATATATAAATAATATAAAAAATTTAAAAAACGATGACGTTTGCCGAAACTGGTAGGAGACCATGCAATATGTATGTTTTAAATTTGATGTTAAATTTGATAAAATAAAATGTATTTGTGGTATTAGACATAGTATGCTATTATTTACTTAAATTGTATACTTGTTACATAAATGAAAGAACCATTGTAAAAGTAAAATATATTTATTAGTTTTGTTTTAAAATACATTTATTAATATTCATCTCCTGTCACAGCTAGCCGCCGATCGAAATATGTTAATTTTTGTGTTGTTGAAACACCCTTAATCGTTAATCTAAACGTAAAAGATGGTTGGTGTAAACGTGAAAGTTGATTGTGATTGTATCATGTGAATGAAAAGGACGATCCTGATTTTAGAGAACATCGACCACCAAATGTAAAAGAAGTGAGAACCTATTTCGATAGTGACGACTGCATGAAATGGTCTGGCTTGCCACAACACCTCTACACAACGATTACCTAGTTGAAACTTCAACTTACAACATGACCAAAATCAAGGCTGATATGGTTTGTTATAAACTTATCTTTCTGTTTGAGAGACACGTGACTGGTAAAGGCTCATAGTAACTGATTTCCAACTGTGCACATCAAAGTGCATTTATATATATATATATATATATATATATATATATATATATATATATATATATATATATATATATATATATATATATATATATATATATATATATATATATATATATATATATATATATATATATATATATATATATATATATATATATATATATATATATATGAAGTATTGTGAATCGTGCTCGTCACTAGTGAAAAGCAGTGTGTGCTCTGGACATCTGCGCAGTGAAGGCAAAAAATTAAAAATATGTGAATCGTGGGTGGTTGAAAACGTGCCTATAAATGAATGAAGCTTTCAAAAGAGAATGGCTACTTATCATATTAATACGAATAACAGTAACATAAAAGAAATCCATTGAAACTATGAAATATGTATTGTTTCAACTCATTGAAGCTGCTTCAGCTAAACATGATGCAATTGAAATAAACTTAGAATTGTTTGGGTTGTATGAGCTTCAAAATAAAGACAGAAAACAAATGAAATCATTCAATACAAAAATGTTACAGTTTCAACTTATTATGAAAATATGTATCTATCGTGGAAATTTAGACTTGCAGAATTGGAGTTGTGAGTAGATTGATGTTGGAACGTCTTTTGTGACTGTAGATGAATATTAAATAAATGTCTTTTAAAATAAAACTAATAAATACATTTTACTTTTGCAAGGGTTCTTTTATTTATGTAACAAGTTTACAATTTAAATAAATAATATGTCTAATACCACAAAATACATTTTCTTTTATGAAATTTAACAGCGTGATACATACATATTGGATGGTATGGTACAAGTTTCGGCAACCTTCATCGTTTTTCAAATTAATAAGATCCCCGCTGTAATCACATTGCAATAATACCTTTTTAATATACCTTTTCATGATAACACCTTTCGAGTAAACTCTATCTACCCCCTTTTCGATATTATGTTTTGCTATTATTTTGGATAATTCTTCTGAAGTAATTACCACAATCATAATCCAAAAATTTCTCGGTTTTTTGTAGCAACTTGATATATTTAACTATACTGCATTTAATAACCTAGCGGTTTCGGTGTCTAAAGCCTATAATGTGCAGAATAAAAAGTATTATAAATTACTAATTCTATGTATCGCAATGAAGATTTTCATTATATAATGCACGACGTTGGTGATTGGGGCTTACTAGACGACGCATATTAGACAATAACGTTTCGTGTGATCGAAAAGATGTTAATACTTTTCATTTCCAATTCGATATCCACCGGAGCTTTATGGAATCGCTGTACCTGGAGCAATCAAATACAATCAATACATGGGGTATATTATAAAATAGTTGTATTTCAAGGTAGGTGTTGATTCTCTACCAACATATGAACGCTGAATGTAATTTACTTGGTTATAGTTCAGATTCATACCTTCTGTGGGAATTTCCTTATAATTTAAGTAAAGACTTAAATCTTGAATGTATTTTCTTACGTTATTCTATCGATCCGTTACAAATCTTTCAATAATAGGCATAGCTTTCAAATGCTGGTTGGAAATAATTGGTACTACTCATATATTGGAATTAATATTTTTGAGAAAATCTGTTACGGCTGCTATGGAAAATTCACATGCTATAGCTGATTTTGCAGATATTATGAAAGCTACTAGTCTTAACAGAAAAGAGAACGATCCTCAAGAAGACACTATCAGAAACAGTTCTCCCAAATATCAACCAGTAGTAAAACCAATACTAGAAAAATAAGCAGGCGCTAAGTCACGTCCAACTTCCATAACTTCAGGTTGCGGTATTGCGGTATGCCACACATGATGCATAATAAGAAACTGAAAGTATGTACAAGTAACATCTAATGCAGCAGCCCGATTATTGAACATGTAGAAACTGGTACAGTTACAGCAATTCCAGGACTTTTGGAAGCAAACAATGATGAAGCAAAAGCTCTAATTCAAGCCGGGTGGCATTAAGCTACATACAATACAATGCTGAAGGGTGGCCGTTTTTGCTACTGCATACCTCCTTGCTACTTCTGTAATATTTTCAAATACTTAAGAAGTATGTTTTTCTAGTTAATAACTAAAGCCCAGAGCGAAAGAAATGGCTTTATTTTAATTGGAGCAGTCGACGCAGATAAAGTATTAAAGTTACATTGATTACATGGTGTTGCAGGCGAAACTTATCCACCTCAGCGAAGTTATACAGAAACAATTATTACAGTCGATTGCCCTAAATAAAAAGATCCTGGTAACATATAGAAAATGGGAAACGTATGAATTAGCAAATCTGAATAATCCAACAAAAGGCTTGTGGTCCATCAAAACATCTTCAAACACTGAACGACCTAGCTTTTTTATTGTGATATTGCAAACGGATAGATCGAATAACGTTAGAAAAACATCAACAACTTTGATCATGTAGGCATTCGATATAAATCCACTTCAATTCGCAACGAACCCCCCACAGAAGGCATATAGAAACATGACTGAATTTCAACGCTCATATGTTGGTAGAGAACCCCAACCTTGGATTACAAAACTTTGGAAAAATGTTTTTATTTGATTGCTCCAACTACAGGGAATCCAAAAATCCATCTACGGTAAATATCAAATTGGAAATGGAAAGTATCATCAACTTTCCAATCACACAAAATGTTATTTTTTAATTATACATGATTATATCATGTAGTATGCCCTACTCTCCAACATCTCAGGTGAATGGTGTGTTTGTTTACCTATCACTAATATCATTGATCAAGAGTCAACTAAACTTTAACTTCATTAAAAATGTTTATATCGATTAAGTTTCACTCTAAATCCTAAGTATGCATAATACTATGATCCTGAGTTTTAGTCATTTTTACATCAGTTTCACTTTTAAAGATGATTCTCTCATAAGTTTGATATTCGTCAACAATTTCTGCGGAATTTTCCTCATTACTGATATATTCGAGAAGTCTCACTGACTCAAAAATTAATGTAATGTATGTTGTTATTAAGGCACCAGCTGTTTGATGAACAGTAGAGTTGTAAGCAGCAGTGACGTCAGGTAGTGTATTAAAGCCACTTGTAGGAACAAACCAAGTTGAAATTTTTTAATATATTCTCTTTCAAGATAGGTATGACTATATCCACCATAAGTGGAATATATGTAAAAACTACTCACTATGCGTTAAATTTAGAGTACTAACTCAAGATAAGATTGTTGCTGTACTATTAGCTTAAATATCAGCCATAGCTTAGTCACCTCTTCATCATTTTTAGATTTAAGAGGGCGAGTCCACACATACTTTCAAAAACAATTGATAACCACTAAACTGTACTTGTAACCAGGGTTTCTTTGTAGTAGTCTGTAATTCAGCTAAACCAATCTACCACAAATCATTTAAACCCTTGTAGGTCTACGTTTAAAGCTTATTCTTGCAGGTTTATATAATTCATCAATAATTTGTTTTTTAGTATCAGATGGTTCATATATTATACGTTTCATGGTATTGTATGTAAAGTTTCCACTTAGCTTGTAGAGCTGAGATCTTAGTGTCTAGCTGATTCAGTATCTTACTTACATCTTTATTCTTTGGTATATCAATATCATGCAGCACATGGGAAGTTATATCCTTAGTTAAATTTTCCAATTTGTCTTCAAACGCACTTTTAAGAACAGTTATCTCTGTTAGCCCAGTACGATAACACTGGAAATACTGGGTTAAATACGGAAAAACATAGTAAACATAAAGTATAAACATCTCATTTGAATAATAAACAAAAGTTTGCAATAAATAAGCAGAGCAAACCCCATAAAAATTAAAAATCCAATACAACTAATAATTCTAAAGCAAAAATACCCAATTTGGAGGAATTAAAAACAGCATCAGAGATTAGAGACCAAATCATATTTTCTCATGAAACTAATAAGCGACATCGAACTTTCGATGAGACCTATGCAAAGATGGAAGACAAATTCTCTTTTTAAAAGATGAGAAAGGAAATTAGAGATTATATTAGGACTTGTGAATATTGCAACAAAAAAGAATATAATCTGTTTACATTAAACATATTAAATAAACAATCGATTTACATTACCTAAATAAATTAAAAACCTGAAAATCGGATCATCAAACGGGGCTGATGCTGCAATCACTATCAAGATTCAATGACAGAGAAGAGGATATAACACACACAAAGGCAGTTCGAGTCAAAATTGAATCCATCTGGAAGCCATCAACAACATGAAGCCTTCGTACAAAGCAGTAGATACGAATTCATTAAAGATTCACATATTGAGTGTTTATCAGATAGCTGATCGATATCTAGATGAACTTACTCATCATTATAGAAACTTTCTAAACATACATGTGAACCAAGCTAACATTTACGACTTTCTTTCACCGGCACACATTGATCAAATCATAAGCGCAGCAACGAGAAAACTACGACATCATCCGGAGATTATTTCATACCCGAAACTTCAGTGAGAAATTGGTCACAGTGAGAAATATATTCATTTGTACAGCTACTTCACAATAATAGAGGTAACGCAATTTATGCTAATCAAAGTCACCCTGATTTCTTATAAGGTCGAAAACGAAACCTATTGGTCTATGAAAGTACCCAACCAAATCCTAGAAGTGGATTATAACACGCAACAAGGATGATGATCTCATAAGCAGCGCCCGAATCTCCAAGAATCTATATGTCTGTTCCCCAGCCATGGTAAGAAGCATGGAAAGCAACCACGACTGCATAATAGATGAGATATACCAGAGGGGAGACAAAACCACATGTCCAATCCATGACCAGAAAGTCAAATGCACAATCTGGAAACAACCGAACACTAGGAATGTTCATCAACTCACGAGAATCTAGAATTGCAATCATATGTAACGGCCAAAGGGAAGAAGTTACAATGAAGCAGTATGGCATAATATACATCACCCAAAACTGTATCATCAAGACAAAAACTATGTTTCTAACTCCCAAACAGATAGAGGGAGTGCCGATTATATGTGGATTCGTGAAACCAGTGCCAACCAACTTAACGACAATTCCTCAAGAAGCAGTAGTCCGTCCATATGATAATTTGACGGATATTTCTCAGGAAGAAGAGGAGGACCATCTCCAAAGAATGCGAATGGCGCATGGTCACGCATCTTTCCATAATAACGAGCCTGGCCACCACAGCTACAGTAGCTATAGTAATTATAGCCGTTAACTATATACTACTGAGGATTCAGAAGAACTAAGAAAAGGACAGCACTGCCGAAGAAAAGAAGAACTGGTGTCGAGAAGGTCTACCCCGATATCTTACCAATAGAGGTGGCAGAGTTGAGCAGATTACAAGAAACAGCTGATAGTTCCTATAGCCCGTAGCTAGCCAGAGGACGTGGTCCCTTGTTGACTCGGCAGGATGTCCTTGGAAAAGTTAGCTAATGGGGGGGGGGGGGGTGTGTCAAATCCAGTTACCAAACATTAAAGTAAAGCAATATCAAGTAGGTAATAGGTCAGGTCCGTCACGTAATTATTGGCATTGAATTGATATCGTCACTTGGCGTATTTACAAACAAATACACCAGTGTGTTGATATTTATGGATTGAAATGGTTGCAAATTCTGTTGTGAAGTGCTGACAATGTTCAATGTTTGTTTACTGTTGAGAATTAGTTAAGTAAATCTAGATATATATTTTTAGATTATTTATGTATATATATATATATATATATATATATATATATATATATATATATATATATATATATATATATATATATATAAACTATAAAATTATTTATAACACGGAATTTCTGTACTATACAAAGAGAAGGGTTAAGGCAAAGCCGCAAGGAGACAACCGCATAAACGTGTTTCAAGCTTATTAGCCATCATCAGTACGGTATAGCCAGGTGAAGATGGAAACACTCTGGATGAATATGCAAAAATACATTTATATAGCATTCGTACAAAGTTTTAGTTTAGTTAACGATGCGTATTGTAAAACACGCAAAAGCCAACAGTCACAAATAGTTGATGTTGTTACCACATCATCATCACCCAAACAGCAAAGACATGGACTTCTTTTACCAACCTCAGTTAGATGTTTGATATGAGGTCCAAGCGGTTATGGTTAACAAATATTCTGTTGAGTTTGTTGTTTGGTCCAAACGGCTTAAATTTTGAAAACGTATACGTATACTCAAAGCCTTTATATATCAGCCTAAATATGACATGTTAAAGCAGGTGTTTTGTGCTACAAAAGGTGTTTTCTATACAGTGAAAGCCTAGAGGTATAAGATCCAACAGATGCAAAGAGCAATTCAATTTTTATATTAGATGCCGTAGCCTGTGATAAGCAAGATAAAATAGGATCGAACAAAGCAATGTTTAATCTATTTAAACCAGGTAGATTTTCCTGGGAAATTAACCAGGAAAATCTGCCCACTCCAAATAGATTAGACATTAATTACAACCTCGGATTCCCCCCTCCATGCCAGTGCTGGGCTGGCTCTTAATTAAAAGTCAGCTATGAACTTGCATGGACGTGGGAATCCGACTATTTAATTAAAACAAAGCAATGTTTAATTTATTTGCAGATTTTTCTAAAAAAATTGGCCAGGAAAACCTGCTCATTCCAAATAGATTAAACATTGCTTTGTTTTAATTAGACTGTCGGATTCCCCCGTCCATACCAGTTCGAATCTGGATTTTACTTCAAAGTCACCTCAGAATGGACGTGGAAATCAGACTATCTAATTAAAACAAAGCAATGTTAAATCTATTTGTGCCGAGCAGATTTTCCTGGAAAATTAGCCAGGAAAATCTGTCCTTTCCAAATAGATTAAACATTGCCTTTATTTTAATTAGACAGTCGCATTCCCCCGTCCATAACAGTTCTAAGCTGGCTTTTAATTAAAAGTAAGCTCAGAATTGACATGGACGTGGGAATCCGACTAGCTAATTAAAACAAAGCAATGTTTAACCTATTTGGACCGGGCAGATTTTCCTGGAAAATTGTCCAGAAAAATCTGCCCATTCCAAATAGGTTAAACATTGCTTTGTTTTAATTAGACAGTTGAATTCCCCCGTCCATACCAGTTCTGAGCTGGCTTTTTATTAAAAGCCAGGTAAGAACTGGCATGGACGTGGGAATCCGACTATCTAATTAAAACAAAGCAATGTTTAATCTATTTGGACCAGGCAGATTTTCCTGGAAAATTAGCCAAGAATATCTGCCCATTCCAAAAAGATTAAACATTGCTTTATTTTAATTAGATAGTCGGATTCCCTCGTCTAAGCCAGTTCTGAGCTGACTTTTAATTAAAAGTCAGCTCAGAACTGGTATGGACGGGGCTATTCGACTGTCTAATTGAAACAAAGCAATGGTAAACACCTTCGCAGCGGGAATTAATTAGCATAATTCCACCGTGTGCGGAGGTAGTAACTTTCTTAAAGGTAAGTAAATTTTTGTGCAGTGACTTAAATTAGAACAAATATAACTGAGAATTTATGCAATAATGCAGAAAGCGCGCATGTGCGTCATATTTTTTGGAGATAATATTCACGTTACCCATATAAAACATTCTTTTATTTCAATAATATATATATATATATATATATATATATATATATATATATATATATATATATATATATATATATATATATATATATATATATATATATATATATATATATATATATATATATATATATATATATATATATATATATATATATCATCATCACCCAAACAGCAAAGACATGGACTTCTTTTACCAACCTCAGTTAGATGTTTGATATGAGGTCCAAGCGGTTATGGTTAACAAATATTCTGTTGAGTTTGTTGTTTGGTCCAAACGGCTTAAATTTTGAAAACGTATACGTATACTCAAAGCCTTTATATATCAGCCTAAATATGACATGTTAAAGCAGGTGTTTTGTGCTACAAAAGGTGTTTTCTATACAGTGAAAGCCTAGAGGTATAAGATCCAACAGATGCAAAGAGCAATTCAATTTTTATATTAGATGCCGTAGCCTGTGATAAGCAAGATAAAATAGGATCGAACAAAGCAATGTTTAATCTATTTAAACCAGGCAGATTTTCCTGGGAAATTAACCAGGAAAATCTGCCCACTCCAAATAGATTAGACATTAATTACAACCTCAGATTCCCCCCTCCATGCCAGTGCTGGGCTGGCTCTTAATTAAAAGTCAGCTATGAACTTGCATGGACGTGGGAATCCGACTATTTAATTAAAACAAAGCAATGTTTAATTTATTTGCAGATTTTTCTAAAAAAATTGGCCAGGAAAACCTGCTCATTCCAAATAGATTAAACATTGCTTTGTTTTAATTAGACTGTCGGATTCCCCCGTCCATACCAGTTCGAATCTGGATTTTACTTCAAAGTCACCTCAGAATGGACGTGGAAATCAGACTATCTAATTAAAACAAAGCAATGTTTAATCTATTTGTGCCGAGCAGATTTTCCTGGAAAATTAGCCAGGAAAATCTGTCCTTTCCAAATAGATTAAACATTGCCTTTATTTTAATTAGACAGTCGCATTCCACCGTCCATAACAGTTCTAAGCTGGCTTTTAATTAAAAGTAAGCTCAGAATTGACATGGACGTGGGAATCCGACTAGCTAATTAAAACAAAGCAATGTTTAACCTATTTGGACCGGGCAGATTTTCCTGGAAAATTGGCCAGAAAAATCTGCCCATTCCAAATAGGTTAAACATTGCTTTGTTTTAATTAGACAGTTGAATTCCCCCGTCCATACCAGTTCTGAGCTGGCTTTTTATTAAAAGCCAGGTAAGAACTGGCATGGACGTGGGAATCCGACTATCTAATTAAAACAAAGCAATGTTTAATCTATTTGGACCAGGCAGATTTTCCTGGAAAATTAGCCAAGAATATCTGCCCATTCCAAAAAGATTAAACATTGCTTTATTTTAATTAGATAGTCGGATTCCCTCGTCTAAGCCAGTTCTGAGCTGACTTTTAATTAAAAGTCAGCTCAGAACTGGTATGGACGGGGCTATTCGACTGTCTAATTGAAACAAAGCAATGGTAAACACCTTCGCAACGGGAATTAATTAGCATAATTCCACCGTGTGCGGAGGTAGTAACTTTCTTAAAGGTAAGTAAATTTTTGTGCAGTGACTTAAATTAGAACAAATATAACTGAGAATTTATGCAATAATGCAGAAAGCGCGCATGTGCGTCCTATTTTTTGGAGATAATATTCACGTTACCCATATAAAACATTCTTTTATTTCAATAATATATATATATATATATATATATATATATATATATATATATATATATATATATATATATATATATATATATATATATATATATATATATATATATATATATATATATATATATATATATATATATATATATATATATATATAAAAACTAACAAAAAAATGTCTTCTTTATTTATAAAACCTTATTACAGTATGTCTTATAAAATCTACAGTATGGTACGTTGTGTCTTTTCTGACTTTTTTGGGCGCATGAGTGACATTGTTTTCGGAGAGTTTTGTCCTTTTCGTTTGTTCCCTGGATTTTGGTAGGGATATGTTCCATACTAATTGTATTTTTTCTTATTTGGTGTGACGCCGACGGTTCTGGTAAAAAAAATTCTAATACTGCCAGTTTGAACTATTGCAATGTCATTTTTCTGCCAGAATATTTCTTATACAATGAATGGGAATTCATTAACACAAGTTGAAGAATTTAGATGGCAAGTTTCCTGGCTAATTTTCCAGGAAAATCTGCCCGGTCCAAATGGATTAAACATTGCTTTTTTTTAATTAGATAGTCAGATTCCCACTGTATGCCAGTTCTGAGCTGACTTTTAATTACAAGCCGGCTCAGAACTTGTATGGACGGGGGAATCCGACTGTCTAATTAATGTTTAATCTATTTGGAATGGGCAAATTTTCCTATCAAATTTTCTAGAAAAATCTGCCCGGTCCGAATAGATTAAACATTGTTTTGTTTTAATTACATAGTCGGATTTCCCTGTCTATGTCAGTTCCGAGCTGACTTTCAATTAAAATCTAGCTCAGAATAGTAAGAACAGCGGAATACGACTGTCTAATTAAAACAAAGCAATGCCAAACGAAAAACTGGGAAGTTCTACAAACTTAGAACATCTAAACACAGTTGTTCAAAGACAAATCTTTCCGAAAAGTCCATGGTGATGTTGATTTATAAGAAAATAGGTTAAGTTGACCTATTGAACCTTCAGATTGTGTGATTAAAAAAAAATTCGATTATTGAAAAATTGCATCAAATCTGCAAATCATTTTCTTTTAACTAGTGTTACGTAAACATTAATTACTCTCGAAAAGTATATCAAGGAGTAGATACACATCAAATAACGTAACCCAAATACAAAAAAGACTTTTGCTGACTTGGATTTTGTTGATACCACAATATCTAAGTCCAAAAAAACTATAATGATCTGACATTCTTAAAACTCGAGGCTAATATACAATAAACGTTTGGTAATAAAGATAGTTTAAATCAAAAATGTAATCAGTATTTCTCCGAAGATTCTCAGGAACACATGATACTTCTCAGTGCAGCTGTTATTACCAACATTGATGCAAGTAAATCAGCATCAGTGAAGTTACTTAGTGAGATGAATGATGCTATAGGCCAATTATTACCATCCCTATTTCAGATTAGATGTAGGTAAATTTTAATTTACAAGCACGATTTGGTTCCTTTAAACTTATATGTAGCTCCTGATCATAAAAATAAACTAATCAAACTAGGAAATCATGCAGTGGATGTCGGGTTAACCGATAGTTTCATAGATCATGACTCTTTATTCAGGTTATCTGAAAAATTTACTCATTTTTAATTTGTAACTACCTTTGTGTCACCAAAGAATTGGATGGCAATTTTCAACATGATATTATACAACATGTACATGTTCAAAACAAATCTCATTACATAATTCCAATATTTGTCAGAATAGAAGACTGCATGATTTATGTTATTGGAGTTTCCACAGAAAACAGGCGGAAAGAAGTCATCAAGAACTCAATGCCTGGAAGGCGCAAAGCAAAATTATGACTTGATGGACAGGAGAAAAATATTAAGAAAAAGATTCTAGTACAGCACACAAGAAATCTTGCTGAAAACATTCGAAAGAAACACTTATTGTTTAAACCTGATAGACCTGACAATGATGAAGCTTTTCATTACTTATACAAACACCTAGACTTCAATAATGACTAACTTTAAGTAGATAAAATGAGACATCCACAAATAGACGGTGTGCTAAAATTAATTTTTATGTAAAGCTTAAATGGCATATACATATAACAATCTTCAATACTATAGAGATATTCTAGAGTCAAACAGTGCTCATAAAGTTAAATACGATCCCAATTGGCGGAGTAAAGCTTACTCGGAAAAGTGTCGATCTCTAATAAAACGAATGACAAATCCTTGAGCAAAACCTCCTCAACTCCTCACCATTTTGGTTACGACAAACCTCTTAACGAAAAACAACAGACCGAACCTAGACCGAATTTCAGAATGTAAATAATAGGAAAATCAGCACCAACAACTAGATGATACAAAATAACAAACAAACAAAATATATATATCGGGATGACATATATGAGATGTTTGATCGACTTAGACTTTTAGTGGCTTCTTTAGTGGTAATAATACTCATAACAACTATTTGCATAGAATTGTAATAAATATAGTCTGATTTGTCTACTAAAGGTATATCTATTCGGAATATAATTTTAAGTCAATTTGAACTGTTTTTATTTTAAATATTGTTTCGTAAAGTGAAATGTCGGATTTTTTTATTAATCTTGATTTTGAGATATGGTTTAAATGGTTTCTAATTCTTTTGATATAAACTTTGGTTTCAGTATTGACGTATGATACGTGTTTAATTTTAAAAAGGTAATTGCATTTTCTGTTGTTAATATCATATTTAGTACACCGTATGACAAATAACTGATATGTGTGAGTAATTACAAATGTTTTACTCTATGAAAATTCGTTAGTTGGTCGCTTTTTAGACTATCTATTGTATATTCCAAATCGTTTATTCTCGCTACTATGGCTTCTTGGTTAGGGTTCAGGTTGTTTATTGTTTTATTAAACTCTGCTATAACATCTATTATTAGTAATGTTTGTGAACTAAAAAGTTGATGTAATTTATTTTGATATTTTCTCAAAATTTCGAGAGCTTTATATATTCTGCCGTCGTCACCCGCATCTAAGTTCCCAGTTATTGATTTGAATATAGATCCTAGTCCGTTGATTATACCTCTTTTGTTTCTAATTGTTGTTGGAAATATTCGATGAAATGTGTCATCAATATTGCTAATGGTGAAATTAATGGTTAAAAGAAAAAAATTATATTCCAACTTGTACTCTGCATTCATTACGCTTAGTATATACTAAGCGACTTAGAACTAACTTCGACTATATAGTCGAAGTAAGTTTTTAGTCCGTTAAAGTCGTCTCAAGTACATACTTGAGACGAGAATGATTCATATACATATATGGATCATTCTCCATTAATCGTTCTCTGAAAAGGCTTGTCCCAGTTTGCAGATAGAAATATCCGATGCATGCTATTTACTAAATGTAGCATGTTAAAGGAGATGTTGTCTGCTACAAAAGTGAAAACCAAGAGATATTAGATCCAGCAGATGCAAAGAGCAATTTAATTTTTGATGATGTAGCTAGTGATAAGCAAGACAAAATAAAATCCTATTTTTGTATTGGGAGACATAAAAATAATAACAGTTTCTACTTGTGTCAGACATATAACAAAATTCCGATACACTTGCTTTGTTATGACTGCAGGTAGTAAACATATCGGTGTATGCGGTTTAAAAACACAATGCTCACTTTGGAAATTACAAATTATTTGGGTGTAAATTCAGGCAGTCAGAAACCCTGAGTATCGACAACTAGGAACCTCATCTTGAGAGTGATTGCAGTACCCTTATAGCTACATTATTTAGCGCACGATGTTGGAGAGTGGGGCATACTACATGATATAATCATGTATAATTAAAAAATAACATTTTGTGTGATTGGAAAGTTGATGGTAGTTTCCATTTCCAATTTGATATTTACCGTAGATGAATTTTTGGATCCGTGTAGTTGGAGCAATCAAATAAAAACATTTTTCCAAAGTTTTGTAATCCAAGTTTGGGGTTCTCTACCAACATATGAGCGTTGAAATTCAGTCATGTTTCTATATGCCTTCTGTGGGGGTTCGTTGAGAATTGAAGTGGATTTATATCGAATGCCTACATAATCAAAGTTGTTGATGTTTTTCTAACGTTATTCGATCAATCCGTTTGCAATATCACAATAAAAAAGCTAGGTCGTTCAGTGTTTGAAGATGTTTTGATGGACCACAAGCCTTTTGTTGTATTATTCAGATTTGCTAATTCATACGTTTCCCATTTTCTATATGGTACCAGGATCTTTTTATTTAGGGCAATCGATTGTAATTATTGTTTCTGTATAACTTCGCTGAGGTGGATAAGTTTCGCCTGCAGCACCATGTAATCAATGTAATTTTAATGCTTTATCTGCGTCGACTGCTCCAATTAAAATAAAGCCATTTCTTTCGCTCTGGGCTTTAGTTATTAACTAGAAAAACATGCTTCTAAAGTATTTGAAAATATTACAGAAGTAGCAAGGAGGTATGCAGTAGCAAAAACGGCCATCCTTCAGCATTGTATTGTATGTAGCTTAATGCCACCCGGCTTGAATTAGAGCTTTTGCTTCATCATTGTTTGCTTCCAAAAGTCTTGGAATTGCTGTAACTGTACCAGTTTCTACATGTTCAATAATCGGGCTGCTGCATTAGATGTTACTTGTACATACTTTCAGTTACTTATTATGCATCATACCGCAACCTGAATTTATGGAAGTAGGACGTGACTTAGCGCCTGCTTATTTTTCTAGTATTGGTTTTACTACTGGTTGATATTTGGGAGAACTGTTTCTGATAGTGTCTTCTTGAGGATCGTTCTCTTTTCTGTTAAGACTAGTAGCTTTTATAATATCTGCAAAATCAGCTATAGCTTGTGAATTTTCCATAGCAGCCGTAACAGATTTTCTCAAAAATATTAATTCCAATATATGAGTAGTACCAATTATTTCCAACCAGCATTTGAAAGCTATGCCTATTATTGAAAGATTTGTAACGGATCGATAGAATAACGTTAGAAAATACATTCAAGATTTAAGTCTTTACTTAAATTATAAGGAAATCCCCACAGAAGGTATGAATCTGAACTATAACCAAGTAAATTACATTCAGCGTTCATATGTTGGTAGAGAATCAACACCTACCTTGAATTACAACGATTTTATAATATACCCCATGTTTGTATTTGATTGCTCCAGGTACAGCGATTCCATAAAGCTCCGGTGGATATCGAATTGGAAATGAAAAGTATTAACATCTTTTCGATCACACGAAACGTTATTGTCTAATTTGCGTCGTCTAGTAGGCCCCAATCACCAACGTCGTGCATTATATAATGAAAATCTTGATTGCCATACATAGCTTTATAATGATGTTTGTCGTGGTAGATACACAAGGCTTCTGTGTAACAGAGTGGGCACCCAAAGAATTAGTAATTTATAATACTTTTCAATCTGCACATTATAGGCTTAAGACACCGAAACCGCTAGGTTATTAAATGAAGTATAGTTAAATATATCAAGTTGCTACAAAAAACAGAGAAATTTTTGGATGATGGTTGTGGTAATTACTTCAGAAGAATTATCCAAAATAATAGCAAAACATAATATCGAAAAGGGGGTAGATAGAGTTTACGCGAAAGGTGTTATCATGAAAAGGTATATTAAAAAGGTGTTATTGCAATGTGATTACAGCGGGGATCTTATTAATTTGAAAAACGATGATGGTTGCCGAAACTTGTACCATACCATCCAATATGTATGTATCACGTCGTTAAATTTCATAAAAGAAAATGTATTTTGTGGTATTAGACATAGTATGCTATTATTTATTTAAATTGTAAACTTGTTACATAAATAAAAGAACCCTTGCAAAAGTAAAATGTACTTATTAGTTTTATTTTAAAAGACATTTATTTAATATTTATCTACAGTCACAAAAGACGTTCCAACATCAATCTACTCACAACTCCAATTCTGCAACTCTAAATGTCCACGATAGATACATATTTTCATAATAAGTTGAAACTGTAACATTTTTGTATTGAATGATTTCATTTGTTTTCTTTCTTTATTTTAAAGCTCATACAACCCAAACAATTCTAAGTTTATTTCAATTGCATCATGTTTGGCTGAAGCAGCTTCAATGAGTTGAAACAATACATATTTCATAGGTTCAATGGATTTCTTTTCTGTTACTGTTATTCGTATTAATATGATAAGTAGCCATTCTCTTTTGAAAGCTTCATTCATTCTTAGGCACGTTTTCAACAACCCACGATTCACATACTTTTAATTTTTGGCCTTCACTGCGCAGATGTCCAGAGCACACACTGCTTTTCACTTGTGACGAGCACGATTCACAATACTTCATATGATTTTCTTTGTGACAATGAAGGTTGCTTAGCTACTAAAATAAAAAACAACATTTTCCGGTATATACATTTATTAACAGATATATTTGAGATAATTATTTTCCAATGAACTGTTACACTTAACACAAAAGTATATTAACATATTTGTTATTATTATACGGTTAGACATATGAGAGAACCAGTTGATATATATATATATATATATATATATATATATATATATATATATATATATATATATATATATATATATATATATATATACTACTACTACAAATAGATTAAACATTGCTTTGTTTTAATTAGACTGTCGGATTCCCCCGTCCATACCAGTTCGGATCTGGCTTTTACTTCAAAGTCACCTCAGAATGGACGTGGAAATCCGACTATCCAATTAAAACAAAGCAATGTTTAATCTATTTGTGCCGAGCAGATTTTCCTGGAAAATTAGCCAGGAAAATCTGCCCTTTCCAAATAGATTAAACATTGCCTTTATTTTAATTAGACAGTCGCATTCCCCCGTCCATAACAGTTCAAAGCTGGCTTTTAATTAAAAGTCAGCTCAGAATTGACATGGACGTGGGAATCCGACTAGCTAATTAAAACAAAGCAATATTTAACCTATTTGGACCGGGCAGATTTTCCTGGAAAATTGGCCAGAAAAATCTGCCCATTCCAAATAGGTTAAACATTGCTTTGTTTTAATTAGACAGTTGAATTCCCCCGTCCATACCAGTTCTGAGCTGGCTTTTTATTAAAAGCCGGCTAAGAACTGGCATGGACGTGGGAATCCGACTATCTAATTAAAACAAAGCAATGTTTAATCTATTTGGACCAGGCAGATTTTCCTGGAAAATTAGCCAAGAAAATCTGCCCATTCCAAAAAGATTAAACATTGCTTTATTTTAATTGGATAGTCGGATTCCCTCGTCGATTCTGAGGTGACTTTGAAGTAAAAGCCAGATCCGAACTGGTATGGACGGGGGAATCCGACAGTCTAATTAAAACAAAGCAATGTTTAATCTATTTGGAATGAGCAGGTTTTCCTGGCCAATTTTCCAGAAAAATCTAGACTACTACAAAGAAACCCTGGTTACAAGTTTAGTGGTTATCAATTGTTTTTGAAAGTATGTGTGGACTCGCCCTCTTAAATCTAAAAATGATGAAGAGGTGACTAAGCTATGACTGATATTTAAGCTAATAGTACAGCAACAATCTTATCTTGAGTTAGTACTCTAAATTTAACGCATAGTGAGTAATTTTTACATATATTCCACTTATGGTGGATATAGTCATACCTACCTAGAATATATATAAAAATTTCAACTTGGTTTGTTCCTACAAGTGGCCTAATACACTACCTGACGTCACTGCTGCTTACAACTCTACTGTTCATCAAACAGCTGGTGCCTTAATAAATAACAACATACATTACATTAATTTTTGAGTCAGTGAGACTTCTCGAATATATCAGTAATGAGGAAAATTCCGCAGAAATTGTTGACGAATATCAAACTTATGAGAGAATCATCTTTAAAAGTGAAACTGAAGTAAAAATGACTAAAACTCAGGATCATAGTATTATGCATACTTAGGATTTAGAGTTAAACTTAATCGATATAAACATTTTTAATGAAGTTAAAGTTTAGTTGACTCTTGATCAATGATATTAGTGATAGGTAAACAAACACACCATTCACCTGAACACATAATTTGTTAAACTGTTAGCTAACACAAACGTAAACTGCTTAATTGGGTAAACGCAGTCTAAAACAATTTTCAAATGCAAGTAGATTTCTGAAACGTTGCATACCAGTTTTCTAATGATGTTTAAAAATTGCGTATGGTATTTTTACGAAACTTTTTTGACAGTTCTGACATCAATTTAAATTTTGTTATTTGTTTGACATGTGACACAAATCACCCAATCATTTTAACTTTTAATTAATTTCGCACAGACGTTACTCTAGTTGTCACGGCGGAGCGTCTATTACAGGTAACCAACCGTAGACTTCACGCTTGTTTTTTCTCTCGTCACTTATGGATCCAGTATCCGCCCTACGTTTGTTAACGTTGCCTGACACAAGACCCCCTTCCCTCCAGGTCGAAACTACTCACTAAACACCCCCTTGAAAACCAGAGAGTTGGCGGAAAACACTAGCTGGCATTGGTTCACCACGTCCCTAACTCTTGTTGTTTTAAAAACTTATATATCCTGTCTTCATCCTCCTTTGACTTCGTTATTTCTACGACCCCTATCCCGGCAGTATTCCACAACCTTTCACTTTCCAGCATATGCTCCACCACATTATCTGCTGTTACATTTCTGCCAATTTTTTATACATTTGTTCTCTTATTTCCGGACATCTTACGCACTCAAAAATGGTGTGTTCTGGCGTATCTCTATCACTACAATACATACATTCTTATTTATCGACTATTTTCGTTTTACTCGGGTAAGACCTGAAACGTCCATGAGCTGACAGAAATTGGGTAAAATAATAACCCACCTCCCCATGCTGTCTCGATATCCATGTCTGTATATGTGGAATGAGCCTCTTTGTCCACTGGGATGTTGACATTTCCTCTTCCCATTCTCGCTGCAACCTCAGCAATGTTTCGGTTTTTGCCTTCTTTTTTGCGGATATTATCATCTATGTCTTTTGTTTCTTATGATTTTTTTAATATTGCTTCCAGTTGGTTTTTTTTTTGTATGGGGTATGATTTTTTGTGTTGATTTCTACAAGGATGGGGAGTTTATCTGAGTCTAGTTCATTGAGCATTTTACGTCTCTTATATTTACATTATTTGAGATGCAGACGTCTAGTGTTGAAGTGTGTTGTCTCAGTAAGCATAAGATACTGGAGTGTGTATGTATTGTGTAAAATAAAGTTGTTTAGATTAAGGTCGTTACCTTCGTTATAGACACAGTTCCAGTTTGTGTTTGGCATTAAAGTCCCCTATTATGAGTGTTTTGTTTCGTTAGTTTAGATCGTATTGTTATTATCGATCGTCGATCTTAGGTGGGCGTACGTTTTTGTCTTAACAATTGATTACTGTGTGTTATGTTTTTGTATGGTGCGTGTTTCGAACAAGGCGGTTGTGATGGTATCAATTTTTGCTACCGGAATATGCTATTTACATTACATATGGGGTCTTACGGAGAATATCGTTATCGTAGTATCGTAGTTTTGGTGTTCTTTGTGTTAGGTGTGTTTCCTGTATGCAGATTATATCTGGTTGAATTTCTTCGGTTAAGATTTCGAGTTCGTTTAATTTGTTCTCAATGGCGCAGGCATTTCAAGATTAAATTTTACTGTTTTTAGAAATAAATTATAGCGACTTGATGGATAATACTTACTTTTCCTAAGTTTGACCTGGTAATGTCACGAAACATTATGAGGATTTGGCTCATGTCGCATATGTTACTCAGGATTTTTGGTTCGTTGAGTAATGTGCAAAATTGCCACATGTGGGATGTTGGAGCATTTCTCTTAGGTTGATAGATGTATCAGATTATGTGTGAGTTGTGTGCTTGACTTGGGAAAGGTGTGAGATGGTTTTGTGTGTTATATTCATTTGTTTTCACCAACTGATCCATATACTTGGTAGATACTGGGCACTTGCGGTAGTTATCTGCATAAACACCCAGGCAGTTACATCACTGGACTTCAATATCACATTCTTGCAGTCGTTGGTGTGGTGGTTCTTGATGCATTTGCGCATCTTGATTTAGGTTTGCATTGACTTGATCCATGGCCAAAATTTTTGACAATTACGTGGGTTGTTGTTTCTTCATTGGGGGTTCCCATTTTATTCTAATGCTGTGAAGCTCTTTTACCTTGCTTAATTCGTTGAGGTTTTAGGTTCTTCTGGTGGCCACTAAAAACGATGACGAGGTTCCCTTCTTGCCTTTGAGTTTTATGCATGATTCTATAAGCGGCTTAGCCTTAGGCATTCCTCAACTTCGTCTGCTTGGGGTCGGGTGCTGCATTGTAGACTATCTTTCCTAATAGCATCATGATAGTAATAATATAATAATTACACTACAGTGGACAAGGAAATCCCAGTCTACTATAGTGTTATTACTAGAAAAAGCTGGTGGGATGCGAGGGAGTAGGAGCAGTTGGAATGGTATATTTGTGGGTGGTGGTAGTAACCTTTGCATGTGAAACCCAGGGCTTTTCTGGTAGCCACTAAAAACGGTAACGAGGTTCCGTTCTTGCCTTTGAGTTTTATGAATGATTCTATAAGCGGCTTGGCCTTAGGCATGCCTCAACTTCGTCTGCTTGGGGTCGGGTGCTGCATTGTAGACTATCTTTCCTAATAGAATCATTATCGGGTTATGATAATAATAACATAATAATTACACTTCAGTAGACAAGGAAATCCCTGTCTACTGTATGTTATTACTAGAAAAAGCTGGTGGGATGCGAGGGAGTAGAGTTTGTGGGAGTAGGAGCAGTTGGAATGGTAGATTTCTGGGTGGTGGTATTAGCCAAAGTAGCCTCTGCATGTGAAACCCAGGGCTTTTTTTGGTGTTCGTGGTTTTTCCTAATTTTGGGTAATTAAATAATTGGCTGTGTGCTAACGTTTGCAGTTACAGCAAAAGTCAGAGACTATATTGACCCTTTTACATTTGGCGGTCTTATGGTTTTGGCCGCACTTTACAGAGCAAACTTCGCTCTTGCAAGAAGTTAAGAATGACCAAAACTTTGGAAAACGATCGCATTGGTTTGGCTCTAATTTTATGCGTAGTGACTCTACTGTGATAATTAAATCGCAGACAGTTACCACGTAGAAGATTGTCTTTTCAGAGCGCCGTAGGTTAATCAGATCAAGCGGCATGAGGGGTTTGGTTTTGTAGTGTTTCATCCGGTAGATGCTAATTGGAAGTCAGGTTCTTTTGTGTGAGGTTAGTTTTCCTCCTGAAGTTGGTATGTGTGATATTGGGGTCCATCTGTGCCATGAGCTTGTTTGCCTCAACTTAACCAAAAATCATTGAGATTTTTGGCTATGGTGAAATTTATTTTTCTCCTGCGAAAAGCGTTGGCCAGATTTTTCCAATGCCTCTAATCATGGAGATGAATTGGTGGGACAGACTTTTGAGAAGCTTACTCAGGTATTTGTGTGGAAGAGGAGTGGCAAGTTCAGGACTGAGAAACATGTGTTTTTCGGGGATCTTGACTGGACTTGGTTTTGGAAACTATTTGGAGGGGTGGACCACTCTCATATATTGTATCGTTCCTATCAATTGGATCGTCCAGTTTCTACTGGACCGTCGTAGCGGTTTGAAGTTGATACTTTCGGACCTGAAGACGAGTCATGACTTCTCTATGAAGGCTTGGAATTGTATTTTCTTGAGGTTCTGTTGGACTTTGGGGTCGACGGAACTGTTTTAATTTCTGAGGTTTTACGGCCCACATCATAATATGATGGTCAAATTAGTTTCAGTTAACCGAGATATATAAAGTGATCAAACCCCTTGTGTTAAATCAGTATCTTTAACAACAGCCACCATAATATGCGTGTTTTGCCGAAATCCACCACAAAGAAGTTTGAACTTTTCAAAACTCATGTCGGTAGTGATCATCATACACAAGACTAATTTCATATTCAATTCATTGATCGTTGTTGCCCTTACCTGGTGAAACTGTACCATACTACTGGCTTCACAGTGAAGACAGAAAAGTATCTCCAGTCTGTATGTAGTAATTTCATCTTGTTTAAATAAAACTATGGTGTTAGCATTATCACGCACCAACTGTTTCGGACACAAGTAGAAACTGTCAATGTCTTAATGTCTACCTATACAAAAATATGATTTTATTTTATCTTGCTTATCACAGGGTACATCATCTAATATAAAAATTGAATTCCTCTTTTCGTCTACTGGATCTAATATCTCTTCTCTTTCACTGTATAGATAGTATCCAACACCTTTTTTAGCACACAACACCTCCTTTAACATGCTATATTTAGGCTGATATATAAAGGCTTTGAGTATACGTATAATTTTTCAAAATTTAAGCCGTTTGGACCAAACAACAAACTTAACATAATATATGTTAACCATAACCACTTGGACCACATATCAAACATCTAACTGAGGTTAGTAAATTGGGATGATGTGGTAACAACATCATCTATGTTTGTGAAAAATTGAATGCGTATACTAGCTCTACGCATCAGAAAACCCATCGACAACCGAGAAGCAAACAAACTCAACAAACAAGAACTAACGAAGTGAGCGAGTCAGACTTAAAACAGTTGCTGTTGGAAATAAAAGAGCACGCTTATATAGATGAACGCCAATCTGAAGGTGAAGATTTTACAGCAAAAATATAGTTGAATGTGTGCTGTATACATGACCGGCTACTGCTCCACCCAGTTCTTTGCTTTATCTTACCCTCAGGGTTCTCTTTAACTAAGCCATTCTTTAAATATTTACCAAAGTAGCAAAATATCATCCAGAACTATATATTTATGGAGCCTCAAAATGATCATAATAGATTTTGAAAGAAGACACAGCAACCGAGCAGAAAAATAAAACCGGTGAGAGCAGCTGGTGGAATGAGGAGGAAGTGGAACAACAGAATCTACTTAACAGCCAATGTTTCGGTAAGCTCGGTCAAAATCTAAGCGTAAAAGATAGTTGGTGCAAACATGAAAGTTGATTGTGATTGTATCAACATGATGTGTCATGTGAATGAAAAGAACGGTCCTGATTTTAGATAACATCGACCACCAAATGTGAGAAAATAAAGAAAGGAAACAAATGTAACCATTCAATAAAAAAATGTTAATGAAAATATCATGAATACATCGAGCAAATTTAGAGTTGCAGAATTGAAGTTCGCAGAAGGCTTGAGTGGATTGATGTCTTTTGTGAATGACGATTACTGGACTGGAAATGTATTTTAAAACAAAACTAATAAATACATTTACTTTTACAATGGTTCTTTTATTTATGTAACAAGTTTACAATTTAAGTAAATAATTGCATACAATTTCTAATACCACAAATTTAAGAGCGTGATACATACACATTAGATGGTCTGCTACAAGTTTCGGCAATCGTCATCGTTTTTAAAATTGATAACATCCCCGCTGTAATCACATTTCAATAACACCTCTTTAACATACCTTTTCAATGATAACACCTCTCGCGGAAACTCTATCGACCTGCTCTTCGATAATATATTTTTCTATTATGTTGGGTAATTCTTCTAAAGTAACGTTATCTGAGTAAGCAAAATGGTTATATGAATTATTTGGATAGTGGAGTGTGTATGTATTGTGTAAAATACAGTTGTTTAGTTTAAGGCCGTTACCTTCGATATAGACATAGTTCCTATTTGTGTTTGGCATTAAAGTCCTTAATTATGAGTGTTTTTTTTTGTGAGTTTAGATCGTATTGTTATTCTCGATTGTCGATGTTCGATATCATAACATAGCAACAGATATTTATTTGCCAGAGAAGTATTCTCCAAGTCTGTATGCAGTATGGACAAGTTTTACCAAGTAACGGCAACAACAATCAATGAATATAAGACTTCACTTAAATTCTAAATAAATCCCCACAGAAGGTATGAATTTAAACTTTAACCAAGTAAATTAAATCGAACGTTTGTATGTTGGTAGAGAACCTAAACCTACCTCAGATTATACAAAATATTCCATGTTTGTATTTGATTGCTTAAGGTATAGCGATTTCATCAAGCCAGCTCCAGTGGATTTCAAATTGGATATAAAAAATACTAACAACTTTCCCGATCACACGGAATGTTTAGGCTTCTGTGTGAGAGAGTAGGCACCCAGAGAAATAGTAATGTATGTATCACGCTGTTAAATTTAATAAAAGAAAATGTATTTGTGGTAGTAGATATTGTATGCTATAACTTGCTTAAGTCATTTTTTTTTATTTGCTACAGTTTTATTTTAAAATATTTATCTTCAGCCATAAAAGACGTTCCAACATCCAACCACTCACGCCTTCGGCAAACTCCAATTCTGCAACTCTAAATTTCCTCGATAAATTTCTGAGAGGTATTTTCATAATTACTTGACACTGTAACATTTTTGTTTTTAGTATTGAAGGATCTCATTTATTTTGTTTCTTTATTTTGAAACATATACAAACCAAACAATGCCAAGTGATTTTAATTGCATCATGTTTAGCTGAAACATTTTCAATAGCTGAAACAATACATGTTTCATTGTTTCCACGGAGTTCTTCTATTTACTGTCTTTCGGACTAATATGATAAGTAGTCATTCTATTTTGAAAGCTTGATTTAGCATAGGCACTTTTTCAACTTCCCACGATTCACATACTTTTAATTTGTGGCTTCACTGCGCAGATGTCCATAGAACACCGTTTTTTACTTGTAACGAGCACGACTCACAATACCTCATATTATCTTCTTTGCTGACATCTTGTCACAATTAAGGGGTCTTAACCACTAAAATAAAAAGCAAACGTTATCCTTTATATAAATTTATTAACAGATATATTTGAGATAATTATTTTCCAATGAACTACTAGAGTTAACACAAAAGAATATTAACATAAATACAGTTAGACATATAAGAGAATCAATTGATATAAATATCGAAAAGTACTTTGATCTGCATAGATGATAATCAGTTAGTAGGATCCTTCAGCCGTAAAGTGTCTCACCGTGGGACCATTATCAAACAGAAACATAAGTTTATAACGAACAATATCAGCCTTGATCTTGGTCATGTTGTAAGTAGAAGCTTAAACTTAATCGTTGTGTAGAGATGCTCTTGGTAAGCCAGACTATTTCATGCAGTCGTCATTATTGAAATAGGTTCTCACGCCTTTCACATTTGGTCGTTTGTGACATAAATCATATTTTGACATGGGGCTACCAGGATGATGAAACGTTTTTAAGAGGAGGAGCCACTGTTGAGTATACTGATATATGTCAGCACTTTGTTTTCTGCGTAGTGTAAACGCCTGGACATGTAATATTTAAATGCGTGTGGTGTTGATTAGAGTTCTTATAACTTGGATAGTTTGTGCTATACTAACATCTAAAATACTTAGATGACTGGAAGGCAACCCTACGCATACAGTTTATGAGTTTACTCCTATGGTAGATCCAGGTTATGCAGTTGATATAAATCCATATAGTAAGGTTTTTATGGATCTTACGATGCGCATTATTCCGCATATAAATGTAAACATTATCGATCATAATTCAGTACCTGTGACGTTTCAATGTGAGGAGAACCTTATGATATTGGAATTGAGACAGAGACCACCATATTATGTTGATTATAAATACTAGTAATCAAGCAGCTCCAGCTTCAGTATCTTCGGTCCCTGCATCGATGACGATTCTTGGGAGCACATGCAGTATCTAAATTAATTGGGTCTCGATGTTAAGAAAACTACATATACTCTGTGCACGACGATTCAATCAAAGAAAGAAATACACACATAAGCTTGGCATCTCTATTCTATCGGCATTCCCGCCTCTCCCGAAAGAATTGTGTTCATTTTTGTGGTTTTTGTGTAATGAGGTTTCGGGTGCGAATTAGAGTTCGTTAGTTTTTGTATGTATTTTGTGTGATGCTTCTTTGTAGCTGTCTTGTATGACGGTGGGGAATGAGGATATTGTCATCTATGTCTCGTGTTGTATATACGGGTTTATTATGATTTTTTTATACTGTTTCCAGTTGGTTTCAAATTGTGTTTTTTGTATAGGTGCGGGGATGTGATTTTGCCTGTTGGTTTCTACAAGGATGGGGAGGTGATCTGAGTCTAGTTTATTCAGCGTTTTATGTCTCTTATATTTACATTATTTGAGATGCAGCCATCTAGTGTTGAAGATGTGTTATCTGAGTAAGCAAAATGGTTGAATGAATTTGGATAGTGGAGTGTGTATGAAATGTATAAAATGCAGTTGTTTAATTTAGGCTGTTACCTTCGTTATAGACACAGTTCTAATTTGTGTTTGAGATTATAGTCCCCTATTAGGAGTGTTTTGTTTTGTGAGTCTAGATCGTAATGTTATTCTCGATTGTCGATGTTAAGTGGGCGTACTTTCTTGTTGTAACAATTATTTACTGTTGTGTTATGTTATTGTATGGTGCGTGTTTCGAACAAGGCGTTTGTGATGGTGTTAATTTTTGCTACAGGATGATGCTGTTTACATTAGATATGGGGTGTTACGGCGATTATTGTGATCGTAGTATCGGAGTTTTGGTGTTCTTCGTGTTAGGTATATTTCCTGTATGCAGATTATATCGGGTTGAATTTTTTCGGTTAAGATTTTGAGTTTGTTGAATTTGTTCTCAATGTCACAGGCATTCCAAGATTAAATTTTACTGTTTTTAGGGATACATTTTAGCGACTTGATGGATAATACCTAGTTCTCCCAAGTTTGACATGGTAATGTCACAGGAACATGGTGAGAATTTGGCTCAGGTCACATATGTTACTGAGGATTTTGGGTTCGTTGATTAATGTGCCAAATTACTACAAGTGGGATGTTGGAGCATTTGTCTTAGGTTGGATAGATGTATCAGATTATGTGTGAGTTGTGTGTTTGACTTGGGAAATGTGTGACATGGTTTTGCATGTTATATTGATACGTTTTCACCAACTGATCCATATACTTGGTGTAAACTGGGCACTCGCGGTCGTTATCTGCATGAAGACACAGGAAGTTACAACCCTGGACTTCCATATCACCTTCTTGCAGTCCTCGGTGTGGTGGTTCTTGATGCATGTGCGCATCTTGATTTAGGTTTGCATTGACTTGATCCATGGCCAACATTTTTGACAATTACGTGACTTGTTGTTTCTTCATTTGGGATTCCCATTTTATTCTAATGCTGTGAAAGTCTTTTACCTTCCTCAATTCGTTGAGGTTTTGGGTTCTTTTGGTGGCCACTAAAACGATGACGAGGTTCCGTTCTTGCCTTTGAGTTTTATGCATGATACTATAAGCGGCTTGGCCTTAGGCATGAAACTTCGTCTGCTTGGGGTCGGGTGCTGCTTTGAGGACTATATTTTTAGTTGACACGACAGCTGTTGGACAGCTGCCTCTCCTGATACTGTATACCTATGTAATATTTTCAAAGACGTAGATTAAAAGGCTTCTGTGTAACAGTGTAGGCACCCAAAGAATTAGTTATTTTAATAGTTATCAATCTGCACATTATATGTTTAAGACTCCGAAAACGATAGCTTATTTAATGCAGATATAGTTAAATATATCAAGTTGTTACAAAGAACACAGAAGTGTGTGGATTATGATTGCGGTAACGTTACTTTAGAAGAATTACCCAACAAATGAAGAAACATATTATCGAAGAGCGGGTAGATAGAATTTACGCGAAAGATGTTATCATGAAAAAGTATATTAAAGAGGTGTTTTTAAAATCTGATTACAGCGAGGAACTTATCAATTTGAGAAACTATAATAGTTGCCGAAACTTGTAGCAGTCCATCCAGTATGTATGTATCACGCTATTAAATTTGATAAAAGAGAATTTATTAATGGTATTAGAAATTGTATGATAGTATTTGCTTAAATTGTAAACTTGTTACATAAATAAAAAAACATTGTAAAAGTAAAATGTATTTATTAGTTTTATTTTAAAATACATTTATTAATGTTCATCTCCAGTCACAATTCCAATTCCGCACTCTAAATTTTCTCGATGAATTCCTGATCTATATTTCTTTAATTAGTTGAAACTGTAACATTGTTGTTTGTGGTATTGAATGATTTAATTTGTTGAAACATATACAAACCAAATAAAGCCAAGTGATTTTAATTGCCTCATGTTTGGCTGAAGCAGCTTCAGTAAGCTGAAACAATACATATTTCATAGTTTCCATGGATTTCTCTTTTGTTTGTCGTATTAATAAGATAAGTACCCATTCTATTTTGAAAGCTTCATTTTCACAAACACTTTTTCAACTACCGACGATTCACATACTTTCAATTTTTGGCCTTCACTGCGCAGATGTCCAGAGCACACACTGCTTTTCACTTGTAACGAGCACGATTCACAATACCTCAGATTACTTTCTTTGTGACAATGAAGGTTACTTAGCTACTAAATTAAAAAACAACATTTTCCGGTATATACCTTTACCAACAGATATATTTGAGATATTTATTTTCCAATGAACTGTTACACTTAGCACAAAAGTATATTAACATATTTGTTATTATTATACAGTTAGACATATAAGAGAACCAGTTGATATAAATATCAAAATGTACTTTGATGTGCACAGATGGAAATCAGTTAGTATGAGCCTTCACCAATCAGGTGTCTCTCAAACAGAAACATAAGTTTATAACAAACCATATCAGCCTTGATTTTGGTAATGTTTCAACTACGTGCAGTCGTCGCTATCGAAATAGGTTCTCACTTCTCTCACATTTGGTGGTCGATGTTCTCTAAAATTAGGACCATCGTTTTCATTCATCTGACACATCATGTTGATACAATCACAATCAACTTTCATGTTTACACCAACCATCTTTTACGTTTAGACTTTGACTGAGCTTACTAATGTTACGTTGGCTGTTAAGTAGATTTTTCTGTTCCACTTCTTCCTCTTTCCACCAACCGCTCTCATTGGTTGTATTTTTCTGCTCGGTTGCTGTGCCAACTTTCAAAATCTATTATAATAATTTTAAGACTCCATAAATATATATCTCCGTTGGTTCATCAATTTCTGTAGTGATATTTTGCTACTTCTGGTAAATATTTAAACAATGGCTTAGTTAAAGAGAACTCTGAGGCGTACTGAGTGTAAAAGAAAGCAAGGAACGGGGTGGAGCAGTACGGCCAAGTATACAGCACATAATTCAACTATATCTTTACTGCAAAGTCTTCACCTTCAGATTTGGCGTCTATATAAGCGTGCTCTTTCATTTCCAACAGCAACTGTTAAGACAGTTAAAGTGCAACACAAAATCCGTAACATGACTACAGTCTTAACCTATGTTCTTGTAAATCAACATCACCATGGACTTTTCGGAAACATTTGTTTTTGGACAACTCTGTTTAAATGTTTTAAATTTGTAGATCGTCCGAATTTTTCGATAGGAATGTTGAAAGTTATTAAAAACACAAATCTGCTTCATTTCTCCAATAATTCATTTAATTTTTAGTTATGCGCGGTATCCGCGACCTAGAGGGTGCGGTGGTTAATCTTCATACCAAAATCAAATGTTCTGTTGGAAATGCATCAAGGACGAACCCCACCCCAAGGAATCTGCCCCCATTTCCGTCCAGTATCAAAGAAATGATACTTGAAAAATATTCAATGCGTATATTAGCTACGCATCAGAAACCCAACCGACAAACGAGAAGCAAACAAACTCATCAAACAAGAACTAACGATGTGAGCGAGTCTGACTTAAGACAGTTGCTGTTGGAAATAAAAGAGCACGCTTATATAGACGACAATCTGAAGGTGAAGACTTTGCAGTAAAGATATAGCTGAATTATGTGCTGTATACTTGGCCGTACTGCTCCACCCTGTTCCTTGCTTTATTTTACACTCAGTACGCCTCAGAGTTCTCTTTAACTAAGCCATTGATTAAATATTTACCAGAAGTAGCAAAATATTACTACAGAAATTGATGAACCAATAGAGATATATATTTATGGAGTCTTAAAATGATTATAATAGATTTTGAAAGTTGGCACAGCAACCGCGCAGAAAAATACAACCAATGAGAGCGGTTGGTGAAAAGAGGAAGAAGTGGAACAGAAAAATCTACTACAAATCTACAGCCAATGTAACATTAGTAAGCTCGTTCAAAGTCTAAACGTAAAAGATGAAAGTTGATTGTGATTGTATCAACGTGATGTGTCATATGAATGAAACGACGGTCCTGATTTTAGAGAACATCGACCACCAAACGTGAGAGAAGTGAGAACCTATTTCGATAGCGACGACTGCATGAAATGGACTGGCTTACCAACAACACCTCTACACAACGATCACCCAGTTGAAACATTACCAAAATCAGGGCTGATATGGTTTGTTATAAACTTATGTTTCTGTTTGAGAGACACCTGATTGGTAAAGGCTCATACTAACTGATTTCCATCTATGCACCTCAAAGTACATTTTGATATTTATATCAACTGGTTCTCTCATATGTCTAACTGTATAATAATAACAAATATGTTAATATACTTTTGTGTTAAGTGTTCATTAGAAACTAAATATCTCAAATATATCTGTTAGTAAAGGTATATACCGGAATTTTTTTTAATTTAGTAGCTAAGCAACCTTCATTGTCACAAAGAAAATCATATGAGGTATTGTGAATCGTGCTCGTTACAAGTGAAAAGTGTGTGCTCTGGACATCTGCGCAGTGAAGGCCAAAAATTGAAAGAATGTGTTTGTGAAAATGAAGCTTTCAAAATAGAAGGGCTACTTATCGTATTAATACGAATAACAGTAACAAAAGGAAATCCATGGAAACTATGATATATGTATTGCTTCAGCTTACTGAAGCTGCTTCAGCCAAACATGAGGCAATTAAAATCACTTGGCTTTATTTTGTTTGTATATGTTTCAACAAATTAAATCATTCAATACTAAAATCAACAATGCTACAGTTTTAACTAATTAAAAAAATTTATATCAGGAATTAATTGAGGAAATTTAGAGTTGGAATTGGAATTTGCAGAAGGCGTGAGTAGATTGATGTTGGAACGTATTTTGTGACTGGAGATGAACATTAATAAATGTATTTTAAAATAAAACTAATAAATACATTTTACTTTTACAACGGTTTTTTATTTATGTAACAAGTTTACAATTTAAGCAAACAATATCATACAATTTCTATCTAATACCACTAATAAATTTTCTTTTATCAAATTTAACAGTGTGATACATACATATTGGATGGACTGCTACAAGTTTCGGCAACCATTATCATTTTTCAAATTGATATCTTCACTGTATTCACATTTTAAAAATACCTCTTTAATATACCTTTTCATGATAACACCTTTCTCGTAAACTCTATCTACCCGCTATTCGATAATATGTTTCTTCATTATGTTGGGTAATTCTTCTAAAGTAACGTTACCGCAATCATAATCCACACACTTCTGTGTTCTTTGTAACAACTTGATATATTTAACTATATCTGCATTAAATGAGCTATCGTTTTCGGAGTCTTAAACATATAATGTGCAGATTTATAACTATTATAAATTACTAATTCGTTGGGTGCCTACTCTGTTACACAGTAGACTTTTGTATCTACCACGATAAACCTGGTCTTAAAACTATATATGGCAAAGATTTACATTATATAACCCACGATGTTAGAGACTGGGGCGTATTAGACGTTGATGACACATGAATTACACAATAACATTTCGTGTGATCGAGAAAGTTGTTAGTACTTTACATTTCCAATTTGATATCCACCGGAGTTGGCTTTATGGAGCAATCAAATACAAACATGGAATATTTTATAAAAGCGTTGTAATTCATAGTAGGTGTTGATTCTCTACCAACATACGAAAGCTCGATGTAATATACTTGGTTAAATTTCAGATTCATACCTTCTGTGGGGATTTGCTTATAATTTTAGTGAAGTCTTAAATCTTGAGTGTATTTTCTAACGTTATTGTATCGATCCGTTACAAATCTTACACTACCAAATCTAGGTCGGTCAGTGTTTGAGGAAGCCTTAATGGACCACAAGCCTCAAGTTGAATTATTGAGATTCGGTAATTCATACATTTCCCATTTTCTATATGGTAGAATAACCTTTTTATCCATAGTAATCGAGTTTAATAATTGCTGTTGTATAACATCGTTGGGGTGAATATGCAGTACCATGCTCTCAATGTTAAACACTAAAGCTTTTTCTGCATCTGCTGTGGCAACCAAATTGGAACATTTTCTAGTTATCCTTATTAACGAATTTCCAAAAGCTCTCTTTATAGTCTTTGAAAATATTACATAGGTATACAGTATCAGGAGAGGCTGCTGTCCAACAGCTGCCCAACAGCTGTCGTGTCAAACTAATTGGTTGAATTTCGTTGTTGTGTGTGTTATTATCACCAGCTTTAGAAGCCACTACAAGCCGCAATCTATCAACCAACACGTTTAGATCATCCCAGTGCACATACTCTTTCATTTTCTTATTATTCATCATGTGTGGCATACCATAACAAGAAGTTATTGAAGTAGGACGTGACTTAGCGTCTGCTTATACTTCTAGAGTTGGTTTTACTACTTGTTGATATTTGGGAGAACTGTTTCTTATAATGTCCTTTTCAGTATCGTTCTCTTTTCTGTGAAGACTAGTAGCTTTCATAATTTTCGAAAAATCAGGTAAAGCTTGCGAATTTTCCTTAGCATCTGTAACAGGTTTTCTCAAAAATATTATTTTCAGCCATAATTTGAAAGCTATGTCCATTTTTATCATCTATGTTTAACAACAAATTTAATAGGTTTGTTGCCAAGCATCCAAGTGTTGGTGGTTTTGTCATAAATAACAATACATATTGTATCTGTAAAATAATAATCAACATAGTATTTTACAGCACTAGGATATGAAGTTCATATTCGTTCGTGATCTGAACAACATAATACCAACGTTTTTCAGTTAACCGAGTGGTCAAACTGCTTGTGTTAAATAAGTATCTTTAACAACAGCCACCATAATATGTTTGTTTTGCTGAAATCCACCACAAAGCAGTTTGAACTTTTCAAAACTCATATCGGTAGTTACATGATTATCATACATACACAAGACTATGTTCGTATTCTATTCATTGATCGTTGTTGCCCTTACTTGGTGAAACTGTACCATACTACTGGCTCCACAGTGAAGACAGAAAATCTATCTCCAGTCTGTATGTAGTAATAGCATCTTGTTTAAACAAAACTATAATGTTTGAACTATGACGCAACAATTGTTTCGGACATAAGTAGAAACTGTAAATATCTTAATGTCACTCATACAAAAATAGGATTTTATTTTATCTTGCTTATTACAGGCTACATCATCTGATATAAAAATTGAATTGCTCTTTGCATCTGCTGGATCTCTTCGCTCTCACTGTATAGATAGTATCCAACAGCTTTTGTGGCACACAACACCTCCTTTAACATGCTATATTTAGGCTGATATATAAATATATAAATATACGTATACGTTTTCAAATTTTAATCCGTTTGTACTAAACAACAAACTTAACATAATATTTGCTAACCATAACCACTTGGACCACATATCAATGATGTAAGTGAGGTTTTTAAAAGAAGTCCATGTCTTTGCTGTTTGGGTGATGATGATGTGGTAACAACATCATCTATGTTTGTGACTGTTGGCTTTTGCGTGTTTTAGAATACGCATCGTTAACTAAACTAAAATTTGTACGACTACCACATCCTATATAAATACGCAGATATATCATACCTCATTAACAGTATAAATGTTGGTGTGTCAAGGTGAAGGTCTTGCTGACACAGTCATCAAAAATTTACCTGTTGATCTGCACGTACCTGGTTATCAGTTTTGTGGTCCAGACACTAAATTTAAAAAACGTTCCACGAGTAATTAAGGCATCAATAATCTAGATCGTGCTTGTCTTTCGACAAGCACGATCTAGGGGATTGATATTGTATAAACATGTTGTATACCAAAACTAAAATACTTATAATGTGGTAACGTATGTGTGCAATTTTTTAAATAAAAGACTTAAACAGTAGAATCCGTGTCATTGCGCGTACGCTTGCTTTCAATAGCTCATTATTTCGCATATAAATGTAAACATCATCGATCAGAATTCAGTACCTGTGACGTTTCAAAGTGAGGAGATAATTGTGATATTGGAATTGAGGCAGAGACCACCATATTATCTTGATTATAAGTACTAGCAATCAAGCCACCCCAGCTTCAGTATCTGTGCTAACCCTGCTGACCCTGTGCACGACGAGTCAATCAAAGGGAAAGAAATACACACTTAGGCTTCTCAAACCAGTTTGTTTCCCATAATGATACCTGTGAATCCGCAAACAACTAACAAGATATTTTTTACCTTTGGTCTTCAGCGGTTCTACTAATAAATGGCAGTATTGAGACGAGTGGCTCGATTGGAGTTGTACAAGTAACATCTAATGCAGCAACCCGGTTATTGAACATATTAGAAATCCTTACAGCAAGTCGAACACTTTTGGAAGCAAACAGTGATGAAGCAAGAGCTCTAATTCAAGCCGGGTGGCATCCTACTACATACAATGCTGAAGGAGGGCTGTTTTTGCTACTGCATACCTCCTTGCTACTTGTGTAATAATCTGAAAGACTATAGAAGCGTGTTTTCTCAGTTAATTGCTGCTACGTATATCTAAAGCCCAGAGCGAAAGAAATGACTTTATTTTGATTGGAGCAGTCGTCGCAGATAAAGCGTTAAAGTTATATTCATTACATAGCGCTGGCGGTGAAACTTGTCCACCCCAGCGAAGTTATACAGAAATAATTTTTACAGTCGATTGCCCCAAATAAAAAGATCCTGGTACCATATAGAAAATGGGAAACGTATGAATTACCAAATCTGAATAATTCAACGAAAGGCTTGTGGTCCATCAAAACATCCTCAAACACTGTACGACCTAGCTTTGTTATTGTGATATTCCAAAAGGATCGATAGAATAACGTTAGAAAAAAATCAACAACTTTGATCATTCGATATATATGTGTCCACTTAAATTCTCAACGAATCCTCACAGAAGGCATATAGAAACATGACTAAATTTCAACGCTCATAGAGAACTGCAACCGACCTTGGATTACAAAACTTTCAAAAAATATCCTGTTTTTATTTGATTGCTCCCAGCACAGGGAATCCAAAAATCCATTTACGGTAGATATCAAATTGGAAACGGAAAGCGTTTAATCTATTTGGACCGGGCAGATTTTTCTGAAAAAATAGCCAGGAAAATCTGCCCATTCCAAATAGATTAAGCTTTGTTTTGTTTTAACTGGCATGGACGTGGTAATCCGACTACCTAATTAAAACAAAGCAATGTTTAATCTATTTGAACCAGGCAGATTTTCCTGAAAAATTAGCTACCAAAATCTGCCCATCTCAAATAGATTAAGCATTGCTTTGTTTTAATTAGACACTCGGATTCCCCGTCAATTCTAGTTCTGAACTGGCTTTTAATTAAATGTCAGCTTATAACTCGCATGGACAGGGGAATCCGACAATCTAATTAAAAAAAGCAATGTTTAATCTATTTGGACAGGGCAGATTTTCCTGGAAAATTAGTTAGGAAAATCTGCCTATTCCAAATAGATTAAACATTGCTTTGTATTAATTAGACAGTCGGTTTCTCCCGTCCATACCAGTTCGGAGCTAGCTTTTAATTAAAAGTCAACTCAGAACTGACATGGACGTGGGAATCCGACTATCTATTTAAAACAAAGCAATGTTTAATCTGTTTAGACCGGGCAGATTTTCCTGAACAATTACCCAGGAAAATCTGCCCATTCCAAATAGATTAAACATTCCTTTGTTTTAATTAGAAAGTCGGATTCCCCCTTCCACACCAGTTCTGAGCTGGCTTTTGATTAATGTTACTATGTTTATTCACACAAGCAATTAAATTTGGGCCTCGGTCATTGAATAAAAAAGTAATATACTCTGTTTTTCGTACAAGCAAGTGAAGCGTAGGCTTCGACTCGCTGATAAACTACATTTATTTACTATCGTTGGACTAAGTTCAATATACTTTGTTGTTCAATATAAAGTTGTGCCCGTGTCGTTTGAAAATAAATAAAATATCTTACATCTACAACTCTGTATATATATATATATATATATATATATATATATATATATATATATATATATATATATATATATATATATATATATATTATATGTCAATGCGCAATTTGCTGGACCAAATCATATGACTATGCGTGGGTTGCTGGACAAACCGCATCATAGCTGGACGTCCAGCTATGAACACGACTTCTTTATAAGTACTAGCGTAAATGGCTGGACACAAGCAAAAACATGAGTTTTGGCTACGTTGCCAAATCTGTTATGCCTCAGTATTCTTTGTTTCCCTCGCATTCCTACACTTTTGTAATTATTGTACCTAAATATAAAAGAAATAATTTTAAACTTTAAACATATGTATTGAATATTATAACTATTATAATACCTAATAAAATTATAATGAAACTGTGTATTTTCAGAATGAAATGGAAAATACCTTGTAATAACTATTTTCTATGCATATAGTTTTTCAAGAACCTGCAGATTATAAACTAAAGTTTTGCGATAAAAACAATTATAACGGACAACCCTCACATACGCTGTATGAGTTTGCTCCGATGGTTGATCCTGGCTACGCAATCGACATAGAACCTAAATATTTAATTTAATTGCCGGTGAACAAGCAAGAGATTTCCAATATAAGCATCGACATCGTCGACCAAGATTCAGTTCCTGTCAACTTTCAAGGTGAAGAGGTGTCTGTTCGCTTGAAACTTATAAAAGTGGCTCAGTATGTTGGTCTTTAAGGATATAAAAGCAAGTGCATCTACCAAAACAAATTCAGTTGAGTCATACACTTCAAAGTGTACGCTTCGTCCCGATAATATTGAGTTCCTGAAAAGCCTGGGTTATCATGTCGTCAAAACTAGAAATATTCAAAGACCCCGTGTTTGATGATGCCATCGATCGAGAAGAACTGCGCTCTTACTATTCACCAACTAAATCGTTTGATAACAGCGATGAAATTGACATAGCCATAAATCAACAAGATGCGTTCGTATGTCTGGCCGAGTCAGCTCTAATAATCGAAGGTGTTCTGGAACCTTTAGCAGTCCAAAATGCCAATGGTGCATGTTATCTGTCAAATAATGGAGGAGCAGCTCTGTTTGAATCAATGACCTATGAGTTAAATAACAAGGAAGTGGCAGGCTGTCGGCACCAGGAGCTCTGGGTGGCGGTGCTGCTGGTATTGCTAAAGCCGTGAACGATGCCAAGTCTGCGAAACAGAAACTGGAGGAGGAAGAACGGCACAACAAAACAATGAAAGTAATCGCGATGGGTAGGAGAGGGAGTGGCTTGAAATTTAAACGAAAATGCAAGAGACTGGGCAAAGGCCGGTATCTCAAAAAACAACGCTTCGGTTATGGGTTGTATCTGCAAAAACCAAAAAACTAAAGTGTTTACCAGCAAGACCTCTGACAAATGTAGATCTTGTCAAGTTTGCTGGTAAAATGAAAATCCCATATTTTAAAGGTGTATGTATGTACTTTGACTCGTATGGAAACTTGAAGCCTCCTGTAGAGCTGCAACGTTACCTTAAAGACTATTCCATACTGTATAATCATGATGTGTATCAAACATACAACACATTTAATTGTGGTCCCTTATGTTTACAATTTTTGCAATAAAAGACTCAAACAGCAGCCTGTGTGTATCAGTCATGGCGCACACCTTCGTGTTGAAAGACCACAGCTCCCATTTGTCGTCAGACTACCATCCACCAATTGTTTTGGATCGTAGTTATGCTGTTGCTTTGATAGGCTTTCACACCTACAACAACATACCCAACATATATGAAGGTAAAAACAAATTTCATGTAAAAGAAGGAACCGGTTGGCGAACCATCACGATACCCACCGGTGCTTATGAAATAACACACTTGGAAGAGTTACTTCAAAATGAACTTGTTGGTGCTACAGCAACACACGAACAAAAGCAATAGGCTCTGATTCTGAGACCTAATCCGAACACCATCAAATGTAAACTAAAGTGTTATACAAATGTCAGTTTTGAATTTGATGGTTCGATTGGGCGTTCCACTGCAGTGGAACGAGTGCGAGACCCATACACCACAAAAATCATCAAAAGTCTGCTATCCTTCAATAAGAATGAAGCCCAATCTTTTAGCAATGCCGGACTGAATGTATCGTCGGAGCACATCACCTTAAATGATAACAAGTTTCACATGCTCATATATGTTTGGTTCCTCTTCAGTTTCTTTCATCATTTCAAAGGAGTTCTCTGTGGCAAACATACTTTCCGCTTTACAAGAGTTCGAAACGATTCCAACGGCTATTACAGCACAGGTACGGCACGAGCAAAAATTACCGTAACCAATATGTTTTTAAAGGTAAAACATGTCTTTCCCAATGATAAAATGAAATTGGAACTGATGGATAAAATAGCAAAAGACACATCTATATTTCTCGCATACCGCAAATGGGACATATATGAGTTACCATCACTCAGAGATATGAATAGATATGTGTGGGCTATTAAAACTTCAACCAACCTGGAAAGACCTCGATATGTGATTATAGCATTTCAAAGAAATCGTAAAGATATCGTAAGGAAGAGGCCAGACTATTTCGATAACATTGGTATGTTGGATCTCCGAGTGTTTCTAAATTCTGAATAAAATAAAAAATTCTAAATATGAATATGGATTTTGAAAAATCTAAATATGCGGAAGCCTATCACATGTATACAGATTTTCAAAAAAGCTTCTGTTATAAAAACATGTCGGAGCCTATCTTGAATTATGACGAGTTTAAAGACCGAACTCTATTTGTGACTGACTGTCAGCACCAGAACGAGTCAATCAAGTCTTCGACGGTGGACATTGAGGTGGAATTTGAGCCGAGCGAACTTCCCTAACAACACACGTGCTGATTGTTTGGTTATTCATGACAGTGTATTGGAATATAAACCTCTAACGGGCATCGTTAGAGCCATTATGTAATAATAGTATGTCATTTATGTATCAATATGTACAGCCTAATTAATCCTAATAAATTTTTATTGTATGTAAATCAATTGTTTTATTTTGTTGCATTTTGATTAACCCTTTTATATATTCATATATCAACAGTCTGTTTACATTCATTTCAAAAAACACATATCAAACAACCCTCGTATATCAAAGTTAGTTTGTTGTTAAATTGAGTTTTGTTACTTGTATTTTTGATCACACCCTATATAGACACGCCCCCACAATATTATTTGGATTCACTGTAATAGAAAACACTCACATAAACTGACACCCACGTAATGATAAAATTTATCTGACCATTTTAGGAAATAGGTTAATTTGCATATGTAAATAGGTTTTTGTTTTAGATTTTATATTATATATCAAATGTTTGTTTTAGCTTTTTGATTTTATAAGAAGTGTTTTAGACTTATTGTATATTTACCAATATTTTAAAATCAAAGTTCCTCTCTTATGTTAAATTGTACTGTAATAGAGAGAACACCCACACCCACGTAAACTGATAACGCGTTTAATTATCATATGTCAACAACTGGTTTTGTTTTATATATACATGCATCAAACAAACCTTATCTTGAGTGTCTGTGGAGTATTTGGTTTAGCGATGTATACATTTATGTTTGATATATACGGTCAGTTCGAACTCGGGTTCAAAATCTAATTTCAGGCGAATGCTTTTCTTTCAAACAAGATTTCAAATTGTCTATCTATCTCTCTTATATCTGTATGTATGTGTAAACCGAATGTGTGTGTCCAACAGCCCTGACTCTTCGAAAAAGGGAATGTTCTCTCACTTTACCAATTTCCAATAGAATGTTACCTTCTTCAAAGAGTCAGAGCTCTGGACAAAAGCGACACAAATTGTCAATAAAATTCAAATTTCCCGCCAAAACAGAAATTACCTAGCAACCTCAATACAACACACCTACCAACACAATAAACAACACAAGGGTGAGCTTATATGACAGCTGTGTGTAACAAACATAACCCTAAAGAAATGTTGCCAAGCTCGTAACAAACCAACATTCAGATAGCGGATCGCCGATATAGCATAAACAAATACAGACCTAACCTCAACAAACAATCAGCTTAGGAACCGACATGTAACACGTGTGTACGAACATAACCTTAACAAACAAACAGTCAGATAGCCGAAATCAGCATGCTTATATGTCATACAACACACACATAACCTCAACAAACAATCAGATAGCGGGGATTCGACAAACACATGGAGACCTAACCTGCTTGTGGCTATCTATGGAACATATGACGTCATCAGGGGACTAATGTGACATATGACAGTTGATAACAAACACATAGAGACCTAACCTGGGGGTTGTAGCCATCTTGGAACATTTGACGTCATCAGACAGGTCAGATGTGACAACCCTCAGACAGATTACAACAAACACATGGAGACCTATTCTGATTGTGGCCATCTTGGAACATCTTGACAGGTCACAACTGTCAGGATAGGCCATCTTGGAACATTTGACGTCATCAGACAGGTCAGATGTGACATATGACAGCTGACACATGACAGCTGACACATGACAGCTGACATTTGACAGCTGACAGGTCAGCTGTCAACTGTCAACGTCACACGCATGCGCGTGACGTCATCGCGCATGCACAGAAAAAAGTGGAGGGGGTGAGCCCAGGTGCCCTAATATCTACTCAGATTTTCCTATCTAATTTTCCAGAAAAGTCTGCCCGGTTCAAAAAGATTCAACATTGCTTTGTTTTAATTAGATAGTCGGATTCCCCCGTCCATGCCAGTTCTGAGCTGACTTTTAACTAAAAGCAAGCTCAGAACTGGTATGGACGATAGAATCCGACTGACTAATTAAAACGAACCAATGTTTAATCTATTTGCAATGGGCAGATTTTCCTGGCTAATTTTCCAGGTAAATCTGATCGGTCAAAATAGATTAAATATTGATTTGTTTTAATTAGATAGTCGGAATCCCACATGCATGCCAGTTCTGAGTTACTTTTTATAAAAATCCGGCTAAGAACTGGTATGGACTGTCAAATTAATGTTTAATCTATTTGGAATGGGTAGATTTTCCTATCTAATTTTCCAGAAAAATCTTCCCGTTCCAAAAAGATTAAACATTGCTTTGTTTTAATTAGATAGTCGGATTTCCCTGTCCATGCCAGTTCTGAGCTGACTTTTAATTAAGCTCAGAACTGGTAAGGACAGCGGAATCCGACTGTCTAATTGAAACAAAGCAATGTTTAATCTATTTGAAATGGGTATATTTCCTGGATAATTTTCTAGGAAAATCTGCACGGTCCAAATAGATTAAACATTGCTTTGTTTTAATTAGATAACGGATTCCCCTGTCCATGCGAGTTCTGAGCTGATATTTAATTAAAATCCTGCTCAGAACTGGCATGGACGGGGTAATTCGACTGTCTAAATAATGTTCAATCTCTTTGGAATGGGCAGATTTTCTTGGCTAATTTTCCAGGAAAATCTGCCCGGTCCAAATAGATTAAACATTGCTTTGTTTTAATTATATAGTCGGATTCCCACGTATATGCCAGTTCTTAGCTGACTTATAATTAAAAGAAATAATAATAGAGAAGAAAAAAAAGGTTCTGATAGGTGAAATGTAGCGTCGATCAAACAATAGCTAATTGCAATTAGGTTACAGATCGAGCGTACTTATCACGAAATGTATGTAAATTTGAGACTCTGAAAAGAACCGACTTTTTTTCTCTCCAAGTTTTCCGTCTAATTTAATCCGACATAATTTAAAGGAACACATTTATTTATTTACTTCGAGCAGGTGTACTTTATAACCGGCTTCGTGACTTCGCTGACTGCGTGTTTGGCGAGTTCACCAGGCAGAAGGTGCCTGACAGCCGTCTCGATCTACCGGCTGGTTATCGTGGATCTGTTGTAATGAGCGAGCCTGGAGGCTTCGGCGGTGTTGCGCTCCAATATGTCGTTGACGAAGCTGTCCATTATGCTTATGGCCTTGCTGGAGATACGGGGTCGGCATGTACTTGCTTCTGTATTTGGTAAATATAAATTGCGTAGCTCTCCTTCATCCTGCCATTCTTTTTGTCTCCCTCGGAGATGTTCTTCTGGGCCTTGCAGGCCTTCTTCATAACTTAACCTCTAGCCTTCGGTGGCATCTTGTCGTACAGTATACACAACACACGTCTGAACGATAGTGACCGTCCACTTTTCTTCTTCTTTGGTCTTTACTATAATTTTTGGTTCCTGCTTCCGTAACCTTACCCTTGTAGTCATGTTTTCGGATTTTCTGTTGCAATTTAAATGTGTGTCGATTGTTATGACGGTCCGCACCGAAATCAACTTTATTGGAATTAATATTTTTGAGAAAACGTGTTACGGCTGCTATGAAAAATTCACAAGGTTTACCTGATTTTGGAGATATTATGAAAGCTACTAGTCTTTACAGAAAAGAGAACGACCCTCAAGAAGACACTATAAGAGACAGTTCTCCCATATATCAACCAGTAGTAAAACCAATTCTAAAAAAATAATCAGGCGCTAAGTCACGTCTTACTTCCATAATTTCAGGTTACGGTATGCCACACATGATGCATAATAAGAAACTGAAAGTATGTACAAGTAACATCTAATGCAGCAGCCCGATTACTGAACATGTGAGAAATCCTGGTATAGTTACAGCAATTAGAACAATCTTGGAAGCAGACAGTTATGAAGCAAGAGCTCTAATTCAAGCCGGGTGGCATCATGCTACATACAATACAGTGCTGAAGGATGGCCGTTTTTGCCACTGCATACCTCTATGTCTATCAACATTGATAGACATTAATTTCACCATTAGCAATATTGATGACACATTTTATCGAATCTTTCCAACATCAATTAGGAACAAAGGAGGTGTAATGAACAGACTAGGATCTATATTCAAATCAATAACTTTGAACTTAGATGCGGATGACGGCCACAGAATATATAAAGCTCTCGAAATTTTGAGAAAATATCAAAATCAAGTACATTAACTTTTTAGGTCACAAACATCGCTAATGATAGATGCTATAGCAGAGTTTATTAAAACAATAGACAACCTGAACCATAATCAAGAAGCCATAGTAGCGAGAATAAACGATTTTGAATAGAAGATTCAAGATAGTCTAAAAAGCGACCAACTAACGAATTTTCAGAGTAAAACATTTGGAATTACTCACACATATCGTTATTTGTTAAACAATGTATTAAATATGATATTAACAACAGAAAATGCAATTACGTTTTCAAAATTAAGCACGTATAATACGTCAATACTGAAACCTAAGTTAATATCAAAAGAATTAGAACCATTGAAAACCATATCTCAAAATCAAGATTAATAAAAAAATCCGACATTTCACTTTACCACAAAATATTAAAATGAAAACAGTTCAAATTGACTTAAAATTATATTCCAAATAGATATACCTTTAGTAGACAAATCAGACTATACTTATTACAATTCTATGCATTACCAGTCCCTACATATCCGTATACCTTCAAAATGATTGCACCTAGAAACAAGTATCCAGTCCTTAGCGCAAACACTACGCTTACAGAAACGAAAAGTGTAGGAATCTAAAAGACCAAACATACTTTTGTGAAAATGACAACCCGACAGCCCTAAACGACAACAAGCCATGCGAAATTAAATTGATCAAATTCCAGAAACAAATTGCAAACAAGAACTGGTCAAAATAACAAAAACAACATTTTCTAAGTATGGCAATACACAATACATAATAGTGGCACCAGAAGAAACGAAGATCAAACTTAGCTGCGAAGAAACCAAAATAATCAGCGGAACAAAACTGGCGACTCTGAAACCCAAATGCCAACTTATCATCAATAACGTAAGATTCAGCACAGTACAAATGGCGTCGGAAACACAACAATCATTAAATCTGCCAACCATAGAATTGGTAACAAATAAAGCACCCATCTTCCAAATTACTAGAATTAAAATTAGAAAATGTCCCACTGCACGACTTGAACAATATCAAATCCCAGTGACAATAAATCAATGGCAGAATTCCAGGAATTGCCCATATACGACCCTAGTGTATGGACAATCACAATAACTTCAAGATATATCTTGCAGAAGTCAAAAAAGAAAACTGAGTACTCCAAACCAACCACTCCCGATGACTATTCGGAACGAACCATAGGCTTCCTTCTCTAAAGGATGGAGGAGATAACGTGTGCTGGTATTGCTTCACCACGTGCCTAACTCTTGTTGTTTTAAAAGCTTCTACATCCTGTCTTTATCCTCCCTTGACTTCGTAATTTCTACGACTTCTATCCCCACAGTATTCCACACCCTTTCACTTCCACACATATGCTCCACCACATTCCTACTCGCCTTCGTAGATTCAATTCTGATATTGGCGATGTATTCATTCCACCAATGCGCACCTGCCGCATTTCTGTTTCCTCTTCAAGCACACCTCACACGATCTTTCTAGTGCTCTATTCAGGTCTTTGACATTACCTTCCTGGCTTTTCTGCTTTCTACCGTAGATGGATTTTAGGATTCCCTGTACTTGGAGCAATCAAATAAAAACATGGGATATTTTTCGAAAGTTTTGTAATACACAGTTGGAGTTTTCTACCATATGAGCGTTGAAATTCAGTCATGTTTCCATATGTCTTCTGTGGGGATTCGTTGAGAATTAAGAGGAGTCTTGTATATCGAATGCCTACATGATCAAAGTTGTTGATCTTTTTCTAACGTTATTCGACCAATCCGTTTGCAATATCACAATAAAATAGCTAGGTCGTTCAGTGTTTGAGGATGTTTTGATGGACTACAAGCATTTCGTTGAATTATTCAAATTTGGTAATTCATAACTTTCCCATTTTCTATATGGTATCAGGATGTTTTCATTTAGGGCAATCGACTGTAATAATTGTTTCTGTATAACTTTGCTGAGGTGGATAAGTTTCACCTGCAGCGCCATGGATCAATGTAACTTAAATGCTTTATCTGCGTCGACTGCTCCAATCAAAATAAAGTAATTTCTTTCACTCTGGACTTTAGTTATTAACTGGAATAACACGCTTCTATAGTATTTGAAAATATTACACTAGTAGCAAGGAGGTATGCAGTGGCAAAAACGGCCATCCTTCAGCACTGTATTGTATGTAGCATGATGCCACCCGGCTTGAATAGAGCTCTTGCTTCATAACTGTCTGCTTCCAAGATTGTTCTAATTGCTGTAACTATACCAGGATTTCTCACATGTTTAGTAATCGGGCTGCTGCATTAGATGTTACTTGTACATACTTTCAGTTTCTTATTATGCATCATGTGTGGCATACCGTAACCTGAAATTATGGAAGTAGGACGTGACTTAGCGCCTGATTATTTTTTTAGAATTGGTTTTATTACTGGTTGATATATGGGAGAACTGTCTCTTATAGTGTCTTCTTGAGGGTCGTTCTCTTTTCTGTAAAGACTAGTAGCTTTCATAATATCTCCAAAATCAGGTAAACCTTGTGAATTTTTCATAGCAGCCGTAACACGTTTTCTCAAAAATATTAATTCCAATAGATGAGTAGTAACAATTATTTCCAACCATAATTTTAAGCTATCTCCATTATTGAAAGATTTGTAACGGATCGATACAATAACGTTAGAAAATACATTCAGAATTTAAAACTTCACTTAAATTATCAGCAGATCCCCACAGAAGGTATGAATCTGAACTTTAACCAAGTAAATTACATCGAGCATTTGTATGTTGGTAGAGAATCAACACCTACCTTGAATTACATCGATTTTATAAAATACCCCATTTGTATTTGATTGCTCCAGGTACAGCGATTCCATAAGGCCAGCTCCAGTGGATATCAAATTGGAAATTAAAAGTACTAACAACTTTTCGATCACACGAAATGTTATTGTGTAATTTACGTGAGTGCGTCGTCCAGTACGCCCCAGTCAAAAACATCGTGCGTTATATAATGAAAATCTACATTGCCATACATAGCTGTAAGATGAGGTTTGTAGATACACAAGGCTTCTGTGTAACAGAGTAGGCACCCAAAGAAGTAGTAATTTACAATAATAATCAATCTGGTTTAAGACAGCGAAACCGCTAGGTTATTCAATGCAAATATAGTTAAATATATCAAGTTTCTACAAAAAACACAGAAGTATTTGGATTATGATTGTGGTAACGTTACTTCTGAAGAATTGCACACAATAATAGAAAAACATAATATCGAAGAGCGGGTAGATGAGTTTACGCGAAAGGGATTATCATGAAAAGGTATATTAAAGAGGTGTTATTGAAATGTGATTACAGCGGGGATGAAAAAAAATGATGGTTGCCGAAACTTGTAGCAGACCATCCAATATGTATGTATCACGCTGTTAAATTTGATAAGTGAAAATATATTTGTGGTATTAGAAATTGTATGCTATTATTTACTTAAATTGTAAACTTGTTACACAAATAAAAGAACCATTGTAAAAGTAAAATGTATTTATTAGTTTTATTTTAAAAGACATTTATTAATATTTATCTCCAGTCACAAAGACGTTCCAACACCAATCCACTCACGCCTTAAGCAGACTCCAATTCTGCAACTGTAAATTTCCTCGAAGAAATCCCGATAGATATTTTCATAACCAGTTGAAACTGTCCCATTTTTTTATTGAATGATTTGATTGGTTTTCTGCCTCTATTTTGAAGCTTATACAACCCAAACATTTCCAAGTTTATTTAAATTGCATCATGGTTAGCTAAAGCAACTTCAGTGAACTGAAACAATACATGGAGCACTCGATGCAGATAAAGCATTAAAGTTTAACATTGAGTATATGGCGCTTCAGGTGAAACATGTCCATTCCAGCGAAGTTATATAGCAACAATTATTAAAGTCGGTTGCTCAAGATAAAAAAAATCTTTATAGAAAATGGAAAACGTATGAATTACCAAATCTGAATGATTCAACTAAGGACTTTTTGTCCATTAAAACATCCTCGAACACTGAACGACGTAGATTTGTTATTGTGATATTCCAAACGTTATAGTAACGTTAGAACAGACATCACCGACTTTGATGATGTATGCATTTGAAATATAAGAATCCATTAAATTCTAAACAAATCCCCACAGGAGGCGTATAGAAACATTATTGAATTTCAACGCTCATATGTTGGTAGATAACCCCAACCTACTTTCATAACCAGTTGAAACTGTCCCATTTTTTTATTGAATGATTTGATTGGTTTTCTGCCTCTATTTTGAAGCTTATACAACCCAAACATTTCCAAGTTTATTTAAATTGCATCATGGTTAGCTAAAGCAACTTCAGTGAACTGAAACAATACATGGAGCACTCGATGCAGATAAAGCATTAAAGTTTAACATTGAGTATATGGCGCTTCAGGTGAAACATGTCCATTCCAGCGAAGTTATATAGCAACAATTATTAAAGTCGGTTGCTCAAGATAAAAAAAATCTTTATAGAAAATGGAAAACGTATGAATTACCAAATCTGAATGATTCAACTAAGGACTTTTTGTCCATTAAAACATCCTCGAACACTGAACGACGTAGATTTGTTATTGTGATATTCCAAACGTTATAGTAACGTTAGAACAGACATCACCGACTTTGATGATGTATGCATTTGAAATATAAGAATCCATTAAATTCTAAACAAATCCCCACAGGAGGCGTATAGAAACATTATTGAATTTCAACGCTCATATGTTGGTAGAGAACCCCAACCTACTTTGGGTTACGAAACCTTCGCAAAATATCCCATATTTCTAATTCATCAAAGTACAGCGAATCCATAAAGCTATGGAAGGTGGATATCAAATTGAAAATGGGAAGCACTAACAACATTCGAAGCCTTTGGATAAATTCGGACGTTCTACAAAATTATAACATCTAAACAGAATTGTTCAAAGAAGAACAAAAAAATACTCCCAAGTTTTGGCTAACTCAAACAATAACCGTTTTGTTCTGGTGAAGGCGGCCACTGTTAACAAATGTCAACATTTTGCTAACATTTTTTGACATAACAATGGAGGTGCTGGCAGCTACTGACGATTGGTGCACACCAATTATCATATTTCTAGTTATTTTTATCATGGTTACTAGATACTACATTACCACAGTATAAGAAACCTTATCATGTGACATTGGGCGAGTCCACCAGGCGCCAGCAGCTGCTGATGAACTCGCTTATTACTTCCCTCCTAAAGGTGGAGGCAGTTAAATGTAAACAAGCTTGTAAAATAAGGGATATGTAGCTGGTCAGTAGGTCAGAAAAGTTAAATGACACATTTTGCAGTAATAATAGAATGCAAAGATATACAATGGGTGAGGTCAGTAGGCACCAGCATCTGTATTGTTATGTCAAAAAATGTTGACAAAAGTCAACCTTTTTGACATAATATTGCCGCGCTGACGCCTAGTGAAGTCGGCCAATGATATAGTAATGTCGAAAATAGCAAGGTAATGAATAATATGAGTTATAAACAATGTAAACATTAAATGAATGAATTTAACGTATATACAACCAGCTCATCCAACATTTAATAACAAACAAAAATTCTTTAAAAATTACTGACCGATACTCATGGCATATAAAACAGCGGTCCTTATACAAAATGCAAATGGCTAAAAAACATGGACAACTCATTTTTTAAAGACTTGTATATTTTAAAGACTAGTCTTTGGACTAGTAGTAAACAAAGAACCTCGGTGGTTCAGAGGTAAGAACGTGTGCCTTTGAACCGAAGGGTACCGGGTTCGATCCCGGGGTACTCCTTTCACTTTTTCAGTACAAACTGTAAGATTAACATCAACCGAGGTTCTGGCATTGTATTTGAGCAAGTTGAATGTCTGCACGTTCCGCCCTTCGGAGGGGGCGTAAAGCCGTCGGTCCCGTGTCCATGCGATGTTGGGCACGTTAAAGATCCCTGCCATCCTTACAGAAAGACAGGGGTTCGGCAAAATTTCCAGGATAGTGAGGTGAAACTGCTCCCTGGCGTCGGTGATTGGCCATAGTCGCGGAAATAGGCCGACGTTGAAGAAACAAAACACACACAGACACATAGTAGTAAACAACACAAATCAAAACTATGTAGGCTTACGCATGTTAAAAATGATCCGGCAGGATTGACATCTTAGAATTATTGTCCAAAAAAAAATAAAATAGAAAATGACTTTACCAATATTAGTATCCGTTGCTTAACACTATTTTTACTTACAAAATCGCTTATTCAAACAAAATTTAACAAGAAATAAATAATGTTTATAAATTTGTAGGCTAACTAAAATTACAATCATTATGGAAGTGGCGAATTAAAATTGACGAATTTTCAAATGTCACTTGAGTTTTGGGACACTTGTGTTATGTTACCATTACCGGTATGTATAGCACTCAAAAATGTTAATTAATACTGCAGGTTACAGATAAAAAATGGCTTGAATATATATAACCCATTTTCTAGTTGTAAAAGAAACATAAAACTTTTACAAGCCTCAACCTTAAAGTCTTTTATCGTATAAACGAAGCAATTTTAAAGATAATAGGTCATCGTACCTCAATCGACATTTTAACCATAGAAAACCTTTAGTATGACGTTGTATATGGTTTATCTGGACACCTGTATATTGTGTATAGTAAATTCCATTCAAAATAAAAGACAAAGTTCAAATTTCCAAAATGTGTGTAATTATAATATGATATGGTCTACACATATGTACTTCAGTGACTGCTTATTTTTCATTGTAATAAAACAACAAAAATGCTTAGTCATTGCAGTCGATCATATTATAATATGTAAATATGTATATTCATGTACCCATGTCATATAATATACGTTATTCGTTTCAGTAATATTGTATCTTATATAAGATAGAGCTAATTACCTAATATTTTAATATTTGGCATCTGAAAATGCATTCATAATGTGTTATCGATAATAATAACATAACCTATTACCAGCCATTGTTAAGTAGGTAGTCCCTGAAGTGAACGCAAAGCACATGTTTTGTATGTATACGTATGTATATACATTAGAGATGTCCTGGAAGTAACCGATATGTTCTAATTGTAAGATAATTAATTAAGGTGATTATACATAGTAAAACTGTATGGATGTATATCATTGTACATGCTTTTTAATCAGATGTATACATTTAAAACAACATTATTTTTAATGTCCCTGAAAGCCACACTACATATACATATATATATATATATATATATATATATATATATATATATATATATATATATATATATATATATATATATATATATATATATATATATATATATATATATATATATATATCATAATAGATGACATCCCCGCTGTAATCACATTTCAATAACACCTCTTTAATATACCTTTTCATGATAACACCTTTCGCGAGTAAACTTTCTTGTCAACGCACTTGAATTTTTAAAAAAATTTATTGATTAGAGTTACACACAATACTTATGAATAATAATAAAAATGATAAAGATACATTCTGACAACATAAAAGAGACTCTAGCAATAACAATGTGGGAATGTCCGTCCGTGGTCTGGTAACTTCCATATATAGTCTCTGGTGTGGCGTGGACCGAGAGGCGGTTTCCACACTAGGTTGCTGTTTAAGGTGGCTGGTTGCTGAGTTGAAGGTGATCTTGGCAGGTGGCCGTTTGCTGAGTTGGGTCTAGTTGTTTACCCACCCATGAATAGTCTATTCTAATTGCGCTGCTATTAATCCATTCGTCAGCGATCTTGGGTGTTGAAACGTTGTATGAGGTGTATGAGGTGGCCATCAATTGCAAACAAGAACTGGTCAAAATAACAAAAACAACATTTTCTAAATATGGCAATACACAATACATAATAGTGGCACCAGTATCCATATTCGATACCTTAATTAAAAATATACCAAATGAAGTCAAAGTCATAGCGCCCGGCACTCAAAATATCATCAAAAGTGAATGTGAACCTAGTAAATGACACAAACTAGGTGGCTTAAATATCGATAAGCTAGAAAACTATAAGACTAAAATAGGGAAGAACCAGATGCTATTATGAAGACAAGTTTACTTGGACAACTCAAACGACTATATATTTAAGAAAACCTGATTTGCACTAACCAAGTTACCGTCAGCAGAGGATATATAATTTTAAATATTTTACATCTACAACTCTGTTTATATTGTTGTGCAGGTGGTCGGTCACTAACGATTAAGGGTGGTTCAACAACACAAAAATTAATATATTTCGATCGGCGGAAATACCTAAATTATTGCATTATCTGCCGATCTTTCTTGTAAATAATACCCGCCTTTCGGTGCTCCTTTCGGACAAAAAATATAAATGCAAAGCCCATCTACAATATCTGGATTTAGGCAGGATAAAGGAATCTCTAAAGATCTTCCAAAGCAGAAGAGTGAAGACGTTGTGAAAAATGAAAATAACCCTGTAAACGTAGTTTAACGATAGTAAATGTAGTTTATCAGTGAGGAGAAGCCTACGCTTCACTTGCTTGTACGAAAAACAGAGTACATTCCTTTTTTAATTGCTTGTGTAATATTAATCAAAAGCCAGCTCAGAACTGGTAAGGACGGGGAAATCCGACTGTCTAATTAAAACAAAGCAATGTTTAATCTTTTTGGAACGGGCAGATTTCCTGGAAAATTAGCCAGGAAAATATACCTATTCCAAATAGATTAAGCATTGCTTGGTTTTAACTGGAATTGACGTTGTGAAAAATGAAAATAACGCTGTAAACGTAGTTTAACGATAGTAAATGTAGTTTATCAGTGAGGAGAAGCCTACGCTTCACTTGCTTGTACGAAAAACAGAGTACATTCCTTTTTTAATTGCTTGTGTAATATTAATCAAAAGCCAGCTCAGAACTGGTAAGGACGGGGAAATCCGACTGTCTAATTAAAACAAAGCAATGTTTAATCTTTTTGGAACGGGCAGATTTCCTGGAAAATTAGCCAGGAAAATATACCTATTCCAAATAGATTAAGCATTGCTTGGTTTTAACTGGAATGGACGTGGGAATCTGACTACCTAATTAAAACAAAGCAATGTTTAATCTATTTGGACCGGACAGATTTTTCTGGAAAATTAGGTAGGAAAATCTGCCCATTCCAAATAGATTAAAGATTAATTAGACAATCGGAATCCAAATAGATTAAACATTGCTTTGTTTTAATTAGATAGTCGGATTCCCACGTCTATGTCAGTTCTGAGCTGACTTCTAATTAAAAGCCAGCTCAGCACTGGTAGGGACGGGGGAAAGCGACTGTCTAATTAAAACAAAGCAATGTTTAATCTGTTTGGAACGGGCAGATTTTCCTGGCTAATTTTCCAGGAAAATCTGCCTGGTTCAAATAGATGAAACATTAATTAGATTGTCGGATTCCCCGGTCCAAGCGAGTTATGAGCTGACTCTTAATTAAAAGCCAGCTCAGAACTGAAATGGACGGGAATGCGCGTGTCTAATTAAAACAAAGCAATGCTTAATCTATTTGAGATGGGCAGATTTTGCTGGCTAATTTTCCAGGAAAATCTGCTAGGACGTTCCGTGTTTGAGGATGTTTTGATGGACCACAAGCCTTTCGTTGAATTATTCAGATTTGGTAATTCATACGTTTCCCATTTTCTATATGGTACTAGGATCTTTTTATTTGGGGCAATCGACTGTAAAAATTATTTTTGTATAACTTCGCTGGGGTGGACAAGTTTCACCTCCAGCGCCATGTAATCAATATAACTTTAATGCTTTATCTGCGTCGACTGCTCCAATCAAAATAAAGCATTTTTTTCGCTCTGGGCTTTAGATATACGTAGCAGCAATTAACTGAAAAAAACACGCTTCCATGGTCTTTCAAACTATTACACAAGTAGCAAGGAGGTATGCAGTAGCAAAAACGGACATCATTCAGCATTTTATTGTATGTAGTAGGATGCCACCCGGCTTGAATTAGAGTTCTTGCTTCATCACTGTTTGCCTCCAAAAGTGTTCGAATTGCTGTAACTATACCAGGATTTCTCATATATTCAATAATCGTTTTGCTGCATTAGATGTTACTTGTACATCTCCAATCGTGCCACTCGTCTCAATACTGCCATTTATAAGTAGCTGAAGACCAAAGATAAAAAATATCTTGTTGGTTGATTGCAGATTATGGGAAACAAACTGGTTTGAGAAGCCTAAGTGTGTATTTCTTTCCTTTGATTGACTCGTCGTGCACAGGGTCAGCGAATATATGTTGCTTAATATCGGTACCTAATGAATCTAGATACTGCATGTGCTCCCAAAATAGAATCGTCCTTGATGCAGGTAGCAAAGATACTGAAGCTGGGGCGGCCTGATTGCTAGTATTTATAATCAACGTAATATGGTGGTCTCTGTCTCAATTCCAATATCACAATGATCTCCTCACCTTGAAACGTCACAGGTACTGAATTCTGATCGAGGATGTTTACATTTATATGCGAAATAATGAGCTATTGAAAGCAAGCGTACGCGCAATGACTGAAACACGGATACTACTGTTTAATTCTTTTATTTAAAAATTGCAAACATAAGTGACCACATTATAAGTGTAATAGTTTTGGTATACATCATGATTATACAATATCAATCCCCTAGATCATGCTTGTCGAGAGACAAGCAGGATCTAGATCATTGATGCCTTAATTACTCGTGAAACGTTCTTTAAGTTTAGTGTCTGGACCACAAAACTGATAACCAGGTACGTGCAACTCAATGCGTATTCGTCGATACTCAGGGTTTTTGACTGCCTGAATTTACACCTAAAGAATTTGAGACTTATAGTGGTTTCCAAACTGAGCATTGTGTGTTTAAACCACATAGACCTTTATGTTTACTACCTGCAGTCATAATCAAACAACTGTATCGAAATTTTTCCATATGTCTGACACAAGTAGAAACTGTCATTATTTTTATGTCTATCCATCAAAAATACGATTTTGGGTTGTCTTGCTTAACACAGGCTACATCATCAAAAATTGATTTGCTCTTTGCATCTGCTGTATCTAATATCTTTTCGTTTTCACTGTTGTAGCATACAATATCTCCTTTAGCATGCTATATTTAGTGAATGGGGTGTTACAAACACTATCAAAGTTAAAAGACACTTGGTATGGGTGTGAGATCAAAGACAATCACCAAAAGTAAACGTAGCAGTAAAAAAATAAAGCGCGATGGTAAAATACCATTCGAAATCATACTAAATTTAAAGCGAGGCGCTATAGAAGTTGGTAAGGAGGTTCCATCTGTGAACAATTTACTGCATCTAACGAGAAAAGTTATTAAAAATTTTGGTGGCCGTAAGAAAGTCAAGACACCTCGAGTTATTCCCATACCGAAAAGTGAAGGTGTCTTTCCACTACTACCTCTTTTTTGTGTGTTCTGTCAGCAATAGGTGCTCTGCTAAATCAGCCAAACAAAAATTGGAAGAATCTGAACCCCATAACTACACGATGGAAGCTATTGCTGTTGGTCCGCGAGGTAGTGGTTTGTATATGAAGAAACAACGAAGCAGTTATGGGTTGTATTTACATAAACAAAAAAACGTAGTGGTTGTTTACCTCTAACATATGTAGATCTTCTGAAATTTTCTGATAAAATAAAAATTGAATATTTTAGAGGTGTATACATGCGAGACACTTTACCATCAGCTGGACCACGTAAAACTGAATCATTCGTCATGAATTAGCAAACAAAGAGCCTGGCAGTTATTGGGTTGCAGTTAGGAAAGGCGGTGATACAGCTGTGTACTTTGACTCATATGGAAACTTGAAGCCACCAATTGAATTGGTGTGTTATCTTAAAAACCCTACTATAGTGTATAATCATAATGTATACTTATAATTGTGGTCACTTAGGTTTAAAATGTTTAAATAAAAGACTTACATACTAGTGTGTAATGACAAATGAAAACCTGGTGTTCTTCACCTGGCAGTAAAATAAAATCAATAATAGAACGGGGTCAGTAATAAATGCTTATTTGCAAAATTGTGGATTCCACGGCGCCAGGGACGTGGTGTGGGCAGATGTAGGAACAGTGGAAACAACGGTAATGTAATGACGACAAATGTAAGTACCTGGTGTTTTCACCTGGCAGTAAAAATAAAATCAATGAGAGAACGGGGTCAGTGCTTACTTGCAAAATTGTGGATTCCACGGCACCACAGACCTGGTGTGGTCAGACGTAGCAAATGTGGAAAGAGCAACTTTTGGGGTGGCAATGAGCGTGAATTTAAGACCATGTAGCTAGGTAGAATAGGGAGACTCTGTCTGATTTTTCATACGAAATGCCCTTGCTTTTTATATGATGCTGATACACCTTCTCAATGCTAGAGACACGAATGCCGGTTAATTGGGGCGAAAGTCCCGTGTATCAGACTTTGCATTTCGCAACGCTGATAACGACATTAGGTTCATATTGCCGTGTATTCTATATGACTTCGCATATACCATGTCTCCTTATTAATTCTACATTCTCATAAATTAGCCTGACAACAATGGCATATACATCATATTTAATAAAATATTCTAACAACTTACAAATTTACACAGAAAATCATTTCATGTCCTACTTACATTCATTACTATTTACAGTATTTTAGCATAATCAGAATCAGGAAACTAGAATATCAGGAATAAGTGCATATTACCTGTTAAAATAAATTTACAAATATAGTTGCAAGTATTTATTTTATGAGGCATTTCGACCTGCCCTACCATTAAATAAGCTTTGTTTTTATCAACAATATGTGGTGAAAAATAATTACATTTATATTATTTTCTCTACACGGCCGGTTACCATTGAAAAACATAACATATTTGTATAAATGATTTAGTACAGCCACGTTAACCATAACATTCCCGGGTAGGGCGGATATAGGATCCATAAGTGCGAGAGAAAGAACAAGCCTGAAGTCTACGGTTGGTTACCTGTAATAGACGCTCCGCTGTGAGAACCCGAGTAACGCCTGTGCGAAATTACCACTAAGTCGTATAAACGTTCCTTGGGAGTGACGCCTATACGATGTTTTAAGGACTACAAAGTAGGTTGGCGCTGACGTGACTGCGCCTGCACTGTGAACTACTCTGGCTTTTCACTATATTTCGAACTACTCAAATTGGCAAACACGATACCAGACAAGAAGGGCATAGTGTCATTTCGATCGACACACTTCAGAGGACATAATAATAATGGAGAAGAAAAACGTATGAACGTTCGTTGCGGTTGCGCCTATAAGATGTTTTAGGGACAATAAAGTAGGTAGAGTCTCACCTGGGCGCTGACTCGGCGGCTGCACTGTGAACTACGCTTAACTACGAACTGAGAAGAAGGTGGTCAATATTTGTTTAAGCATACATTGCCGTGCCACCTCTGGAAGTGGTGTGGTCATTGCGGTATGCCATTATAGATAGAAGTTGGCCGGCACGAATGACGGAGCCGCATTAGTTGAGAGTGACCTACGTCAACAGCGCCGCGTAACAACAACGTAGTCGATTTCGGTGCGGACCGTCATAATAATCGACACCCATTTAAAGGGCAACACAAAATCCGAAACATGATTACAGGGGTAAAGTTACGCAAGCGACAACGGAAAAATATAGTTAAAGACCAAAGAAGAAGAAAAACGAACCGTCACTATCGTTCTGACGTTTGTCCTGTATACTGTACGACAAGATCTTAGCCTATGTTCTTGTAAATCAACATCACCATGGACTTTTCGGAAACATTTGTTTTTGAACAACTTTGTTTAAATGTTTTAAATTTGTAGAACGTCCGAATTTTTCGATAGGAATGTTGAAAGTGATTAAAAACACAAATCTGCTTCTTTATATAACACTTACCTCCTTCATTTCTTCAATAATTCATTTAATTCTTTGCTATGCACGTTATTACCAGCTGCTTAAGAAGCCACAATATTCCAGTTATCCGCGGCATCCCCGACCTAGAGGGTGGGGTGGTTATCTACTTGCCAAAATCCAATGTTCTGTTGGAAATGCATCAAGGACGAACCCCGCTCCAAGGAATCTGCCCCCACTGCCGTCCAGTATCAAAGTAATGAGACTTGAAAAATATTAAATGCGTATACTAGCTACGCATCAGAAACCCCACCGACAAACGAGACGCAAACAAACTTATCAAATAAGAACTAACGATGTGAGCGAGTCTGACTTAAGACAGTTGCTGTTGGAAATAAATGAGCACGCTTATATAGATGAACGCCAATCTGAAGGTGATGACTTTTACAGTAAAAATATAGTTGAATTGTGTGCTGTATACTTGGCCGTACTGCACCACCCAGTTCTTTGCTTTATCTTACACTCAGTACGCCTTACATTTCTCTTTAACCAAGCCATTCTTTAAATATTTACCAGAAGTATCAAAATATCACTATCAGAAATTGGTGAACCAAATGGAGATATATATTTATGGAGTCTTAAAATGAGTATAATACATTTTGAAAGTTGGCACAGCAACGGAGCATAAAAATACAACCAATGAGAGCGGTTGGTGGAAAGAGGAAGAAGTGGAACAACAAAATCTACTTAACAGCCAATGTAACATTAGACGATTGCATGAAATGGTCTGGCTTACCAACAACACCTCTACAAGATGACAACTAGTTGAAACATTACGAAAATCAAAGCTGATATGGTTTGTTATAAATTTACCTTTCTGTTTGAGAGACACCTGACTGGTAAAGGCCCATACTAACTGATTTCTATCTGTGCACATCAAAGTACATTTTTATATTTATATCAACTGGTTCTCTTATATGTCTAACTGTATAATAATAACAAATATGTTAATATACTTTTGTGTTAAGTGTAACAGTTCATTGGAAAATAAGTATCTCAAATATATCTGTTAGTAATAATACCGGAAAATGTTGTTTTTTAATTTAGTAGCTAAGCAACCTTCATTGTCACAAAGAAATCATATGAAGTATTGTGAATTGTGCTCGTTACAAGTGAAAAGCAGTGTGTGGTTTGGACATCTGCGCAGTGAAGGCCAAAAAATAAATGTATGTGAATCGTGGGTAGTTGAAAAATGTTTGTGTTAAATGAGGCCGACAAAATACTTATCGTATTAATACAAATAACATTAACAAAAGAGAAATCCATGGAAACTATGAAACATGTATTGTTTCAGCTCGCTGAAGCTTCAGCCAAACATGAGGCAATTAAAATCACTTTGCTTTGTTTGGTTTGTATATGTTTCAAAATAAGGAAAGCAAACAAATGAAATAATTTAATACTAAAAACAAAAATATTACAGTTTCAACTAATTATAAAAATATCTATCAGGAATTCATCGAGGAAATTTAGAGTTGCGGAATTGGAATTTTCAGAAGGCGTGAGTGGATTGATGTTGGAACGTCATTTGTGACTGCAGGTGAACATTAATAAATGTATTTTAAAATGAAACTAATAAATACATTTTACTTTTACAATGGTTTTTTATTTATGTAACAAGTTTACAATTTAAGCAAATAATATTTTACAATTTCTAATACCACTAATAAATTTTCTTTTATCAAATTTAACAGCGTGATACATACATTATGGATGGACTGCTACAAGTTTCGGCAACCATTATCGTTTTTCAAATTGATAAGGTCCCCGCTGTAATCACATTTTAAAAACTAGTTAGCTCAGAACTAGCATGGACATGGGAATCCGACTATCTAATTAAAACAAAGCAATGTTTAATCTTTTTGGACCCGGCAGATTTCCCTGGAAAATCAGCCAGGAAAATCTGCCCATTCCAAATAGATTTACAATTGCCTTATTTTCCTTTTGTTGTTTTTACTATTAAAATCATTAAAAAACTGTGTGTGTGAGAGAAAACAGGTTTGGTATGACTTCAGACGAATCCATTAGCCACAGGTAGATCAAAAACTTATTTACCTAATTTAACCTATCTAATCGGAGCGATATAAAATTAAAGAAAACAAACATATTGATTTGACAAATAAAAACCATATCAAATTTACTGCGGGTGACTTAGTATTCATCGCACACATAATAGGGCGCTGCGATGGTGTTCCAACCAATAGTATTTTCGTCTCTCTTCTACAGGGAGCGTGCATACTTTCGCAATACTTACCCGAACGAAACAATAACATATGGGATTTACTATGCCCATGTGAGACACGTCTTACCTACGTGGCTGCTTTCTGTGGGGAGACAAGAAACATAGACTTGGATAAACTACAGTCTGCACAAAGTAGAATAATAGAGGCTATATTCCAAAAGCCTCTGAGACAAAACAGACAAGATTTATTTAATTAATCAAGCTTCTTAACATTTATATGCTAATATGTATAACTGGATAGCGTGAAGCTAAAATGTAACATCAGAAATAGCTTTGTTGATAACACAGTTAGTTGCTAACCTTTAGTGTAATAATACAATCTATAATTATTTCAAAGAGCATACCTAAAGATTCGCATGCTGCCAAGCCAAGGAATATATAGGAAGAAAAAGAATAATACATTCTCAGGCCTCATTGTGGTTTGCGGGCCCTTTAACTGAAATGGCAGATAGTGCATAACGTGCACATGTAACTAGAGTGACCGATAATCTGCTTCACACGAAAGAATAATAAGATGATACTATATGTACATTTCAATCTGATAATTCAGATAAATGCAGAAAACAATCATAGAAAAGCAAAAAACCTTTTATGCAAGGAAATGGGCAAGTTCACCAGGTGCCGGCTGCTGCCAGCAGTTGCATTGTTGTCTCAAAAAATGTTGAAAAATGTAAACGTTTTGTCAACATTTTTTTAGACATAACAACGCAGCGCTGGCAGCAGCTGGAGCCTGGTGAACCCGTCACATGATACAAATAATTAGAGATATGATAATGCGGCTACCTATTTTTTGAACTGTCACCCGCATGACGTCATACAATGCAACAATAATAAGCTGTCCTACAGTGGAGTTTGACGTTTCGTCACATCTTATAACCTCTTAACAAATTACGTATTTTACTAATATTTGTGTGCGTACTGTTAGCAGTAATTTCAATGATCTGAATACTACTGTGATTATGTGACACGATGATCAAATCAAGTTTATGAATGTATAGAAATTTTTTGATTGCGGATAACTTTGTTGTTATCATATTTTGTAAGACGCCCGATCCTGTCACACTATTATTATTTATATGCCACATAGTTAAAAGAAAACATGCAAATCATAGTGGTAGTACAAAAAGTAGGTAGATAATAGGGGTTCATTTTACCATAACATTTTTACATAAAGTTTAGAGAATCTTTGATCTAAATTTGTCATTCTTAAATATTTAAAGAAATCAAAACTTGGTGAAAAAATCTGTGCAAATCCTTACAATGCAAAAATTAAAATCAAATTTCTACCTACCTATAATCACAACTGCGAAATTTTGGAATAAATGACTACTAATTTAGCTTGTAGGTTACATAAACAATTTCCACTAAGTGCTAGCAACAAAGTAAAGACATACATTTATTTTTAAGGGTGCGTGTTTAGGTGTGTACTGGTGTTTTGTGATCAGTGTCGAACCTAAATTTTCAAATGTCGCACTTAAATTAAAAGGCATGCCTATGCATAACCACACCCTTTAAATGATGACGTAGCGAATTGTCATTTGCCCTGAGGTTATACAGTCGTCATGGCAAAAAAAATTAAGCAACGTTGAATTCAATTTACATGTTATATCTATTTTCTTTATTTGAATTTTATGCAAATCTTTACAATATTTGCTCTGAAGATTGACAAATTCTTTCCTGCTTTGATTTCATTTATGGCCCTGCGATTTTAAGCCTACTTCATGCTTATAATTTGATACTATAAGTATAACGTCTTGCAACCTAATTTTTTCACTACCAATTTGACTAACTGTTTCTTACTGTTACCACTGTAAACGCTATATAAGGGCGACATCATAATTAGAAGCACGAAATTTAAAAAGAATATACATTAACTTGAAAATATGTTACCTAATATGTTTGTTTATTATACGCAGTTGATCAATTTGCTTATCAAAAATAAACCACCAAACCCATTTTGTTCAGAAGATTAGACATAACTTACCGCATTTAAATCTTATGAAAATTATAAATCATAATCTTAGGTATTTTATTATAAATAGGTGTACATATTTACTGAGGAATAAGGAATTAAAAAAATGAGGCACCCCTTACTTTACAAATAAACAACATACCACAATACATACAATAATAAACGTTCCAAAGCATATAGGTATGAAATCAAAGACGGGGAAATCATAATCTGTATGTGTGCGTGCAGGAAAATTAGGAACGTATTTCATTTGTACATAGATTGTTTGGTAAAGTTAAAGTTTTTTTTAATAATTAGAAATTCTTTGTCAGCTAAAAACATTCTTTTTTCTCACACAAAAAGCAGTGTACAGCTTTTAATTTTTATAGGTTATTTATGAGAGAACACATTGAATAAAAAAATTATATACTACAAGTTATAATCATTTCTTATATGATTTAAGCTGCAAAGTTTTCTGCTGCTTTCATAAATTACTTTCACCTATTTCAAAGTTTTCTTTTGTTTTTTCAGGTTGCCCTTTGTCGCCTTGGATGATAATTTTATTTTAAGTTATTTTGTTCACATATACACACCCCAGAAAAGGCCGCGAATCCATTCTGGTACTGATATATCAAAGTATATCCCGTATATATTTACAGTGTATACACGGTATAAAAGTTCCCATAATTTTAGTATATATATTCGTAAGTTCTCGTTTATAATCGCTGGCCTGGGTTGTATCAGTTCTTACTCAGGTCCCGCCTACGTTCTGATACGTATATTATACTACTCTCTCTCTCTCTCTCTCTATATATATATATATATATATATATATATATATATATATATATATATATATATATATATATATATATATATATATATATATATATATATATATAATATATATCAAGATTATTACTGGAAACATTTCGCTCTTATTTGAGTAGATTAATGTGGGAACGGAGGAGTCGTTTCGTGTGGTGCTCAGGGTTGGTATTTTACACGTGTTCTCAAGTTTTTTTACATATTTTACACAAAAACCGTAAAAATTGTGTAAAAAACGTAAAAGAATACATTGTTTAACAAATAACGATATGTGTGAGTAATTCCAAATGTTTTACTCTGAAAATTCGTTAGTTGGTCGCTTTTTAGACTATCTTGAATCTTCTATTCAAAATCGTTTATTCTCGCTACTATGGCTTCTTGGTTATGGTTCAGGTTGTCTATTGTTTTAATAAACTCTGCTATAGCATCTATCATTAGCGATGTTTGTGACCTAAAAAGTTAATGTACTTCATTTTGATATTTTCTCAAAATTTCGAGAGCTTTATATATTCTGTGGCCGTCATCCGCATCTAAGTTCCCAGTTATTGATTTGAATATAGATCCTAGTCTGTTCATTACACCTCCTTTGTTCCTAATTGATGTTGGAAAGATTCGATAAAATGTGTGTCATCAATATTGCTAATGGTGAAATTAATGGTTAAAAGAAAAAAATTATATTCCAACTTGTACTACACATTCATTACTCTTAGTATGTTGTCGAAGTAAGTTTTTAGTCCGTTAAAGTCGTCGTATAGTTGTCTTAAGTATGTATATAAATCATTCTCTATTATTCGTTCTCTGAAAAGGCTTCTCCCAGTTTGCAGATAGATACTGATTGCACAGAAATATCGGATTCATGCTACATGTGGCGTGCGTCAGGACCAATACTGTGAAACATGTATTACGATAAGCTCTTTAGTCTGGAGTCCGTAAACAACACGGCTATTATAGGGTATGAAGATCATTTGGCGGTGATTGTAAGCAGAGTAAATAAGGGTGACCTAGAGAATAATATCAACTGGTCAATAGCAAGGGTGCAAAACTGGATGGAAAATAGTGGTCTCCGACTTGGGCCACACAAAACTGAAAGTATAGTGCTAGTGGGACGAATAACACTGAGAACAGTAACTGTCAACTTGGGGAATTCAGAGATTTGTGGTTTTATCACTTTACGGGGTCCAGCAACGTTAACAAAGGTAGGGCGGATACTAGATCCAAAACTAACGAGAGAAAAAAACGAGCGTGAAGTCTACGGGCGGTTACCTATAATAGACGTTCCGCCGTGAGAACCGTAGCAACGTCTGTGCGAAATTACCAGTAAATCATATGAACGTTTGCTGCGAGTGAAGCGTATAGGACGTTTTTGGGACAACAAAGTAGGCGGAGTGTCACCTGGGCGCTGACTTACTTGCGTCAGCACTGTGAACTACGCTTGCTCTTCACGATATTTCGAACTTATCAAATTGGCAAATACCATAACAGACAAGTAGGGCGTGGTATCATTTCGATTGACACACTTCAGAGGGCAAAATAATAATAATAAAGAAAAAAAAGATGAGTGAAATGTGGCGTCGGTCAAACAATAGCTAATTGCGAAAAAATCTAATTAACGGATCGAGCTTTTGTAATGTTTGTAAATTTGTGACTTTGAGAAGAGCCGACTTTTTTTCCTCCAAGTTTTCCGTCTAATATGACACAATTAAAAGGCACACGTTTATGTATTTAGTTCGAGCTGGTGTATTTGATAACCGGCTTGGTGCCTTTGCTAACTGCGTGTTTGGCGAGTTTACCGGGCAGAAGGTGCCTGACGGTGGTGTCGATTTCCTGGCAGGTTATCGTGGATCTGTTGCTGTAATGAGCGAGCCTGGAGGCTTCGGCGGTGATGCGCTCCAATATGTCGTTGACGAAGCTCTCCATTATGCTTATGGACTTGATCGCGATACAGGGTCGGGTTGTACTTGCTTGAGCATTTTGTGTATATAAATTGCGTAGCACTCCTTCATCCTCCGCTTCTTTTTGTGGCCCTTCTGGGACTTGCAATTCTTCTTGATAACTTTACCTCTAGCGTTCGGTGGCATCTTGTCGTACAGTATACAGAACAAACGTAGGAACGATAGTGACGGTCCGCTTTCTTTTTCTTTGGTCATTAACTATATTTTTCGGTTGTTGCTTCCGTAACTTTACATGGCTTTTTTTCGGATTGTGTGTTGTCCTTTAAATTGGCGTCGATTGTTATGACTGTCCTCACCGAAATTGACTTCGTTTTTGTTACGCGGCGCTGTGGACGTAGGTCACTCTCAAAGAATCCGGCCCCGTCATTCGTGCCGGCCAACTTCTATCTATAAAGGCATACCGCAATGAACACACCACTTTCAGAGGTGGCACGGCAGTGTATGTTCAAACAAATATTGACCACCTTTCTCTTAGTTTGTAGTTGAACGTAGTTCACAGTGCAGCCACAGACAAGTCAGGTTGTTTTATCGGTTTTTCTCGTCTACCTTTTTTGTGTAAAATGGACTTGGGTGTCACATTCACTAGATAAAACAGTTGCTACAATGTTTGATGTCCCTATTACAGATGACCCATGATTGGTTTTGACGGAGGAGCTTTTTTAATTGTTAATAGTTTTTTAAGATACAAACTACAGGCTTACGAAAGCTGAAATATGAATTGGAATAGTGAGCACGAGTGAGTAGTCTGATTTTTTCTGTTGTTTGAAAAACCCACATCACTCTGTGTGTTTCCATCTGTAGACGATTGTGATGTTAGACTATTGAATATTTTATTTGTAAAATAATTTAAGAATGAACTGCTTTGTTTCTTTGTAATGTTTACATTGAAATCACCAAAAATCTACGTATTCTGGCAACCGCTTATTATATATATATATATATATATATATATATATATATATATATATATATATATATATATATATATATATATATATATATATATATATATATATATATATATATATACATGTTATTGCATTTGTCTTTAGCTGCGTGGATGGGGTAGATGGTGGTTTATACATATTACACAATATCCAAAGTTTCGCAATTGTCTTCAAACAAAATTTCAAATTCATCTGATTTTAAATTTTTCCTGATGTATAACGTAGAACCACATGGATATCTTATTGCTCTTTACATGAGATGTGTAAATTCTAAGATGGTCAGGTATCTGAATATCATCCTGCTGAGTTGTCGAAGATTCAATAAGTAGTATAGTCGATGCTTACAAATAGCATTCATCTCCAATAAAATCCTTCAATGCGCTTTTAAAGACTGAACGTTTTGGAAAATTACAGTCAAGTAATACGAAAAAAATCTTGTATAAAGTGCAGCGTCATTTTTCCAGGCCTCTAAGCAAATGTATTTTTTCAGTTTTCACAACGTCTTTATTATTCTACTTTGAATAAACTTTAAAGGTTTCTTTATCCTTCCTAAATTCAGATATTGTAGTGGGCTCCTCGTTAATATTTTTTGCCTGAAAGGAAGACCTAAAGGAGGGTCTTATTTAAAAGAAATATCAGCAGGAGCAAGTACGATAGATAATAGAAAAATTTAGGTATTTCCGCCGTTTTCGTTGTTTAACGTTAGTGACCAACTACCTGCGCAAGAATATAAGCACAGATATAGATATAAGATATTTAGGATCATTTATAACTCTGATGACGTTAACTCGGTTAGGGAAACGATCGTCAGGTTTCTTTAAATATATTGTAGTTATTTGAGATCTCCAAGGGTACGTGCCTTCATAATACTACCTGTTTCTTCATTATTGTAGTCCTTTAGGTTTCTACCTTATCTACAATTAAATCTTCTAGCTTGTGTCGTTGATAAATGAGATGACGGTTACATTCAGTTTTGTTGATATTTTGAGTGCCTGTCAGTCATAGAACTGACTTCATTTCGTATATTTTTAACTAAGCTATACAATGTATTTGTTCGATAGACATTTCTATACTAAGCAGTAGGCAGGCATGTATGATATATGTAGCTTTACTAGGCTATAACATCTGCTTCTTTCAGTTTTTCAATGATTGATTGAATTTAGTTGTTATGAGCATTATTATCAGCTACTTGAGAAGGCACTAGAACTAAGTCTATCAACTAAATCATTGATGTCATCCCCATTCACATAATTTATTTGCTTGTTATTTTGTATCATCCACTTGTTAGTGCTGATTTTTCTATCATTACATTGTGAATTCTAGGTTGGGTTTTTTTTTAAGTTAAGATGTGTGTCGTCAAAACCGTGAGAAGTTGAGGATCTTCCGCTCAAGGATTTGTCATTTGTTTCGTTAGAGTTAGATACTTTTCTAAGAAAAATTAGTTCACCCATTTTAAGTTTATAAACACTGTTTGATCCTAGAATATCTTTATAGTGTCGAAGATCGTCATAAGTATATGCCTTAGGCCTTTACATAAAAACCAATTCTAGCAAACCTATTTTATCTTGTTTAATTTCATCATTAATGTTTGTTTAAAGGAATGCAAATCTGTATCATTGTCAGGTCTATCAGATTAAAGCATTAAGTGATTTCGAATGTTTTAAGCAAGTTTTGTTTTGTGTTGTACTAAAATCTTGTACTTGATATTTTTCTCTTCTCACGTCCATCTCGCTAAAGTTTTTTGTTTCAAACAAGTTGGTTGTTGGTCTGATGTTAGTTGGTTACCGTGCTAAGAGATACAAACTGTTTGGCGGTTTAAGGTATACTAGCTTTGAGTTGGTTTTCTGTCTACCTATCTATTGTTTGTCGTCTATCGCGACAGCTGTTGGCCAGCTCTGTGTCTATCACTACAGTTGTTAGACATTTACTAGTTTGACACAACAGCTGTTAGACAGCTGTCTCCTGATACTGTATACCTCTAATTTCAAAGGCTATATAAGAGAGCTTTTCAGCAGTTTGTTAATACGCATAAATAGAAATTGCTACAATGTGATTGGCGCAGCAGATGCAAATAAAGCTTTAATGTTTGCCATGGTACTGCAGGTCAAATATATTCACCCGAAACAATGTTATACAACAGCAATTATTAACGTCGATTATTATGGATAAACAGGTTTACTTGGTTTAAGTTCAGATTCATACCTTCTGTGGAGATTTGCTTATAATTTAAGTGAAGTCCTAAATCTCGAAAATATTTTCCAACGTTATTGTATCAATCCGTTTCAAATCTTACAATACCAAATCTTGACTGGTCAGCGTTTGAGGAAGTCTTAATGTACCACAAGCCTTAAGTTGAATTTTTGAGATTCGGTATTCATACATTTCCCATTTTCTATATGGTATCTATATTTTTATCCATAGTAGTCCACTTAACTAATTGCTGTTGTATAACATCGTTTGGGTGAATATGTAGTACCATGCATTTAATGTTAAACATTAAAGCTTTATCTGCATCTGCTGCGGCAACCAAATTGGAGCAATTTCTAGTTAACCCTATTAACGAATTGCCAAAAGCTCTCTTATATAGTCTATGAAAATATTACATAGGTATACAGTATCACGTCAGACCGTTGTCTAAGAGCTGACCAACAGTTGTCGTGTGTAACTAGTAGCTGGCGAACATCAGTAGTGTTAGACACACAGCTGTCCAAGAGCTGTGGTGATAGGCAACTAACAATAGATAGGTAGAGGGACAACTCACTCAAAAAATATACTTTAAATCGCCAAACAATTTGTCTCTCTTAGCACGGTAACAAAAAGATATTATTTTAGTACAGCACAAAACAAAACTTGCTGAAAACATTCGAAAGAATCACTTGATGCTTAAACCTGATAGAGCCTACATTTATGAAGAGTTACATCATTTATACAAACACTTAGGCTTCAATAATGATGAAATTCAACTAAAATACTAAAATAGAAGGTTTTCTAGAATTAACTATTAACTATTACCTAACTATTTTATTTGAATCCAACTAAACTCCACTATGCGTATCTCCACCATAACCAAAACTGCTGCCACTGCTTCTTCACTAAACTTCTTTTTACCTCTAATGTTTAGTAACAAACATGTTATTAAATTTATTTTCAATGGTGGCGCTTGCTTAATTAATTATTGGCAATAGAGGTAACTTACGAAAGAGGCGAAAATAGAAGAAAAGAAAAAAAAAAGAGCAAGCACCGAAACAAACAAGCTGAAGTCTCAGCGAGAATGGAAACAGTAAAAGTCAACATCACAGCGGACAAAGAGGCTCATTCCACATATATAGACATAGATATCGAGACAGCATTGGGAGGTGGGTTATTATTTTACCCAAAATCTGTCAGGTCATTAGCGTTTCAGGTCTTACCTGAGTAAAACAAAATAGTTGACAAATAAGAATGTACCTATTGTGGTGATAGAGATATGCCAGAACACATCGTTTGCTAATGCGCAAATGGCCGTAAATGAGAGAACAAATGTAAATAATATTGGCAGAAATGTAACAGCGAGTGGTTTACGCCACCTCTCTAGGTTTCAAGGGGGTGTTTAATGGGTAATCTCGACATGGAAGCAGAGTCTGGTTTCCAGCAACGTTAACAAGGGTAGGGCGGATACTGGATCCATAAGTGACGACAGAAAAAAACAAGCGTGAAGTGTACGGTTGGTTACCTGTAATAGACGCTCCGCCGTGAGAACCGGAATAACGTCTGTGCGAAATTACCACTAAATCGAATGAACATCCGTTGGGAGTTTTAGGGTCTACAAAGTATGTGGGCGCTGACTTCACTGCGGCTGCACTGTGAACTACACTGGCTCTTCACGATATTTTGAAGTACTCAAATTGGTAAATACAATAACAGACAAGAAGGGCATAGTGTCATTTCGATCGACACACTTTAGAGGGCAAAAATTATTTTGCTCAATTATTAAATTGAGAAGAAAGAACGTATGCACGTTCGTTGAGGGGCCGCCTATAGGATGTTTTAGGGACAACAAAGTAGGTGGAGTCTGACCTGAGCGTTGACTTGGCTGCGGCTGCACTCTGAACCACGCTGAACTACGAACTGAGAAGAAGGTGGTCAATATTTGTTTAAACATACACTGCCAGGCCCCCTCTGGAAGTGTTGTGGTCATATGCAGTATGCCTTTATAAATATATGTTGGCCGACACTAATGACGGAGATGGATTCGTTGAGAGTGACCTACGTCCACAGCTCCGCTTAACAAAAACGAAGTGAATTTCGATGCGAACCGTCATAGCAATTGACACACATTTAAAAGGCAAGAAAATCCGAAAACCTGACAACAACGGTAAGGTTATGGAAGCAACAACCGAAAAATATAGTTAAAGACCAAAGAAGAAGAAAAGCGGACGGTTACTGGCATTCCGATGTCTGTTATGTATACTGTAGGACAAGATACCACCGAAGGCTAGAGGTTAAGTTATCAAGAAGGCCTGCAAGGCCCAGAAGAACATCTCCGAGGGCGACAAAAAGACGCGCTGGATGAAGCAGAGCTTCGCAATTTATATTTACCAAATACTGAAGCAAGTACATGCCGACCCTGTAACTCGAGCAAGCCCATAAGCATAATGGACAGCTTCGTCAACGACAAATTGGAGCGCATCACCGCCGAAGCCTCCAGACTCGCTCATTACAACAACAGATCCACGATAACCAGCCGGGAGATCGAAACCACCGTCAGGCACCTTCTGCCCGGTAAACTCGCCAAACACGCAGTCAGCGAAGGCACCAAGCCGGTTGGTTAACAAGTACACTAATTCGAAGGAAATAAATAAACGTGTGCCTTTCAATTGTGTCACATTAGACGGAAAACTTGGAGAGAAAAAAGTCGGCGCGTTTCAGAGTTTCAAATTTACATACATTTTGTGATAAGTACGCTACATCCGCCTTAGGCCTTTACATAAAAACCAATTCTAGCAAACCTTCTATTTTATCTAGTTTAATTTCATCATTAATGTTTGTATAAAGGATGCAAATCTTCATCATTGTCTGCACTATCAGATTAAGTGATTGTTTCGAATGTTTTCAGCAAGTTTCGTTTTGTGCTGTACTAATATCTTTTACTTGATATTTTTCTCTTCTCACGTCCAGCTCGCTAAACTTTTTTGTTTCAATCAAGTTGGTTGTTGGTCTGATGTAAACCACTTGTTAGTTGGTTACCGTGCTAAGAGATACAAACTGTTTGGCGGTTTAAGGTATACTAGCTTTGAGTTGGTTTTCTGTCTACCTATCTATTGTTGGTCGTCTATCGCGACAGCTGTTGGCCAGCTCTGTGGCTAGCACTACAGCTGTTAGACAGCTACTAGTTTGCCACAACAGCTGTTAGAACAACTGAAAGAAGCAGATGTTATCGCCTAGTAAAACTACATATATCATACATACCAGCATACTGCTTAGTATAGAAATGTCTATCGAACAAATACATTGTATAGCTTAGTTAAAAATATACGAAATGAAGTCAAGGTCATAGTGACTGGCACTCAAAATATCAACAAAACTGAATGTAACCGTCATCTCATTTATCAATGACACAAGCTAGTAGGTTTAATTCTAGATAAGGTAGAAACCTAAAGGACAAAATAATGAAGAAACAGGTAGTACTATGAAGACACGTACACTTGGAGAACTCAAATAACTACAATATATTTAAAGAAACCAGACGATCGGTTCCCTAACTGAGTTAACGTCATCAGAGTTATAAATGATCCTAAATATCTTACATCTATATCTCTGCTTATATTCTTGCGCAGGTAGTTGGTCACTAACATTAAACAACAAAAAAATTAACATATTTGGATCGGCGGAAACACCTAAATTATTTTATTATCTATCGTACTTGCTACTGCTGATATTTCTTGTAAATAAGACCCTTCTTTCGGTCTTCCTTTCAGACAAAAAATATTAATGAAAAGCCCATCTACAATATCTGAATTTAGGAGGGTAAAGAAACCTTTGAAGTTCCTTTAAAGTAGAATAATAAAGACGTTGTGAAAAGTGAAATTGCTTAGAAGCCTGTAAAAATAACGCTGCACTTTATACTAGATTTTTCTTCATCATACTTGACTGTAATCTTCCAAAACGTTTAGTCTTTAAAAGCACATATGAAGGATATTATTGCAGATAAATGCTTTTTGTAAGCATCCATTATACTACTTGTAGAATCTTATACAACTCCAGCAGGGTGATATTCAGATACCTGACCATCTTAGAATGTACACATCTCATGTAAAGAGCAAAAGATATCCATGTGGTTCTACGATATACATCAGAAATAATTTAAAATCAGATGAATTTAAAATTTTGTTTGAAGACAATTGCGAAACTTTGGATTTTGTGTAATATATAAACCACCATCTACCCCATCCACGCAGCTAAAGACATATATATATATATATATATATATATATATATATATATATATATATATATATATATATATATATATATATATATATATATATATATATATATATATAAGCGGATGCTACAATACGTTGATTTTTGGTGATTTCAATGTAAACATTACAAAGAAACAAAGCAGTTCAATCTTATCAATTATTATACAAATAGAATGTTCAATATTCTAACATCACAATCGTCTACAGATAGATAGCAACACACAGAGTTATGTGGGTTTTTCAAGCAACAGAAAAAATCAGACTACTCACTCGGGCTCACTATTCCAATTCATATTTCAGCTTTCGTAAGCCTGTAGTTTGTATTTTAAAAAACTATTAACAATTAAAAAATCTACACAGTCAAAACTGAATCATGGGTCATCTCTAATAGGGACATCAAACATTGTAGCAACTGATTTATCTAGGGAATGTGACTCCCAAGTCCATTTTACACAAAAAGGTATACGTAGAAAACCGATAAAACAACCTGACTTGTCTGCGGCTGCACTGTGAACTACGGTAAACTACGAACTGAGAAAAAGGTGGTCAATATTTGTCTTAACATACACTGCCGTGTCATCTCTGAAAGTGGCGTGGTCATTGCGGTATGCCTTTATAGATATATGTTGGCCGACACGAATGACGGGGCCGGATTCTTTGAGAATGACCTACGCCCACAGCGCCTCGTAATAAAAACGAAGTCGATTTCGGTGAGGACAGTCATAATAATCGACACCCATTTAAAGGGCAACACAAAATCCGAAAACAAGCCATGTAAAGTTACCGAAGCAACAACCGAAAAATATAGTTAAAGACCAAAAAAAAAAAGGAAAGCGGACCGTCACTATCGTTCCGACGTTTGTTCTGTACACTGTACGACAAGATGCCACCGAAGGCTAGAGGTAAAGTTATCAAGAAGAACTGCAAGGCCCATAAGAACATCTCCAAGGGCGACAAAAAAAAGCGGAGGATGAAGGAGTGCTGCGCAATTTATATTCACAAAATGCTCAAGCAAGTACATCCCGACCCCGTATCTCGATCAAGGCCATAAGCATAATGGAGAGCTTCGTCAACGACACATTGGAGCGCAACACCGCCGAAGCCTCCAGGCTCGCTCATTACAACAACAGATCCACGATAACCAGCCGGGAGATCGACACCACCGTCAGGCACCTTCTGCCCGGTAAACTCGCCAAACATGCAGTCAGCGAAGGCACCAAGCCGGTTATCAAATACACCAGCTCGAAGTAAATACATAAACGTGTGCCTTTCAATTGTGTCACATTACACGGAAAACTTGGAGAGAAAAAAATTCGGCTCTTTTCAGAGTCACAAATTTACAAACATTACAAACGCTCGATCCGTAACCTAATCACAATTAGCTATTGTTTGACCGACGCCACATTTCACTCATCAGAACCTTTTTTTTCTTCTGCATTATTATTTTGCGCTCTGAAGTGTGTCAATCGAAATGACACCACGCCCTTCTTGTCTGCTATGGTATTTGCCAATTTGATAAGTTCGAAATATCGTGAAGAGCAAGCGTAGTTCACAGTACAGCCGCAGCCAAGTCAGCGCCCAGGTGAGACTCCGCCTACTTTGTTGTACCTAAAACGTCATATACGCGTCACTCGCAACGAACGTTCATACGATTTACTGGTAATTTCGCACAGACGTTGCTACGGTTCTCACGGCGGAACGTCTATTATAAGTAACCGACCGTAGACTTTACGCTCGTTTTTTTCTCTCGTTACTTTTGGGTCGTACACGCTACCATTGTTAACATTACTGGACACCATAAAGAAATAAGACCACACATTTCTGCATTCCCCACCTTGACGGTTACTGTTCTCAGTGTTCTTCGTCCCACTAGCACTATACTTTCAGTTTTGTGTGGCTCAAGTCGGAGACCACTATTTTCCATCCAGTTTTGCACCCTTGCCATTGACCAGTTGATATGATTCTCTAGGTCACCCTTATTTACTTCGCTTACAATCACCGCCAAATGATCTGCATACCCTATAATAGCCGTGTTGTTTACGGACTCCAGACTAAAGACCTTATCGTAATACATGTTTCACAGTGTTGGTCCTGACGCACGCCTCATGTAGCATGAATCCGATATTTCTGTGCAATCAGTATCTATCTGCAAACTGGGACAAGCCTTTTCAGAGAACGAATAATAGAGAATGATTCATATACATACTTGAGACAAGTATACGACGACATTAACGGACTAAAAACTTACTTCGACAACATACTAAGTGTAAAGAATGTAGAGTACATGTTGGAATATAAATTTTTATTTTAACCATTAATTTCACCATTAGCAATATTGATAACACATTTTATCGAATATTTCCTGCATCAAAGGAGGTATAATGAACAGAGTACGATCTATATTCAAATCAATAACTGGGAACTTAGATGCGGATGTCGGCGACAGAATATATAAAGCTCTCGAAATTTTGAGAAAAGATCAAAATCAAGTACATTAACTTTTTAGGTCACAAACATCGCTAATGATAGATGCTATAGCAGAGTTTAATGAAACAATAGACAACCTGAACCATAACCAAGAAGCCATAGTAGCGAGAATAAACGATTTGGAATAGACAATAGATAGTCTAAAAAGCGACCAACTAACGAATTTTCATAGAGTAAAACATTTGGAATTACTCACACATATCAGTTATTTGTTAAACAATGTACTAAATATGATATTAAAACAGAAAATGCAATTACGTTTTCAAAATTAAGCACGTATCATACGTCAATACTGAAACCAAAGTTAATATCAAAAGAATTAGAAACCATTGAAAACCATATCTCAAAATCAAGATTAATAACAAAATCAGACATTTCACTTTACGAAACAATATTTAAAATAAAAACAGTTCAAATTGACTTAAAATTATATTCCAAATAGATATACCTCTAGTAGACAAATCAGAATATATTTATTATCAATTCTATGCATTACCAGTCCCTAAATATCCGTATACCTTTAAAGTGATTGTCCCTAGAAACAAGTACCCAATGCTTAGCGCAAACACTACGCTTACAGAAACGAAAAGTGTAGGAATCTAAACGACCAAACATACTTTTGTGAAAATGACAACCCGACAGCACTAAACAACAACAATCCATGCGAAATTAAACTGCTCAACTTCCAGAAACCAATAAACAATTGCAAACAAGAACTGGTCAAAATAACAAAAACAACATTTTCTAAATATGGCAATACACAATACATAATAGTGGCACCAGTATCCATATTCGATACCTTAATTAAAAATATACCAAATGAAGTCAAAGTCATAGCGCCCGGCACTCAAAATATCATCAAAAGTGAATGTGAACCTAGTAAATGACACAAACTAGGTGGCTTAAATATCGATAAGCTAGAAAACTATAAGACTAAAATAGGGAAGAACCAGATGCTATTATGAAGACAAATTTACTTGGACAACTCAAACGACTATATATTTAAGAAAACCTGACTTGCACTAACCAAGTTACCGTCAGCAGAGGATATATAATTTTAAATATCTTACATCTACAACTCTGTTTATATTGTTGTGCAGGTGGTCGGTCACTAACGATTAAGGGTGGTTCAACAACACAAAAATTAATATATTTCGATCGGCGGAAATACCTAAATTATTGCATTATCTGCCGATCTTTCTTGTAAATAATACCCGCCTTTCGGTGCTACTTTCGGACAAAAAATATAAATGAAAAGCCCATCTACAATATCTGGATTTAGGCAGGATAAAGGAATCTCTAAAAAGATCTTCCAAAGCAGAAGAATGAAGACGTTGTGAAAAATGAAAATAACGCTGTAAACGTAGTTTAACGATAGTAAATGTAGTTTATCAGTGAGGAGAAGCCTACGCTTCACTTGCTTGTACGAAAAACAGAGTACATTCCTTTTTTGTTCAATGACCGAAGCCCAACTTTTAATTGCTTGTGTGAATAAACATAGTAATATTAATCAAAAGCCAGCTCAGAACTGGTAAGGACGGGGAAATTCGACTGTCTAATTAAAACAAAGCAATGTTTAATCTTTTTGGAACGGGCAGATTTCCTGGAAAATTAGCCAGGAAAATATACCTATTCCAAATAGATTAAGCATTGCTTGGTTTTAACTGGAATGGACGTGGGAATCTGACTACCTAATTAAAACAAAGCAATGTTTAATCTATTTGGACCGGACAGATTTTTCTGGAAAATTAGATAGGAAAATCTGCCCATTCCAAATAGACTAAAGATTAATTAGACAATCGGAATCCAAATAGATTAAACATTGCTTTGTTTTAATTAGATAGTCGGATTCCCACGTCTATCTCAGTTCTGAGCTGACTTCTAATTAAAAGCCAGCTCAGCACTGGTAGGGACGGGGGAAACCGACTCTCTAATTAAAACAAAGCAATGTTTAATCTGTTTGGAATGGGCAGATTTTCCTGGCTAATTTTCCAGGAAAATCTGCCTGGTTCAAATAGATGAAACATTAATTAGATTGTCGGATTCCCCGGTCCAAGCGAGTTATGAGATGACTCTTAATTAAAAGCCAGCTCAGAACTGAAATGGACGGGAATGCGCGTGTCTAATTAAAACAAAGCAATGCTTAATCTATTTGAGATGGGCAGATTTTGCTGGCTAATTTTCCAGGAAAATCTGCTAGGACGTTCCGTGTTTGAGGATGTTTCGATGGACCACAAGCCTTTCGTTGAATTATTCAGATTTGGTAATTCATACGTTTCCCATTTTCTATATGGTACTAGGATCTTTTTATTTGGGGCAATCGACTGTAAAAATTATTTCTGTATGGGGTGGACAAGTTTCACCTCCAGCGCCATATAATCAATATAACTTTAATGCTTTATCTGCGTCGACTGCTCCAATCAAAATAAAGCATTTTTTTTTCGCTCTGGGCTTTAGATATACGTAGCAGCAATTAACTGAAAAAAACACGCTTCCATGGTCTTTCAAACTATTACACAAGTAGCAAGGAGGTATGCAGTAGCAAAAACGGACATCCGTCAGCATTTTATTGTATGTAGTAGGATGCCACCCGGCTTGAATTAAAGTTCTTGCTTCATCACTGTTTGCCTAAAAGTGTTCAAATTGCTGTAACTATACCAGGATTTCTCATATATTCAATAATCGTTTTGCTGCATTAGATGTTACTTGTACATCTCCAATCGTGCCACTCGTCTCAATACTGCCATTTATAAGTAGAAAAGCTGAAGACCAAAGATAAAAAATATCTTGTTGGTTGATTGCAGATTATGGGAAACAAACTGGTTTGAGAAGCCTAAGTGTGTATTTCTTTCCTTTGATTGACTCGTCGTGCACAGGGTCAGCGAATATATGTTGCTTAATATCGGTACCTAATGAATCTAGATACTGCATGTGCTCCCAAAATAGAATCGTCCTTGATGCAGGTAGCAAAGATACTGAAGCTGGGGCGGCCTGATTGCTAGTATTTATAATCAACGTAATATGGTGGTCTCTGTCTCAATTCCAATATCACAATGATCTCCTCACCTTGAAACGTCACAGGTACTGAATTCTGATCGAGGATGTTTACATTTATATGCGAAATAATGAGCTATTGAAAGCAAGCGTACGCGCAATGACTGAAACACGGATACTACTGTTTAATTCTTTTATTTAAAAATTGCAAACATAAGTGACCACATTATAAGTGTAATAGTTTTGGTATACATCATGATTATACAATATCAATCCCCTAGATCATGCTTGTCGAGAGACAAGCAGGATCTAGATCATTGATGCCTTAATTACTCGTGAAACGTTCTTTAAGTTTAGTGTCTGGACCACAAAACTGATAACCAGGTACGTGCAACTCAATGCGTATTCGTCGATACTCAGGGTTTTTGACTGCCTGAATTTACACCTAAAGAATTTGAGACTTATAGTGGTTTCCAAACTGAGCATTGTGTGTTTAAACCACATAGACCTTTATGTTTACTACCTGCAGTCATAATCAAACAACTGTATCGAAATTTTTCCATATGTCTGACACAAGTAGAAACTGTCATTATTTTTATGTCTATCCATCAAAAATACGATTTTGGGTTGTCTTGCTTAACACAGGCTACATCATCAAAAATTGATTTGCTCTTTGCATCTGCTGTATCTAATATCTTTTCGTTTTCACTGTTGTAGCATACAATATCTCCTTTAGCATGCTATATTTAGTGAATGGGGTGTTACAAACACTATCAAAGTTAAAAGACACTTGGTATGGGTGTGAGATCAAAGACAATCACCAAAAGTAAACGTAGCAGTAAAAAAATAAAGTGCGATGGTAAAATACCATTCGAAATCATACTAAATTTAAAGCGAGGCGCTATAGAAGTTGGTAAGGAGGTTCCATCTGTGAACAATTTACTGCATCTAACGAGAAAAGTTATTAAAAATTTTGGTGGCCGTAAGAAAGTCAAGACACCTCGAGTTATTCCCATACCGAAAAGTGAAGGTGTCTTTCCACTACTACCTCTTTTTTGTGTGTTCTGTCAGCAATAGGTGCTCTGCTAAATCAGCCAAACAAAAATTGGAAGAATCTGAACCCCATAACTACACGATGGAAGCTATTGCTGTTGGTCCGCGAGGTAGTGGTTTGTATATGAAGAAACAACGAAGCAGTTATGGGTTGTATTTACATAAACAAAAAAACGTAGTGGTTGTTTACCTCTAACATATGTAGATCTTCTGAAATTTTCTGATAAAATAAAAATTGAATATTTTAGAGGTGTATACATGCGAGACACTTTACCATCAGCTGGACCACGTAAAACTGAATCATTCGTCATGAATTAGCAAACAAAGAGCCTGGCAGTTATTGGGTTGCAGTTAGGAAAGGCGGTGATACAGCTGTATACTTTGACTCATATGGAAACTTGAAGCCACCAATTGAATTGGTGTGTTATCTTAAAAACCCTACTATAGTGTATAATCATAATGTATACTTATAATTGTGGTCACTTAGGTTTAAAATGTTTAAATAAAAGACTTACACACTAGTGTGTAATGACAAATGAAAAACCTGGTGTTCTTCACCTGGCAGTAAAATAAAATCAATAATAGAACGGGGTCAGTAATAAATGCTTATTTGCAAAATTGTGGATTCCACGGCGCCAGGGACGTGGTGTGGGCAGATGTAGGAACAGTGGAAACAACGGTAATGTAATGACGACAAATGTAAGTACCTGGTGTTTTCACCTGGCAGTAAAAATAAAATCAATGAGAGAACGGGGTCAGTGCTTACTTGCAAAATTGTGGATTCCACGGCACCACAGACCTGGTGTGGTCAGACGTAGCAAATGTGGAAAGAGCAACTTTTGGGGTGGCAATGAGCGTGAATTTAAGACCATGTAGCGAGGTAGAATAGGGAGACTCTGTCTGATTTTTCATACGAAATGCCCTTGCTTTTTATATGATGCTGATACACCTTCTCAATGCTAGAGACACGAACGCCGGTTAATTGGGGCGAAAGTCCCGTGTATCAGACTTTGCATTTCGCAACGCTGATAACGACATTAGGTTCATATTGCCGTGTATTCTATATGACTTCGCATATACCATGTCTCCTTATTAATTCTACATTCTCATAAATTAGCCTGACAACAATGGCATATACATCATATTTAATAAAATATTCTAACAATTTACAAATTTACACAGAAAATCATTTCATGTCCTACTTACATTCATTACTATTTACAGTATTTTAGCATAATCAGAATCAGGAAACTAGAATATCAGGAATAAGTGCATATTACCTGTTAAAATAAATTTCCAAATATAGTTGCAAGTATTTATTTTATGAGGCATTTCGACCTGCCCTACCATTAAATAAGCTTTGTTTTTATCAACAATATGTGGTGAAAAATAATTACATTTATATTATTTTCTCTACACGGCCGGTTACCATTGAAAAACATAACATATTTGTATAAATGATTTAGTACAGCCACGTTAACCATAACATTCCCGGGTAGGGCGGATATAGGATCCATAAGTGCGAGAGAAAGAACAAGCCTGAAGTCTACGGTTGGTTACCTGTAATAGACGCTCCGCTGTGAGAACCCGAGTAACGCCTGTGCGAAATTACCACTAAGTCGTATAAACGTTCCTTGGGAGTGACGCCGATACGATGTTTTAAGGACTACAAAGTAGGTTGGCGCTGACGTGACTGCGCCTGCACTGTGAACTACTCTGGCTTTTCACTATATTTCGAACTACTCAAATTGGCAAACACGATACCAGACAAGAAGGGTATAGTGTCATTTCGATCGACACACTTCAGAGGACATAATAATAATGGAGAAGAAAAACGTATGAACGTTCGTTGCGGTTGCGCCTATAAGATGTTTTAGGGACAATAAAGTAGGTAGAGTCTCACCTGGGCGCTGACTCGGCGGCTGCACTGTGAACTACGCTTAACTACGAACTGAGAAGAAGGTGGTCAATATTTGTTTAAGCGTACATTGCCGTGCCACCTCTGGAAGTGGTGTGGTCATTGCGGTATGCCATTATAGATAGAAGTTGGCCGGCACGAATGACGGAGCCGCATTAGTTGAGAGTGACCTACGTCAACAGCGCCGCGTAACAACAACGTAGTCGATTTCGGTGCGGACCGTCATAATAATCGACACCCATTTAAAGGGCAACACAAAATCCGAAACATGATTACAGGGGTAAAGTTACGCAAGCGACAACGGAAAAATATAGTTAAAGACCAAAGAAGAAGAAAAACGAACCGTCACTATCGTTCTGACGTTTGTCCTGTATACTGTACGACAAGATCTTAGCCTATGTTCTTGTAAATCAACATCACCATGGACTTTTCGGAAACATTTGTTTTTGAACAACTTTGTTTAAATGTTTTAAATTTGTAGAACGTCCGAATTTTTCGATAGGAATGTTGAAAGTGATTAAAAACACAAATCTGCTTCTTTATATAACACTTACCTCCTTCATTTCTTCAATAATTCATTTAATTCTTTGCTATGCACGTTATTACCAGCTGCTTAAGAAGCCACAATATTCCAGTTATCCGCGGCATCCCCGACCTAGAGGGTGGGGTGGTTATCTACTTGCCAAAATCCAATGTTCTGTTGGAAATGCATCAAGGACGAACCCCGCTCCAAGGAATCTGCCCCCACTGCCGTCCAGTATCAAAGTAATGAGACTTGAAAAATATTAAATGCGTATACTAGCTACGCATCAGAAACCCCACCGACAAACGAGACGCAAACAAACTTATCAAATAAGAACTAACGATGTGAGCGAGTCTGACTTAAGACAGTTGCTGTTGGAAATAAATGAGCACGCTTATATAGATGAACGCCAATCTGAAGGTGATGACTTTTACAGTAAAAATATAGTTGAATTGTGTGCTGTATACTTGGCCGTACTGCACCACCCAGTTCTTTGCTTTATCTTACACTCAGTACGCCTTACATTTCTCTTTAACCAAGCCATTCTTTAAATATTTACCAGAAGTATCAAAATATCACTATCAGAAATTGGTGAACCAAATGGAGATATATATTTATGGAGTCTTAAAATGAGTATAATACATTTTGAAAGTTGACACAGCAACCGAGCATAAAAATACAACCAATGAGAGCGGTTGGTGGAAAGAGGAAGAAGTGGAACAACAAAATCTACTTAACAGCCAATGTAACATTAGACGATTGCATGAAATGGTCTGGCTTACCAACAACACCTCTACAAGATGACAACTAGTTGAAACATTACGAAAATCAAAGCTGATATGGTTTGTTATAAATTTACCTTTCTGTTTGAGAGACACCTGACTGGTAAAGGCCCATACTAACTGATTTCTATCTGTGCACATCAAAGTACATTTTTATATTTATATCAACTGGTTCTCTTATATGTCTAACTGTATAATAATAACAAATATGTTAATATACTTTTGTGTTAAGTGTAACAGTTCATTGGAAAATAAGTATCTCAAATATATCTGTTAGTAAAGGTATATACCGGAAAATGTTGTTTTTTAATTTAGTAGCTAAGCAACCTTCATTGTCACAAAGAAATCATATGAAGTATTGTGAATTGTGCTCGTTACAAGTGAAAAGCAGTGTGTGGTTTGGACATCTGCGCAGTGAAGGCCAAAAAATAAATGTAAAAAAAGGTAGACGTGCAAAACCGATAAAACAACCTGACTTGTCTGTGGCTGCACTGTGAACTGCCACCTCTGAAAGTGGTGTGGTCATTGCGGTATGCCTTTATAGATAGAAGTTGGCCGGCACGAATGACGGGGCCGGATTCTTTGAGAGTAACCTACGTCCACAGCGCCGCGTAACAGAAACGAAGTCAATTTCGGTGAGGACAGTCATAACAATCGACACCAACTTAAAGGACAACACACAATCCGAAAACAAGCCATGTAAAGTTACGGAAGCAACAACCGAAAAATATAGTTAAAGACCAAAGAAAAAAAAGCGGACCGTCACTATCGTTCCTACGTTTGTTCTGTATACTGTACGACAAGATGCCACCGAACGCTAGAGGTAAAGTTATCAAGAAGAATTGCAAGTCTCAGAAGAAGATCTCCAAGGGCCACAAAAAGAAGCGGAGGATGAAGGAGTGCTACGCAATTTATATACACAAAATGCTCAAGCAAGTACAACCCGACCCTGTATCGCGATCAAGGCCATAAGCATAATGGAGAGCTTCGTCAACGACATATTGGAACGCATCACCGCCGAAGCCTCCAGGCTCGCTCATTACAGCAACAGATCCACCATAACCAGCCGGGAAATCGACACCACCATCAGGCACCTTCTGCCCGGTAAACTCGCCAAACACGCAGTTAGCAAAGGCACCAATCCGGTTATCAAATACACCAGCTCGAACTAAATAAATAATCGTGTGCCTTTTAATTGTGTCATATTAGACGGAAAACTTGGAGGAAAGAAAGTCGGCTCTTCTCAAAGTCACAAATTTACAAACATTACAAAAGCTCGATCCGTAACCTAATCGCAATTAGCTATTGTTTGACCGACGCCACATTTCACTCATCTTTTTTTTCTTCTTCATTATTATTTTGCCCTCTGAAGTGTGTCAATCGAAATGACACCACGCCCTACTTGTCTGTTATGGTATTTGCCAATTTGATAAGTTCGAAATATCGTGAAGAGCAAGCGTAGTTCACAGTGCAGACGCAAGTAAGTCAGCGCCCAGGTGACACTCCGCCTACTTTGTTGTCCCTAAAACGTCCTATACGCTTCACTCACAGCGAACGTTCATACGATTTACTGGTAATTTCGCACAGACGTTGCTACGGTTCTCACGGCGGAACGTCTATTATAGGTAACCGACCGTAGACTTCACGCTCGTTTTTTTCTCTCGTTACTTTTGGATCCAGTATCCGCCCTACCTTTGTTAACGTTGCTGGACCCCGTAAAGTGATAAAACCACAAATCTCTGAATTCCCCAACTTGACGGTTACTGTTCTCAGTGTTCTTCGTCCCATTAGCACTATACTTTCAGTTTTGTGTGGCCCAAGTCGGTGACCACTATTTTCCATCCAGTTTTACACCCTTGCTATTGACCAGTTGATATTATTCTCTAGGTCACCCTTATTTACTCTGCTTACAATCACCGCCAAATGATCTTCATACCCTATAATAACCGTGTTGTTTACGGACTCCAGACTAAAGAGCTTATCGTATTACATGTTTCACAGTGTTGGTCTTGACGCACGCCACATGTAGCATGAATCCGATATTTCTGTGCAATCAGTATCTATCTGCAAACTGGGACAAGCCTTTTCAGAGAACGAATAATAGAGAATGATTTATATACATACGACGACTTTAACGGACTAAAAACCTACTTCGACAACATACTAAGAGTAATGAATGTAGAGTACAAGTTGGAATATAATTTTTTTCTTTTAACCATTAATTTCACCATTAGCAATATTGATGACACATTTTATCGAATCTTTCCAACATCAATTAGGAACAAAGTAGGTGTAATGAACAGACTAGGATCTATATTCAAATCAATAACTGGGAACTTAGATGCGGATGACGGCGACAGAATATATAAAGCTCTCGAAATTTTGAGAAAATATCAAAATCAAGTACATTAACTTTTTAGGTCACAAACATCGCTAATGATAGATGCTATAGCAGAGTTTATTAAAACAATAGACAACCTGAACCATAACCAAGAAGCCATAGTAGCGAGAATAAACGATTTTGAATAGAAGATTCAAGATAGTCTAAAAAGCGACCAACTAACGAATTTTCAGAGTAAAACATTTGGAATTACTCACACATATCGTTTTTTGTTAAACAATGTATTAAATATAATATTAACAACAGAAAATGCAATTACGTTTTACAAAATTAAGCACGTATAATACGTCAATACTGAAACCTAAGTTAATATCAAAAGAATTAGAAACCATTGAAAACCATATCTCAAAATCAAGATTAATAAAAAAAATCCGACATTTCACTTTACCACAAAATATTTAAAATGAAAACAGATCAAATTGACTTAAAATTATATTCCAATTAGATATACCTTTAGTAGACAAATCAGACTATACTTATTACAATTCTATGCATTACCAGTCCCTAAATATCCGTATACCTTCAACATGATTGTACCTAGAAACAAGTACCCAATCCTAAGCGCAAACACTACCCTTACAGAAACGAAAAGTGTAGGAATCTAAAAGACCAAACATACTTTTGTGAAAATGACAACCCGAAAGCCCTAAACGACAACAACCCCTGCGAAATTAAACTGATCAAATTCCAGAAACAAATTGCAAACAAGAACTGGTCAAAATAACAAAAACAACATTCTCTAAGTATGGCAATACACAATACATAATAGTGGCACCAGAAGAAACGAAGATCAAACTTAGCTGCGAAGAAACCAAAATAATCAGCAGAACAAAACTGGCGACTCTGAAACCCAAATGCCAACTTATAATCAATAACGTAAGATTCAGCACAGTACAAATGGCGTCGGAAACACAACAATCATTAAATCTCCCAACCATAGAATTGGTAACAAATAAAGCACCCATCTTCCAAATTACCAGAATTAAAATTAGAAAATGTCCCACTGCACGACTTGAACAATATCAAATCCCAGTTACAACAAATCAATGGCAGAATTCCAGGAATTGCCCATATACCACCCTAGTGTATGGACAATCACAATAACTTCAAGATATATCTTGCAAAAGTCAAAAAAGAAAACTGATTACTCCAAACCAACCACTCCCGATGACTATTCGGAACGATTCGGAACTATTCCTTCTCTAAAGGATGGAGGAGATAACGATGGCCACCTCATACACCTCATACAACGTTTCAACACCCAAGATCGCTGACGAATGGATTAATAGCAGCGCAATTAGAATAGACTATTCATGGGTGGGTAAACAACTAGACCCAACTCAGCAAACGGCCACCTGCCAAGATCACCTTCAACTCAGCAACCAGCCACCTTAAACAGCAACCTAGTGTGGAAACCGCCTCTCGGTCCACGCCACACCAGAGACTATATATGGAAGTTACCAGACCACGGACGGACATTCCCACATTGTTATTGCTAGAGTCTCTTTTATGTTGTCAGAATGTATCTTTATCAATATTATTATTATTCATAAGTATTGTGTGTAACTCTAATCAATAAATTTTTTTAAAAATTCAAGTGCGTTGACAAGAAAGTTTACTCGCGAAAGGTGTTATCATGAAAAGGTATATTAAAGAGGTCTTATTGAAATATGATTACAGCGGGGATGTCATCTATTATGATATATATATATATATATATATATATATATATATATATATATATATATATATATATATATATATATATATATATATATATATATATATATATATATATATATATATATATATATATATATATATATATATATATATATATATATATATATATATATTTATATATACATACATAAATAATATAAAAAATTTGAAAAACGATGACGTTTGCCGAAACTGGTAAAGGACGATCCTGATTTTAGAGAACATCGACCACCAAATGTAAAAGAAGTGAGAACCTATTTCGATAGTGACGACTGCATGAAATGGTCTGGCTTGCCAACAACACCTCTACACAACGATTCCCTAGTTGAAACTTCCACTTACAACATGACCAAAATCAAGGCTGATATGGTTTGTTATAAACTTATCTTTCTGTTTGAGAGACACGTGAGTGGTAAAGGCTCATAGTAACTGATTGCCAACTGTGCACATCAAAGTGCATTTATATATATATATACATGCATATATATATATATATATATATATATATATATATATATATATATATATATATATATATATATATATATATATATATATATATATATATATATATATATATATATATATATATATATATATATATGAAGTATTGTGAATCGTGCTCGTCACAAGTGAAAAGCAGTGTGTGCTCTGGACATCTGCGCAGTGAAGGCAAAAAATTAAAAATATGTGAATCGTGGGTGGTTGAAAACGTGCCTATAAATGAATGAAGCTTTCAAAAGAGAATGGCTACTTATCATATTAATACGAATAACAGTAACATAAAAGAAATCCATTGAAACTATGAAATATGTATTGTTTCAACTCATTGAAGCTGCTTCAGCTAAACATGATGCAATTGAAATAAACTTAGAATTGTTTGGGTTGTATGAGCTTCAAAATAAAGAAAGAAAACAAATGAAATCATTCAATACAAAAATGTTACAGTTTCAACTTATTATGAAAATATGTATCTATCGTGGAAATTTAGAGTTGCAGAATTGGAGTTGTGAGTAGATTGATGTTGGAACGTCTTTTGTGACTGTAGATGAATATTAAATAAATGTCTTTTAAAATAAAACTAATAAATACATTTTACTTTTGCAAGGGTTCTTTTATTTATGTAACAAGTTTACAATTTAAATAAATAATATGTCTAATACTTTTATGAAATTTAACAGCGTGATACATACATATTGGATGTTTCGGCAACCTTCATCGTTTTTCAAATTAATAAGATCTCCGCTGTAATCACATTGCAATAATACCCTTTTTTATATACCTTTTCATGATAACACCTTTCGAGTAAACTCTATCTACCCCTTTCGATATTATGTTTTGCTATTATTTTGGATAATTCTTCTGAAGTAATTACCACAATCATAATCCAAAAATTTCTCGGTTTTTTGTAGCAACTTGATATATTTAACTATACTGCATTTAATAACCTAGCGGTTTCGGTGTCTAAAGCCTATAATGTGCAGATTGAAAAGTATTATAAATTACTAATTCTATGTATGGCAATGAAGATTTTCATTATATAATGCACGACGTTGGTGATTGGGGCCTACTAGACGACGCAAATTAGACAATAACGTTTCGTGTGATCGAAAAGATGTTAATACTTTTCATTTCCAATTCGATATCCACCGGAGCTTTATGGAATCGCTGTACCTGGAGCAATCAAATACAAACATGGGGTATATTATAAAATCGTTGTAATTCAAGGTAGGTGTTGATTCTCTACCAACATATGAACGCTGAATGTAATTTACTTGGTTATAGTTCAGATTCATACCTTCTGTGGGGATTTCCTTATAATTTAAGTAAAGACTTAAATCTTGAATGTATTTTCTAACGTTATTCTATCGATCCGTTACAAATCTTTGAATAATAGGCATAGCTTTCAAATGCTGGTTGGAAATAATTGGTACTACTCATATATTGGAATTAATATTTTTGAGAAAATCTGTTACGGCTGCTATGGAAAATTCACATGCTATAGCTGATTTTGCAGATATTATGAAAGCTACTAGTCTTAACAGAAAAGAGAACGATCCTCAAGAAGACACTATCAGAAACAGTTCTCCCAAATATCAACCAGTAGTAAAACCAATACTAGAAAAATAAGCAGGCGCTAAGTCACGTCCAACTTCCATAACTTCAGGTTGCGGTATTGCGGTATGCCACACATGATGCATAATAAGAAACTGAAAGTATGTACAAGTAACATCTAATGCAGCAGCCCGATTATTGAACATGTAGAAACTGGTACAGTTACAGCAATTCCAGGACTTTTGGAAGCAAACAATGATGAAGCAAAAGCTCTAATTCAAGCCGGGTGTCATTAAGCTACATACAATACAATGCTGAAGGATGGCCGTTTTTGCTACTGCATACCTCCTTGCTACTTCTGTAATATTTTCAAATACTTAAGAAGTATGTTTTTCTAGTTAATAACTAAAGCCCAGAGCGAAAGAAATGGCTTTATTTTAATTGGAGCAGTCGACGCAGATAAAGCATTAAAGTTACATTGATTACATGGTGTTGCAGGCGAAACTTATCCACCTCAGCGAAGTTATACAGAAACAATTATTACAGTCGATTGCCCTAAATAAAAAGATCCTGGTAACATATAGAAAATGGGAAACGTATGAATTAGCAAATCTGAATAATCCAACAAAAGGCTTGTGGTCCATCAAAACATCTTCAAACACTGAACGACCTAGCTTTTTTATTGTGATATTGCAAACGGATAGATCGAATAACGTTAGAAAAACATCAACAACTTTGATCATGTAGGCATTCGATATAAATCCACTTCAATTCTCAAGGAACCCCCCACAGAAGGCATATAGAAACATGACTGAATTTCAACGCTCATATGTTGGTAGAGAACCCCAACCTTGGATTACAAAACTTTGGAAAAATGTTTTTATTTGATTGCTCCAAAAATCCATCTACGGTAAATATCAAATTGGAAATGGAAAGTATCATCAACTTTCCAATCACACAAAATGTTATTTTTTAATTATACATGATTATATCATGTAGTATGCCCTACTCTCCAACATCGTGTGCTGAATAATGTAGCTATAAGGGTACTGCAATCACTCTCAAGATGAGGTTCCTAGATGTCGATACTCAGGGTTTTTGACTGCCTGAATTTACACCCAAAAAATTTGTAATTTCCAAAGTGAGCATTGTGTTTTTAAACCGCATACACCGATATGTTTACTACCTGCAGTCATAACAAAGAGAGTGTATCGGAATTTTGTTATATGTCTGACACAAGTAGAAACTGTTATTATTTTTATGTCTCCCAATACAAAAATAGGATTTTATTTGTCTTGCTTATCACTGGCTACATCATCAAAAATTAAATTGCTCTTTGCATCTGCGGGATCTAATATCTCTTGGTTTTCACTTTTGTAGCAGACAACATCTCCTTTAACATGCTAGATTTAGTAAATAGCATGCATCGGATATTTCTATCTGCAAACTGGGACAAGCCTTTTCAGAGAACGATTAATGGAGAATGATCCATATATGTATATCAATCATTCTCGTCTCAAGTATGTACTTGAGACGACTTTAACGGACTAAAAACTTACTTCGACTATATAGTCGAAGTTAGTTCGCTTAGTTAGTTCGCTTAGTTAGTCGCTTAGTATATACTAAGCGTAATGAATGCAGAGTACAAGTTGAAATATAATTTTTTTCTTTTAACCATTAATTTCACCATTAGCAATATTGATGACACATTTCATCGAATATTTCCAACAACAATTAGAAACAAAAGAGGTATAATCAACGGACTAGGATCTATATTCAAATCAATAACTGGGAACTTAGATGCGGATGACGACGGCAGAATATATAAAGCTCTCGAAATTTTGAGAAAATATCAAAATAAATTACATCAACTTTTTAGTTCACAAACATTACTAATAATAGATGTTATAGCAGAGTTTAATAAAACAATAAACAACCTGAACCCTAACCAAGAAGCCATAGTAGCGAGAATAAACGATTTGGAATATACAATAGATAGTCTAAAAAGCGACCAACTAACGAATTTTCATAGAGTAAAACATTTGTAATTACTCACACATATCAGTTATTTGTCAAACGGTGTACTAAATATGATATTAACAACAGAAAATGCAATTACCTTTTTTAAAATAAAACACGTATCATACGTCAATACTGAAACCAAAGTTTATATCAAAAGAATTAGAAACCATTTAAACCATATCTCAAAATCAAGATTAATAAAAAAATCCGACATTTCACTTTACGAAACAATATTTAAAATAAAAACAGTTCAATTTGACTTAAAATTATATTCCGAATAGATATACCTTTAGTAGACAAATCAGACTATATTTATTACAATTCTATGAAAATACCCATTTTAATTTTTTAAATCCGTCTCAAATCTGCTCATCAACAAATCTGCAATAAAAGGCGATATGGATTGCCCATAGCTGTGTCTTCAAGTTTGTTCAAAGCACTCATTGTTAAATTGGAAAATATTTTGTTTTATACAAAGGCTAGTTAGAGTTAAAAATTCTTTGCAGACGTCTTGACTTATATTATTCAATTTTAATAATTCTTCCAAATACTCCAACGTTTGTTTTGTGGGTACACTAGGAAATATTGACGCCACGTCGAATGACATCAAAATCTCTCCTTCCAATAATTTAACGTCTTTAATTTGTCAACAAAATCAAGAGAATTTAGCACCGAACAACTTTTCTGTTTAATAAGTAGTCAAATTGCCAAATTCTATCTTGGAGTATCTATAGCCGCTTCATTAATTTTCCCGGTAAGTTTTGTTTTGTGCTGTACTTGATATTTTTCTCTTCTCACGCTTAAGTTTTTTGTTTCAAACAAGTTGGTTGTTGGTCTGATGTAAACCACTTGTTAGTTGGTTACCGTGCTAAGAGATACAAACTGTTTGGCGGTTTAAGGTATACTAGCTTTGAGTTGGTTTTCTGTCTACCTATTTATTGTTAGTCGTCTATTGCGACAGCTGTTGGCCAGCTCTGTATCTATCACTACAGCTGTTAGACAGCTACTAGTTTGACACAACAGCTGTTAGACAGCTGTCTACTGATACTGTATACCTATAATTTCAAAGGCTATATAAGAGAGCTTTTCATCAGTTTGTTAATACGCATAAATAGAAATTGCTCCAATTTGATTGGCGCAGCAGATGCAAATAAAACTTTAATGTTTAGCATTGAATGCATGGTACTGTAGGTCAAATATATTCACCCCAAACAATGTTATACAACAGCAATTATTAACGTCGATTACTATGGATAAAAAGGTTCTTATACCCATATAGAAAATGGGAAATGTATAAATTACCGAATCTCACTAAACGACTAAAGGCTTGTGGTCCATTAAGACTTCTTCAAACACCGAATGACCTAGATTTGTTATTGTGAGATTGCAAACTGATCGTTACAATTACGTTAGAAAATACATCATCGTTATAAAATATATTCTGGATATAAAACTTCACTTAAATTCTAAAGAAATCCCCACAGGAGGTCTGAGTTTGAACTTTAACCCAGTAAATTACATCGAGCGTTCGTAAGTTGGTATAGAACCTACACCTACCTTGGATTATAAGACTTTTACAAAATATCTCATGTTTGTATGGAATCGCTGTACCTGGAGCAATCAAATACAAACATGGACTATTTTGTAAAGGGCTTCTAATCCGAGGTAATACAAACATGGGATATTTTACAAAAGCGTTGTAATTCAAGGTAGTTGTTGTTTCTCTACCAACATACGAACGCTCAATGTAATTTACTTGGTTTAAGTTCAGATTCATACCTTCTGTGGGGATTTGCTTATCATTTAAGTGAAGTCTTATATCTCGAATGTATTTTCCAACGTTATTGTATCAATCCGTTTCAAATCTTACAATACCAAATCCTGGCTGGTCAGCGTTTGAGGAAGTCTTAATGGACCACAAGCCTTAAGACGAATTTTTGAGATTCGGTATCCATACATTTCCCATTTTCTATATGGTATAAGAACCTTTTTATCCATATTAGTCGATTTTACTAATTGCTGTTGTATAACATCGTTTGGGTGAATATTTAGTACCATGCGTTCAATGTTAAACGTTAAAGCTTTATCTGCATCTGCTGCGGCAACCAAATTGGAGCAATTTCTAGTTATCCCTATTAACGATTGCCAAAAGCTCTCGTATATAGTCTATGAAAATATTACATAGGTATACAGTATCACGACAGACCGCTGTCTGACAGCTGTCCAACAGCTGTCGTATGAAACTAGTAGCTGTTTAACATCAGTAGTGTTAGACACACAGCTGTCCAAGAGCTGTGGTGATAGGCAACTAACAATAGATAGGTAGAGAGACAACCCACTCAAAGCTAATATACCTTAAAACGCCAAACAGTTTGTCTCTCTTACCACGGTAACAAAAAGATATTATTTTAGTACAGCACAAAACAAAACTTGCTGAAAACATTCGAAAGAATCACTTGATGCTTAAGCATCATTAAGGTTTAAACCTGATAAAGCCTACAATTATGAAGAGTTGCATCATTTATACGAACACTTAGACTTCAATAATGATTCAACTAAAATACTAAAATAGAAGGTTTGCTAGAATTGGTTTTTATGCAACTAACTATTTGATTTGATTCCAACTCCACTACACTCCACTATGCGTATCTCCACCATAACTAAAACTGCTGCCACTGCTTCTTCGCTAAACTTCTTTTTACCTCTAATCTTTAGTAACAAACATGTTATTAAATTTATTTTCAATGGTGGCGCTTGCATAATTAATTATTGGCAATAGAGGTAACTTATGAAAGAGACGAAAATAGAAGAAAAGAAAAAAAGGAGCAAGCACCGAAACATTGCTGAAGTGGCAGCGAGAATGGAAAGAGTAAAAGTCAACATCCCAGTGGACAAAGAGGCTCATTCCACATATATAGACATGGATATCGAGACAGCATTGGGAGGTGGGTTATTATTTTACCCAATTTCTGTCAGGTCATGGGCGTTTCAGGTCTTACCTTAGTAAAACGAAAATAGTTGACAAATAAGAATGTACCTATTGTGCTGATAGAGATATGCCAGGACACATCGTTTTTGAGTGCGCAAGATGGCCGCAAATAAGAGAACAAATGTAAATAATATTGGCAAAAATGTAACAGCAGATAATGTGGTGGAGCATATGCTGTGAAGTGAAAGGGTGTGGAATACTGTGGGAATAGGAGTCGTAGAAATTACGAAGTCAAAGGAGGATAAAGACAGGATGTAGAAGTTTTTAAAACAACAAGACTTAGGGACGTGGTGAAGCAATGCCCGCGAGTGGTTTACGCCACCACTCTAGGTTTCATGGGGGTGTTTAGTGGGTAGTCTCGACCTGGAGGGAAGGGGAATCTGGTTTACAGCAACGTTAACAAAGGTAGGGCGGATACTGGATCCATAAGTGACGAGAGAAAAAAACAAGCGTGAAGTCTACGGTTGGTTACCTGTAATGGACGCTCCGCCGTGAGAACCGGGGTAACGTCTGTGCGAAATTAGAACTAAATCGTATGAACGTTCGTTGGGAGTTTCGTCTATACGATGTTTTAGGGTCTACAAAGTAGGTGGGTGCTGACTTGACTGCGGCTGCACTGTGAACTACACTGGCTCTTCACGATATTTCGAGGTACTCAAATTGGTAAATACAATAACAGACAAGAAGGGCATAGTGTCATTTCGATCGATACACTTTAGAGGTCTAAATAATAATTGAGAAGAAAGAACGTATACACGCTCGTTGCGGGGGCCGCCTATAGGATGTTTTAGGGACAACAAAGTAGGTGGAGTCTCACCTGGGCACTGACTTGGCTGCTGCTGCACTGTGAACTACGCTGAACTACGAACTGAAAACAAGGTTTAAACATACACTGCCGTGCCCCTTCTGGAAGTGTTGTGGTCATTGCGGTATGCCTTTATAGATAGCTGTGGCCGACACTAATGACGGGGACGGATTCGTTGAGAGTGACCTACGTTCACAGCGCCTCTTAACAAAAACGAAGTCGATTTCGGTGCGGATCGTCATAACAATCGACATACATTTAAAGGGCAACAGAAAATCCTAAAACCTGACTACAACGCTAAGGTTACGAAAGCAACAACCGAAAAATATAGTTAAAGACCAAAGAAGAAGAATAGCGGACGGCCACTATCGTTCCGATGTCTGTTATGTATACTGTACGACAAGATACCACCGAAGGCTAGAGGTTGAGTTATCAAGAAGGACTGCAAGGCCCAGAAGAACATCTCCGGGTGAGGCAAAAAGAAGAGACGTTGCTACGGTTCTCACGGCGGAGCGTCTATTACAAGTAACCGACCGTAGACTTCACGCTCGTTTTATTATCTCGTCACTTTTGGATGTTGAATTATTCAGATTTGGTAATTTATACGTTTCCCATTTTCTATATGGTACCAGGTTATTTCTATTTAGGGCAATCGATTGTGATAATTGTTTCAGTATAACTTCGCTTAGGTGGATAAGTTTCACCTGCAGCGTCATGTAATCAACGTAACTTTAATGGTTTATCTGCGTCGACTGCTCCAATCAAAATAAAGCAATTTCTTTCGCTCTGGGCTTTAGTTATTAACCGGAAAATCACGCTTATATTATTTTTGGAAATATTACACAAGTAGCACGGAAGTACGCAGTAGCAAAAACGGCCATTCTTCAGCATTGTATTGTATGTAGTAGGATGCCACCCGGCTTGAATTATAGCACTTGCTTCATCACTGTTTGCTTCCAAAAGTGTTCGAATTGTTGTAACTATCCAGGATTTCTCACATGTTTAATAATCGGGCTGCTGCATTAGATGTTACTTGTACATCTCCAATGGTGCCACTCGTCTCTCTACTGTTATTAGAACAGCTGAAGAACAAACGTAAAAATATCTTGTTGGTTGATTGTGGAATCACAGATATCATTATAGGCAACATACAGTAAGGTTTTTATGCCTCTTACGACCCGCATTATTTCGCATATAAATGTAAACCTCGTCGATCAGAATTGAGTACTTGTGACGTTTCAAGGTGAGGAGATCATTGTGATATTGGAATTGAGACAGAGACTACCATATTATGTTGATTATAAATACCAGCAATCAAGCCGCCCCAGCTTCAGTATATTCGCTTCCTGTATAAGACGATTCTATCTTGGGAGCACATGCATTATCTAGATGGATTAGGTATCGATATTAAGCAGACTACATATATTCGCTGACCCTGTACACGACGAGTCAATCAAAAGGAAAGAAATACACACAGTGATGAAGGAGATGAATGCTATTTGTGAGCGTCGATTATACTACTTGTTGAATCTTCGACAACTCAGCAGGATAATATTCAGATACCTGACCATCTTAGAATTTACACATCTTATGTAACGAGCAAGAGATATCCATGCGGTTATACGATATACATCAAGAATAATTTAAAATCAGATGAATTTGAAATTTTGTTTGAAGACAATTGCGAAACTTTGGATTTTGTGTAATATATAAACCACCATCTACCCCATCCACGCAGTTAAAGACAAATTCAATAACATGTATATATATATATATATATATATATATATATATATATATATATATATATATATATATATATATATATATATATATATATATAATAAGCGGATGCCAGAATACGTTGATTTTTGGTGATTTAATGTAAACATTACAAAGAAACAAAGCAGTTTTTTCTTAAATTATTTTACAAATAAAATGTTCAATATTCTAACATCACAATCCTCTACAGATAGCAACACACAGAGTGATGTGGGTTCTTCAATCAACAGAAAAAATCAGGCTACTCACTCGGGCTCACTATTCCAATTCATATTTCAGCTTTCGTAAGCATGTAGTTTGTATTTTAAAAAACTATTAACATTTAAAAAAGCTACCCAGTCAAAACTGAATCATGGGTCATCTCTAATAGGGACATCAAGCATTGTAACAACTGTTTTATCTAGGGAATGTGACTCCCAAGTCCATTTTATACACAAAGGTATACGTGAAAAACCGATGTCATTTTTGGTCTTAAATAATCTTGGCAAAAATATGGATATGTTAGGATGAATTGTAAATGGAAAAGTAGAATAAAGATATGAAGATTTATTGTAAATGAAGGCAGTGGTTTAGGCATCAGATGGAAAAAATTGGAAGCAAAAGGAAATTTTATTTGGAATGTCAAAATTTGAAGTGCGAAATTTGGATTCTTACTGACAAGCAATTTTGGATATAATATTATATATTAAATTACGTTACTGTACACCACAAGTCTTTGACTTATTGTATTAGCGTACTGTATAATTTTCACACATAAACAAATAAATAAAAATAAAATAAATAAAACAACCTGACTTGTCTGCGTCTGCACTGTGAACTACGGTAAACTACGAACTGAGAAAAAGGTCAATATTTGTTTGAACATACACTGCCGTGCCACTTCTGAAAGCTCATAGCGCCGCGTAACAAAAACGAAGTCGATTTCGGTGCGGACAGTCATAACAATCGACACCCATTTAAAAGGCAACACAAATCCGAAAACAAGCCATGTAAAGTTACGGTAGCAACAACCGAAAAATATAGTTAAAGACCAAAGAGAAAGGAAAGCGGACCGTCACTATCGTTCCGATGTTTGTTCTGTACGACAAGATACCACCGAAGGCTAGAGGTAAAGTTATCAAGAAGAACTGCAAGGCCCAGAAGAACATCTCCAAGGGCGACAAAAAGAAGCGGAGGATGAAGGAGTTCTACGCAATTTATATACACACAATGCTGAATCAAGTACATCCCGACCCCCTATCTTGATCAAAGCCATAAGCATAATGGAGAGCTTCGTCAACGACATATTGGAGCGCATCACCGACGAAGCCTCCAAGCTCGCTCATTACAACAACAGATCCACGATAACCAGCCGGGAGATCGACACCACCGTCAGGCACCTTCTGCCCGGTAAACTCGCCAAACACGCAGTCAGCAAAGGCACCAAGCCGGTTATCAAATACGCCAGCTCGAAGTAAATAAAAAAACGTGTGCCTTTCAATTGTGTCACATTAGACGGAAAACTTGGAGAGAAAAAAGGCGGCTCTTTTCAGAGTCAAAAATTTACAAAAATTACAAACGCTCGATCCGTAACCTAATCGCAATTAGCTATTGTTTGACCGACGCCACATTTCACTCATGAGAACCTTTTTTTTCTTCTCCATTATTATTTTGCCCTGTGAAGTGTGTCAATCGAAATGATACCACGCCCTACTTGTCTGTTATGGTATTTGATAATTTGATAAGTTCGAAATATCGTGAAGAGCAAGCGTAGTTCACAGTACAGCCGCAGCCAAGTCAGCGCCTAGGTGAGACTCTGCCTACTTTGTTGTCCCTAAAAGTCATATACGCGTCACTCGCAACGAACGTTCATACAATTTACTGGTAATTTCGCACAGACGTTGCTACGGTTCTCACGGCGGAACATATACTATAAGTAACCGAACGTAGACTTCACGCTCGTTTTTTTTATCGTCACTTTTGGTTCCAGTATCCGCCCTACCCTTGTTAACGTTGCTGGACACCATAAAGTGATAAAACCACAAATCTCTGCATTGCCCAACTTGACAGTTATTGTTCTCAGTGTTCTTCGTCCCACTAGCACTATACTTTCAGTTTTGTGAGGTTCAAGTCGGAGACCACTATTTTCCATCCAGTTTTATTATTCTCTAGATCACCCTTATTTACTCCGCTTACAATCACCGCCAAATGATCTGCATACCCTATAATAGCCGTGTTGTTTACGGACTCCAGACTAAAGAGCTTAATGTAATACATGTTTCACAGTGTTGGTCCTGACGCACGCCACATGTAGCATGAATCCGATATTTCTGTGCAATCAGTATCTATCTGCAAACTGGGACAAGCCTTTTCAGAGAACGAATAATAGAGAATGATTCATATACATACTTGAGACAAGTATACGACGACTTTAACGGACTAAAAACTTACTTCGACAACATACTAAGCGTAAAGAATGTAATTGGAATATAAAATTTTTATTTTAACCATTAATTTCACCATTACCAATATTGATAACACATTTTATCGAATATTTCCTGCATCAAAGGAGGTATAATGAACAGACTACGATCTATATTCAAATCAATAACTGGGAACTTAGATGCGGATGACGGCGACAGAATATATAAAGCTCTCGAAATTTTGAGAAAAGATCAAAATCAAGTACATTAACTTTTTAGGTCACAAACATCGCTAATGATAGATGCTATAGCAGAGTTTAATAAAACAATAGATAACCTGAACCATAACCAAGAAGCCATAGTAGCGAGAATAAACGATTTGGAATAGACAATAGATAGTCTAAAAAGCGACCAACTAACGAATTTTCATAGAGTAAAACATTTGGAATTACTCACACATATCAGTTATTTGTTAAACAATGTACTAAATATGATATTAAAACAGAAAATGCAATTACGTTTTCAAAATTAAGCACGTATCATACGTCAATACTGAAACCAAAGTTAATATCAAAAGAATTAGAAACCATTGAAAACCATATCTCAAAATCAAGATTAACAACAAAATCAGACATTTCACTTTACGAAACAATATTTAAAATAAAAACAGTTCAAATTGACTTAAAATTATATTCCAAATAGATATACCTTTAGTAGACAAATCAGAATATATTTATTATCAATTCTATGCATTACCAGTCCCTAAATATCCGTATACCTTTAAAGTGATTGTCCCTAGAAACAAGTACCCAATCCTTAGCGCAAACACTACGCTTACAGAAACGAAAAGTGTAGGAATCTAAACGAACAAACATACTTTTGTGAAAATGACGACCCGACAGCACTAAACAACAACAATCCATGCGAAATTAAACTGATCAACTTCCAGAAACCAACAAACAATTGCAAACTGGTCAAAATAACAAAAACAGCATTTTCTAAATATGGCAATACACAATACATAATAGTGGCACCAGTATCCATATTCGATACCTTAATTAAAAATATACCAAATGAAGTCAAAGTCATAGCGGCCGGCACTCAAAATATCATCAAAAGTGAATGTGAACCTAGTAAATGACACAAACTAGGTGGCTTATATATCGATAAGCTAGAAAACTATAAGACTAAAATAGGGAAGAACCAGATGCTATTATGAAGACAAGTTTACTTGGACAACTCAAACGACTAGATATTTAAGAAAACCTGACTTGCACTAACCAAGTTACCGTCAGCAGAGGATATATAATTTTAAATATTTTACATCTACAACTCTGTTTATATTGTTGTGCAGGTGGTCGGTCACTAACGATCAAGGGTGGTTCAACAACACAAAAATTAATATATTTCGATCGGCGGAAATACCTAAATTATTGCATTATCTGCCGATCTTTCTTGTAAATAATACCCGCCTTTCGGTGCTCCTTTCGGACAAAAAATATAAATGCAAAGCCCATCTACAATATCTGGATTTAGGCAGGATAAAGGAATCTCTAAAGATCTTCCAAAGCAGAAGAGTGAAGACGTTGTGAAAAATGAAAATAACGCTGTAAACGTAGTTTAACGATAGTAAATGTAGTTTATCAGTGAGGAGAAGCCTACGCTTCACTTGCTTGTACGAAAAACAGAGTACATTCCTTTTTTAATTGCTTGTGTAATATTAATCAAAAGCCAGCTCAGAACTGGTAAGGACGGGGAAATCCGACTGTCTAATTAAAACAAAGCAATGTTTAATCTTTTTGGAACGGGCAGATTTCCTGGAAAATTAGCCAGGAAAATATACCTATTCCAAATAGATTAAGCATTGCTTGGTTTTAACTGGAATGGACGTTGTGAAAAATGAAAATAACGCTGTAAACGTAGTTTAACGATAGTAAATGTAGTTTATCAGTGAGGAGAAGCCTACGCTTCACTTGCTTGTACGAAAAACAGAGTACATTCCTTTTTTAATTGCTTGTGTAATATTAATCAAAAGCCAGCTCAGAACTGGTAAGGACGGGGAAATCCGACTGTCTAATTAAAACAAAGCAATGTTTAATCTTTTTGGAACGGGCAGATTTCCTGGAAAATTAGCCAGGAAAATATACCTATTCCAAATAGATTAAGCATTGCTTGGTTTTAACTGGAATGGACGTGGGAATCTGACTACCTAATTAAAACAAAGCAATGTTTAATCTATTTGGACCGGACAGATTTTTCTGGAAAATGAGATAGGAAAATCTGCCCATTCCAAATAGATTAAAGATTAATTAGACAATCGGAATCCAAATAGATTAAACATTGCTTTGTTTTAATTAGATAGTCGGATTCCCACGTCTATGTCAGTTCTGAGCTGACTTCTAATTAAAAGCCAACTCAGCACTGGTAGGGACGGGGGAAACCGACTGTCTAATTAAAACAAAGCAATGTTTAATCTGTTTGGAACGGGCAGATTTTCCTGGCTAATTTTCCAGGAAAATCTGCCTGGTTCAAATAGATGAAACATTAATTAGATTGTCGGATTCCCCGGTCCAAGCGAGTTATGAGCTGACTCTTAATTAAAAGCCAGCTCAGAACTGAAATGGACGGGAATGCGCGTGTCTAATTAAAACCAAGCAATGCTTAATCTATTTGAGATGGGCAGATTTTGCTGGCTAATTTTCCAGGAAAATCTGCTAGGACGTTCCGTGTTTGAGGATGTTTTGATGGACCACAAGCCTTTCGTTGAATTATTCAGATTTGGTAATTCATACGTTTCCCATTTTCTATATGGTACTAGGATCTTTTTATTTGGGGCAATCGACTGTAAAAATTATTTTTGTATAATTTCGCTGGGGTGGACAAGTTTCACCTCCAGCGCCATGTAATCAATATAACTTTAATGCTTTATCTGCGTCGACTGCTCCAATCAAAATAAAGCATTTTTTTCGCTCTGGGCTTTAGATATACGTAGCAGCAATTAACTGAAAAAAACACGCTTCCATGGTCTTTCAAACTATTACACAAGTAGCAAGGAGGTATGCAGTAGCAAAAACGGACATCCTTCAGCATTTTATTGTATGTAGTAGGATGCCACCCGGCTTGAATTAGAGTTCTTGCTTCATCACTGTTTGCCTCCAAAAGTGTTCGAATTGCTGTAACTATACCAGGATTTCTCATATATTCAATAATCGTTTTGCTGCATTAGATGTTACTTGTACATCTCCAATCGTGCCACTCGTCTCAATACTGCCATTTATAAGTAGCTGAAGACCAAAGATAAAAAATATCTTGTTGGTTGATTGCAGATTATGGGAAACAAACTGGTTTGAGAAGCCTAAGTGTGTATTTCTTTCCTTTGATTGACTCGTCGTGCACAGGGTCAGCGAATATATGTTGCTTAACATCGGTACCTAATGAATCTAGATACTGCATGTGCTCCCAAAATAGAATCGTCCTCGATGCAGGTAGCAAAGATACTGAAGCTGGGGCGGCCTGATTGCTAGTATTTATAATCAACGTAATATGCTGGTCTCTGTCTCAATTCCAATATCACAATGATCTCCTCACCTTAAAACGTCACAGGTACTGAATTCTGATCGAGGATGTTTACATTTATATGCGAAATAATGAGCTATTGAAAGCAACGGTACGCGCAATGACTGAAACACGGATACTACTGTTTAATTCTTTTATTTAAAAATTGCAAACATAAGTAACCACATTATAAGTGTAATAGTTTTGGTATACATCATGATTATACAATATCAAACCCCTAGATCATGCTTGTCGAGAGACAAGCAGGATCTAGATCATTGATGCCTTAATTACTCGTGAAATGTTCTTTAAGTTTAGTGTCTGGACCAAAAAACTGATAACCAGGTACGTGCAACTCAACAACTAATTTTTTGATGACTGTGTCAGCAAGACCTTAACCTTGACACACCAACATTTATACTGTTAATGAGGTATGATATATCTGCGTATTTATATAGGATGTAGTAGTCGTACAAATTTTAGTTTAGTTAAGGATGCGTATTGTAAAACACGCAAAGCCAACAGTCACAAACATAGACGATGTTGTTACCACATCATCATTACCCAAACAGCAAAGACATGTCTGGACTTCTTTTACAAACCTCAGTTAGATGTTGTTGATATGTGGTCCAAGTGGTTATGGTTAACAAATATTATGTTAAGTTTGTTTTCGTTCCAAACGGCTTAAAATTTAAAAACGTATTCGTATACTCAAAGCCTTTATATATCGGCCTAAATATAGCATGTTAAAAGAGGTTTTGTGTGCTACAAAAGCTGTTGGATACTATCTATACAGTGAGAGCGAAGAGATCCAGCAGATGCAAAGAGCAATTCAATTTTTATATTAGAAGATGTAGCCTGTAATGAGCAAAATAAAATAAAATCGTATTTTTTGATGGGTGATATTAAGATATTGACAGTTTCTACTAGTGTCCGAAACAATTGTTGCGTCATAGTGCTAACGTCATAGTTTTATTTAAACAAGATGCTATTACTACATACAGACTGGAGATAATTTATCTGGCTTCACTGTGAAGCCAGTAGTATGGTACAGTTTGACCAAGTAAGGGCAACAACGATCAATGAATAGAATATTAAGTTTTGTGTATGATGATCATCTAACTACCGATATGAGTTTTGAAACGTTAAAACTCCTTTGTGGTGGATTTCGCAAAACAAACATCTTATGGTGGCTGTTGTTAAAGATACTTATTTAACACAAGCAGTTTGATCACTATAAATCTCGGTTAACTGAAAAACGTTGGTATTCAGTTGTTCAGTTCACGAACGAATGTTAAGTTCATTGGTGTAAAATACTATGTTCATTATTATTTTACAGAGAAACATTCCTGATACAATATATAGTGTTATTTATGATAAAACCACCAACACTTGGATGCTTGGCAACAAACCTATTAAATTTGTTGTTTAACACAGATGATAAAAATGAACATAGCTTTCAAATTATGGCTGGTAATAATTGGTACTAATCATCTGTTGAAATTAATATTTTTGTGAAAACCAGTTAGGGATGCTATAAAAAATTCGCAAGCTTTACCTGATTTTGCGGATATTATGAAAGATACTAGTCTTAGCAGAACAGAGAACGATCCTCAAGAAGACATTATAAGAAACAGTTCTTACAAATAACAACAAGTGGTAAAAACAATTCTAGAAAAATAAGCAGGCGCTAAGTATGGTTATGGTATGCCACACATTATGCATAATAAGAAACTGAAAGAGTAAGTGCACTGGGATGATCTAAAGGTGTTGGTTGATAGATTGCGGCTTTTAGTGGCTTCTCAAGCTGCTGGTAATAACACACACAACAACGAAATTCAACTAATTAGTTTGACACGACAACTGTTGGGCAGCTGTGGGATAGCTGTTAGACAGCGGCCTCGCCTGATACTGTATACCTATGTAATATTTTCAAAGACTATATAAATGAGCTTTTGGCAATTCGTTAATACGGATAACTAGAAAATGTTCCAATTTGGTTGCCGCAGCAGATAAAGAAAAAGGTTTAATGTTTGACATTGAATGCATTGTACTACATACTCACCCCAACGATGTTATACGACAGCAATTATTTAACTCGAATACTATGGATTAAAAGGTTCTTCTACGATATAGAAAATGGTAAATGTATGAATTACCGAATCTCAATAATTCAACTTAAAGCTTGTGGTCCATTAAGACTTCCTCAAACACTTACCGACCGAGGTTTGTAATGGATCGATACAATAACGTTATAAAATACATTCAAGATTTAATACTTCACTGAAATTATAAGCAATTCCCTACAGAAGGTATGAATCTGACCTTAACCAAGTATATTACATCGAGCGTTCGTATGTTGGTAGAGAATCAACACCTACCATGAAATACAACGCTTTTATAAAACATCCCATGTTTCTATTTGATTGCTCCAGATACAGCGATTCCATAAAGCCAGCTCCGGTGGATATCAAATTGGAAATGAAAAGTACTAACAACTTTCTCGATCGCACGAAATGTTATTGTGGAGTTCACGTGACATCGACGTCCAATACGCCCTAGTATCTAACATCGTGCGTTATATAATGTAAATCTTCATTGCCATACATAGTTTTATGATGAGGTTTATCGTGGTAGATACAAAAGGCTTCTGTGTAAGAGACTAGGCACCCAAAGAATTAGTAATTTATAACAGTGAAAAATAAATCAGCACATTATATGTTTAGGACTCCGAAAACGCTAGGTTATTAAATGCAGATATAGTTAAATATATCAAGTTGCTACAAAGAACACAGAAGTGTTTGGATTATGATTGTGGTAACGTTACTTTAGAAGAATTACCCAACATAATAGAAAAACATCTTATCGAAGAGCGGGTAGTAGTTTACGCTAAAGGTGTTATCATGAAAAGGTATATTAAAGAGGTGTTTTTAAAATGTGATTACAGCGGGGACCTTATCAATTTGAAAAACGATAATGGTTGCCGAAACTTGTAGCAGTCCATCCATAATGTATGTATCATGCTGTTAAATTTGATAAAAGAAAATTTATTAGTGGTATTAGAAATTGTAAAATATTATTTGCTTAAATTGTAAACTTGTTACATAAATAAAAAAACCATTGTAAAAGTAAAATGTATTTATTAGTTTCATTTTAAAATACATTTATTAATGTTCACCTGCAGTCACAAATGACGTTCCAACATCAATCCACTCACGCCTTCTGAAAATTCCAATTCCGCAAGTCTAAATTTCCTCGATGAATTCCTGATAGATATTTTATAATTAGTTGAAACTGTAATATTTTTGTTTTTAGTATTAAATTATTTCATTTGTTTGCTTTCCTTATTTTGAAACATATACAAACCAAACAAAGCCAAGTGATTTTAATTGCCTCATGTTTGGCTGAAGCTTCAGTGAGCTGAAACAATACATGTTTCATAGTTTCCATGGATTTCTCTTTTGTTAATGTTATTTGTATTAATTCGATAAGTAGCCCTTTATTTTGTCGGCCTCATTTAACAGAAACACTTTTTCAACTACCCACGATTCACATACATTTATTTTTTGGCCTTCACTGCCCAGATGTCCAAACCTCACACTTGTAACGAGCACGATTCACAATACTTCATATGATTTCTTTGTGACAATGAAGGTTGCTTAGCTACTAAATTAAAAAACAACATTTTCCGGTATATACCTTTACTAACAGATATATTTGAGATACTTATTTTCCAATGAACTGTTACACTTAACACAAAAGTATATTAACATATTTGTTATTATTATACAGTTAGACATATAAGAGAACCAGTTGATATAAATATAAAAATGTACTTTGATGTGCACAGATGGAAATCAGTTAGTTTGGGACTTTACCAGTCAGGTGTCTCTCAAACAGAAAGGTAAATTTATAACAAACTATATCAGCTTTGATTTTGGTAATGTTTCAACTAGTTGTCATCTTGTAGAGGTGTTGTTGGTAAGCCAGACCATTTCATGCAATCGTCTAATGTTACATTGGCTGTTAAGTAGATTTTGTTGTTCCACTTCTTCCTCTTTCCACCAACCGCTCTCATTGGTTGTATTTTTCTGCTCGGTTGCTGTGCCAACTTTCAAAATGTATTATATTCATTTTAAGACTCCATAAATATATATCTCCATTTGGTTCACCAATTTCTGATAGTGATATTTTGATACTTCTGGTAAATATTTAAAGAATGGCTTAGTTAAAGAGAAATGTAAGGCGTACTGAGTGTAAGATAAAGCAAAGAACTGGGTGGTGCAGTACGGCCAAGTATACAGCACACAATTCAACTATATTTTTACTGTAAAAGTCTTCACCTTCAGATTGGCGTTCATCTATATAAGCGTGCTCATTTATTTCCAACAGCAACTGTCTTAAGTCAGACTCGCTCACATCGTTAGTTCTTATTTGATAAGTTTGTTTGCGTCTCGTTTGTCGGTGGGGTTTCTGATGCGTAGCTAGTATACGCATTTAATATTTTTCAAGTCTCATTTCTTTGATACTGGACGGCAGTGGGGGCAGATTCCTTGGAGCGGGGTTCGTCCTTGATGCATTTCCAACAGAACATTGGATTTTGGCAAGTAGATAACCACCCCACCCTCTAGGTCGGGGATGCCGCGGATAACTGGAATATTGTGGCTTCTTTAAGCAGCTGGTAATAAGGTGCATAGCAAAGAATTAAATGAATTATTGAAGAAATGAAGGAGGTAAGTGTTATATAAAGAAGCAGATTTGTGTTTTTAATCACTTTCAACATTCCTATCGAAAAATTCGGACGTTCTACAAATTTAAAACATTTAATCAAAGTTGTTCAAAAACAAATGTTTCCGAAAAGTCCATGGTGATGTTGATTTACAAGAACATAGGCTAAGATCTTGTCGTACAGTATACAGGACAAACGTCAGAACGATAGTGACGGTTCGTTTTTCTTCTTCTTTGGTCTTTAACTATATTTTTCCGTTGTCGCTTACGTAACTTTACCCCTGTATGTTTCGGATTTTGTGTTGCCCTTTAAATAGGTGTCAATTATTATGACGGTCCGCACCGAAATCGACTACGTTGTTGTTACGCGGCGCTGTTGACGTAGGTCACTCTCAACTAATGCGGCTCCGTCATTCGTGCCGGCCAACTTCTATCTATAATGGCATACCTCAATGACCACACCACTTCCAGAGGTGGCACGGCAATATACGCTTAAACAAATATTGACCACCTTCTTCTCAGTTCGTAGTTAAGCGTAGTTCACAGTGCAGCCGCCGAGTCAGCGCCCAGGTGAGACTTTATTGTCCCTAAACTTTATTGTCCCTAAAACATCTTATAGGCGCAACCGCAACGAACGTTCATACGTTTTTCTTCTCCATTATGTCCTCTGAAGTGTGTCGATCGAAATGACACTATGCCCTTCTTGTCTGGTATCGTGTTTGCCAATTTCAGTAGTTCGAAATATTGTGAAAAGCCAGAGTAGTTCACAGTGCAGGCGCAGTCACGTCAGCGCCAACCTACTTTGTAGTCCTTAAAACATCGTATAGGCGTCACTCCCAAGGAACGTTTCTACGACTTAGTGGTAATTTCGCACAGGCGTTACTCGGGTTCTCACAGCGAAGCGTCTATTACAGGTAACCAACCGTAGACTTCAGGATTGTTCTTTCTCTCGCACTTATGGATCCTGTATCCGCCCTACCCGGGAATGTTATGGTTAACGTGGCTGTACTAAATCATTTATACAAATATGTTATGTTTTTCAATGGTAACCGGCCGTGTAAAGAAAATAATATAAATGTAATTCTTTTTCACCACATATTGTTGATAAAAACAAAGCTTATTTAATGGTAGGGCAGGTCGAAATGCCTCATAAAATAAATACTTGCAACTATATTTGTAAATTTATTTTAATATGCACTTATTCCTGATATTCTAGTTTCCTGATTCTGATCATGCTAAAATACTGTAAATAGTAATGAATGTAAGTAGGACATGAAATGATTTTCTGTGTAAATTTGTAAGTTGTTAGAATATTTTATTAAATATGATGTATATGCCATTGTTGTCAGGCTAATTTATGAGAAGGTAGAATTAATAAGGAGACAGAATATATGCGAACTCATATAGAATACACGGCAATATGAACCTAATGTCGTTTTCAGCGTTGCGAAATGCAAAGTCTGATACACGGGACTTTCGCCCCAATTAACCGGCGTTCGCGTCTCTAGCATTGAGAAGGTGTATCAGCATCATATAAAAGCAAGGGCATTTCGTATGAAAAATCAGACAGAGTCTCCCTATTCTACCTCGCTACATGGTCTTAAATTCACGCTCATTGCCACCCCGTTCTCTTATTTGTCGTCATTACATTGCAATTGTGAAAAAGTTGCTCTTTCCACATTTGCTACGCCTGACCACACCAGGTCCGTGGTGCCGTGGAATCTACAATTTTGCAAGTAAGCACTGACCCCGTTCTCTCATTGATTTTATTTTTATTGCCAGGTGAAAACACCAGGTATTTACATTTGTCGTAATTACATTACCGTTGTTTCCACTGTTCCTACGTCTGCCCACAGCACGTCCCTGGCGCCGTGGAATCCACAATTTTGCAAATAAGCATTTATTACTGACCCCGTTCTATTACTGATTTTATTTTACTGCCAGGTGAAGAACACCAGGTTTACATTTGTCATTACACACTAGTGTGTAAGTCTTTTATTTAAACATTTTAAACCTAAGTGACCACAATTATAAGTATACATTATGATTATACACTATAGTAGGGTTTTTAAGATAACACACCAATTCAATTGGTGGCTTCAAGTTTCCATATGAGTCAAAGTACACAGCTGTATCACCACCTTTCCTAACTGCAACCCAATAACTGCCAGGCTCTTTGTTTGCTAATTCATGACGAATGATTCAGTTTTACGTGGTCCAGCTGATGGTAAAGTGTCTCGCATGTATACACCTCTAAAATATTCAATTTTTATTTTATCAGAAAATTTCAGAAGATCTACATATGTTAGAGGTAAACAACCACTACGTTTTTGGTTTATGTAAATACAACCCATAACTGCTTCGTTGTTTCTGCATATACAAACCACTACCTCGCTGACCAACAGCAATAGCCTCCATCGTGTAGTTATGGGGTTCAGATTCTTCCAATTTTTGTTTGGCTGATTTAGCAGAGCACCTATTGCTGACAGAACACACAAAAAAAGAGGTAGTAGTGGAAAGACACCTTCACTTTTCGGTATGGGAATAACTCGAGGTGTCTTGACTTTCTTACGGCCACCAAAATTTTTAATAACTTTTCTCGTTAGATGCAGTAAATTGTTCACAGATGGAACCTCCTTACCAACTTCTATAGCGCCTCGCTTTAAATTTAGTATGATTTCGAATGGTATTTTACCATCGCACTTTATTTTTTTACTGCTACGTTTACTTTTGGTGATTGTCTTTGATCTCACACCCATACCAAGTTTCTTTTAACTTTGATAGTGTTTGTAACACCCCATTCACTAAATATAGCATGCTAAAGGAGATATTGTATGCTACAACAGTGAAAACGAAAAGATATTAGATACAGCAGATCCAAAGAGCAAATCAATTTTTGATGATGTAGCCTGTGTTAAGCAAGACAACACAAAATCGTATTTTCGATGGATAGACATAAAAATAATGACAGTTTCTACTTGTGTCAGACATATGGAAAAATGTCGATACAGTTGTTTGATTATGACTGCAGGTAGTAAACATAAAGGTCTATGTGGTTTAAACACACAATGCTCAGTTTGGAAACCACTATAAGTCTCAAATTCTTTAGGTGTAAATTCAGGCAGTCAAAAACCCTGAGTATCGACGAATACGCATTGAGTTGCACGTACCTGGTTATCAGTTTTGTGGTCCAGACACTAAACTTAAAGAACGTTTCACGAGTAATTAAGGCATCAATGATCTAGATCCTGCTTGTCTTTAGACAAGCATGATCTAGGGGATTGATATTGTATAATCATAATGTATACCAAAACTATTACACTTATAATGTGGTCACTTATGTTTGCAATTTTTAAATAAAGAATTAAACAGTAGTATCCGTGTTTCAGTCATTGCGCGTACGCTTGCTTTCAATAGCTCATTATTTCGCATATAAATGTAAACATCCTCGATCAGAATTCAGTACCTGTGACGTTTCAAGGTGAGGAGATCATTGTGATATTGGAATTGAGACAGAGACCACCATATTACGTTGATTATAAATACTAGCAATCAGGCCGCCCCAGCTTCAGTATCTTTGCTACCTGCATCGAGGACGATTCTATTTTGGGAGCACATGCAGTATCTAGATTCATTAGGTACTGATGTTAAGCAACATATATTCGCTGACCCTGTGCACCACGAGTCAATCAAAGGAAAGAAATACACACTTAGGCTTCTCAAACCAGTTTGTTTCCCAAAATCTGCAATCAACCAACAAGATATTTTTTGTCTTTGATCTTCAGCTTTTCTACTTATAAATGGCAGTATTGAGACGAGTGGCACGATTGGAGATGTACAAGTAACATCTAATGCAGCAAAACGATTATTGAATATATGAGAAATCCTGTTATAGTTACAGCAATTTGAACACTTTTGGAGGCAAACAGTGATGAAGCAAGAACTCTAATTCAAGCCGGGTGGCATCCTACTACATACAATAAAATGCTGAAGGATGTCCGTTTTTGCTACTGCATACCTCCTTGCTACTTGTGTAATAGTTTGAAAGACCATGGAAGCGTGTTTTTTTCAGTTAATTGCTGCTACTTATATCTAAAGCCCAGAGCGAAAAAATGCTTTATTTTGATTGGAGCAGTCGACGCAGATAAAGCATTAAAGTTATATTGATTACATGGCGCTGGAGGTGAAACTTGTCCACCCCAGCGAAGTTATACAGAAATAATTTTTACAGTCGATTGCCCCAAATAAAAAGATGCTAGTACCATATAGAAAATGGGACACGTATGAATTACCAAATCTTAATAATTCAACGAAAGGCTTGTGGTCCATCGAATCATCCTCAAACACGGAGCGTCCTAGCAGATTTTCCTGGAAAATTACCCAGCAAAATCTGCCCATCTCAAATAGATTAAGCATTGTTTTGTTTTAATTAGACACGCGCATTCCCGTCCATTTCAGTTCTGAGCTGGCTTTTAATTAAGAGTCACCTCATAACTCGCTTGGACCGGGGAATCCGACAATCTAATTAATGTTTCATCTATTTGAACCAATCAGATTTTCCTGGAAAATTAGCCAGGAAAAGCTGCCCATTCCAAACAGATTAAACATTGCTTTGTTTTAATTAGACAGTCGGTTTCCCCCGTCCCTACCAGTGCTGAGCTGGCTTTTAATTAGAAGTCAGCTCAGAACTGACATAGACGTGGGAATCCGACTATCTAATTAAAACAAAGCAATGTTTAATCTATTTGGATTCCGATTGTCTAATTAATCTTACATCTATTTGGAATGGGCAGATTTTCCTATCTAATTTTCCAGAAAAATCTGTCCGGTCCAAATAGATTAAACATTGCTTTGTTTTAATTAGGTAGTCAGATTCCCACGTCCATTCCAATTAAAACCAAGCAATGCTTAATCTATTTGGAATAGGTATATTTTCCTGGCTAATTTTCCAGGAAATCTGCCCGTTCCAAAAAGATTAAACATTGCTTTGCTTTAATTAGACAGTCGGATTTCCCCGTCCTTACCAGTTCTGAGCTGGCTTTTGATTAATATTGCTATGTTTATTCACACAAGCAATTAAAAGTTGGGCTTCGGTCATTGAACAAAAAAGGAATGTACCCTGTTTTTCGTACAAGCAAGTGAAGCGTAGGCTTCTCCTCACTGATAAACTACATTTACTATCGTTAAACTACGTTTACAGCGTTATTTTCATTTTTCACAACGTCTTCACTCTTCTGCTTTGGAAGATCTTTAGAGATTCCTTTATCCTGCCTAAATACAGATATTGTAGATGGGCTTTGCATTTATATTTTTTGTCCGAAAGGAGCACCGAAAGGCGGGTATTATTTACAAGAAAGATCGGCAGATAATGCAATAATTTAGGTATTTCCGCCGATCGAAATATATTAATTTTTGTGTTGTTGAACCACCCTTAATCGTTAGTGACCGACCACCTGCACAACAATATAAACAGAGTTGTAGATGTAAAATATTTAAAATTATATATCCTCTGCTGACGGTAACTTGGTTAGTGCAAATCAGGTTTTCTTAAATATATAGTCGTTTGAGTTGTCCAAGTAAACTTGTCTTCATAATAGCATCTGGATCTTCCCTATTTTAGTCTTATAGTTTTCTAGCTTATCGATATTTAAGCCACCTAGTTTGTGTCATTTAATAGGTTCACATTCACTTTTGATGATATTTTGAGTGCCGGCCGCTATGACTTTGACTTCATTTGGTATATTTTTAATTAAGGTATCGAATATGGATACTGGTGCCACTATTATGTATTGTGTATTGCCATATTTAGAAAATGTTGTTTTTGTTATTTTGACCAGTTTGCAATTGTTTATTGGTTTCTGGAAGTTGATCAGTTTAATTTCGCATGGATTGTTGTTGTTTAGTGCTGTCGGGTTGTCATTTTCACAAAAGTATGTTTGGTCGTTTAGATTCCTACACTTTTCGTTTCTGTAAGCGTAGTGTTTGCGCTAAGGATTGGGTACTTGTTCCTAGGGACAATCACTTTAAAGGTATACGGATATTTAGGGACTGGTAATGCATAGAATTGATAATAAATATATTCTGATTTGTCTACTAAAGGTATATCTATTTGGAATATAATTTTAAGTCAATTTGAACTGTTTTTATTTTAAATGTTGTTTCGTAAAGTGAAATGTCTGATTTTGTTATTAATCTTGATTTTGAGATATGGTTTTCAATGGTTTCTAATTCTTTTGATATTAACTTTGGTTTCAGTATTGACGTATGATACGTGCTTAATTTTGAAAACGTAATTGCATTTTCTGTTTTAATATCATAGTTAGTACATTGTTTAACAAATAACTGATATGTGTGAGTAATTCCAAATGTTTTACTCTATGAAAATTCGTTAGTTGGTCGCTTTTTAGACTATCTATTGTCTATTCCAAATCGTTTATTCTCGCTACTATGGCTTCTTGGTTATGGTTCAGGTTGTCTATTGTTTTATTAAACTCTGCTATAGCATCTATCATTAGCGATGTTTGTGACCTAAAAAGTTAATATACTTGATTTTGATCTTTTCACAAAATTTCGAGAGCTTTATATATTCTGTCGCCGTCATCCGCATCTAAGTTCCCAGTTATTGATTTGAATATAGATCGTAGTCTGTTCATTATACCTCCTTTGATGCAGGAAATATTCGATAAAATGTGTTATCAATATTGCTAATGGTGAAATTAATGGTTAAAATAAAAATTTTATATTCCAACTTGTACTCTACATTCTTTACGCTTAGTATGTTGTCGAAGTAAGTTTTTAGTCCGTTAAAGTCGTCGTATACTTGTCTCAAGTATGTATATGAATCATTCTCTATTATTCGTTCTCTGAAAAGGCTTGTCCCAGTTTGCAGATAGATACTGATTGCACAGAAATATCGGATTCATGCTACATGTGGCGTGCGTCAGGACCAACATTGTGAAACATGTATTACGATAAGCTCTTTAGTCTGGAGTCCGTAAACAACACGGCTATTATAGGGTATGCAGATCATTAGGCGGTGATTGTAAGCGAAGTAAATAAGGGTGACCTAGAGAATCATATCAACTGGTCAATGGCAAGGGTGCAAAACTGGATGGAAAATAGTGGTCTCCGACTTGAGCCACACAAAACTGAAAGTATAGTGCTAGTGGGACGAAGAACACTGAGAACAGTAACCGTCAAGGTGGGGAATGCAGAAATGTGTGGTCTTATTTCTTTATGGTGTCCAGTAATGTTAACAATGGTAGCGTGTACGACCCAAAAGTAACGAGAGAAAAAAACGAGCGTAAAGTCTACGGTCGGTTACTTATAACAGACGTTCCGCCGTGAGAACTGTAGCAACGTCTGTGCGAAAATACCAGTAAATCGTATGAACGTTCGTTGCGAGTGACGCGGCACACTTCAGAGGGCAAACTAATAACGAAGGAAAAAAAAAGGTTCTGATGAGTGAAATGTGCCGTCGGTCAAACAATAGCTAATTGCGATTAGGTTACGGATGTAGCGTACTTATCACAAAATGTATGTAAATTTGAAACTCTGAAACGCGCCGACTTTTTTCTCTCCAAGTTTTCCGTATAATGTGACACAATTGAAAGGCACACGTTTATGTATTTACTTCGAGCTGGTGTATTTGATAACCGGCTTGGTGCCTTCGCTGACTGCATGTTTGGCGAGTTTACCGGGCAGAAGGTGCCTGACGGTGGTGTCGATCTCCCGGTTGGTTATCGTGGATCTGTTGTTGTAATGAGCGAGCCTGGAGGCTTCGGCGGTGTTGCTCTCCAATGTGTCGTTGACGAAGCTCTCCACTGTGCTTATGGCCTTGATCGAGATACGGGGTCGGAATGTACTTGCTTGAGCATTTTGTGAATATAAATTGCGCAGCACTCCTTCATCCTCCGCTTCTTTTTGTCGCCCTTGGAGATGTTCTTATGGGCCTTGCAGTTCTTCTTGATAACTTTACCTCTAGCCTTCGGTGGCATCTTGTCGTACAGTATACAGAACAAACGTCGGAACGATAGTGACGGTCCGCTTTCCTTTTTTTTTGGTCTTTAACTATATTTTTCGGTTGTTGCTTCGGTAACTTTACATGGCTTGTTTTCGGATTTTGTGTTGCCCTTTAAATGGGTGTCGATTATTATGACTGTCCTCACCGAAATCGACGAGGCGCTGTGGACGTAGGTTATTCTCAAAGAATCCGGCCCGTCATTCGTGCCGGCCAACTTCTATCTATAAAGGCATACCGCAATGACCACGCCACTTTCAGAGATGACACGGCAGTGTATGTTCAAACAAATATTGACCACCTTTTTCTTAGTTCGTAGTTTACCGTAGTTCACAGTGCAGCCGCAGACAAGTCAGGTTGTTTTATCGGTTTTTTACGTATAACTTTTTGTGTAAAATGGACTTGGGAGTCACATTCCCTAGATAAATCAGTTGCTACAATGTTTGATGTCCCTATTAGAGATGACCCATGATTCAGTTTTGACTGTGTAGCTTCTTTAATTGTTAATAGTTTTTTAAAATACAAACTACAGGCTTACGAAAGCTGAAATATGAATTGGAATAGTGAGCCCGAGTGAGTAGTCTGATTTTTTCTGTTGTTTGAAAAACCCACATCACTCTGTGTGTTGCTATCTGTAGACGATTGTGATGTTAGAATATTGAACATTCTATTTGTATAATAATTGATAAGATTGAAGATTGAACTGCTTTGTTTCTTTGTAATGTTTACATTGAAATCACCAAAAATCAACGTATTCTGGCATCCGCCTATATATATATATATATATATATATATATATATATATATATATATATATATATATATATATATATATATATATATATATATATATATATATATATGTCTTTAGCTGCGTGGATGGGGTAGATGGTGGTTTATATATTACACAAAATCCAAAGTTTCGCAATTGTCTTCAAACAAAATTTTAAATTCATCTGATTTTAAATTATTCCTGATGTATATCCTAGAACCACATGGATATCTTTTGCTCTTTACATGAGATGTGTAAATTCTAAGATGGCCAGGTATCTGAATATCACCCTGCTGAGTTGTCGAAGATTCAACAAGTAGTATAATCGATGCTTACAAAAAGCATTCATCTGCAATAATATCCTTCATATGTGCTTTTAAAGACTGAACGTTTTGGAAGATTACAGTCAAGTATGATGAAGAAAAATCTAGTATAAAGTGCAGCGTCATTTTTACAGGCCTCTAAGCAAATTTATTAATTAATTTCACTTATCACAACGTCTTTATTATTCTACTTTAAAGGAACTTTAAAGGTTTCTTTATCCTTCCTAAATTCAGATATTGTAGATGGTCTTTTCATTAATATTTTTTGTCTGAAAGGAAGACCGAAAGGAGGGTCTTATTTACAAGAAATATCAGCAGGAGCAAGTACGATAGATAATAAAATAATTTAGGTGTTTCCGCCGATCCAAATAGGTTAATTTTTTTGTTGTTTAACGTTAGTGACCAACTACCTGCGCAAGAATATAAGCAGAGATATAGATGTAAGATATTTAGGATCATTTATAACTCTGATGACGTTAACTCGGTTAAGGAAACGATCGTCTGTTTTTTTTTTAATATATTGTAGTTATTTGAGTTCTCCAGGTGTACGTGTCTTCATAATACTACCTGTTTCTTCATTATTTTGTCCTTTAGGTTTCTACCTTATCTACAATTAAACCTACTAGCTTGTGTCATTGATAAATGAGATGACGGTTACATTCAGTTTTGTTGATATTGAGTGCCAGTCACTATGACCTTGACTTCATTTCGTATATTTTTAACTAAGCTATACAATGTATTTGTTCGATAGACATTTCTATACTAAGCAGTATGCTGGTATGTATGATATATGTAGTTTTACTAGGCGATAACATCTGCTTCTTTCAGTTCTTCTAACAGCTGTTGTGGCAAACTAGTAGCTGTCTAACAGCTGTAGTGCTAGCCACAGAGCTGGCCAACAGCTGTCGCGATAGACGACCAACAATAGATAGGTAGACAGAAAACCAACTCAAAGCTAGTATACCTTAAACCGCCAAACTGTTTGTATCTCTTAGCACGATAACCAACTAACAAGTGGTTTACATCAGACCAACAACCAACTTGATTGAAACAAAAAAGTTTAGCGAGCTGGACGTGAGAAGAGAAAAATATCAAGTAAAAGATATTAGTACAGCACAAAACGAAACTTGCTGAAAACATTCGAAACAATCACTTAATCTGATAGTGCAGACAATGATGAAGATTTGCATCCTTTATACAAATATTAATGATGAAATTAAACTAGATAAAATAGAAGGTTTGCTAGAATTGGTTTTTATGTAAAGGCCTAAGGCATATACTTATGACGATCTTCGACACTATAAAGATATTCTAGGGTCAAACAGTGTATATAATATATAAAGTTGAATACAATCCGAATGGGTGAACTAATTTTTCTCAGAAAAGTATCTAACTCTAACGAAACCAATGAAAAATCCTCATAGAAAAATCAACACTAACAAGTATATGATACAAAATAACAAGCAAATAAAATATGTGAAATGGGATGACATATTTATGTCATCCCATTTCACATATTTAAGTTGGTTGATAGACTTAGAGTTCTAGTGCCTTTTCAAGTAGCTGGTAATAATGCTCATAACAACTAAATTCAATCAATCATTGAAGAACTGCAAGAATCAGATGTTATCGCCTAGTAAAACTACATATATCATACATGCCTGCCTACTGCTTAGTATAGAAATGTGTATCGAAGAAATACATTCGATAGCTTAGTTTAGTAAAAAATATACCAAATGAAGTCAAAGTCATAGTGACTGGCACTTAAAATATCAACAAAACTGAATGTAACCGTCATCTCATTTATTAATGTCACAAGCTAGATGATTTAATTGTAGATAAAGGACTAAAATAATGAAGAAACAGGTAGTATTATGAAGACACGTACACTTGGAGAACTCAAATAACTACAATATATTTAAGAAAGCTAACGATCGTTTCCCTAACCGAGTAAACGTCATCAGAGTTTTAATGATCCTAAATATCTTACATCTAAATCTCTGCTTATATTCTTGTGCAGGTAGTTGGTTACTAACGTTAAGGGTGATTCAACAACACAACAATTAACACATTTGGATCGGCGGAAATACCTAAATTATTTTATTATATATCGGAATTGCTCCTGCTGATCTTTCTTGTAAATAAGACCCTCCTTTCGGTCTTCCTTTCAGACAAAAAACATTAATGAAAAGCCCATCTACAATATCTGAATTCAAGAAGGATAAGGGAACCTTTAACGTTCCTTTAAAGCAGAATAATAAAGACGTTGTGAAAAGTGAAATTAATTAATTCATTTGCTTATAGGCCTGTAAAAATGACGCTGCACTTTATACAACATTTTTGATCTTACTTGACTGTAATTTTCCAAAACGTTCAGTCTTTAAAAGCACATATGAAGGATATTATTGCAGATGAATGCTATGTATAGGCATCGATTATACTAATTATTGAATCTTCGACAACTCGGCAGGATGATATTCAGGTATCTTAGAATTTACACATCTTATGTAAAGATCAAGAGATATCCATGTGGTGCTACGATATACATCAGGAATAATTTAAAATAATATAAATTTAAAATTTTGTTTGAAGACGATTGCGAAACTTTGGATTTTGTGTAGTATACAAACCACCATCTACCCCATCTGTTTGAGAGACACCTGACTTGTGAAGGCTTATACTAACTGATTGCCACCTGTGCACATCAAAGTACATTTTAATATATATATATATATATATATATATATATATATATATATATATATATATATATATATATATATATATATATATATATATATATATATATATATATATATATATAATTGCCTCTTACGACCCGCATTATTTCGCATATCAGATTTGGCGATCAGAATTGAGTACTTGTGACGTTTTAAGGTGAGGAGATCATTGTGATATTGGAATTGAGACAGAGGCGTGGTGTCATTCGATCGGCACACTTCAGAGGGCAAACTAATAACGAAGGAAAAAAAAAGGTTCTGATGAGTGAAATGTGCCGTCGGTCAAACAATAGCTAATTGCGATTAGGTTACGGATGTAGCGTACTTATCACAAAATGTATGTAAATTTGAAACTCTGAAACGCGCCGACTTTTTTCTCTCCAAGTTTTCCGTCTAATGTGACACAATTGAAAGGCACACGTTTATTTATTTCCTTCGAGTTGGTGTACTTGTTAACCGGCTTGGTGCCTTCGCTGACTGCGTGTTTGGCGAGTTTACCGGGCAGAAGGTGCCTGACGGTGGTCTCGATCTCCCGGCTGGTTATCGTTGATCTGTTGTTGTAATGAGCGAGTCTGGAGGCTTCGGCGGTGATGCGCTCCATTTTGTCGTTGACGAAGCTGTCCATTATGCTTATGGGCTTGCTCGAGTTACGGGGTCGGCATGTACTTGCTTCAGTATTTGGTAAATATAAATTGCAAAGCTCTGCTTCATCCAGCGCTTCTTTTTGTCGCCCTCGGAGATGTTCTTCTGGGCCTTGCAGGCCTTCTTGATAACTTAACCTCTAGCCTTCGGTGGTATCTTGTCGTACAGTATACATAACAAACATCGGAACGCCAGTAACCGTCCGCTTTTCTTCTTCTTTGGTCGTTAACTATATTTTTTGGGTTGTTGCTTCCGTAACCTTACCGTTGTTGTCAGGTTTTCGGATTTTGTTGCCTTTTAAATGTGTGTCAATTGCTATGACGGTTCGCACCGAAATCCACTTCGTTTTTGTTAAGCGGCGCTGTGGACGTAGGTCACTCTCAACGAATCCATCCCCGTCATTAGTGTCGGCCAACATATATCTATAAAGGCATACTGCATATGACCACAACACTTCCAGAGCATGGCAGTGTATGTTTAAACAAATATTGACCACCTTCTTCTCAGTTCGTAGTTCAGCGTGATTCAGAGTGCAGCCGCAGCCAAGTCAACGCCCAGGTGAGACTCCACCTACTTTGTTGTGCGTAAAACATCCTATAGGCGGCCCCTCAACGAACGTGCATACGTTCTTTCTTCTCAATTTAATAATTGAGCAAAATAATTTTTGCCCTCTAAAGTGTGTCGATCGAAATGACAATATGCCCTTCTTGACTGTTATTGTATTTACCAATTTGAGTACTTCAAAATATCGTGAAGAGCCAGTGTAGTTCACAGTGCAGCCGCAGTGAAGTCAGCGCCCACATACTTTGTAGCCCCTAAAACTCCCAACGGATGTTCATTCGATTTAGTGGTAATTTCGCACAGACGTTATTCCGGTTCTCACGGCGGAGCGTCTATTACAGGTAACCAACCGTACACTTCACGCTTGTTTTTTTCTGTCGTCACTTATGGATCCAGTATCCGCCCTACCCTTGTTAACGTTGCTGGAAACCAGACTCCCCTCCCTCCATGTCGAGATTACTCATTAAACACCCCCTTGAAACCTAGAGAGGTGGCGTAAACCACTCGCTGTTACATTTCTGCCAATATTATTTACATTTGTTCTCTCATTTACGGCCATTTGCGCACTCGCAAACGATGTGTTCTGGCATATCTCTATCACCACAATAGGTACATTCTTATTTGTCAACTATTTTGTTTTACTCAGGTAAGACCTGAAACGCTAATGACCTGACAGATTTTGGGTAAAATAATAACCCACCTCCCAATGCTGTCTCGATATCCATATCTATATATGTGAAACAAGCCTCTTTGTCCGCTGGGATGTTGACTTTCACTGTTTCCATTCTCGCTGAGACTTCAGCAATGTTTCGGTGCTTGCTCTTTTTTTTTCTTTTCTTCTATTTTCGCCTCTTTCGTAAGTTACCTCTATTGCCAATAATTAATTAAGCAAGCGCCACCATTGAAAATAAATTTAATAACATCTTTGTTGCTAAACATTAGAGGTAAAAAGAAGTTTAGTGAAGAAGCAGTGGCAGCAGTTTTTGTTATGGTGGAGATACGCATAGTGGAGTTTAGTTGGATTCAAATAAAATAGTTAGTTGCATTAAAACCAATTCTAGAAAACCTTCTATTTTAGTATTTTAGTTTAATTTCATCATTATTGAAGTCTAAGTGTTTGTATAAATGATGTAACTCTTCATAAATGTAGGCTCTATCAGGTTTAAGCATCAAGTGATTCTTTCGAATGTTTTCAGCAAGTTTTGTTTTGTGCTGTACTAAAATAATATCTTTTTGTTACCGTGCTAAGAGAGACAAACTGTTTGGCGATTTAAAGTATATTTTTTGAGTGAGTTGTCTCTCTACCTATCTATTGTTAGTTGCCTATCACCACAGCTCTTGGACAGCTGTGTGTCTAACACTACTGATGTTCACCAGCTACTAGTTACACACGACAGCTGTTGGTCAGCTCTTAGATAACGGTCTGACGTGATACTGTATACCTATGTAATATTTTCATAGACTATATAAGAGAGCTTTTGGCAATTCGTTAATAGGGTTAACTAGAAATTGCTCCAATTTGGTTGCCGCAGCAGATGCAGATAAAGCTTTAATGTTTAACATTGAATGCATGGTACTACATATTCACCGAAACGATGTTATACAACAGCAATTAGTTAAGTCGACTACTATGGATAAAAATATAGATACCATATAGAAAATGGGAAATGTATGAATATGTTTCGGGTGAATATATTTGACCTGCAGTACCATGGCAAACATTAAAGCTTTATTTGCATCTGCTGCGCCAATCAAATTGTAGCAATTTCTATTTATGCGTATTAACAAACTGCTGAAAAGCTCTCTTATGTAGCCTTTGAAATTAGAGGTATACAGTATCAGGAGACAGCTGTCTAACAGCTGTTGTGTCAAACTAGTAGATGTCTAACAACTGTAGTGATAGACACAGAGCTGGCCAACAGCTGTCGCGATAGACGACAAACAATAGATAGATAGACAGAAAACCAACTCAAAGCTAGTATACCTTAAACCGCCAAACAGTTTGTATCTCTTAGCACGGTAACCAACTAACATCAGACCAACAACTTGTTTGAAACAAAAAACTTTAGCGAGATGGACGTGAGAAGAGAAAAATATCAAGTAAAAGATTTTAGTACAACATAAAACAAAACTTGCTTAAAACATTCGAAATCACTTAATGCTTTAATCTGATAGACCTGACAATGATGAAGATTTGCATTCCTTTAAACAAACATTAATGATCAAATTAAACAAGATAAAATAGAAGGTTTGCTAGAATTGGTTTTTATGTAACGGCCTAAGGCATATACTTATGACGATCTTCGACACTATAAAGATATTCTAGGATCAAACAGTGTTTATAAACTTAAAATGGGTGAACTAATTTTTCTTAGAAAAGTATCTTACTCTAACGAAACAAATGACAAATCCTTGAGCGGAAGATCCTCAACTCCTCACGGTTTTGGTGACGACACACATCTTAACTTAAAAAAAAACCCAACCTAGAATTCACAATGTAATGATAGAAAAATCAGCACTAACAAGTGGATGATACAAAATAACAAGCAAATAAATTATGTGAATGGGGATGACATCAATTAGTTAGTTGATAGACTTAGTTCTAGTGCCTTCTCAAGTAGCTGATAATAATGCTCATAACAACTAAATTCAATCAATCATTGAAAAACTGAAAGAAGCAGATGTTATAGCCTAGTAAAGCTACATATATCATACATGCCTGCCTACTGCTTAGTATAGAAATGTCTATCGAACAAATACATTGTATAGCTTAGTTAAAAATATACGAAATGAAGTCAGTCCTATGACTGACTGACACTCAAAATATCAACAAAACTGAATGTAACCGTCATCTCATTTATCAACGACACAAGCTAGAAGATTTAATTGTAGATAAGGTAGAAACCTAAAGGACTACAATAATGAAGAAACAGGTAGTATTATGAAGACACGTACCCTTGGAGATCTCAAATAACTACAATATATTTAAAGAAACCTGACGATCGTTTCCCTAACCGAGTTAACGTCATCAGAGTTATAAATGATCCTAAATATCTTACATCTATATCTCTGCTTATATTCTTGCGCAGGTAGTTGGTCACTAACGTTAAACAACGAAAACGGCGGAAATACCTAAATTATTTTATTATCTATCGTACTTGCTCCTGCTGATATTTCTTTTAAATAAGACCCTCCTTTCGGTCTTCCTTTCAGGCAAAAAATATTAACGAGCAGCCCATATACAATATCTGAATTTAGGAAGGATAAAGAAACCTTTAAAGTTTATTCAAAGTAGAATAATAAAGACGTTGTGAAAACTGAAATTAATTAATACATTTGCTTAGAGGCCTGGAAAAATGACGCTGCACTTTATACAAGATTTTTTTTCGTATTACTTGACTGTAATTTTCCAAAACGTTCAGTCTTTAAAAGCGCATTGAAGGATTTTATTGGAGATGAATGCTATTTGTAAGCATCGACTATACTACTTATTCAATCTTCGACAACTCAGCAGGATGATATTCAGATACCTGACCATCTTAGAATTTACACATCTCATGTAAAGAGCAATAAGATATCCATGTGGTTCTACGTTATACATCAGGAATAATTTAAAATCAGATGAATTTGAAATTTTGTTTGAAGACAATTGCGAAACTTTGGATATTGTGTAATATATATAAACCACCATCTACCCCATCCACGCAGCTAAAGACAAATGCAATAACATGTATATATATATATATATATATATATATATATATATATATATATATATATATATATATATATATATATATATATATATATATATATATATATATATGTCAATGCGCAATTTGCTGGACCAAATCATATGACTATGCGTAAGTTGCTGGACAAACCGCATCATAGCTGGACGTCCAGCTATGAACACTACTTCTTTATAAGTACTAGCGTAAATGGCTGGACACAAGCAAAAACATGAGTTTTAGCTACGTTGCCAAATATGTTATGCTTTAGTATTCTTTGTTTCCTTCGCATTCCTACAGTTTTGTAATTATTGTAAATATAAAACAAATAGTTTTAAACTTTAAACATATGTATTGAATATTATAACTATTATAATACCTAATAAAATTATAATCAAACTGTATTTTCAGAATAAAATGAAAAAGAGCTTGTAATAAGTATTTTCTATGCACATAGTTTTTCAAGAACCTGCAGATTATGAATTAAAGTCTTGCGTTAAAAATATTTTTGTTCTTAACTTAGGAAACAGTCGAGAAGCAGAAATCAGCAAACTTCTTAAATATAATAAGAAAAAATTCAATTAGACATAAAAAAAAAAGAAATGTCAAGATGGTTGGATACGACGGCGTCCAGGGATCACGTTAATAAATTATTTTCTAATAATTCTGAGATAAAGAAGTTATAATTGTGACATAAAAAGTCAGAATTCTGTGATAGAAACTCAGAATTGTGACAAGTCAGAATTCTGAGATAAAAAAGTAAGAATTCTGCAGCAAAAAGTCAGAATTAATCGAGAGTTTTATACGACAGCGTCCAGGTGGTGCCACTTGCAAAACGTTTACCTATTGACTATTGATGTGTAATTAGGTAGGTAGCTCTACCTGTGCCGGTTTTAGAGTCAGTTGATGGTGTTTACAAACTCAAAGGTAATAAAATTGGTTTATTGACTATTATTCTCCTGGTGTTAGTAGAATAGAACCTCGGTTGATGTTAATGTTAAAGTTTCTACTGAAAAAGTGAAAGGAGAACCCTGGGATCGAACCCAGTACCCTTCGGTACAGAGGCACACGTGCTTATCTCTGAACCACCGATGCTCTACCTAAGTAGGTGTGCAATAGAAAGTGGTCACGTCTACTATTTTATTGTAGTTAGATTACTTTAACTTCAATACCAAAGTTTAAATCCATTTCATTCAAGTTAAGCCGAATATGAAAATTTAAAATGTGCCTACTGTGCATTATTTTTATTCCTTGTCTATATATTAGTCAATAGTCAATCTGCCTTGTTGGAGAAGTTATTTATTTCACATTGTTCATTAGTTCAATAAATTTTGTCCAGATTTGTTTTTAATTAAATTATTCATTGAATAGGGTACGTAAACTGTTTAAATATAGCTTGCAATGAAGATGCATGTTCAAATATACATCTTTCACGAAAGCGAGTATACCTAATTTAGAAGAAATCAGCAATAATTTGATTTTTAATTTGTAGTAAAGTAGCATACAGAAAACCCGTATATTAAATTTAAAGGAATCTACAAAGCTTTGCATTTATGTAAAAATCTACCGGTTTTGTGCGCCATCTACCGAAAAGTAGCCAGTGTAAGATCTACCGATTTTGTGCGCCATCTACCCAAAAAATGGGTATTTTCCCACTAAATAAAGGACTGTCGGGGTTAATATCACTTGGAAGTCACATGTCGTGTATAGCATTCTTCAAGCACGTCAAGTGTCCAAACTGTTCAATGAGAAACGTAACGTTCAGTTGGGACACCCGTTACGTATTCGTTTTCCTGAAGTGTCAGCATACCATAATGAAAGTTGTTCAAACAAAAATTGATTAAATTGATCTGTATCTACTTTCTACTTTTTTATATCTTTACTCCCCCATCTTACAATACTAAAAACAATCGATGTCATTAACGCTCTTTGATTTATTGGGTAGAATGAGCCAATCTATTGACTATCATTACAATGTTAATTTTAGTTGAAATTCAGAGCAAACAATCTTCTTTGTTTCTTTATTATGGCTTATGTATGTTAATACGCCAAATTGACAATAATTGGTTTATTTGTACAATCAGAATTTCATAAAGATTAAAAACATATAAAAATTGACAGATCAAATTTGTTTAGAATTTAAGTAGTTTGTTACTTTGTTAGTAAAAGTTCAGAATAATAATAATTGACATTTGATATAGGCATGATCTTCACACCATCTAACGATAAATAGTAGAACTTCAGTTATTTAATTAAACAAGGATAACATTTTGTACGTCAGTTCATGATTCTGAGTACCCAGAGTGAGCAAAGTTTGGAAGGGGGGTTAGGGATTATGTATACTTTTTTTCGTTAACGTCGGCCTATTTCCGCGACTATGGCCATTCACCGACGCCACTACTCAACTATAATTATAGGTAGAGTTCACTGTGTACAAGTTCCCATTGCAACATAAGCTTTGTTAACATGGGCCGAGTTTACTATACGCCAGCAGCTGAATTTAAGCGCTCATCTGCTGACTACCGATACGTTTCAGCGATTGGAGACAGATAAACGCAATCTTGACTTCAAGCACTATTTTGTAAAGTTTGTCCTTCATTCCCCGCTTCATCAAATTGGCAACAGTTGAGTTCCAGAAGAGACACAGCGGGATTGGTGAACGCATTTTGTTGACACAACTATTCAACTGTTGGCGCCTAGTGAACTCAGCCAATCTGCCGTTTATTGGTGTATAATAATATATATTTAAACAAAAACACATATCGACGCAGACGGTTGTACCCTAATCAAATATTATTAAAATTCGTTTACGTTAATACTCTCTGTTCTAATCGTAAGTCATGTCGTAATCGTACATTCTAACGGGCAACTAATGACTAACCAATCAAAGAACGTCAAAGAACTAACCAATCAAAGAGCGCCATCTGTCAATGGGATAGATGAAAACACGAAAAACAGGAATTTATTACTATTTTCGGTAAATCTACAGCGAAGTTTTTTAGAAATCTGTTATAATGAATCATGTGTCCAGAATAACACAATAAAATGCTATAAAATGGAGTCAGAATATAGACTATAAAAATGCCCTGCCTGCTTTAACTCTCAGTTGGGCACATTTTTAACCGTACTTCCCACGCTTGCTTTGGAGTCTAGAAAACTGTTAATACAACCGTCTTTATACGATCACTTGTTTGGCGATTTTTCAGCTATTGAAAGCAATTTTCTAATGAAAATCCATTTATTATTTAGTCTAATAACGTTGTCTTAGGGATGTTTCTATATTGGTTGTTATGAATATGAAGAATAAAGCGTGAATGCTATTTCTCTATTGTATTGTAGCTCTCACTAATGCCAATGATACAATAAATTCTTGTGCTTGAAATCATTTTGGCCGATTGCTTACATACTACTGACATACAGTAACGATAAAAAAAGCGTGTACCTAATAGTTTTCATTTTTCCTCGTCATTCAAACAGGTACTTACACATGTTTTTTTTTAAGTTAGTAAGTCAATACATTGTGTTTTCATATTAATTGCTATTTGCTTTGGAATGAAAAGCATAAAATATTAATTCCCAATTTATACTTGTCTCTATAACCTCCATCTACGACGTAAAGTTTTATCCAGTAAGTAAATGCAGAAGATTGTGATTTTTCATCTATACAATGATTTATAGGAACATTCTTAAACCTTATAGTAGGCTACTACGAGCTTTCACAGGGTTTCCACTAAAAACAGCACATCAATTTTCCTGACTTTTCCCTGATTTTCTTGACATGCCAAAATCTATTTCGCTGACTGATATTTAACAATTTACCCCCAACAAGTGCAACGCTACACTACTACAAAATACAGTATGTCCTCGCGTCATGTCGGAAAACACACTTTCCCATTTCAAATACAAAGCCAGCATTGAACACAAAACTAAAGAAAAACAATTATTGTGGTTTTGTAGAAAAATAAATCATTAAGTAAATGGTTCAGAATTTCACAAAAAGCAAACATATTGTTTCAATTGTTTATCATAAAAAGGCAACAAATAATTTTTCCCTAACAGGGACAAAAATTCCCCGACTCTTAATATTTTCACAATTTTTCCCTGATTTCCCTGAAAAGAATTTTTCTTCTACAAATTCTCTGACTTTTCTCGATTTCCCGGTTTTCTAGACGAGTGGGAACCCTGTTTCAATTACTACTGATTTTGCAAGTAATTTGTTTCACTAAGTGAAGATTAGAACCTGTGATGAACACTGATAAGTACACTTGGAGAACCTAAATCACCACAACACATCTTTTTAAAAAACTGACGCTCACTTCACTAACAAAGTTAGCGTCATCAGAGGATGAAAAATTCTCACTGCTAGAATTTTTCATCCTCTGATGACTCTAACTTTGTTAGTGAAAGGATCGTCAGGTCTTTAAATAGATGTGTTGTGGTGATCTGGGTTCTCAAAGTGTACTTAATTTGTTTCAAACATATATTTTTATATTTAGTTATGGCAAGAAAATGATATTACGCATTGGTAAATAGAAAATGATTTCTTTAAAAATTAAGCCGTAATGAAAAATAAATGAGTACAATTAAAATATAGCAACACTTCTTATGCCACACATCTTTCTGTTGGAAAATTGCCTAGAGTACAGTTCACCCGGGTTTCCTTCCACTTCAAAGTTATAATTCAATGTAGCCATAAACATAATAGGTTAGGTCAAGTTGGGTCATAGGCTTGTTAATTGCTATTCAAAAAAACCAAAGATGTACATTATTTGTAAAATTGTCAATCGAGCAAATACGATTCGCGTTTCTCGATTGTTATTTTATTTTGCGGTCCATAATAGTCTGTTTTATGACTCAAGGGAAAATTTTACGCCTCCTATTGTAGTTTCCAAGACACTGCCACTAGCCACCTTTGCATAAAAAGATTTTATAACATAGGTACCTATACTCAGTAAGTGGTGGACGTGCCGCCACCTAGTTGCGGAACCAAGTAGTATGCTTTCACGCCAGCTCCACATAACACAAAGTGTTAAAAAATAGAGACTGGATACAGCTAACTAACAATTTAGAAAATTGTCAGCCCTGGCCCATTTCTACCCCAATATAGGGACAAAGTATGTAAGACTCGATGCATATTCGCAACAATTAGAACCGTATAGGTACCTATGCCTACCCTAAATAAGTCAAGCAATTTCATCAATTCCTGATTCTTGTAACAAAAATTCGCTAATAACACGAGAAATAACTCCTAGTAAAAAATATACATTTTTGTGTGATGTGTCCAAAGTCACTTAAAAAGTGGTTGGTCATAAACAGGCAGTGAACTCAACTATAATTATAGGTTGATTTCACTGTTTACAGGTTCCCATTGCAACATGTTTGTTAACAAGGGCCGAGTTCACTAGGCTCCCGCAGCTGAGTTTAAGCGCTTATCTGCTGACTACCGATACGTTTCAGCGGTTGGAGACAGATAAACGCAATCTTGACTTCATTCCCCGCTTTATCAAATTGGCAACCGTTGAGTTCCAGAAGAGACACAGCGGGGTTGGTGAAAGCATTTTGTTGACACAACTATTAAACTGTTGGCGCCTAGTGAACTCAGCCAATCTGCCGTTTATTGGTGTATAATAATATATATTTAAACAAAAACACATATCGACGCAGACGGTTGTACCCTAATCAAATATTATTAAAATTCGTTTACATTAATACTCTCTGTTCTAATCGTAAGTCATGTCGTAATCGTACATCCTAACGGGCAACTAATAACTAACCAATCAAAGAACGTCAGAGAACTAACCAATCAAAGAGCGCCATTTGTCAATGGGATAGTGAAAACACCAAAAACAGGAATTTATTACTATTTTCGGTAAATCTATTACGAATTTTTCTAGAACTCTGTTATAATGAATTAGTTGTCCAGAATAGCACAATAAAATTTTATAAAATCGAGTGAGAAGATAGACTATAAACGTGGTCTGTTTTGCTTTAATTCTCAGTTGTGACACATTTTTAACCGTACTGCCCGCGCCTGCTTTAGAGGCTAGAAAATTATTAATACAATCATCTTTATATGATCACTCATTTGGCGACTTTTCTACTAATGGAAGCAAAATACTAATGAAAATCCAGTTATTATTTAGTCTAATAACATTGTCTTAGTGATATTTCTATAAAGCTTGTGATGAATATGAAGAATAAAGCGTGAATGTTATTTCTCTATTGTATTGTAACTCTCACTAATCGGAATGATACAATAAATTCTTGGGCTTGAAATCATTTTGACCGATTGCTTACATACTACTGACATACAGTAACGATGAAAAAAGCGTGTACCTAATAGTTTTCATTTTTTCTCGGCATTCAAACAGGTACTTACACATGTTTTTTAATTTAATTTCGCAAGTCAATACATTTTCTGATGTGTTTTCACATTAATTGCTATTTGATGTGGAATGAAAAGCATAAGATATTAATTCCCAATTATACTTGTCTCCATAACGTCCATCTTCGACGTAAAATTTTATCCAGTAAGTAAACTAAGGGACTATTAAACCTTTTCAGCTTTACATATTTTTAAATTACACACACCATATTTCAATGTTTTTATACAAAACCTAATCACGCTATTTATTTATATTCAAACTGTAATAATAGAAATCATCGGTTTTATCTGTTTTATTTACACAATTCTTTTTACGGTACCTATCACGCTAGTTGACAGAAAATAAAATGTTGAAAGTTCGATTCTAGAGAAAAAATAAACGAAAATTATTAATAGTAAGATAAAAACTTTTTTAGGAGTGTAGTTTTAATTAGCGTAGGAAGTTATTACATAGAAAGTAAATTCTATCTAAGCAGGTAAAATTCGAAATACTGCATGAGATTACATATTTCTCTCCCTTTGAAATGAAACATGTATTATTGGCAACGTTGAATCAACACTGTCCAGCAATTTGCGCATAAATATATGGAGTTTGAGTCCAGCTAATGACGCATGGACATATAAAAACCGATGTCCAGCAATTAACGCTTTTACATATATATATATATATATATATATATATATATATATATATATATATATATATATATATATATATATATATATATATATATATATATATATATATATATATATATATATATATATATATATATATATATATATATATATATATATATATATATATATATATATATATATAATAATAATAATAATAATAATAATAATAAGCGGTTGCCAGAATACGTAGATTTTTGGTGATTTCAATGTAAACATTACGAAGAAACAAAGCAGTTCATTCTTAAATTATTTTACAAATAAAATGTTCAATAGTCTGACATCACAATCGTCTACAGATGGAAACACACAGAGTGATGTGGGTTTTTCAAACAACAGAAAAAAATCAGACTACTCACTCGTGCTCACTATTCCAATTCATATTTCAGCTTTCGTAAGCCTGTAGTTTGTATCTTAAAAAACTATTAACAATTAAAAAAGCTACTCAGTCAATACGAATCATGGGTCATCTGTAATAGGGACATCAAACATTGTAGCAACTGTTTTATCTAGGGAATGTGACTCCCAAGTCCATTTTACACAAAAAAGGTAGACGTGCAAAACCGATAAAACAACCTGACTTGTCTGTGGCTGCACTGTGAACTACGTTCAACTACAAACTGAGAAAAAGGTGGTCAATATTTGTTTGAACATACACTGCCGTGCCACCTCTGAAAGTGGTGTGGTCATTGCGGTATGCCTTTATAGATAGAAGTTGGCCGGCACGAATGACGGGGCCGGATTCTTTGAGAGTAACCTACGTCCACAGCGCCGCGTAACAAAAACGAAGTCAATTTCGGTGAGGACAGTCATAACAATCGACACCAATTTAAAGGACAACACACAATCCGAAAACAAGCCATGTAAAGTTACGGAAGCAACAACCGAAAAATATAGTTAAAGACCAAAGAAGAAAAAAAAGCGGACCGTCACTATCGTTCCTACGTCTGTTCTGTATACTGTACGACAAGATGCCACCGAACGCTAGAGGTAAAGTTATCAAGAAGAATTGCAAGTCCCAGAAGGGCCACAAAAAGAAGCGGAGGATGAAGGAGTGCTACGCAATTTATATACACAAAATGCTCAAGCAAGTACAACCCGACCCTGTATCGCGATCAAGGCCATAAGCATAATGGAGAGCTTCGTCAACGACATATTGGAGCGCATCACCGCCGAAGCCTTCAGGCTCGCTCATTACAGCAACAGAACCACGATAACCAGCCGGGAAATCGACACCACCATCAGGCACCTTCTGCCCGGTAAACTCGCCAAACACGCAGTTAGCAAAGGCACCAAGCCTGTTATCAAATACACCAGCTCGAACTAAATAAATAATCGTGTGCCTTTTAATTGTGTCATATTAGACGGAAAACTTGGAGGAAAAAAAGTCGGCTCTTCTCAAAGTCACAAATTTACAAACATTACAAAAGCTCGATCCGTAACCTAATCGCAATTAGCTATTGTTTGACCGACGCCACATTTCACTCATCTTTTTTTTTCTTCTTCATTATTATTTTGCCCTCTGAAGTCTGTCAATCGAAATGATACCACGCCCTACTTGTCTGTTATGGTATTTGCCAATTTGATAAGTTCGAAATATCGTGAAGAGCAAGCGTAGTTCACAGTGCAGACGCAAGTAAGTCAGCGCCCAGGTGACACTCCGCCTACTTTGTTGTCCCTAAAACGTCCTATACGCTTCACTCGCAGCGTACGTTCATACGATTTACTGGTAATTTCGCACAGACGTTGCTACGGTTCTCACGGCGGAACGTCTATTATAGGTAACCGACCGTAGACTTCACGCTCGTTTTTTTCTCTCGTTACTTTTGGATCCAGTATCCGCCCTACCTTTGTTAACGTTGCTGGACCCCGTAAAGTGATAAAACCACAAATCTCTGAATTCCCCAACTTGACGGTTACTGTTCTCAGTGTTCTTCGTCCCACTAGCACTATACTTCAGTTTTGTGTGGCCCAAGTCGGTGACCACTATTTTCCATCCAGTTTTACACCCTTGCTATTGACCAGTTGATATTATTCTCTAGGTCACCCTTATTTACTCTGCTTACAATCACCGCCAAATGATCTTCATACCCTATAATAGCCGTGTTGTTTACGGACTCCAGACTAAAGAGCTTATCGTAATACATGTTTTACAGTGTTGGTCCTGACGCACGCCACATGTAGCATGAATCCGATATTTCTGTGCAATCAGTATCTCTCTGCAAACTGGGACAAGCCTTTTCAGAGAACGAATAATAGAGAATGATTTATATACATACTTAAGACAACTATACGACGACTTTAAAGGACTAAAAACTTACTTCGACAACATACTAAGCGTAAAGAATGTAGAGTACAAGTTGGAATATAAAATTTTTATTTTAACCATTAATTTCACCATTAGCAATATTGATAACACATTTTATCGAATATTTCCTGCATCAAAGGAGGTATAATGAACAGACTACGATCTATATTCAAATCAATAACTGGGAACTTAGATGCGGATGACGGCGACAGAATATATAAAGCTCTCGAAATTTTGAGAAAAGATCAAAATCAAGTATATTAACTTTTTAGGTCACAAACATCGCTAATGATAGATGCTATAGCAGAGTTTAATAAAACAATAGACAACCTGAACCATAACCAAGAAGCCATAGTAGCGAGAATAAACGATTTGGAATAGAAGATTCAAGATAGTCTAAAAAGCGACTAACTAACGAATTTTCAGAGTAAAAGATTTGGAATTACTCACACATATCGTTATTTTAACAAATAACGATATGTGTGAGTAATTCCAAATGTTTTACTCTGAAAATGTATTAAATATGATATTAACAACAGAAAATGCAATTACGTTTTCAAAATTAAGCACGTATAATACGTCAATACTGAAACCTAAGCTAATATCAAAAGAATTAGAAACCATTGAAAACCATATCTCAAAATCAAGATTAATAAAAAAATCCGACATTTCACTTTACCACAAAATATTTAAAATGAAAACAGTTCAAATTGACTTAAAATTATATTCCAAATAGATATACCTTTAGTAGACAAATCAGACTATACTTATTACAATTCTATGCATTACCAGTCCCTAAATATCCGTATACCTTCAAAATGATTGTACCTAGAAACAAGTACCCAATCGTTAGCGCAAACACTACCGTTACAGAAACGAAAAGTGTAGGAATCTAAAAGACCAAACATACTTTTGTGAAAATGACAACCCGACAGCCCTAAATGACAACAACCCCTGCGAAATTAAACTGATCAAATTCCAGAAACAAATTGCAAACAAGAACTGGTCAAAATAACAAAAACAACATTCTCTAAGTATGGCAATACACAATACATAATAGTGGCACCAGAAGAAACGAAGATCAAACTTAGCTGCGAAGAAACCAAAATAATCAGCGGAACAAAACTGGCGACTCTGACACCCAAATGCCAACTTATCATCAATAACGTAAGATTCAGCACAGTACAAATGGCGTCGGAAACACAACAATCATTAAATCTCCCAACCATAGAATTGGTAACAAATAAAGCACCCATCTTCCAAATTACCAGAATTAAAATTAGAAAATGTCCCACTGCACGACTTGAACAATATCAAATCCCAGTTACAATAAATCAATGGCAGAATTCCAGGAATTTCCCATATACCACCCTAGTGTATGGACAATCACAATAACTTCAAGATATATCTTGCATTAGTCAAAAAAGAAAACTGATTACTCCAAACCAACCACTTTCGATGACTATTCGGAACGATTCGGAACTATTCCTTCTCTAAAGGATGGAGGAGATAACGATGGCCACCTCATACACCTCATACAACGTTTCAACACCCAAGATCGCTGACGAATGGATTAATAGCAGCGCTATTAGAATAGACTATTCATGGGTGGGTAAACAACTAGACCCAACTCAGCAAACGGCCACCTGTCAAGATCACCTTCAACTCAGCAACCAGCCACCTTAAACAGCAACCTAGTGTGGAAACCGCCTCTCGGTCCACGCCACACCAGAGACTATATATGGAAGTTACCAGACCACGGACGGACATTCCCACATTGTTATTGCTAGAGTCTCTTTCATGTTGTCAGAATGTATCTTTATCATTTTTATTATTATTCATAAGTATTGTGTGTAACTCTAATCAATAAATTTTTTTAAAAATTCAAGTGTGTTGACAAGAAAGTTTACTCGCGAAAGGTGTTATCATGAAAAGGTATATTAAAGAGGTGTTATTGAAATGTGATTACAGCGGGGATGTCATCTATTATGATTATATTATATTATATATATATATATATCTTTAGGAATATTGCACTACACTGTAATCACTTTTAAATATACACTTTATTTGTTTGCTGTACGTTTGTGATTTCTTATTGGTTTGCGTGGACTGCAGTTTCGAACCGTCCCGGTTCATCATCAGCACGCTACTGGCTGCTATCGCTCCTGTCTGGTCTACGTCGGAGATTGTAGGTGGCGCACGCGCCGTGAGCTTCTAGTGGTCGGTTTCCTGTTCTCTGATTGGTTGTGCCTTCGGACTGTGTCGTGTGTATCGGTCTTCTGTCTTGATCACTGTGGTTTAATAATTTGTCTATTTGTATGGCCTTTATTAAGTTTTGTTTAAATGTTTGTACTTGGATTTGTTCTGGCATTAATTGTTTTCTATTGTTTGTTTGTTGAATGTAGTATTGTTCCCAGATTTCCATTTTTTTGTGGTCTTTAACATGTTTCATTAGTTTTAATTGGGTGATGTCTGGTTTTTGGTGTTTTGTGCCGTGAATGTGTGTAGCTACGTTTGATTTGTAGCTAGGTATGTGGATTTTATCCAATGCTGTTATATGTTCTTTGAATCTTGTTTCTATTGATTTCTTTGTCATTCCTATATATTTTTTATTGCATGTGTTACATTCTATTTGATATATTCCGTTTAATTCATGTGGGTTGTGTTCTTGTTTTTTATTTATTTTGTTTATTATTTTGTTATTGGTTTTGTAGCTCATTTTTAAGTCATATTGTTTGAGTGTTTGTGTTATTTTTTTGATGTGGTGGTTATAAGTGAATGTTGTGTATTTTGTGTTTGTTTCCGGTGTTTTGTTTTCGGTTTTGTTGATTTGTTTGTTTTTGATTTCTTTTACTAGCTTTTCTATTGTTTTTTTGTTGTATCCATTTCTTTCTGCTATTTGTATTATGATGTTGTACTCCTTTTCTCGTTCGTCGTTATGAAGTGGTATATTTAGCATTCTGTTTATTAAGTATCTGTATGCGGCCATTTTGTGTGTATGTGGGTGTAGTGAGTGTTTAGGTATAGTGATGTCTGTTTGTGTGGGTTTTCTGTATATTTTGTATTCAAGCTGGTTTTCTTTTCTGATTAGTGTTAAGTCTAGGAAGTTTATGGTGTTGTTTGATTCTTTTTCTATTGTAAATTTTATGTTTCTGTTAATTTGGTTTATTTTTTCGAGGATATTGTCTATGTTGGTTTTTTGATTGTCGTATATTATTAATATATCATCGACGTATCTTATCCATTTAATGTTTGGGTCTGTCTCTTTTATGATGGTGTTGATTTTATCTTCTAACTGTTGTATGTATATTTCTGCCATAATGCTTGATAGTGGAGATCCCATTGGTAGTCCATCTTCTTGGATGTAATATTCTCCGTTGAACTCAAAGTAATTTTGTTTTAATATGATGTTTAATATTTCGCTAATTTGTTGTTTTTTGTTGTTATTTTGCATTTTATTTTCGATTATATTTGTAGTTTCGTTAATTGGTATATTGGTGTACATATTTGTTATGTCAAATGAGGCAAGTCGTGTGTTTTTGTTTATGTTTATATTTTCTAGTTTATCCACTAGTTCTATGGAGTTTTTTATGTTAAATTTGTTTTCTAGTTGTATTTCTTGTTTTAGTACTTGGTCCATTTCCTTTGCTATTTTGTATGAAGGTGCATCTTTGAAGTTGATGAGTGGTCTTATTGGGTATCCCGTTTTGTGTATTTTTATTATTCCTGTCATTGGTGGTGCTTTAGGGTTGTTGTTATAATAATGTGTTGTTTTTTGGTTGAATATTGTCTTGTGTTTTTTTATGATGTTTAATATTTGATTTTGGAATTTTTTCGTTGGGTTTTCGTTCAGTTTTTTGCATTTGTTTGTTGAGATGAAAGTGTTTGTTTTTTCTATATAGTCCTGTGTTTTTATTGCTATTAGTGCGTCGCTTTTATCTGTTTTTGCTATTGTTATGTTGTTATATGTGACTTTGTTTCTTATTTGTTTGATCATTTTTTCATGTGTATGGTTTTTTGATTTAGTCTTGTCAATAATTCTGTTTATTTCTGTTGCTAGTTGGTTTTTCAGTGGTTCTAAGTTTGGGCTATTTATTGAGTTTATCGCGTGTTGTGTGTCCACTATTATGTTCTCTATTGTAGATTTTTTTGTATCTAAAAAGTTGGTTTTTATGTTGTTTTCTATGAATTCTTTTTCTTCTTTTGTGAATTTTGTGTCTGTTATGTTTATAAATCTATCCTGAAATATGTGGTGTGTTGTGGTTGTTATGTTTACATTATCTAGTTTGTTCTTTTTAAGGTTGTGTAGTTTTTTGTTTATTTTCTCTAATTTGTGTTTATAATCGGTTTTTATGTTGTGCATTATATTGTTATATGTTTGTGTCCATGTGTCGTATTTCATCTGGTTTGCTAATAAAAGATGAAGTCTATATAATTTTTTTGTAAGTGTGGTTATGTTGCTGTATTGATGTTTTATTTCGTTCGTGATGTATAGTTTTTCTGCTTGTGTTTGGGTGTATTTGGCCGTATTGGTATGGTTATGAACAGTGATTTTAGTGTATTTTGGTGTTAATTTGTGTCTTAGGCATTCTCTATTGAAGTATATGTTGGCTTTGTTATAATATATTTTCCTGTAAGTATTTTTGAATAATTTGATGTTTGTCTGTATGTTATCGCTGTCATGTTGGCCATTTTGTGTGTTATTATCTTGTGTTGTATTCATGTTTCTGGAATTTTCCCTATTTTGTAGTTACTCACTGTACACGTGTTATTAGTATGTTCGTTATTGGTGTTAATTATTTGTGCGTTATTACCTTGTGTGGCTTTAATATCTTTAGGAATATTGCACTACACTGTAATCACTTTTAAATATACACTTTATTTGTTTGCTGTACGTTTGTGATTTCTTATTGGTTTGCGTGGACTGCAGTTTCGAACCGTCCCGGTTCATCATCAGCACGCTACTGGCTGCTATCGCTCCTGTCTGGTCTACGTCGGAGATTGTAGGTGGCGCACGCGCCGTGAGCTTCTAGTGGTCGGTTTCCTGTTCTCTGATTGGTTGTGCCTTCGGACTGTGTCGTGTGTATCGGTCTTCTGTCTTGATCACTGTGGTTTAATAATTTGTCTATTTGTATGGCCTTTATTAAGTTTTGTTTAAATGTTTGTACTTGGATTTGTTCTGGCATTAATTGTTTTCTATTGTTTGTTTGTTGAATGTAGTATTGTTCCCAGATTTCCATTTTTTTGTGGTCTTTAACATGTTTCATTAGTTTTAATTGGGTGATGTCTGGTTTTTGGTGTTTTGTGCCGTGAATGTGTGTAGCTACGTTTGATTTGTAGCTAGGTATGTGGATTTTATCCAATGCTGTTATATGTTCTTTGAATCTTGTTTCTATTGATTTCTTTGTCATTCCTATATATTTTTTATTGCATGTGTTACATTCTATTTGATATATTCCGTTTAATTCATGTGGGTTGTGTTCTTGTTTTTTATTTATTTTGTTTATTATTTTGTTATTGGTTTTGTAGCTCATTTTTAAGTCATATTGTTTGAGTGTTTGTGTTATTTTTTTGATGTGGTGGTTATAAGTGAATGTTGTGTATTTTGTGTTTGTTTCCGGTGTTTTGTTTTCGGTTTTGTTGATTTGTTTGTTTTTGATTTCTTTTACTAGCTTTTCTATTGTTTTTTTGTTGTATCCATTTCTTTCTGCTATTTGTATTATGATGTTGTACTCCTTTTCTCGTTCGTCGTTATGAAGTGGTATATTTAGCATTCTGTTTATTAAGTATCTGTATGCGGCCATTTTGTGTGTATGTGGGTGTAGTGAGTGTTTAGGTATAGTGATGTCTGTTTGTGTGGGTTTTCTGTATATTTTGTATTCAAGCTGGTTTTCTTTTCTGATTAGTGTTAAGTCTAGGAAGTTTATGGTGTTGTTTGATTCTTTTTCTATTGTAAATTTTATGTTTCTGTTAATTTGGTTTATTTTTTCGAGGATATTGTCTATGTTGGTTTTTTGATTGTCGTATATTATTAATATATCATCGACGTATCTTATCCATTTAATGTTTGGGTCTGTCTCTTTTATGATGGTGTTGATTTTATCTTCTAACTGTTGTATGTATATTTCTGCCATAATGCTTGATAGTGGAGATCCCATTGGTAGTCCATCTTCTTGGATGTAATATTCTCCGTTGAACTCAAAGTAATTTTGTTTTAATATGATGTTTAATATTTCGCTAATTTGTTGTTTTTTGTTGTTATTTTGCATTTTATTTTCGATTATATTTGTAGTTTCGTTAATTGGTATATTGGTGTACATATTTGTTATGTCAAATGAGGCAAGTCGTGTGTTTTTGTTTATGTTTATATTTTCTAGTTTATCCACTAGTTCTATGGAGTTTTTTATGTTAAATTTGTTTTCTAGTTGTATTTCTTGTTTTAGTACTTGGTCCATTTCCTTTGCTATTTTGTATGAAGGTGCATCTTTGAAGTTGATGAGTGGTCTTATTGGGTATCCCGTTTTGTGTATTTTTATTATTCCTGTCATTGGTGGTGCTTTAGGGTTGTTGTTATAATAATGTGTTGTTTTTTGGTTGAATATTGTCTTGTGTTTTTTTATGATGTTTAATATTTGATTTTGGAATTTTTTCGTTGGGTTTTCGTTCAGTTTTTTGCATTTGTTTGTTGAGATGAAAGTGTTTGTTTTTTCTATATAGTCCTGTGTTTTTATTGCTATTAGTGCGTCGCTTTTATCTGTTTTTGCTATTGTTATGTTGTTATATGTGACTTTGTTTCTTATTTGTTTGATCATTTTTTCATGTGTATGGTTTTTTGATTTAGTCTTGTCAATAATTCTGTTTATTTCTGTTGCTAGTTGGTTTTTCAGTGGTTCTAAGTTTGGGCTATTTATTGAGTTTATCGCGTGTTGTGTGTCCACTATTATGTTCTCTATTGTAGATTTTTTTGTATCTAAAAAGTTGGTTTTTATGTTGTTTTCTATGAATTCTTTTTCTTCTTTTGTGAATTTTGTGTCTGTTATGTTTATAAATCTATCCTGAAATATGTGGTGTGTTGTGGTTGTTATGTTTACATTATCTAGTTTGTTCTTTTTAAGGTTGTGTAGTTTTTTGTTTATTTTCTCTAATTTGTGTTTATAATCGGTTTTTATGTTGTGCATTATATTGTTATATGTTTGTGTCCATGTGTCGTATTTCATCTGGTTTGCTAATAAAAGATGAAGTCTATATAATTTTTTTGTAAGTGTGGTTATGTTGCTGTATTGATGTTTTATTTCGTTCGTGATGTATAGTTTTTCTGCTTGTGTTTGGGTGTATTTGGCCGTATTGGTATGGTTATGAACAGTGATTTTAGCGTATTTTGGTGTTAATTTGTGTCTTAGGCATTCTCTATTGAAGTATATGTTGGCTTTGTTATAATATATTTTCCTGTAAGTATTTTTGAATAATTTGATGTTTGTCTGTATGTTATCGCTGTCATGTTGGCCATTTTGTGTGTTATTATCTTGTGTTGTATTCATGTTTCTGGAATTTTCCCTATTTTGTAGTTACTCACTGTACACGTGTTATTAGTATGTTCGTTATTGGTGTTAATTATTTGTGCGTTATTACCTTGTGTGGCTTTAATATCTTTAGGAATATTGCACTACACTGTAATCACTTTTAAATATACACTTTATTTGTTTGCTGTACGTTTGTGATTTCTTATTGGTTTGCGTGGACTGCAGTTTCGAACCGTCCCGGTTCATCATCAGCACGCTACTGGCTGCTATCGCTCCTGTCTGGTCTACGTCGGAGATTGTAGGTGGCGCACGCGCCGTGAGCTTCTAGTGGTCGGTTTCCTGTTCTCTGATTGGTTGTGCCTTCGGACTGTGTCGTGTGTATCGGTCTTCTGTCTTGATCACTGTGGTTTAATAATTTGTCTATTTGTATGGCCTTTATTAAGTTTTGTTTAAATGTTTGTACTTGGATTTGTTCTGGCATTAATTGTTTTCTATTGTTTGTTTGTTGAATGTAGTATTGTTCCCAGATTTCCATTTTTTTGTGGTCTTTAACATGTTTCATTAGTTTTAATTGGGTGATGTCTGGTTTTTGGTGTTTTGTGCCGTGAATGTGTGTAGCTACGTTTGATTTGTAGCTAGGTATGTGGATTTTATCCAATGCTGTTATATGTTCTTTGAATCTTGTTTCTATTGATTTCTTTGTCATTCCTATATATTTTTTATTGCATGTGTTACATTCTATTTGATATATTCCGTTTAATTCATGTGGGTTGTGTTCTTGTTTTTTATTTATTTTGTTTATTATTTTGTTATTGGTTTTGTAGCTCATTTTTAAGTCATATTGTTTGAGTGTTTGTGTTATTTTTTTGATGTGGTGGTTATAAGTGAATGTTGTGTATTTTGTGTTTGTTTCCGGTGTTTTGTTTTCGGTTTTGTTGATTTGTTTGTTTTTGATTTCTTTTACTAGCTTTTCTATTGTTTTTTTGTTGTATCCATTTCTTTCTGCTATTTGTATTATGATGTCATCATAATACAAATAGCAGAAAGAAATGGATACAACAAAAAAACAATAGAAAAGCTAGTAAAAGAAATCAAAAACAAACAAATCAACAAAACCGAAAACAAAACACCGGAAACAAACACAAAATACACAACATTCACTTATAACCACCACATCAAAAAAATAACACAAACACTCAAACAATATGACTTAAAAATGAGCTACAAAACCAATAACAAAATAATAAACAAAATAAATAAAAAACAAGAACACAACCCACATGAATTAAACGGAATATATCAAATAGAATGTAACACATGCAATAAAAAATATATAGGAATGACAAAGAAATCAATAGAAACAAGATTCAAAGAACATATAACAGCATTGGATAAAATCCACATACCTAGCTACAAATCAAACGTAGCTACACACATTCACGGCACAAAACACCAAAAACCAGACATCACCCAATTAAAACTAATGAAACATGTTAAAGACCACAAAAAAATGGAAATCTGGGAACAATACTACATTCAACAAACAAACAATAGAAAACAATTAATGCCAGAACAAATCCAAGTACAAACATTTAAACAAAACTTAATAAAGGCCATACAAATAGACAAATTATTAAACCACAGTGATCAAGACAGAAGACCGATACACACGACACAGTCCGAAGGCACAACCAATCAGAGAACAGGAAACCGACCACTAGAAGCTCACGGCGCGTGCGCCACCTACAATCTCCGACGTAGACCAGACAGGAGCGATAGCAGCCAGTAGCGTGCTGATGATGAACCGGGACGGTTCGAAACTGCAGTCCACGCAAACCAATAAGAAATCACAAACGTACAGCAAACAAATAAAGTGTATATTTAAAAGTGATTACAGTGTAGTGCAATATTCCTAAAGATATTAAAGCCACACAAGGTAATAACGCACAAATAATTAACACCAATAACGAACATACTAATAACACGTGTACAGTGAGTAACTACAAAATAGGGAAAATTCCAGAAACATGAATACAACACAAGATAATAACACACAAAATGGCCAACATGACAGCGATAACATACAGACAAACATCAAATTATTCAAAAATACTTACAGGAAAATATATTATAACAAAGCCAACATATACTTCAATAGAGAATGCCTAAGACACAAATTAACACCAAAATACGCTAAAATCACTGTTCATAACCATACCAATACGGCCAAATACACCCAAACACAAGCAGAAAAACTATACATCACGAACGAAATAAAACATCAATACAGCAACATAACCACACTTACAAAAAAATTATATAGACTTCATCTTTTATTAGCAAACCAGATGAAATACGACACATGGACACAAACATATAACAATATAATGCACAACATAAAAACCGATTATAAACACAAATTAGAGAAAATAAACAAAAAACTACACAACCTTAAAAAGAACAAACTAGATAATGTAAACATAACAACCACAACACACCACATATTTCAGGATAGATTTATAAACATAACAGACACAAAATTCACAAAAGAAGAAAAAGAATTCATAGAAAACAACATAAAAACCAACTTTTTAGATACAAAAAAATCTACAATAGAGAACATAATAGTGGACACACAACACGCGATAAACTCAATAAATAGCCCAAACTTAGAACCACTGAAAAACCAACTAGCAACAGAAATAAACAGAATTATTGACAAGACTAAATCAAAAAACCATACACATGAAAAAATGATCAAACAAATAAGAAACAAAGTCACATATAACAACATAACAATAGCAAAAACAGATAAAAGCGACGCACTAATAGCAATAAAAACACAGGACTATATAGAAAAAACAAACACTTTCATCTCAACAAACAAATGCAAAAAACTGAACGAAAACCCAACGAAAAAATTCCAAAATCAAATATTAAACATCATAAAAAAACACAAGACAATATTCAACCAAAAAACAACACATTATTATAACAACAACCCTAAAGCACCACCAATGACAGGAATAATAAAAATACACAAAACGGGATACCCAATAAGACCACTCATCAACTTCAAAGATGCACCTTCATACAAAATAGCAAAGGAAATGGACCAAGTACTAAAACAAGAAATACAACTAGAAAACAAATTTAACATAAAAAACTCCATAGAACTAGTGGATAAACTAGAAAATATAAACATAAACAAAAACACACGACTTGCCTCATTTGACATAACAAATATGTACACCAATATACCAATTAACGAAACTACAAATATAATCGAAAATAAAATGCAAAATAACAACAAAAAACAACAAATTAGCGAAATATTAAACATCATATTAAAACAAAATTACTTTGAGTTCAACGGAGAATATTACATCCAAGAAGATGGACTACCAATGGGATCTCCACTATCAAGCATTATGGCAGAAATATACATACAACAGTTAGAAGATAAAATCAACACCATCATAAAAGAGACAGACCCAAACATTAAATGGATAAGATACGTCGATGATATATTAATAATATACGACAATCAAAAAACCAACATAGACAATATCCTCGAAAAAATAAACCAAATTAACAGAAACATAAAATTTACAATAGAAAAAGAATCAAACAACACCATAAACTTCCTAGACTTAACACTAATCAGAAAAGAAAACCAGCTTGAATACAAAATATACAGAAAACCCACACAAACAGACATCACTATACCTAAACACTCACTACACCCACATACACACAAAATGGCCGCATACAGATACTTAATAAACAGAATGCTAAATATACCACTTCATAACGACGAACGAGAAAAGGAGTACAACATCATAATACAAATAGCAGAAAGAAATGGATACAACAAAAAAACAATAGAAAAGCTAGTAAAAGAAATCAAAAACAAACAAATCAACAAAACCGAAAACAAAACACCGGAAACAAACACAAAATACACAACATTCACTTATAACCACCACATCAAAAAAATAACACAAACACTCAAACAATATGACTTAAAAATGAGCTACAAAACCAATAACAAAATAATAAACAAAATAAATAAAAAACAAGAACACAACCCACATGAATTAAACGGAATATATCAAATAGAATGTAACACATGCAATAAAAAATATATAGGAATGACAAAGAAATCAATAGAAACAAGATTCAAAGAACATATAACAGCATTGGATAAAATCCACATACCTAGCTACAAATCAAACGTAGCTACACACATTCACGGCACAAAACACCAAAAACCAGACATCACCCAATTAAAACTAATGAAACATGTTAAAGACCACAAAAAAATGGAAATCTGGGAACAATACTACATTCAACAAACAAACAATAGAAAACAATTAATGCCAGAACAAATCCAAGTACAAACATTTAAACAAAACTTAATAAAGGCCATACAAATAGACAAATTATTAAACCACAGTGATCAAGACAGAAGACCGATACACACGACACAGTCCGAAGGCACAACCAATCAGAGAACAGGAAACCGACCACTAGAAGCTCACGGCGCGTGCGCCACCTACAATCTCCGACGTAGACCAGACAGGAGCGATAGCAGCCAGTAGCGTGCTGATGATGAACCGGGACGGTTCGAAACTGCAGTCCACGCAAACCAATAAGAAATCACAAACGTACAGCAAACAAATAAAGTGTATATTTAAAAGTGATTACAGTGTAGTGCAATATTCCTAAAGATATTAAAGCCACACAAGGTAATAACGCACAAATAATTAACACCAATAACGAACATACTAATAACACGTGTACAGTGAGTAACTACAAAATAGGGAAAATTCCAGAAACATGAATACAACACAAGATAATAACACACAAAATGGCCAACATGACAGCGATAACATACAGACAAACATCAAATTATTCAAAAATACTTACAGGAAAATATATTATAACAAAGCCAACATATACTTCAATAGAGAATGCCTAAGACACAAATTAACACCAAAATACGCTAAAATCACTGTTCATAACCATACCAATACGGCCAAATACACCCAAACACAAGCAGAAAAACTATACATCACGAACGAAATAAAACATCAATACAGCAACATAACCACACTTACAAAAAAATTATATAGACTTCATCTTTTATTAGCAAACCAGATGAAATACGACACATGGACACAAACATATAACAATATAATGCACAACATAAAAACCGATTATAAACACAAATTAGAGAAAATAAACAAAAAACTACACAACCTTAAAAAGAACAAACTAGATAATGTAAACATAACAACCACAACACACCACATATTTCAGGATAGATTTATAAACATAACAGACACAAAATTCACAAAAGAAGAAAAAGAATTCATAGAAAACAACATAAAAACCAACTTTTTAGATACAAAAAAATCTACAATAGAGAACATAATAGTGGACACACAACACGCGATAAACTCAATAAATAGCCCAAACTTAGAACCACTGAAAAACCAACTAGCAACAGAAATAAACAGAATTATTGACAAGACTAAATCAAAAAACCATACACATGAAAAAATGATCAAACAAATAAGAAACAAAGTCACATATAACAACATAACAATAGCAAAAACAGATAAAAGCGACGCACTAATAGCAATAAAAACACAGGACTATATAGAAAAAACAAACACTTTCATCTCAACAAACAAATGCAAAAAACTGAACGAAAACCCAACGAAAAAATTCCAAAATCAAATATTAAACATCATAAAAAAACACAAGACAATATTCAACCAAAAAACAACACATTATTATAACAACAACCCTAAAGCACCACCAATGACAGGAATAATAAAAATACACAAAACGGGATACCCAATAAGACCACTCATCAACTTCAAAGATGCACCTTCATACAAAATAGCAAAGGAAATGGACCAAGTACTAAAACAAGAAATACAACTAGAAAACAAATTTAACATAAAAAACTCCATAGAACTAGTGGATAAACTAGAAAATATAAACATAAACAAAAACACACGACTTGCCTCATTTGACATAACAAATATGTACACCAATATACCAATTAACGAAACTACAAATATAATCGAAAATAAAATGCAAAATAACAACAAAAAACAACAAATTAGCGAAATATTAAACATCATATTAAAACAAAATTACTTTGAGTTCAACGGAGAATATTACATCCAAGAAGATGGACTACCAATGGGATCTCCACTATCAAGCATTATGGCAGAAATATACATACAACAGTTAGAAGATAAAATCAACACCATCATAAAAGAGACAGACCCAAACATTAAATGGATAAGATACGTCGATGATATATTAATAATATACGACAATCAAAAAACCAACATAGACAATATCCTCGAAAAAATAAACCAAATTAACAGAAACATAAAATTTACAATAGAAAAAGAATCAAACAACACCATAAACTTCCTAGACTTAACACTAATCAGAAAAGAAAACCAGCTTGAATACAAAATATACAGAAAACCCACACAAACAGACATCACTATACCTAAACACTCACTACACCCACATACACACAAAATGGCCGCATACAGATACTTAATAAACAGAATGCTAAATATACCACTTCATAACGACGAACGAGAAAAGGAGTACAACATCATAATACAAATAGCAGAAAGAAATGGATACAACAAAAAAACAATAGAAAAGCTAGTAAAAGAAATCAAAAACAAACAAATCAACAAAACCGAAAACAAAACACCGGAAACAAACACAAAATACACAACATTCACTTATAACCACCACATCAAAAAAATAACACAAACACTCAAACAATATGACTTAAAAATGAGCTACAAAACCAATAACAAAATAATAAACAAAATAAATAAAAAACAAGAACACAACCCACATGAATTAAACGGAATATATCAAATAGAATGTAACACATGCAATAAAAAATATATAGGAATGACAAAGAAATCAATAGAAACAAGATTCAAAGAACATATAACAGCATTGGATAAAATCCACATACCTAGCTACAAATCAAACGTAGCTACACACATTCACGGCACAAAACACCAAAAACCAGACATCACCCAATTAAAACTAATGAAACATGTTAAAGACCACAAAAAAATGGAAATCTGGGAACAATACTACATTCAACAAACAAACAATAGAAAACAATTAATGCCAGAACAAATCCAAGTACAAACATTTAAACAAAACTTAATAAAGGCCATACAAATAGACAAATTATTAAACCACAGTGATCAAGACAGAAGACCGATACACACGACACAGTCCGAAGGCACAACCAATCAGAGAACAGGAAACCGACCACTAGAAGCTCACGGCGCGTGCGCCACCTACAATCTCCGACGTAGACCAGACAGGAGCGATAGCAGCCAGTAGCGTGCTGATGATGAACCGGGACGGTTCGAAACTGCAGTCCACGCAAACCAATAAGAAATCACAAACGTACAGCAAACAAATAAAGTATATATATATATATATATATATATATATATATATATATATATATATATATATATATATATATATATATATATATATATATATATATATATATATATATATATATATATATATATATATATATATATATATATATATACATATATAAATAACATAAAAAATTTGAAAAACGATGAAGTTTGCCGAAACTGGTAGGAGACCATGCAATATGTATGTATCACGCTGATAAATTTGATAAAAGAATATGTATTTGTGGTATTAGACGACATAGTATGCTATTTTACTTGTATACTTGTTACATAAATAAATGAACCATTGTAAAAATAAAATATATTTATTAGTTTTGTTTTAAAATACATTTATTAATATTCATCTCCTGTCACAGCTAGCCGCCGATCGAAATATGTTAATTTTTGTGCTGTTGAAACACCCTTAATCGTTAATCTAAACGTAAAAGATGGTTGGTGTAAACGTGAAAGTTGATTGTGATTGTATCAACAAGATGTGTCATGTGAATGAAAACGACGATCCTGATTTTAGAGAACATCGACCACCAAATATAAAAGAAGTGAGAACCTATTTCGATAGTGACGACTGCATGAAATGGTCTGGCTTGCCAACAACACCTCTACACAACGATTACCTAGTTGAAACTTCCACTTACAACATGACCAAAATCAAGGCTGATATGGTTTGTTTTATAACAAACAGAAAGATAAGTTTATACTTATCTTTCTGTTTGAGAGACACGTGACTGGTAAAGGCTCATAGTAACTGATTTCCAACTGTGCACATCAAAGTGCATTATATATATATATATATATATATATATATATATATATATATATATATATATATATATATATATATATATATATATATATATATATATATATATATATATATATATATATATATATATATATATCAACTGGTTCTCTCATATGTCTAACCGTATAATAATAACAAATATGTTAATATACTTTTGTGTTAAGTGTAACAGTTCATTGGAAAATAATTATCTCAAATATATCTGTTAATAAATGTATACACCGGAAAATGTTGTTTTTTATTTTAGTAGCTAAGCAACCTTCATTGTCACAAAGAAAATCATATGAAGTATTGTGAATCGTGCTCGTCACAAGTGAAAAGCAGTGTGTGCTCTGGACATCTGCGCAGTGAAGGCCAAAAATTAAAAGTATGTGAATCGTGGGTGGTTGAAAACGTGCCTAAGAATGAATGAAGCTTTCAAAAGAGAATGGCTACTTATCATATTAATACGAATAAGAGTAACATAAAAGAAATCCATTGAAACTATGAAATATATATTGTTTCAACTCATTGAAGCTGCTTCAGCTAAACATGATGCAATTGAAATAAACTTAGAATTGTTTGGGTTGTATGAGCTTCAAAATAAAGAAAGAAAACAAATGAAATCATTCAATACAAAAATGTTACAGTTTCAACTTATTATGAAAATATGTATCTATCGTGGAAATTTAGAGTTGCAGAATTGGAGTTGTGAGTAGATTGATGTTGGAACGTCTTTTGTGACTGTAGATAAATATTAAATAAATGTCTTTTAAAATAAAACTAATAAATACATTTTACTTTTGCAAGGGTTCTTTTATTTATGTAACAAGTTTACAATTTAAATAAATAATAGCATACTATGTCTAATACCACAAAATACATTTTCTTTTATGAAATTTAACAACGTGATACATACATATTGGATGGTATGGTACAAGTTTCGGCAACCATCATCGTTTTTCAAATTAATAAGGTCCCCGCTGTAATCACATTGCAATAACACCTTTTTAATATACCTTTTCATGATAACACCTTTCGCGTAAACTCTATCTACCCCCTTTTCGATATTATGTTTTGCTATTATTTTGGATAATTCTTCTGAAGTAATTACCACAACCATCATCCAAAAATTTTTCTGTTTTTTGTAGCAACTTGATATATTTAACTATACTTCATTTAATAACCTAGCGGTTTCGGTGTCTTAAGCCTATAATGTGCAGATTGAAAAGTATTATAAATTACTAATTCTTTGGGTGCCCACTCTGTTACACAGAAGCCTTGTGTATCTACCACGACAAACCTCATTATAAAGCTATGTATGGCAATGAAGATTTTCATTATATAATGCACGACGTTGGTGATTGGGGCCTACTAGACGACGCAAATTAGACAATAACGTTTCGTGTGATCGAAAAGATGTTAATACTTTTCATTTCCAATTCGATATCCACCGGAGCTTTATGGAATCGCTGTACCTGGAGCAATCAAATACAAACATGGGGTATATTATAAAATCGTTGTAATTCAAGGTAGGTGTGTTGATTCTCTACCAACATATGAACGCTGAATGTAATTTACTTGGTTATAGTTCAGATTCATACCTTCTGTGGGGATTTCCTTATAATTTAAGTAAAGACTTAAATCTTGAATGTATTTTCTAACGTTATTCTATCGATCCGTTACAAATTTTTCAATAATAGGCATAGCTTTCAAATGCTGGTTGGAAATAATTGGTACTACTCATATATTGGAATTAATATTTTTGAGAAAATCTGTTACGGCTGCTATGGAAAATTCACAAGCTATAGCTGATTTTGCAGATATTATAAAAGCTACTAGTCTTAACAGAAAAGAGAACGGTCCTCAAGAAGACACTATCAGAAACAGTTCTCCCAAATATCAACCAGTAGTAAAACCAATACTAGAAAAATAAGCAGGCGCTAAGTCACGTCCTACTTCCATAAATTCAGGTTGCGGTATGCCACACATGATTCATAATAAGAAACTGAAAGTATGTACAAGTAACATCTAATGCAGCAGCCCGATTATTGAACATGTAGAAACTGGTACAGTTACAGCAATTCCAGGACTTTTGGAACCAAACAATGATGAAGCAAAAGCTCTAATTCAAGCCGGGTGGCATTAAGCTACATACAATACAATGCTGAAGGATGGCCGTTTTTGCTACTGCATACCTCCTTGCTACTTCTGTAATATTTTCAAATACTTTAGAAGCATGTTTTTCTAGTTAATAACTAAAGCCCAGAGCGAAAGAAATGGCTTTATTTTAATTGGAGCAGTCGACGCAGATAAAGCATTAAAATTACATTGATTACATGGTGCTGCAGGCGAAACTTATCCACCTCAGCGAAGTTATACAGAAACAATAATTACAATCGATTGCCCTAAATAAAAAGATCCTGGTACCATATAGAAAATGGGAAACGTATGAATTAGCAAATCTGAATAATTCAACAAAAGGCTTGTGGTCCATCAAAACATCTTCAAACACTGAACGACCTAGCTTTTTTATTGTGATATTGCAAACGGATAGATCGAATAACGTTAGAAAAACATCAACAACTTTGATTATGTAGGCATTCGATATAAATCCACTTCAATTCTCAACGAACCCCCCACAGAAGGCATATAGAAACATGACTGAATTTCAACGCTCATAGGTTGGTAGAGAACCCCAAACTTGAATTACAAAACTTTGGAAAAATGTTTTTATTTGATTGCTCCAACTACAGGGATCCAAAAATCCATCTACGGTAAATATCAAATTGGAAATGGAAACTACCATCAACTTTCCAATCACACAAAATGTTATTTTTTAATTATACATGATTATATCATGTAGTGTGCCCCACTCTCCAACATCGTGCGCTGAATAATGTAGCTATAAGGGTACTGCAATCACTCTCAAGATGAGGTTCCTAGTTGTCGATACTCAGGGTTTTTGACTGCCTGAATTTACACCCAAAGAATTTGTAATTTCCAAAGTGAGCATTGTGTTTTTAAACCGCATACACCGATATGTTTACTACCTGCAGTCATAACAAAGCAAGTGTATCGGAATTTTGTTATATGTCTGACACAAGTAGAAACTGTTATTATTTTTATGTCTCCCAATACAAAAATAGGATTTTATTTTGTCTTGCTTATCACTAGCTACATCATCAAAAATTAAATTGCTCTTTGCATCTGCTGGATCTAATATCTCTTGGTTTTCACTTTTGTAGCAGACAACATCTCCTTTAACATGCTACATTTAGTAAATAGCATGCATCGGATATTTCTATCTGCAAACTGGGACAAGCCTTTTCAGAGAACGATTAATGGAGAATGATCCATATATGTATATGAATCATTCTCGTCTCAAGTATGTACTTGAGACGACTTTAACGGACTAAAAACTTACTTCGACTATATAGTCGAAGTTAGTTCTAAGTCGCTTAGTATATACTAAGCGTAATGAATGCAGAGTACAAGTTGGAATATAATTTTTTTCTTTTAACCATTAATTTCACCATTAGCAATATTGATGACACATTTCATCGAATATTTCCAACACCAATTAGAAACAAAAGAGGTATAATCAACGGACTAGGATCTATATTCAAATCAATAACTGGGAACTTAGATGCGGATGACGACGGCAGAATATATAAAGCTCTCGAAATTTTGAGAAAATATCAAAATAAATTACATCAACTTTTTAGTTCACAAACATTACTAATAATAGATGTTATAGCAGAGTTTAATAAAACAATAAACAACCTGAACCCTAACCAAGAAGCCATAGTAGCGAGAATAAACGATTTGGAATATACAATAGATAGTCTAAAAAGCGACCAACTAACGAATTTTCATAGAGTAAAACATTTGTAATTACTCACACATATCAGTTATTTGTCATACGGTGTACTAAATATGATATTAACAACAGAAAATGCAATTACCTTTTTAAAATTAAACACGTATCATACGTCAATACTGAAACCAAAGTTTATATCAAAAGAATTAGAAACCATTTAAACCATATCTCAAAATCAAGATTAATAAAAAAATCCGACATTTCACTTTACGAAACAATATTTAAAATAAAAACAGTTCAAATTGACTTAAAATTATATTCCGAATAGATATACCTTTAGTAGACAAATCAGACTATATTTATTACAATTCTATGCAAATAGTTGTTATGAGTATTATTACCACTAAAGAAGCCACTAAAAGTCTAAGTCGATCAAACATCTCATATATGTCATCCCGATATATATATTTTGTTTGTTTGTTATTTTGTATCATCTAGTTGTTGGTGCTGATTTTCCTATTATTTACATTCTGAAATTCGGTCTAGGTTCGGTCTGTTGTTTTTCGTTAAGAGGTTTGTCGTAACCAAAATGGTGAGGAGTTGAGGAGGGTTTGCTCAAGGATTTGTCATTCGTTTTATTAGAGATCGACACTTTTCCGAGTAAGCTTTACTCCGCCAATTGGGATCGTATTTAACTTTATGAGCACTGTTTGACTCTAGAATATCTCTATAGTATTGAAGATTGTTATATGTATATGCCATTTAAGCTTTACATAAAAATTATTTTTAGCACACCGTCTGTTTGTGGATGTCTCATTTTATCTACTTAAAGTTAGTCATTATTGAAGTCTAGGTGTTTGTATAAGTAATGAAAAGCTTCATCATTGTCAGGTCTATCAGGTTTAAACAATAAGTGTTTCTTTCGAATGTTTTCAGCAAGATTTCTTGTGTGCTGTACTAGAATCTTTTTCTTAATATTTTTCTCCTGTCCATCAAGTCATAATTTTGCTTTGCGCCTTCCAGGCATTGAGTTCTTGATGACTTCTTTCCGCCTGTTTTCTGTGGAAACTCCAATAACATAAATCATGCAGTCTTCTATTCTGACAAATATTGGAATTATGTAATGAGATTGGTTTTGAACATGTACATGTTGTATAATATCATGTTGAAAATTGCCATCCAATTCTTTGGTGACACAAAGGTAGTTACAAATTAAAAATGAGTAAATTTTTCAGATAACCTGAATAAAGAGTCATGATCCATGAAACTATCAGTTAACCCGACATCCACTGCATGATTTCCTAGTTTGATTAGTTTATTTTTATGATCAGGAGCTACATATAACTTTAAAGGAACCAAATCGTGCTTGTAAATTAAAATTTACCTACATCTAATCTGAAATAGGGATGGTAATAATTGGCCTATAGCATCATTCATCTCACTAAGTAACTTCACTGATGCTGATTTACTTGCATCAATGTTGGTAATAACAGCTGCACTGAGAAGTATCATGTGTTCCTGAGAATCTTCGGAGAAATACTGATTACATTTTTGATTTAAACCATCTTTATTAGCAAACGTTTATTTTATATTAGCCTCGAGTTTTAAGAATGTCAGATCTGTATAGTTTTTTTGGACTTTAGATATTGTGGTATCAACAAAATCCAAGTAAGCAAAAGTCTTTTTTGTATTTGCGTTACGTTATTTGATGTGTATCTACTCCTTGATATACTTTTCGAGAGTAATTAATGTTTACGTAACACTAGTTAAAAGAAAATGATTTGCAGATTTAATGCAATTTTTCAATAATCGAATTTTTTTTTAATCACACAATCTGAAGGTTCAATAGGTCAACTTAACCTATTTTCTTATAAATCAACATCACCATGGACTTTTCGGAAAGATTTGTCTTTGAACAACTCTGTTTAGATGTTCTAAGTTTGTAGAACTTCCCAGTTTTTCGTTTGGCATTGCTTTGTTTTAATTAGACTGTCGTATTCCGCTGTTAACTAAACTAAAACTTTGTACGAATGCTTCATTCAAGCTTATTAGCCATCATCAGTACGGTATAGCCAGGTGAAGATGGAAACACTCTGGATGAATATGCAAAAATACATTTATATAGCATTCGTACAAAGTTTTAGTTTAGTTAACGATGCGTATTGTAAAACACGCAAAAGCCAACAGTCACAAATAGTTGATGTTGTTACCACATCATCATCACCCAAACATCAAAGACATGGACTTCTTTTACCAACCTCAGTTAGATGTTTGATATGAGGTCCAAGCGGTTATGGTTAACAAATATTCTGTTGAGTTTGTTGTTTGGTCCAAACGGCTTAAAATTTGAAAACGTATACGTATACTCAAAGCCTTTATATATCAGCCTAAATATGACATGTTAAAGCAGGTGTTTTGTGCTACAAAAGGTGTTTTCTATACAGTGAAAGCCTAGAGGTATAAGATCCAACAGATGCAAAGAGCAATTCAATTTTTATATTAGATGCCGTAGCCTGTGATAAGCAAGATAAAATAGGATCGAACAAAGCAATGTTTAATCTATTTAAACCAGGCAGATTTTCCTGGGAAACTAACCAGGAAAATCTGCCCACTCCAAATAGATTAAACATTAATTACAACCTCGGATTCCCCCCTCCATGCCAGTGCTGAGCTGGCTCTTAATTAAAAGTCAGCTATGAACTTGCATGGACGTGGGAATCCGACTATTTAATTAAAACAAAGCAATGTTTAATTTATTTGCAGATTTTTCTAAAAAATTGGCCAGGAAAACCTGCTCATTCCAAATAGATTAAACATTGCCTTGTTTTAATTAGACTGTCGGATTCCCCCGTCCATACCAGTTCGGATCTGGCTTTTACTTCAAAGTCACCTCAGAATGGACGTGGAAATCCGACTATCCAATTAAAACAAAGCAATGTTTAATCTATTTGTGCCGAGCAGATTTTCCTGGAAAATTAGCCAGGAAAATCTGCCCTTTCCAAATAGATTAAACATTGCCTTTATTTTAATTAGACAGTCGCATTCCCCCGTCCATAACAGTTCTAAGCTGGCTTTTAATTAAAAGTCAGCTCAGAATTGACATGGACGTGGGAATCCGACTAGCTAATTAAAACAAAGCAATGTTTAACCTATTTGGACCGGGCAGATTTTCCTGGAAAATTGGCCAGAAAAATCTGCCCATTCCAAATAGGTTAAACATTGCTTTGTTTTAATTAGACAGTTGAATTCCCCCGTCCATACCAGTTCTGAGCTGGCTTTTTATTAAAAGCCGGCTAAGAACTGGCATGGACGTGGGAATCCGACTATCTAATTAAAACAAAGCAATGTTTAATCTATTTGGACCAGGCAGATTTTCCTGGAAAATTAGCCAAGAAAATCTGCCCATTCCAAAAAGATTAAACATTGCTTTATTTTAATTGGATAGTCGGATTCCCTCGTCCATTCTGAGGTGACTTTGAAGTAAAAGCCAGATCCGAACTGGTATGGACGGGGGAATCCGACAGTCTAATTAAAACAAAGCAATGTTTAATCTATTTGGAATGAGCAGGTTTTCCTGGCCAATTTTCCAGAAAAATCTAGACTACTACAAAGAAACCCTGGTTACAAGTACAGTTTAGTGGTTATCAATTGTTTTTGAAAGTATGTGTGGACTCGCCCTCTTAAATCTAAAAAATACCATTAAACGATAAACTCTATAGCTAAGGGTACTGCCAAGCATCAGAGAAAGGGTCTATTTGAAATGAATTCTCTGGAATATTTTAGTAAAATGAAGGACAGTGACGGTTGAAACTAAGACTTCAGGGTCTGTAAAACAATCTTCTTGAGACATTTTATATCCATAGTCCGTATTAGATTCAAGTTATTTGCCTAAATGTTGCCCAATTTGACGTTTTAAGTCGCCACTTTGACGTTTTGAGGAAAACCCCAATTTATTTTTCTTTAAATCCTAATAACTTTTTTGTCTTTTGACCTACAAAGTTAAATTTTGGTAGGTAGCTCACCTATAAGGATGTCATCTCGCGTACTAAATTTGGTTGCCCTTACTTTGTTAATTCCGGAGATATAATTTTTTTCCCAAAGAAAACACCAAATTTTCCGGGAAAACATGGGTCGATTTTCCTGGCTAACGAACTTATCCAAGCCATTTGCAAAAGGAAGGTATTCACCAAACTTGAACAAAATGGGCTTGTTATTTTTTGAGTTATCAGTGTGATATATATATATATATATATATATATATATATATATATATATATATATATATATATATATATATATATATATATATATATATATATATATATATATATATAATATATAAAATCTGACCGTTCAAATAGATTAAACGTTGCTGAGCAGATCCCGATTTTTGAATTTTGAAAAAATTTCTTCAATTGAGCGCTAATTAGGCCCCCAAACACATATCCGTGGTCCGTTTCAGTATATATATATATATATATATATATATATATATATATATATATATATATATATATATATATATATATATATATATATATGTATACTCAAAGCCTTTATATATCAGCCTAAATATGACATGTTAAAGCAGGTGTTTTGTGCTACAAAAGGTGTTTTCTATACAGTGAAAGCCTAGAGGTATAAGATCCAACAGATGCAAAGAGCAATTCAATTTTTATAATAGATGCCGTAGCCTGTGATAAGCAAGATAAAATAGGATCGAACAAAGCAATGTTTAATCTATTTAAACCAGGCAGATTTTCCTGGGAAACTAACCAGGAAAATCTGCCCACTCCAAAGAGATTAAACATTAATTACAACCTCGGATTCCCCCCTCCATGCCAGTGCTGAGCTGGCTCTTAATTAAAAGTCAGCTATGAACTTGCATGGAGAACATTTAGAAACTTAGTTAAATGTCGGAGTAAAATCAGTTCTTATGTAACTCAAGAATTTTTCAATTTAGAGTGGTTTGAAGACTGTTCGAAAAAAACAAAAATAATTTTTTACAAAAACTATCACAATTCTAAAACTATTGCGAAAATCGAGTTACAGATTATTTGATTTTTATCCATTAACGTTACTTTATATTATATATGAGTTTAATCGAATATGGCGGACTTTCATTTTTTCGCAATTTTTCCATACTATAAGTAGTGTTCTTTTTTGAGCCAAAATTTTTTTGGTCTGAGATTAAGCTCAAATTGTGTCCGCCTATACTTTAAACCTAGTTAAATGTCGGAGTAAAATCAGTTCTTATGTAACTCAAAAATTTTTCAATTTAGAGAGGTTTAAAGACTGTTCGAAAAAAACAAAAATAATTTTTTACAAAAACTATCACAATTCTAAAAATATTGCGGATATCGAGTTACAGATTATTTGATTTTTATCCAATAACGTTACTTTATATTATATATGAGTTTTATCGAATTTGGCGGACTTTCATTTTTTTGCAATTTTTCCATACTATAAGTCGTGTTCTTTTTTGAGCCAAAATTTTTTTGGTCTGAGATTAAGCTCAAATTGTGTCCGCCCATACTTTAAACTTAGTTAAATGTCGGAGTAAAATCAGTTCTTATGTAACTCAAGAATTTTTCAATTTAGAGCGGTTTGAAGACTGTTCGAAAAAACAAAAATAATTTTTTACAAAAACTATCACAATTCTAAAACTATTGCAGATATCGAGTTACAGATTATTTGATTTTTAATCATTAACGTCCCTTCATATTATATATGAGTTTTATCGAATTTGGCGGACTTTCATTTTTTCGCAATTTTTCCATACTATGTCGTGTTCTTTTTTGAGCCAAATTTTTTTTGGTCTGAGATTATGCTCAAATTGTGTCTGCGTAGACTTTAATATATATATATATATATATATATATATATATATATATATATATATATATATATATATATATATATATATATATATATATATATATATATATATATATATATATATATATATATATATATATATATATATATACTGAAACGGACCACGGATATGTGTTTGGGGGCCTAATTAGCGCTCAATTGAAGAAATTTTTTCAAAATTCAAAAATCGGGATCTGCTCAGCAACGTTTAATCTATTTGAACGGTCAGATTTTCCTCGAAAATTAGTCAGGAAAATCTGTCCATTCTAAATAGATTAAACATTGCTTTGTTTTAATTAGACAGTCGAATTTCCCCGTGCATACCAGTTCTGGGCTAGTTTTTAATTAAAAGTAAGCTCAGAACTCGCATGGACGGGGGAATCTGACTATCTAATTAAAACAAAGCAATGTTTAATCTATTTGGACCGTGCAGATTCTCCTATAAAATTAGCCAGGAAAATCTGCCCATTCCAAATAGGTTAAACCTTGCTTTGTTTTAAATAGACAGTCGGATTCCGCCGGCTTTATCAGTTCTGAGCTGGATTTTAAATAAACATCAGCTCAGAACTGGCATGGACGGGGGAGTCCGACTATCTAATTAAAACAAAGCAATGTTTAATCTATTAGGACCGGGCAGATTTTTCTGGAAAATTAGCCAGGAAAATCTGCCCATTCCAAATAGATTAACATTGCTACGTTTTAATTAGACAGTCGGATTTTCCAGTCCATACCAGTTCTTATCTGCTTTTTAATTTATAGTTAGCTCAGAACTAGCATGGACATGGGAATCCGACTATCTAATTAAAACAAAGCAATGTTTAATCTTTTTGGACCCGGCAGATTTTCCTGGAAAATCAGCTAGGAAAATCTGCCCATTCCAAATAGATTTACAATTGCCTTATTTTCCTTTTGTTGTTTTTACTATTAAAATCATTAAAAAACTGTGTGTGTGTGAGAGAAAACAGGTTTGGTATGACTTCAGACGAATCCATTAGCCACAGGTAGATCAAAAACTTATTTACCTAATTTAACCTATCTAATCGGAGCGATATAAAATTAAAGAAAACAAACATATTGATTTGACAAATAAAAACCATATCAAATTTACTGCGGGTGACTTAGTATTCATCGCACTCATAATAGGGCGCTGCGATGGTGTTCCAACCAATAGTATTTTCGTCTCTCTTCTACAGGGAGCGTGCATACTTTCGCAATACTTACCCGAACGAAACAATAACATATGGGATTTACTATGCCCATGTGAGACACGTCTTACCTACGTGGCTGCTTTCTGTGGGGAGACAAGAAACATAGACTTGGATAAACTACAGTCTGCACAAAGTAGAATAATAGAGGCTATATTCCAAAAGCCTCTGAGACAAAACAGACAAGATTTATTTAATTAATCAAGCTTCTTAACATTTATATGCTAATATGTATAACTGGATAGCGTGAAGCTAAAATGTAACATCAGAAATAGCTTTGTTGATAACACAGTTAGTTGCTAACCTTTAGTGTAATAATACAATCTATAATTATTTCAAAGAGCATACCTAAAGATTCGCATGTTGCCAAGCCAAGGAATATATAGGAAGAAAAAGAATAATATATTCTCAGGCCTCATTGTGGTTTGCGGGCCCTTTAACTGAAATGGCAGATAGTGCATAACGTGCACATGTAACTAGAGTGACCGATAATCTGCTTCACACGAAAGAATAATAAGATGATACTATATGTACATTTCAATCTGATAATTCAGATAAATGCAGAAAACAATCATAGAAAAGCAAAAAACCTTTTATGCAAGGAAATTGGCAAGTTCACCAGGTGCCGGCTGCTGCCAGCAGTTGCATTGTTGTCTCAAAAAATGTTGAAAAATGTAAACGTTTTGTCAACATTTTTTTAGACATAACAACGCAGCGCTGGCAGCAGCTGGAGCCTGGTGAACCCGTCACATGATACAAATAATTAGAGATATGATAATGGGGCTACCTTTTGAACCGTCACCCGCATGACGTCATACAATGCAACAATAACAAGCTGTCCTACAATGGAGTTTGACGTTTCGTCACATCTTATAACCTCTTAACAAATTACGTATTTTACTAATATTTGTGTGCGTACTGTTAGCAGTAATTTCAATGATCTGAATACTACTGTGATTATGTGACACGATGATCAAATCAAGTTTATGAATGTATAGAAATTTTTTGATTGCGGATAACTTTGTTGTTATCATATTTTGTAAGACATTATATCATGAACTCGCCCGATCCTGTCACACTATTATTATTTATATGCCACATAGTTAAAAGAAAACATGCAAATCATAGTGGTAGTACAAAAAGTAGGTAGATAATAGGGGTTCATTTTACCATAACATTTTTACATAAAGTTTAGAGAATCTTTGATCTAAATTTGTCATTCTTAAATATTTAAAGAAATCAAAACTTGGTGAAAAAATCTGTGCAAATCCTTACAATGCAAAAATTAAAATCAAATTTCTACCTACCTATAATCACAACTGCGAAATTTTGGAATAAATGACTACTAATTTAGCTTGTAGGTTACATAAACAATTTCCACTAAGTGCTAGCAACAAAGTAAAGACATACATTTATTTTTAAGGATGCGTGTTTAGGTGTGTACTGGTGTTTTGTGATCAGTGTCGAACCTAAATTTTCAAATGTCGCACTTAAATTAAAAGGCATGCCTATGCATAACCACACCCTTTAAATGATGACGTAGCGAATTGTCATTTGCCCTGAGGTTATACAGTCGTCATGGCAAAAAAAATTAAGCAACGTTGAATTCAATTTACATGTTATATCTATTTTCTTTATTTGAATTTTATGCAAATCTTTACAATATTTGCTCTGAAGATTGACAAATTCTTTCCTGCTTTGATTTGATTTATGGCCCTGCGATTTTAAGCCTACTTCATGCTTATAATTTGATACTATCCTAGTATAACGTCTTGCAACCTAATTTTTTCACTACCAATTTGACTAACTGTTTCTTACTGTTACCACTGTAAACGCTATATAAGGGCGACATCATAATTAGAAGCACGAAATTTAAAAAGAATATACATTAACTTGAAAATATGTTACCTAATATGTTTGTTTATTATACGCAGTTGATCAATTTGCTTATCAAAAATAAACCACCAAACCCATTTTGTTCAGAAGATTAGACATAACTTACCGCATTTAAATCTTATGAAAATTATAAATCATAATCTTAGGTATTTTATTATAAATAGGTGTACATATTTACTGAGGAATAAGGAATTAAAAAAATGAGGCACCCCTTACTTTACAAATAAACAACATACCTCAATACATACAATAATAAACGTTCCAAAGCATATAGGTATGAAATCAAAGACGGGGAAATCATAATCTGTATGTGTGCGTGCAGGAAAATTAGGAACGTATTTCATTTGTACATAGATTGTTTGGTAAAGTTAAAGTTTTTTTTAATAATTAGAAATTCTTTGTCAGCTAAAAACATTCTTTTTTCTCACACAAAAAGCAGTGTACAGCTTTTAATTTTTATAGGTTATTTATGAGAGAACACATTGAATAAAAAAATTATATACTACAAGTTATAATCATTTCTTATATGATTTAAGCTGCAAAGTTTTCTGCTGCTTTCATAAATTACTTTCACCTATTTCAAAGTTTTCTTTTGTTTTTTCAGGTTGCCCTTTGTCGCCTTGGATGATAATTTTATTTTAGGTTATTTTGTTCACATATACACACCCCAGAAAAGGCCGCGAATCCATTCTGGTACTGATATATCAAAGTATATCCCGTATATATTTACAGTGTATACACGGTATAAAAGTTCCCATAATTTTAGTATATATATTCGTAAGTTCTCGTTTATAATCGCTGGCCTGGGTTGTATCAGTTCTTACTCAGGTCCCGCCTACGTTCTGATACGTATATTATACAACTCTCTCTCTCTCTCTCTCTCTCTATATATATATATATATATATATATATATATATATATATATATATATATATATATATATATATATATATATATATATAAATATATATCAAGATTATTACTGGAAACATATACTACTTTCGCTCTTATTTGAGTAGATTAATGTGGGAACGGAGGAGTCGTTTCGTGTGGTGCTCAGGGTTGGTATTTTACACGTGTTGTCAAGTTTTTTTTTACATATTTTACACAAAAACCGTAAAAATTGTGTAAAAAACGTAAAATTTGTAAAATATGTCAAATACGTAAAAAACAAGATAAAAGTGGGGTTATGTTCTAATGTTTACTAGTGAACGTGAATTTTATTGCCACTCTGTGTTGTTTTCACTGGACAAAATGCCAAAATCAAATATAAAGTGTAGTGGTAAAGGTTCTGGAGGTAGGCCGCGGCGACAAGAATATGGGGAATTGGGATTTGAATACATCCAACATGGTAAATCGTACAACGCAAGGTGTAACTTCTGTGAGTCAGTCTTAAAAAATACGGCTATCAGCCGGCTAAAAATACACAGGTAATTTGCATTAACACTATGCATTTTCTGTTTGACGACATTGTATAGGTAATATTTTTTATAGAAAGTCTTGTGACAATCCTAAAAGCCGACAGATTCATCACAGTTCTGACAATGAAATTGAAGAGGTACAGGCTCAAGAAATACGATCCCAAGAGAAAGAACTACATACCCAAATGTTAACTTTACCAGAGAATCATAATAAAAATAATGAAAATGATGACCTATTAGATATATCTACAATGGAAGTACTTATAGTTGATGATATCAACATAGAAAACACTGATTTTACTGAATCATATATTGTAAATGATTTAGTAGTGGAGAACATATCTATTCCTAGAACACCTTCAAGCAGCACACATAAAAGCCATTGCAGAGTTCTTTTTTGCCTGCAATATTCCTTTTAACGTAATTGTGTCAAAATATTTTATCAATATGGGTACAAAACTTCGACCTGCCTATGCAAAAAAAATTCCAAATAGAAAGGCCCTTGCAACTCGCCTTCTTAACGCTACCTATAACCAGATTATTTCTGCTAGTCACTTGGAGCCTGATTCCGTAGTTTTAGTCGACGGTTGGAAGAATACTTCCAGCAATACTAAGACTGTAACCTGTAGTTTACATACAGTTGATGGTAAGTAATAATTTAAGAATTATGAACGCCGCAAATTATTGAATAATAAAATTGTTTTCAGGTCCAAAGGCTTTTCTCAATGCATGGGATGTGACAGGCGAACCAGAAACAGCTCATAAGCTGTGTACAATAATCTCCGAAGCAATTGATTTAGCCAAGGACACATATAACAGAAATATTTACGCTGTAGTGTCAGTTAACGCCAGTGCTATAGTAAAAATGGGTAAGGATATGAAACATTGTTTATGGCATTCTACTTGTAACAGTCACACGCCAAATCTGCTAGCAAAGGACATACAGGATATAAACTGCTCAAACAAAGTTACAATGATTTTAAAAGAATTCAAGAGATCAGATTTAGAGAAATCATTAGTTGACAAAGGAGGTTCAAGAATACAACTTCCATGCGAAACTCGTTGGTGTACGTATAGAGATACTTATAAATGTTTTTTAAACAATCTTCAGGCAGGAATAATAAAAAAATTAAACCAAATATTATCTCGATCATTTTCAAAGATGATTTTGTGGAGGAAGTTCGCAACAATCTCACTTTGTATGAGCCTATCTGTGACTTAATTAATAAGTGTCAGTCACAAAGCGCATCCATTGCAGATGCTGTGCATTACTGGTTGGAGTTGGAACGACCTGAAAATGTCCGTGAAAGGTTTTCTGAAAAACGATTCATTTCTTATTTAAGTCACTCTCCAATGTTGACTGTGATGAATGGGACATTTACAAACGAACTGTTAATATTTTCAACGTATTAAATGACAAAAATATAACACAACCTTTGCTGTACTGGCGTATGGCAGCAATGTATTGTAAAGAACTACCTAAGTTGGCCCTAAGACTTTTGCAAATACCTGCTTCTTCAGGTGAAATTTAACGTGTGTTTTCCAATTGGGGGTACATACATGGACCAATCCGTAATAGACTGTCGTTTGACAATTCAAAGAAGCTTGTACATGTATATTACAATCTAAAATTGAAAGATAATCCCATTTTAAATGAGGAAGATACTGATTTTGATGAGGGAGAAGATAACTAGCTAGAACATTAATGTAAATCAGGTTATTCTAGTCTTCCTGAAATACAGACTGTTCTTTGTTTCTTACATACTATTAAGAAAAAATGTTTTATTTTTGTTGATACGTTACATTTCATGAAAGAGAAAATGCTTTAGTTTTGTTAATAAAATATTTTGAGATATTAGTTTTTATAAAGGAGAAAATTTAATAGGTTTGTTAAAATACTATTTTTCCAAAGAGCTTGTTAATAAATTATTTTTCTCACTAAAGAAATTTATTTTATTGCATGGCTAGTTTTTTACCTTTTTTACATTTTTTACGGTTCTTACATGCTTTAGGCTGAGTAAATTACATATTTTACGTGTAAAAAACGTGTAAATTACGTCACGTAAATTACATTGCCAACCCTGGTGGTGCTGGGGAGCACTGAATTTAAATTGAAACTAGAGAACCATATTATAATAATGTTTAACCTTTAATTATTATACACCAAGTCTCTTTTCTTATATTTACAAACATTTATATATTTAGATTTACTTAACTAATTCTCAACAGCAAATAAACATTGTCAGCAGTTCACAACAGAATTTACAATCTATAACATTTCAATCTGTAAATATCAACACACTGGTGATGATATCAATTCAATGTCAATAATTACGTGACGGGCTTGACATTGCTTTACGTTAATGTTTCGTTAATATATTGTGTTGGTGGTATGCCCGCCAAACCCACCACCAAGCCCCCACCCACACCCCACCCATTACCTGACTGTTCCAAGGACGTCCTGCCTAGTCAACAAGCGACGTCGTGCCTACTCTGTTACACAGAAGCCTTGTGTATCTACAAACCTCATCTTACAGCTATGTATTGCAATGTAGATTTTCATTATATAACGCACGATGTTTGTGACTGGGGTGTACTGGACGACGCACTCACGTAAATTACACAATAACATTTCGTGTGATCGAAAAGTTGTTAGTACTTTTAATTTCCAATTTGATATCCACTGGAGCTGGCCTTATGGAATCGCTGTACCTGGAGCAATCAAATACAAACATGGGGTATTTTATAAAATCGATGTAATTCAAGGTAGGTGTTGATTCTCTACCAACATACAAATGCTCGATGTAATTTACTTGGTTAAAGTTCAGATTCATACCTTCTGTGGGGATCTGCTTATAATTTAAGTGAAGTTTTAAATCCTGAATGTATTTTCTAACGTTATTGTATCGATCCGTTACAAATCTTTCAATAATGGAGATAGCTTAAAATTATGGTTGGAAATAATTGTTACTACTCATCTATTGGAATTAATATTTTTGAGAAAACGTGTTACGGCTGCTATGAAAAATTCACAAGGTTTACCTGATTTTGGAGATATTATGAAAGCTACTAGTCTTTACAGAAAAGAGAACGACCCTCAAGAAGACACTATAAGAGACAGTTCTCCCATATATCAACCAGTAGTAAAACCAATTCTAAAAAAATAATCAGGCGCTAAGTCACGTCCTACTTCCATAATTTCAGGTTACGATATGCCACACATGATGCATAATAAGAAACTGAAAGTATGTACAAGTAACATCTAATGCAGCAGCCCGATTACTGAACATGTGAGAAATCCTGGTATAGTTACAGCAATTAGAACAATCTTGGAAGCAGACAGTTATGAAGCAAGAGCTCTAATTCAAGCCGGGTGGCATCATGCTACATACAATACAGTGCTGAAGGATGGCCGTTTTTGCCACTGCATACCTCCTTGCTACTAGTGTAATATTTTCAAATACTATAGAAGCGTGTTATTCCAGTTAATAACTAAAGTCCAGAGTGAAAGAAATTACTTTATTTTGATTGGAGCAGTCGACGCAGATAAAGCATTTAAGTTACATTGATCCATGGCGCTGCAGGTGAAACTTATCCACCTCAGCAAAGTTATACAGAAACAATTATTACAGTCGATTGCCCTAAATGAAAAGATCCTGATACCATATAGAAAATGGGAAACTTATGAATTACCAAATTTGAATAATTCAACGAAATGCTTGTAGTACATCAAAACATCCTCAAACACTGAACGACCTAGCTATTTTATTGTGATATTGCAAACGGATCGGTCGAATAACGTTAGAAAAAGATCAACAACTTTGATCATGTAGGCATTCGATATACAAGACTCCTCTTAATTCTCAACGAATCCCCACAGAAGACATATGGAAACATGACTGAATTTCAACGCTCATATGGTAGAAAACTCCAACTGTGTATTACAAAACTTTCGAAAAATATCCCATGTTTTTATTTGATTGCTCCAAGTACAGGGAATCCTAAAATCCATCTACGGTAGAAAGCAGAAAAGCCAGGAAGGTAATGTCAAAGACCTGAATAGAGCACTAGAAAGAGCGTGTGAGGTGTGCTTGAAGAGGAAACAGAAATGCGGCAGGTGCGCATTGGTGGAATGAATACATCGCCAATATCAGAATTGAATCTACGAAGGCGAGTAGGAATGTGGTGGAGCATATGTGTGGAAGTGAAAGGGTGTGGAATACTGTGGGGATAGAAGTCGTAGAAATTACGAAGTCAAGGGAGGATAAAGACAGGCTGTAGAAGCTTTTAAAACAACAAGAGTTAGGCACGTGGTGAAGCAATACCAGCGAGTGGTTTCCAACACCTCTCTAGGTTTCAAGGGGGTGTTTAGTGGCTAATCTCGACCTGGAGGGAAGGGGAGTCTGGTTTACAGCAACGTTAACAAGGGTAGGGCGGATACTGGATCCACCGGCTGCACTGTGAATTGCGCTGGCTCTTCACGATATTTCGACCTACTAAAATAGGCAAATACAAAAGCAGACAAGAATGGCATAGTGTCATTTCGATCGACACACTTTAGAGGGCAAAATAATAATTGAGAAGAAAAAACGCATGAACATTCGTTGCGAGTGCCGCCTATAGGATGTTTTAGGGACAACAAAGTAGGTGGAGTCTTACCTGGGTGCTGACTTGGCTGCGGCTGCACAGTGAACTACGCTGAACTACGAACTGAGAAGAATGTGGTCAATATTTGTTTAAACTACACTGCGGTGTCACCTCTGGAATTGTTGTGGTCATTGCGGTATGCCTTTATAGATAGATGTTGGCTGGCACTAATGACGGGGACGGATTCGTTGAGGGTGACCTACGTCCACAGCGCCGCGTAACAAAAACGAAGTTGATTTCGGTGCGGACCGTCATAACAATCGACACACATTTAAATTGCAACAGAAAATCCGAAAACATGACTACAAGGGTAAGGTTACGGAAGCAGGAACCAAAAATTATAGTAAAGACCAAAGAAGAAGAAAAGTGGACGGTCACTATCGTTCCGACGTGTGTTGTGTATACTGTACGACAAGATGCCACCGAAGGCTAGAGGTTAAGTTATGAAGAAGGCCTGCAAGGCCCAGAAGAACATCTCCGAGGGAGACAAAAAGAATGGCAGGATGAAGGAGAGCTACGCAATTTATATTTACCAAATACAGAAGCAAGTACATGCCGACCCCGTATCTCCAGCAAGGCCATAAGCATAATGGACAGCTTCGTCAACGACATATTGGAACGCAACACCGCCGAAGCCTCCAGGCTCGCTCATTACAACAACAGATCCACGATAACCAGCCGGTAGATCGAGACGGCTGTCAGGCACCTTCTGCTCGGTAAACTCGCCAAACACGCAGTCAGCGAAGTCACGAAGCCGATTATAAAGTACACCTGCTCGAAGTAAATAAATAAATGTGTTCCTTTAAATTATGTCGGATTAAATTAGACGGAAAACTTGGAGAGAAAAAAAGTCGGTTCTTTTCAGAGTCTAAAATTTACATACATTTCGTGATAAGTACGCTCGATCTGTAACCTAATCGCAATTAGCTATTGTTTGACCGACGCTACATTTCACCTATCAGAACCTTTTTTTTCTTCTCTATTATTATTTTGCTCCCTGAAGTGTGTCGATCGAAATGACACCACGCTCTTCTTGTCAGTTATTGTATTTGCCAATTTAAGTAATTAGAAATATGGTGAAGAACCAGCGTAGTTCACAGTGTAGCAGCCAAGTCAGCGCCCAGGTGAGACTCCGCCTACTTTGTTGTCCCTAAAAGGTCCTATACGCGGCACTCACAACGAACGTTCATACAATTTACTGGTAATTTCGCACAGACGTTACTACGGTTCTCACAGCGGAGCGTCTATTGCAGGTAACCGACCGTAGACTTCACGCTCGTTTTATTCTCTCGTCACTTTTGGATCCAGTATCCGCCCAACCCTTGTTAACGTTGCTCGACACCATAAAGAGTTAAGACCACAAATTTCTGCATTCCCCAACTTGACGGTTACTGTTCTCAGTGCTCTTCGTCCCACTAGCACTATACTTTCAGTTTTGTGAGGCTCAAGTCCTAGACCACTATTTCGCATCCAGTTTTCCACCCTTGCCACTGACCAGTTGATATTATTTTCTAGGTCACCCTTTTTTCCTCCGCTTACAATCACCGCCTAATGATCTGCATACCCTATAATAGCCGTGTTGTTTACGGACTCCAGACTAAAGATCTTATTGTAATACATGTTCGACAATGTTGGTCTTGGACTGACTCTGATGCACGCCACATCTATCATGCATCCGATATTTCTGTCCAATCAGTCCAATCAGTTGTCCAGGTAACTACAGACTATTTTCAGCAAATATGGCTCAACGTGCCTCTTTCTTGACACTTCGTATATGTCTCTCCATGGTGCTGTATCGAATACATTTTTTTACATCCAGTGTTACCAAGTCCAGAAACCTGTTTTTATTGCCTTCTTTCCTTGTCAAGTTCTGTACCTTTTTTACAGCATCCATCGTCGAACGCCTCTTTTTTAGTGTGTTATTTATTAGATATTCATATAATTTTGCTATTCCCTCTTCCAGGAATATAGTTCTATATGACTTCTTTTCTCCTGTTAACTGTGGCTTCTCCAATAACACGAATCGAGCAGTCTTTTATTCTGGCGAGAAACTTCCATCACTGATTAGTTTATTTATCAAACCTGACATATCTCCGATTCCTGTTCTGCTATTGCCTACCTTGATCAGTATAACATAAAGGCCTGCAATTTTACGGATTTCATTCTTCGGCCTGCTTCACTTCATGTATAGAGGGTAAAATATCTCCGACCTCTACTCTCGGCCATTTTTTGATTTCGTGTTTAGGGAACAATTCCTGGGCTATCTTATTTTGTACGTCTTCCCTTATTGTCATTAGTGTTCTTGTACCAATTTTACTTGTGACAATCTTCTACCCTAGTCGCCAAATATCATCATCTATTTCTTTAACAAAGAGAGTCCCAACCTGTTTCATTGCCTTTGTTATTGCTGTCTTTAATTTCTTTCTGCTTTCCCTGTATAAATCCTCTGCCTTCCTCTCTATCATTACTTGTGATGTTTTTTCCTATTGCTTCTAGTGGCGTTTCTTCCTGCCTTTGTAGATTCAATTCTGATTTTGGCGATGTATTCATTACACCAATGCGCACCCGACGCATTTCTGTTTCCTCATCAAGCACACCTCAAACGCTCTTTCTAGTGCTCTATTCTTTTGCTTTTCTTCTAGAAGTTTCCCTTTTTTTTCGTCATTTTCGTCTTTGATTGTTTCGGTTTGCTGGTCACTACTTAAGGGCTCAGGTTCTCGTCGTTCTGCACATGCTATCCTCTCACGTATCTCTGCAGATCTGACGAGCACATGGTTACGTCGATATATGACGATCCACCATTCTTTTTAAACGTTGTAAGTCTAGCATCATTCAGTATAATATAGTCCGCCTGGCACATCCATTCTATCAACACTTGTCTCCTTTTGTCTTCTCTTGTCCAGCCCCAACTATAGGCTTTCGCACTGAAATCCACCCCAATTAATATCTTCTACTTATGTTGCCTAACGTCTCTGTTGAAGAAGGTTGAAATTTCTAGAAGTTTTCTTCGCCAATTGCAGTTGTTACATAGCAGATATACAGAACTATGTGAATCATTTCAATTCATACATAGCCTTTACCCTCTCCCGTTCTGTATACTTATGTTTTGATAATCGTAATATATATCGCTGCATCTACATTTTCGCCTGTTACCCATTTGGCGTTTGCCCCAGCCATGCGATTGTTGGGTTCAGCTGTTATTGTTAACATGTCTTCCCAATTACATTAGTTTATTAATAAATCCAACGCCCCTTTCCCTCCTATCCACAATCACTTGAAGCACCTTCATTTTAATTATGTTAATCTTTCCGTATTCTCCTTTTCTAGCGCCTGTACATGTTCACTGTACTTAGCACAGTTCACAGAATCTGTCCTGTGCCCCTCAGCATCGCATAAATTGCATCGCTGCATATTTTCCCATTCCCTTCTGTTGTGACCTATCCCATGACATTTGTGGCATACTTCTTCTACGTCTTTTGTTTTGCATTCCTATGCTAATATGTCTATTTATAGCATCTATGGCACTTAGGAACTATATTAATTTCCTTACACGCCATCTATGCCATCCTTCTCCCAGTTTTTTACTCTTCAGCGACTGCTGGCTGCATCCTTTGCAAAGTAACAAACGCTTGTTTATATGCATTTTTGTTTACCTTATCTGATAAATTAACCTCTAGGCTTTCCTCCTGTCCTTATCTCACGGCCCTTTTTAGCACCTCTTGAAGTTAATTTTCATCAACTGCCTCATCTATATCGAGTAACATGACTGTCTCCCTTTTCTCTTTTATTTGAACTTTCACCACTCTTTTCAGCTTTGCAATATGTAGTTTTTTAAACACCTGCTTCTGTGCTTCATCCTTCCATCGTATCTTTATCTGTACGTTATTGCTGCCTATTTTTTGTTTTGTCAACTGTTATTCCCTCGGTGTTTACATCCATTTTAAGCCTCCTGATGATGTCCGCATAGGACTTTTCGGCTAGTGGTTTCAGAATTATTGTTTTTTTTCTTTCTGATTTTCATATCACCTTCCCATCTAATCGTTTTCTTACTGGCTCCCTTGTTCGTCTAAGCATTAGAATAAAATGGGAACCCCTAATGAAGAAACAACGAGTCACGTAATTGTTAAAAATTTTGGCCGTGGATCAAGTCAAGGCAAACCTAAATCAAGATGCGCAAACGCATCAAGAGCCACTACACCAAGGACTGCAAGAACGTAATATGGAAATCCAGTGATGTAACTGCGTGGGTCTTCATGCAGATAAAGCTTTAATGTTTAACATTGAATGCATGGTACTACATATTCACCCCAACAATGTTAAATTATTAAAGTTGATTACTATGAATAAAGCGGTTCTTATACCATGTAGAAAATGGGAAATGTATGTATTACCGAATCTCAATAATTCAACTTAAGGCTTGTGGTCCATTAAGACTTCCTCAAACACTGACCGAACTAGATTTGGTATTGTAAGATTTGAAACGGATCGATACAATAACGTTAGAAAATACATTCGAGATTTAAGACTTCACTTAAATCATAAGCAAATAGACATTATTACCATCCCTATTTCAGATAAGGTGTAGTTAAATTTTAATTTACAAACACGATTTGGTTTCTTTAAAGTTACAAGTATCTCCTGATCAAAACAAGACACTAATCAAACTAGGACATCATGCATTAGATATCGGGTTAACAGATAGCATCATGGATGACGTACTTGTTTACCATAACCATTTGGGCCACATATCAAACATCTAACTGAGGTTGGTAAAAGAAGTCCATGTCTTTGCTGTTCGGGTGATGATGATGTGATAACAACATCATCTATGTTTTTGCCTGTTGGCTTTTGCGTGTTTTACAATACACATCGTTAACTAAACTAAAACTTTCCTATATAAATACGGAGATATATCATACCTACTACCTCATTAACAGTATAAATATTAGTGTGTCAAGGTTGACGCAGTCATCAAAAAATTACCTGTTGAGCTGCACGTATCTGGTTACCAGGTCAGGTCAGGTCAGGCCAGAGGTCCAGGCACTCAACTCAAAGAACGTTTCACGAGAGGTGATCAAGGCATCAATAAGCTAGATCGTGCTTGTCTCTCGAAAAGCACGATCTAGAGGATTAATATTGTATAATCATGATGTATACCAAAAGTATAATACTTATAATGTGGTCACTTATGTTTAAATTTTTAAAATAAAAGACTTGAACAGTAGTATCTTTGTTTCAGTCATTGCGCGTAAGTTTTCTATCAATGGCTCTACGTCGATGGGAATATTTCCACCGTTAGTGTTAAAACCACACTTTTATTAATCTCTGCGCTTGCAAACTTTCACAGATTAACACTATACCAAACATAGAGCGTGGGTATAATAAGTTTCACTACTTTTCTGCTGTGAGTGGTGAAAAGAGTCGACTAGAAATAATTATTCCTGATGGTTCGTATGAAATCAGTGATATCGATAAATACATTCAGAATGAGCATTGCGTCATTATATTAAAGATAAACATCAGTACATTGCAGTAGAGAACAACATTGACGTGGCAAATCTGTTTTCGCTAAAAGCCAACAACAACACTTTAAAATATGAGATAACATGGCAGTATGACACATACTTTTCTATAGATGCTTTAATAGCACCAATATTGGGGTTTTCTAAACAACGTCTTACCGCTAGTAAACTCCATGTTTCCGATTTAGCGGTGGAAATTTTGTGAGTAAAAACGATTCGTTTAGAATGTAATATTGTGAATGGTCCTGACCACGACGGCAACCCTACGCATACAGTATATTAGTTTACTCCTATGGTAGATCCAGTTTATGCAGTTGATATAAATGTAAACATTGTCGATCAGAAACCGTTGTCGTTTCAATGTGAGGAGATTATTGTGATATTGGAATTGAGACAGAGACCACCATATTATGTTGATTATAAATTCTAGTAATCAAGCCGCTCCAGCTTCAGTATCTTCGGTACCTGCATCGAAGACGAATCTATCCTGGGAGCACATGCAGTATATAGATTCATTGGGTTACGATGTTAATCAAACTACATAGATTCGCAGACCCTCTGCACGACGAAGGGAAAGAAATACACTCATAGGCTTGGCATCTCTATTGTGTCGGCTTTCCCGCCTCTCTCTTAAGAATTGTGTTCGTTTTTGAGGTTTTTGTGTAATCAGCTCCAAGGTTTCGGGTGCTAATTAAAGTTTGTGAGTTTTTGTATGTATTTTGTGTGATACACATTTGTAGATGTCTTGTATGACGGTGGGGAATTCAGATATTGTCATCTATGTCTCGTGTTGTATGTACGGGTTGGTTCATTATGTTTTTGTTATATTATTACCAGTTGGTTTAAATTGTGTTTTTTGTATGGGTGCGGGGGTGTGATTTTGCGTGCTGATTTCTACAAGGATGAGTCTGATCTGAGTCTAGTTCATTGAGTGTTTTACGTCTCTTATATTTACATAATTTGAGATGCAGACGTCTAGTGTTGAAGGTGTGTTGTCTGAGTAAGCAAAATGGTTGTACGAAGTATTTGCAGAGTGGATTGTGTATGTATTGTGTAAAATACAGTTGTATAGTTTAAGGCCGTTACCTTCGTTTAGGCACAGTTCTAATTTGTGTTTGGCATTAAAGTTCCCTATTATAAGTGTTTTGTTTTGTAAGTTTAGATGGTATTGTTATTCTCGATTGTAATAATTGATTACTGCTGTGTTATGTTTTTGTATGGTGCGTGTTTCGAACAAGGCATTTGTGATGGAGTTCATTTTTGCTACCGAAAGATGCTGTATACTTTACATCTGGGGTGTTATGGAGATTATCGTGATTGTAGTATTGGAGTTTCGGTGTTCTTCGTGTTTCCTGTATGCAAATTATATCTGGTTGAATTTTTTCGGTTAAGATTTCGAGTTCGTTGAATTTGGTCTCCATGGTACAGGCATTCCAAGATTAAATTTATATGTTTTTGGGGATAAAGTTTAGCGACTTGAAGGATAATACTTAGTTTTCCTAAGTTTTATACGAAACATAGTGAGGATTTGGCTTAGGTCGCATATGTTACTGAGGATTTTTGGTTCATCATGTGGGATATTGGGAGCATTTGTCTTAGGTTGGATAGATGTATAAGATTATAGGTTGTGCGTTTGACTTGGGAAAGGTGTGAGATGGTTTTGTGTGTTATATTATTATGTTTTCCATATGATCCATATACTTGGTGTATACTGGGCACTTGCGGTAATTATCTGCATGAAGACCCAGGCAGTTACATCACTGGATTTCCATATTACGTTCTTGCAGTCCTTGGTGTAGTGGTTCTTGATGCGTTTGCGCATCTTGATTTAGGTTTGCCTTGACTTGATCCACGGCCAAAATTTTTAACAATTACGTGACTCGTTGTTTCTTCATTAGGGGTTCCCATTTTATTCTAATGCTTAGACGAACAAGGGAGTCAGTAAGAAAACGATTAGATGGGAAGGTGATATGAAAATCAGAAAAAAAAACAATAATTCTGAAACCACTAGCCGAAAAGTCCTATGCGGACATCATCAGGAGGCTTAAAATGGATGTAAACACCGAGGGAATAACAGTTGACAAAACAAAAAAATAGGCAGCAATAACGTACAGATAAAGATACGATGGAAGGATGAAGCACAGAAGCAGGTGTTTAAAAAACTACATATTGCAAAGCTGAAAAGAGTGGTGAAAGTTCAAATAAAAGAGAAAAGGGAGACAGTCATGTTACTCGATATAGATGAGGCAGTTGAGGAAAATTAACTTCAAGAGGTGCTAAAAAGAGCCGTGAAATAAGGACAGGAGGAAAGCCTAGAGGTTAATTTATCAGATAAGGTAAACAAAAATGCATATAAACAAGCGTTTGTTACTTTGCAAAGGATGCAGCCAGCAGTCGCTGAAGAGTAAAAAACTGGGAGAAGGATGGCATAGATGCGTGTAAGGAAATTAGTATAGTTCCTAAGTGCCATAGATGCTATAAATAGACATATTAGCATAGGAATGCAAAACAAAAGACGTAGAAGAAGTATGCCACAAATGTCATGGGATAGGTCACAACAGAAGGGAATGGGAAAATATGCAGCGATGCAATTTATGCGATGCTGAGGGGCACAGGACAGATTCTGTGAACTGTGCTAAGTACAGTGAACATGTACAGGCGCTAGAAAAGGAGAATACGGAAAGATTAACATAATTAAAATGAAGGTGCTTCAAGTGATTGTGGATAGGAGGGAAAGGGGCGTTGGATTTATTAATAAACTAATGTAATAGGGAAGACATGTTAACAATAACAGCTGAACCCAACAAGCGCATGGCTGTGGCAAACGCCAAATGGGTAACAGGCGAAAATGTAGATGCAGCGATATATATTACGATTATCAAAACATAAGTATACAGAACGGGAGAGGGTAAAGGCTATGTATGAATTGAAATGATTCACATAGTTCTGTATATCTGCTATGTAACAACTGCAATTGGCGAAGAAAACTTCTAGAAATTTCAACCTTCTTCAACAGAGACGTTAGGCAACATAAGTAGAAGATATTAATTGGGGTGGATTTCAGTGCGAAAGCCTATAGTTGGGGCTGGACAAGAGAAGACAAAAGGAGACAAGTGTTGATAGAATGGATGTGCCAGGCGGACTATATTATACTGAATGATGCTAGACTTACAACGTTTAAAAAGAATGGTGGATCGTCATATATCGACGTAACCATGTGCTCGTCAGATCTGCAGAGATACGTGAGAGGATAGCATGTGGAGAACGACGAGAACCTGTGCCCTTAAGTAGTGACCAGCAAACCGAAACAATCAAAGACGAAAATGACGAAAAAAAAAGGGAAACTTCTAGAAGAAAAGCAAAAGAATAGAGCACTAGAAAGAGCTTTTGAGGTGTGCTTGATGAGGAAACAGAAATGCGTCGGGTGCGCATTGGTGTAATGAATACATCGCCAAAATCAGAATTGAATCTACGAAGGCAGGAAGGAACGCCACTAGAAGCAATAGGAAAAAACATCACATAGAGAGGAAGGCACAGGATTTATACAGGGAAAGCAGAAAGAAATTAAAGACAGCAATAACAAAGGCAATGAAACAGGTTGGCACTCTCTTTGTTAAAGAAATAGATGATGATATTTGGCGACTAGGGTAGAAGATTGTCACAAGTAAAATTGGTACAAGAACACTAATGACAATAAGGGAAGACGTACAAAATAAGATAGCCCAGGAATTGTTCCCTAAACACGAAATCAAAAAATGGCCGAGAGTAGAGGTCGGAGATATTTTACCCTCTATACATGAAGTGAAGCAGGCCGAAGAATGAAATCCGTAAAATTGCAGGCCTTTATGTTATACTGATCAAGGTAGGCAATAGCAGAACAGGAATCGGAGATATGTCAGGTTTGATAAATAAACTAATCAGTGATGGAAGTTTCTCGCCAGAATAAAAGACTGCTCGATTCGTGTTATTGGAGAAGCCACAGTTAACAGGAGAAAAGAAGTCATATAGAACTATATTCCTGGAAGAGGGAATAGCAAAATTATATGAATATCTAATAAATAACACACTAAAAAAGAGGCGTTCGACGATGGATGCTGTAAAAAAGGTACAGAACATGACAAGGAAAGAAGGCAATAAAAACAGGTTTCTGGACTTGGTAACACTGGATGTAAAAAATGTATTCGATACAGCACCATGGAGAGACATATACGAAGTGTCAAGAAAGAGGCACGTTGAGCCATATTTGCTGAAAATAGTCTGTAGTTACCTGGACAACAGATTGGACTGATTGGACAGAAATATCGGATGCATGCTAGATGTGGCGTGCATCAGGGGTCAGTCATAGGACCAACATTGTCGAACATGTATTACAATAAGATCTTTAGTCTGGAGTCCGTAAACAACACGGCTATTATAGGGTATGCAGATCATTAGGCGGTGATTGTAAGCGGAGGAAAAAAGGGTGACCTAGAAAATAATATCAACTGGTCAGTGGCAAGGGTGGAAAACTGTATGCGAAATAGTGGTCTAGGACTTGAGCCTCACAAAACTGAAAGTATAGTGCTAGTGGGACGAAGAGCACTGAGAACAGTAACCGTCAAGTTGGGGAATGCAGAAATTTGTGGTCTTAACTCTTTATGGTGTCGAGCAACGTTAACAAGGGTTGGGCGGATACTGGATCCAAAAGTGACGAGAGAATAAAACGAGCGTGAAGTCTACGGTCGGTTACCTGCAATAGACGCTCCGCTGTGAGAACCGTAGTAACGTCTGTGCGAAATTACCAGTAAATTGTATGAACGTTCGTTGCGAGTGCCGCGTATAGGAACTTTTAGGGACAACAAAGTAGGCGGAGTCTCACCTGGGCGCTGACTTGGCTGCTACACTGTGAACTACGCAAGCTCTTCACCATATTTCTAGCTACTTAAATTGGCAAATACAATAACTGACAAGAAGAGCGTGGTGTCATTTCGATCGACACACTTCAGGGGGCAAAATAATAATAGAGAAGAAAAAAAAGGTTCTGATAGGTGAAATGTAGCGTCGGTCAAACAATAGCTAATTGCGATTAGGTTACAGATCGAGCGTACTTATCACGAAATGTATGTAAATTTGAGACCCTGAAAAGAACCGACTTTTTTTCTCTCCAAGTTTTCCGTCTAATTTAATCCGACATAATTTAAAGGAACACATTTATTTATTTACTTCGAGCAGGTGTACTTGATAACCGGCTTCGTGACTTCGCTGACTGCGTGTTTGGCGAGTTCACCGGGCAGAAGGTGCCTGACAGCGGTCTCGATCTAACGGCTAGTTATCGTGGATCTGTTGTTGTAATGAGCGAGCCTGAAGGCTTCGGCGGTGTTGCGCTCCAATATATGTCGTTGACGCAGCTGTCCATTTTGTTTGTAGCCTTACTGGAGTTACGGGTTCGGCATGTACTTGCTTCAGTATTTGGTAAATATAAATTGCGTAACTCTCCTTCATCCTGCCGTTCTTTTTGTCGCCCTCGGAGGGCCTTCTGGGCCTTGCAGGCCTTCTTAATCTTTACCTCTAGCCTTCGGTGGCATCTTGTCGTACAGTAAACAGAACAAACGTCGGAACGATAGTGACCGTCCGCTTTTCTTCTTCTTTGGTCTTTAACTATATTTTTTGGTTCCTGCTTCCGTAAACCTTACCCTTGTAGTCATGTTTTCGGATTTTTTGTTGCCCTTTAAATGTGTGTCGATTGTTATGACGGTCCGCACCGAAATCAACTTCGTTTTCGTTACGCGGCGCTGTGGACGTAGGTCACTCTCAACGAATCCGTCCCCGTCATTAGTGCCGGCCAACATCCATCTATAAAGTCATACTGCAATGGCCACAACACTTCCAGAGGTGACACGGCAGTGTATGTTTAAACAAATATTGACCACATTCTTCTCAGTTCGTAGTTCAGCGTAGTTACAATGCAGCCGCAGCCAAGTCAGCGCCCAGGTGAGACTCCACCTACTTTGCTGTCCCTAAAACATCCTATAGGCGGCACTCGCAACGAACGTTCATGCGTTCTTTCTTTTCAATTATTATTTTGCCCTCTAAAGTCTGTCGATCGAAATGACACTACGCCCTTCTTTCTGTTATTGTATTTGCCTATTTGAGTAGTTCGAAATATTGTGAAGAGCCAGCGTAGTTCACAGTGCAGCCGCAGTCAAGTCAGCGCCCACCTACTTTGTAGACCCTAAAACATCGCATAGGCGACACTCCCAACGAACATTCATACGATTTAGTGGTAATTTCACACAGACGTTACTCCGGTTCTCACGACGGAGCGTCTATTAAAAGTAACCAACCGTAGACTTCACGCTTGTTTTTTTCTCTCGTTACGTATGGATCCAGTATCCGCCCTACCCTTGTTAACGTTGCTGGAAACCAGACTTCCCTTCCCTCCAGGTCGAGATTATCCACTAAACATCCCCTTGAAACCTAGAGAGGTGTCGGAAACCACTCGCTGGCTGGTTAGGGACTTCACCACGTCCCTAACTCTTGTTGTTTTAAAAGATTCTACATCCTGTCTTTATCCTCTTTTGACTGCGTAATTTCTACGACTTCTATCCCCACAGTATTCCACACCCTTTCACTTCCACACATATGCTCCACAACATTCCTTCTCGCCTTCGTAGATTCAATTCTGATATTGGCGATGTTTGCATTCCACCAATGCGCACCTGCTGCCTTTCTGTTTCCTCTTGAAGCACACCTCACACGCTCTTTCTAGTGCTCTATTCATGTCTTTGACATTACCTTTGTGGCTTTTCTGCTTTCTACCGTAGATGGATCTTTGGATTCCCTGTACTTGGAGCAATCAAATAAAAACATGGGATATTTTTCGAAAGTTTTGTAATCCAAAGTTGGGGTTTTCTACCAACATATGAGCGTTGAAATTCAGTCACGTTTCTATATAGAAATAGTTGCTAGTCGCTGAAGAGTAAAAAACTGGGAGAAGGATGGCATAGATGCGTGTAAGGAAATTAGTATAGTTCCTAAGTGCCATAGATGCTATAAATAGACATATTAGCATAGGAATGCAAAACAAAAGACGTAGAAGAAGTATGCCACAAATGTCATGGGATAGGTCACAACAGAAGGGAATGGGAAAATATGCAGCGATGCAATTTATGCGATGCTGAGGGGCACAGGACAGATTCTGTGAACTGTGCTAAGTACAGTGAACATGTACAGGCGCTAGAAAAGGAGAATACGGAAAGATTAACATAATTAAAATGAAGGTGCTTCAAGTGATTGTGGATAGGAGGGAAAGGGGCGTTGGATTTATTAATAAACTAATGTAATAGGGAAGACATGTTAACAATAACAGCTGAACCCAACAAGCGCATGGCTGTGGCAAACGCCAAATGGGTAACAGGCGAAAATGTAGATGCAGCGATATATATTACGATTATCAAAACATAAGTATACAGAACGGGAGAGGGTAAAGGCTATGTATGAATTGAAATGATTCACATATTTCTGTATATCTGCTATGTAACAACTGCAATTGGCGAAGAAAACTTCTAGAAATTTCAACCTTCTTCAACAGAGACGTTAGGCAACATAAGTAGAAGATATTAATTGGGGTGGATTTCAGTGCGAAAGCCTATAGTTGGGGCTGGACAAGAGAAGACAAAAGGAGACAAGTGTTGATAGAATGGTTGTGCCAGGCGGACTATATTATACTGAATGATGCTAGACTTACAACGTTTAAAAAGAATGGTGGATCGTCATATATCGACGTAACCATGTGCTCGTCAGATCTGCAGAGATACGTGAGAGGATAGCATGTGGAGAACGACGCGAACCTGTGCCCTTAAGTAGTGACCAGCAAACCGAAACAATCAAAGACGAAAATGACGAAAAAAAAAGGGAAACTTCTAGAAGAAAAGCAAAAGAATAGAGCACTAGAAAGAGCTTTTGAGGTGTGCTTGATGAGGAAACAGAAATGCGTCGGGTGCGCATTGGTGTAATGAATACATCGCCAAAATCAGAATTGAATCTACGAAGGCAGGAAGGAACGCCACTAGAAGCAATAGGAAAAAACATCACAAGTAATGATAGAGAGGAAGGCACAGGATTTATACAGGAAAAGCAGAAAGAAATTAAAGACAGCAATAACAAAGGCAATGAAACAGGTTGGCACTCTCTTTGTTAAAGAAATAGATGATGATATTTGGCGACTAGGGTAGAAGATTGTCACAAGTAAAATTGGTACAAGAACACTAATGACAATAAGGGAAGACGTACAAAATAAGATAGCCCAGGAATTGTTCCCTAAACACGAAATCAAAAAATGGCCGAGAGTAGAGGTCGGAGATATTTTACCCTCTATACATGAAGTGAAGCAGGCCGAAGAATGAAATCCGTAAAATTGCAGGCCTTTATGTTATACTGATCAAGGTAGGCAATAGCAGAACAGGAATCGGAGATATGTCAGGTTTGATAAATAAACTAATCAGTGATGGAAGTTTCTCGCCAGAATAAAAGACTGCTCGATTCGTGTTATTGGAGAAGCCACAGTTAACAGGAGAAAAGAAGTCATATAGAACTATATTCCTGGAAGAGGGAATAGCAAAATTATATGAATATCTAATAAATAACACACTAAAAAAGAGGCGTTCGACGATGGATGCTGTAAAAAAGGTACAGAACATGACAAGGAAAGAAGGCAATAAAAACAGGTTTCTGGACTTGGTAACACTGGATGTAAAAAATGTATTCGATACAGCACCATGGAGAGACATATACGAAGTGTCAAGAAAGAGGCACGTTGAGCCATATTTGCTGAAAATAGTCTGTAGTTACCTGGACAACAGATTGGACTGATTGGACAGAAATATCGGATGCATGCTAGATGTGGCGTGCATCAGGGGTCAGTCATAGGACCAACATTGTCGAACATGTATTACAATAAGATCTTTAGTCTGGAGTCCGTAAACAACACGGCTATTATAGGGTATGCAGATCATTAGGCGGTGATTGTAAGCGGAGGAAAAATAATATCAACTGGTCAGTGGCAAGGGTGGAAAACTGTATGCGAAATAGTGGTCTAGGACTTGAGCCTCACAAAACTGAAAGTATAGTGCTAGTGGGACGAAGAGCACTGAGAACAGTAACCGTCAAGTTGGGGAATGCAGAAATTTGTGGTCTTAACTCTTTATGGTGTCGAGCAACGTTAACAAGGGTTGGGCGGATACTGGATCCAAAAGTGACGAGAGAATAAAACGAGCGTGAAGTCTACGGTCGGTTACCTGCAATAGACGCTCCGCTGTGAGAACCGTAGTAACGTCTGTGCGAAATTACCAGTAAATTGTATGAACGTTCGTTGCGAGTGCCGCGTATAGGAACTTTTAGGGACAACAAAGTAGGCGGAGTCTCACCTGGGCGCTGACTTGGCTGCTACACTGTGAACTACGCTGGCTCTTCACCATATTTCTAGCTACTTAAATTGGCAAATACAATAACTGACAAGAAGAGCGTGGTGTCATTTCGATCGACACACTTCAGGGGGCAAAATAATAATAGAGAAGAAAAAAAGGTTCTGATAGGTGAAATGTAGCGTCGGTCAAACAATAGCTAATTGCGATTAGGTTACAGATCGAGCGTACTTATCACGAAATGTATGTAAATTTGAGACCCTGAAAAGAACCGACTTTTTTTCTCTCCAAGTTTTCCGTCTAATTTAATCCGACATAATTTAAAGGAACACATTTATTTATTTACTTCGAGCAGGTGTACTTGATAACCGGCTTCGTGACTTCGCTGACTGCGTGTTTGGCGAGTTCACCGGGCAGAAGGTGCCTGACAGCGGTCTCGATCTAACGGCTAGTTATCGTGGATCTGTTGTTGTAATGAGCGAGCCTGAAGGCTTCGGCGGTGTTGCGCTCCAATATATGTCGTTGACGCAGCTGTCCATTTTGTTTGTAGCCTTACTGGAGTTACGGGGTCGGCATGTACTTGCTTCAGTATTTGGTAAATATAAATTGCGTAACTCTCCTTCATCCTGCCGTTCTTTTTGTCGCCCTCGGAGGGCCTTCTGGGCCTTGCAGGCCTTCTTAATCTTTACCTCTAGCCTTCGGTGGCATCTTGTCGTACAGTAAACAGAACAAACGTCGGAACGATAGTGACCGTCCGCTTTTCTTCTTCTTTGGTCTTTAACTATATTTTTTGGTTCCTGCTTCCGTAAACCTTACCCTTGTAGTCATGTTTTCGGATTTTTTGTTGCCCTTTAAATGTGTGTCGATTGTTATGACGGTCCGCACCGAAATCAACTTCGTTTTTGTTACGCGGCGCTGTGGACGTAGGTCACTCTCAACGAATCCGTCCCCGTCATTAGTGCCGGCCAACATCCATCTATAAAGTCATACTGCAATGGCCACAACACTTCCAGAGGTGACACGGCAGTGTATGTTTAAACAAATATTGACCACATTCTTCTCAGTTCGTAGTTCAGCGTAGTTACAATGCAGCCGCAGCCAAGTCAGCGCCCAGGTGAGACTCCACCTACTTTGCTGTCCCTAAAACATCCTATAGGCGGCACTCGCAACGAACGTTCATGCGTTCTTTCTTTTCAATTATTATTTTGCCCTCTAAAGTCTGTCGATCGAAATGACACTACGCCCTTCTTTCTGTTATTGTATTTGCCTATTTGAGTAGTTCGAAATATTGTGAAGAGCCAGCGTAGTTCACAGTGCAGCCGCAGTCAAGTCAGCGCCCACCTACTTTGTAGACCCTAAAACATCGTATAGGCGACACTCCCAACGAACATTCATACGATTTAGTGGTAATTTCACACAGACGTTACTCCGGTTCTCACGACGGAGCGTCTATTAAAAGTAACCAACCGTAGACTTCACGCTTGTTTTTTTCTCTCGTTACGTATGGATCCAGTATCCGCCCTACCCTTGTTAACGTTGCTGGAAACCAGACTTCCCTTCCCTCCAGGTCGAGATTATCCACTAAACATCCCCTTGAAACCTAGAGAGGTGTCGGAAACCACTCGCTGGCATTGCTTCACCACGTCCCTAACTCTTGTTGTTTTAAAAGATTCTACATCCTGTCTTTATCCTCTTTTGACTGCGTAATTTCTACGACTTCTATCCCCACAGTATTCCACACCCTTTCACTTCCACACATATGCTCCACAACATTCCTTCTCGCCTTCGTAGATTCAATTCTGATATTGGCGATGTTTGCATTCCACCAATGCGCACCTGCTGCCTTTCTGTTTCCTCTTGAAGCACACCTCACACGCTCTTTCTAGTGCTCTATTCATGTCTTTGACACTACCTTTGTGGCTTTTCTGCTTTCTACCGTAGATGGATCTTTGGATTCCCTGTACTTGGAGCAATCAAATAAAAACATGGGATATTTTTCGAAAGTTTTGTAATCCAAAGTTGGGGTTTTCTACCAACATATGAGCGTTGAAATTCAGTCACGTTTCTATATAGAAACGTGACTGAATTTCAACGCTCATATGTTGGTAGAAAACCCCAACTTTGGATTACAAAACTTTCGAAAAATATCCCATGTTTTTATTTGATTGCTCCAAGTACTGGGAATCCAAAGATCCATCTACGGTAGAAAGCAGAAAAGCCACAAAGGTAGTGCCATATGCCTTCTGTGGGGATTCGTTGAGAATTTAAGAGGAGTCTTATATATCCAATGCCTACATGATCAAAGTTGTTGATGTTTTTCTAACGGTATTCGATCGATCCGTTTGCAATATCACAATAAAATAGCTAGGTCGTTCAGTGTTTGAGGATGTTTTGATGGACCACAAGCATTTCGTTGAATTATTCAAATTCGGTAATTCATACGTTTCCCATTTTCTATATGGTATCAGGATCTTTTCATTTAGGGCAATCGACTGTAATAATTGTTTCTGTATAACTTTGCTGAGGTGGATAAGTTTCACCTGCAGCGCCATGGATCAATGTAACTTTAATGCTTTATCAGCGTCGACTGCTCCAATCAAAATAAAGTAATTTCTTTCGCTCTGGGCTTTAGTTATTAGCTGTAAAAACACGCTTCTATAGTATTTGAAAATATTACACTAGCAGCAAGGAGGTATGCAGTAGCAAAAACGTCCATCCTTTAGCATTGTATTGTATGTAGCATGATGCCACCCGGCTTGAATTAGAGCTTTTGCTTCATAACTGTTTGCTTCCAAGAGTGTTCGATTTGCTGTAACTATACCGGTATTTCTTGTGAGAAATACTGGTTCAGTAATCGGGCTGCTGCATTAGATGTTACTTGTACATACTTTCATTTTCTTATTATGCATCATGTGTGGCATACCGTAACCTGAAGTTATGGAAATAGGACGTGACTTAGCGCCTGCTTATTTTTTTATAATTGGTTTTACTACTGGTTGATATATGGGAGAACTGTTTCTTATAGTGTCTTCTTGAGGATCGTTATCTTTTCTGTAAAGGCTAGTAGATTTCATGATATCTGCAAAATCAAGTAAACCTTGTGAATTTTTCATAGCAGCCGTAACACGTTTTCTCAAAAATATTAATTCCAATAGATGAGTAGTAACAAAAGTTCCAACCATAATTTGAAAGCTATCCCCATTATTGAAAAATTTGTAACGGATCGATACAATAACGTTAGAAAATACATTCAAGATTTAAGACTTCACTTAAATTATAAGCAAATCCCCACAGAAGGTATGAATCTGAACTTTAACCAAGTAACATATATCGAGCGTTCGTATGTTGGTAGAGAATCAACACCTACCTTGAATTACAACGATTTTATAAAATACCCCATGTTTGTAATTGATAGCTCCAGGTACAGCGATTCCATAAGGCCAGCTCCGGTGGATATCAAATTGGAAATTAAAAGTACTAACAACTTTTTGACCACACTAAATGTTATTGTGTAATTTACGTGAGTGCGTCGTCCAGTACGCCCGGTCACAAACATCGTGCATATATAAAGAAAATCTACATTGCCATACATAGCTTTAAGATGAGGTTTGTAGATACACAAGGCTTCTGTGTAACAGAGTAGGCACCCAAAGAAGTAGTAATTTATAATAATTATGAATCTGCACATTATATGTTTAAGACAGCGAAACCGCTAGGTTTATTCAATGCAAAATAGTTAAATATATCAAGTTGCTACAAAAAACACAGCATTTGGATTATAATTGTGGTAACGTTACTTCAGAAGAATTGCACAGAATAATATAAGAACTTAATATCGAAGAGTGGGTAGATAGAGTTTACGCAAAAGGTGTTATCATGAAAAGGTATATTAAAGAGGTGTTATTGAAATGTGATTACAGCGGGAATGTTATAAATTTGAAAAACGATGATGGTTGCCGAAACTTGTAGCAGACCATCCAATACGTTGTTGATTTTGATAAGTGAAAATGTATTTGTGGTATTAGAAATTGTATGCTATTATTTACTTAAATTGTAAACTTGTTACATAAATAAAAGAACCATTGTAAAAGTAACATGTGTTTATTAGTTTTATTTTAAAAGACATTTATTAATATTCATCTCCAGTCACAAAAGACGTTCCAACCTCAATCTACTTACGCCTTCTGCAAAGTCCAATTCTGCAACTCTAAATTCCCTCGATATCTATCTAGATATTTACATAATTAGTTGAAACTGTAACATTCTTTTGTTGAATGATTTCATTTGTTTTCTTTCTTTATTTTGAAGCTTATACAACCCAAACAATTCCAAGTTCATTTCAATTGCATCATGTTTAGCTGAAGCAACTTCAATGAGCTGCAAAAATACATGTTTCATAGTTTCAATGGATTTCTTCTATGTTACTGTTATTCGTATTAATTCGATAAGTAGCCATTCTATTTTGAAAGCTTCATTTATTCATAAGCACTTTTTCAACTACCCACGATTCACATACTTTTAATTTGTATCCTTCATTGCGCAGATTTCCAGAGCACACACTGCTTTTCACCTGTAGCGAGCACGATTCACAATACTTCATATGATTTTCTTTGTGACAATGAAGGTTGCTTAACTACTAAAATAAAAAACAACATTTTCCGGGATAAACATTTATTAACAAACATTATTTGAGATAATTATTTTCCAATGAACTGTTACAGTTAACACAAAAGTATATTAACATATTTGTTATTATTATACGGTTAGACATATGAGAGAACCAGTTGATATATATACATATATATATATATATATATATATATATATATATATATATATATATATATATATATATATATATATATATATATATATTGATGTGGTTTCTATAAGGGGGTCACATATACATATATACACATACATACAAGCCAACAACACACTCTTTAAAACACCCCATACAAAGCCTAAAACAAATAATCATACTAAACACAAACAAGAACTTACCTTTGGTGTATGCAATGTTTATGCACATGGAGAAACTAAATTTCACAGATATGTATGTGTCAGAGAAAATAGGGCAATGGTAAAATTAGTTTATAAGGAGTGAAAGTCATATCAAAGACAGAATGGACTACAGGAAGTGATATAACATATATAAAGTATCTATGTGTATAAACTCTAAAACTCTTGAGAATGTAAATATGTTGTATTTATTATTATTGTTTACTAGATGTTATTGTTTATTAGAATTAAGAATTTTAGATTTGTAAGGTTAGTGTTGGATAATTTACGAAATGTCATAACCTAGATGTAAGTCAGCTGTTTTTATTTAGGACAAACGTCAAACCGGCAACAAAATTATAGTTAGGTTAACAGATGAGAACCACATGTCACACTGACAGAAATTGTAAAATGTAGGTTAGATAATCTGTCAAGAATCAACAATGCTAAATCACATATCCGAGGAGATGATAAAAAAGTATTATTGTATAAAATTTGTTATAATTTTTGATTTGCAAGAAGGCAGATAGCAGTTTTTTAATTAGTTACGCTGGTTACGAAGAAAATAATAATCAGAGGGGAACATTTTGATAAAAGTATCAGATTGAAAATTTTTGATATGAAAAAAGATTGAAATTGTCTTGAAATTATTAGATGGGAATTTTTGGTAATAAGGATATAGTTTGAAAATTGAAATCTAATCGTACAAACTGTGCTTTGGTTTTGTACGACAAATTCAAGATACTTGCAGAGGCAGGGGGGCCATCTTTTGGCTGTAACTGATAGTAAGCGTGGAATTCTGTGTCTATTGACTAAGTGCCACAATACGGTGGAATAAATGCAAACATCAGTAGGTGACGGTTCCGTTTAAAAAAATTTATTTTTCTTTTTAATGTGTAAAATTCAAATAGATTAAAATAATACATAAGGTTTAGGTTTTTGTCATATATGTTAATTTAATAAATATTTAAGTTCTGCGAGCGTATAAGGGCCTTTGCTTTATTTTCTTTAACATATATTTATAAGTATTTTGAGTAAAGATCACAGGGAAAAATTTAATCATACTTTTGGAAATAATATTAACTTCGTAGAACCTGAACCCACTTGCTGAAAAAAGCACCCTGAGTAAGTTCATTTCATCCATGCTATAAATTTATTTAGGTCTCGGGCTGCAGTAAAAGGGCAGTGGATACATCAAGGTGTAAGTCAAATACTTATATACTTAATACATTTACAACACTTCACATAAGACATTAAATATATATATATATATATATATATATATATATATATATATATATATATATATATATATATATATATATATATATATATATATATATATATATATATATATATATATATATATATATATATATATATATATACTGTTATTCTCATATGTCTAACCGTATAATAATAACAATATGTTAATATACTTTTGTGTTAAGTGTAACAGTTCATTGGAAAATAATTATCTCATATAATGTTTGTTAATAAATGTTTAACCGGAAAATGTTGTTTTTTTATTTTATTAGTTAAGCAACCTTCATTGTCTTATGACAATCATATGAAGTATTGTGAATCGTGGTCGCTACAAGTGAAAAGTAGTGTGTGCTCTGGACATCTGCGCAGTGAAGGCCACAAATTAAAAGTATGTCAATCGTGGGTAGTTGAAAAAGTGCTTTAGAATGAATGAAGCGTTCAAAATAGAATGGCTACTTATCGTATTAATACGGATAACAGTAACATAGAAGAAATCCATTGAAACTATGAAACATGTATTGTTTCAGCTCATTGAAGCTGCTTCAGCTAAACATGATGCAATTGAAATAAACTTGGAATTGTTTGGGTTGTATAAGCTTCAAAATAAAGAAAGAAAACACATGAAATCATTCACAAAAAACGTTACAGTTTCAACTAATTATGTAACTATCTATCTATCGAGGGAATTTAGAGTTGCAGAATTGGAGTTTGCAGAAGGCGTGAGTAGATTGATGTTGGAACGTCTTTTGTGACTGGAGATGAAAATTAAAATGTCTTTTAAAATAAAACTAATAAATACATTTTTAATATATTTTAATATTTTCTCTGGCTTCAATGTGAAGCCAGTCTCTCTCTAATAAAACGAATGACAAATCCTTGAACAGAACGTCCTCAACTCCTGACCGTTTTGGTTAAGTGAAACCACTTAACGAAAAAAATTATGGACGCAGGAAGTGCGTTATGGTAGTGAATTTTCATAAAAATGTTTTTAATAACAAATATGTGTGTTTTTTTTAAGAAAGCAGGCATCAAATTTGGTTACCAGTATAACCTATATAGTGAAAACAATGTGGCATGTTTCATCAAAATAACTTTATTGTGTGAAAATGCACAAAAATATCCAAAAGTAAACTTAAATTGTTCCCGAAAAAACACGTTTCTATTCAACCTTATAGGTTAATAGCAAATTGAGCTGTTCAAATATGTAACATTTGATCAAAATTCGCTACCATAACGCACTTGCTGCGTCCAGAATTTCTTTGCTTACAAACATGCATGCAATAACATAAGGCGTGTTTGAAAAAAAGGAAACCCAACCTACCTTGGATTACAAAACCTTCGCAAAATATCCTATAATTCTAATTCATCCAAGTACAGCGAATCCATAAAGCTATCTACGGTGGATATAAAATTGAAAATGGAAAGCACTAACAACATTCGAAGCTTTTCGATAAATTCGGACGTTCTACAAATTTAAAACATCTAAACAGAATTGTTCAAAAACAAATGTCTCCGAAAAGTCTATAATGACGCTGTTTTACAAAAATATAAGTTTAGTAAGATCCTAGTAAACGTTCAGATTCTGTAAATAAATTTTTTTAAGATAATTTGAAAATTGTGTTTTAACATTAAGCCTACAACCGATTTTCACTTAACTAGTGTTAAGTAAACATCAATTAGTCTCGAAACGCATATCAAGAAGTACATACAAATCAAACTTCGCAAAATATCCCATATTTCTAATTTATCCAAGTACAGCAAATCCATAAAGTGGATATCAAATTGAAAATGGAAAGCACTAACAACATTCGAAGCCTTTCGATAAATTGGGACGTTCTACAAATTTAAAACATCTAAACAAAATTGTTCAAAGACAAATGTTTCCGAAGAGTCTATAGTGACGTTATTTAAAAAAATATAAGTTTAGTAAGATCCTATTGAACCTTCAGATTTTGTAAATATTTTTTTTAGATTATTTGAAAATTGTTTTTTAACATTAAGCCTACAATCGATTTTCACTTAACTAGTATTAAGTAAACATCAATTAGTCTCGAAACGCATATACAGAAGTACATACACATCAAATTGCATCTACTCTTAACGCAAATACAAAAAAGACTTCTGCTAACATGGATTTTGTGGATACCACAATATCTAAACTCAGAAAAGACTTTACAGATCAGCAATTTTCAAAACTCGGAATGATATGAAACATACCTTTGCTATTAAAGATGACGTGAATGAAGCAGTCGCCACAATTGAAAATAAACTTTAAAACATTTTTGTTAATAAAATAGAAGTTTTGTTCAAGAAGCAGTGGCAGCAGTTTGGGTTATAGTGGAGAAACGCATAGCGAAAATGGAGTTTAGTTGGATTCAAATAAAAGAGTAAAGAAAAAAATTAAGAAAAACCTACTTAAGATTTTCGAAAAATATATTTTATATTTAAGCTTGACAGAGCAGCGCATGACGGAGCTCTACATCGTTTATACAAACGCTTAGACTTAACTAACGAAGAAATTCAAGATGATAAAAGGAGGTATCCACAAACAGAAGGTTTGCTAGAATTGGTCTTTAATTAAAGACTTAAGGCATATACTTATAACGACCCTCAACACTATAGAGATGTTCTAGAATCAAAAAGTTAGTTTAATTGAAGAAGTAGTTTGCCATGATGCTTTCGGATCCGCTGACTCTCAGTCTGCATTCTTGGTATGCTACATTGTTGTAATAATAGCCCGTTGTTATGGCCCCATCTATCTCGTGTAACAAAAACGAAGTCGATTTCGGTGCGGAAGAGTCGGTCCAACGTTATTCACCGTATACTTTTGGGTTTCTTTTTCTGGCGTTGCCCTAAGCTACAGTATTTTAAACTTTGTAATTTTTCCGGTTCCTGTATATATTCTATCTACATTATCATTACCAGTCCACCAACAATTACTTACACCGTCTCCTCAGGTTTTTCCCTGAGGATTCATTTCCTCGATACTGTTTTTAGCTTAATCCCACAAAATGTCTGCTGTCACGAAATCAATTATAAAGGTTCATGCCGCTTTATTACCCCAAAAAAAGCTTGCCGTAATTTCATCATCATATTTCGATGTGGGCCTTAAAACCTCAGAGATTAAAACAGTTCCGTCGACCCCAAAGTCCAACAGAACCCCAACAAAATACCCTACCAAACCTTCATAAAGAAGTCATGACGCGTCTTCAGGTCCGATAGTATCAACTTCAAACCGCTACGTCCAGTCTTCTACTGGACGATCCAATTGATAGGAACGATACAATAGATGAGAATGGTCCACCCCTGCAAATAGTTTCCAAAACCAAGTCCAGTCAAGATCTCCGAAAAACACATTTTTCTCAGCCCTGAACTAGCCACTCCTCTTTCGCACAAATACCTGAGTAAGCTTCTCAAAAGTCTGCTCCACCAATTGATCTCCATGGTAAGAGCCATTGGAAAAATCTGGCCAACTAAAACGCAGGAGAAAAATAAATTTCACCATAGCCAAAAATCTCAACGATTTTTGGTTGCCCAAGACTACCTTGAGGCAACCTAGCTCATGACACAGATGGACCCCAATATCACACATACCAACTCCAGGAGGAAAACTAACCTCACACGAAAGGAACTGACTTCCGATTAGCATCCACCGAATGAAATACTTCAAAACCAAACCCCTCATGCCGCTTGATCAATGATTAACCTACCGCGCTCTGAAAAGAGAATCTTCGACGTGGTGACTGTCTGCGATTTAATTATCACAGTAAAGTCACTACGCATAAAATAAGAGCCAAACCAATGCGATCGCTTCCAAAGGTTTTGTCATTCTTAACTTCCTGCAAGGGCAAATTTTGCTGTGTAAAGTGCGGTCAAAACCACGAGACCGCCAAATGTAAAACAGTCCCTGGCTTTTGCTGTAACTGCAAACGTGAGCATACAGGCTGTCCCTTTTACCCAAAATCAGGAAAACCACGAACAACAAAAGCCCAGGGTTTCACATGCAAAGGCTACTTTGGCTAATACCACCACCCACAAATCTTTTATTCAAACTGCTCCTACTCGCATAAATAACTCCCTCGCATCCCACAAGCTTTTTCTAATAATAAGACTACAGTAGACAGAGATTTCCTTGTCTACTGTAGTGTAATTATTATACTATTATCATAACCCGATTATGATGCTATTAGGAAAGATAGTCTGCAATGCAGCACCCAACCGCAAGCAGAAGAAGTTGAGACATGACTAAGGCCAAGCCGCTTATAGAATCATGCATAAAACTCAATGACGAGAACGGAACCTCGTCATCGTTTTTAGGGGCCATCAGAATAACCTAAAACCTCAACTAATTAAGCAAGATAAAAGACCTTCACAGCATTAGAATAAAATGGGAACCCCTAATGAAGAAACAACAAGTCACGTAATTGTCAAACATTTTAGCCATGGAGCAAGTTAATGCAAACATAAATTAAGATACACAAATGCATCAAAACCACCACACCAAGGACTTTAAAAACGTGATATTGAAGTCCAGTGATGTGACTGCCTGGGTCTTCATGCAGATAACTACCGCAAGTGCCCAGTATACACCAAGTATATGGATCAGTTGGTGAAAACAAATCAATACTACACACAAAACCATCTCACCTTTCCCAAGTCAAACACACAACTCACACAAATCTGATACATCTATCCAACCTAAGACAAATGCTCCCACATGTGGCAATTTAGCACACTACTCAACGAACCAAAAATCCACAGTACATATGCGACCTGAGCCAAATCCTCACTATGTTTCGTGACATTGCCATGTCAGACTTAGGAAAACTGAGTATTATCCATCAATTCGCTAAAATTTATCCCTAAAAACAGGAAAATTTAATCTTGGAATGCCTGTGCCATGGAGAACACATTCAGCGAACCCGAAATCTTAACCGAAAAAATTCAACCAGATATAATCTGCATACAGAATACACACCTAACACGAAGAATACCAAAACTACGATACTACGATAACGATATTCTCCGTAACACCCCATATGTAATGTAAACAGCATCTTCCGGTAGCAAAAATTAATATCATCACAAACGCGTTGTTCTAAACACTCACCATACAAAAACATAACACACAGTAATCAATTGTTACAACAAAACGGTACGCCCACCTAACATCTACGATCTAAACTCACAAAACAAAACACTCATAATAGGGGACTTCAATGCCAAACACAAATTGGAACTGTGTCTATAACGAAGGTAACGGCCTTAATCTAAACAACTGTATTTTACACAATACATTCACACTCCACTATCCAAATAATTCATACAGCCATTTTGCTTACTCAGACGACACACCTTCAACACTAGACATCTCAAATAATGTAAATATAAGAGACGTAAAACGCTTAATGAACTAGACTCAGATCAACTCCCCATCCTTGTAGAAATCAACACGCAAAATCACACACCCGCACCCATACAAAAAACACAATTTAAAATCAACCGGAAACAATATTTAAAAAATCATAATAAACACAAGACATAGATGACAATATTCGCAAAAAAGAAGGTAAAAACCGAAATATTGCTGAAGTTTCAGCGAGAAATGGAAGAGGAAATGTCAACATCCCAGTGGACAAAGAAGCTAATTACATATATACAGACATGGATATCGAGACAGCATAGGGGGGTGGGTTATTATTTTACCCAATTTCTGTCAGCTCATGGACGTTTCAGGTCTTACCAAAGTAAAACAAAAATAGTCAACATATAAGAATGTACGTTTTGTGGTGACAGAGATACGCCAGAGCACACCGTTTTTGAGTGCGTAAGATGTCCGCAAATAAGAGAACAAATGCATAAAAGATTGGCAGAAATGTAACAGCAGATAATGTGGTGGAGCATATGCTGGGAAGTAAAAGGTTGTGGAATACTGTGGGGTACTATAGGGGTAGTAGAAATAAGGAGGATGCAGACATGATATAGAAGTTTTTAAAACACTAAGAGTTAGGGACGTGGTGAACCAATGCCAGCGAGTGGTTTCCGCCACCTCTCTAGTTTTCAAGGGGGTGTTTAGTGGGTAGTCTCGACCTGGAGAGAAAAAACAAGCGTGAAGTCTACGTTTGGTTACCTGTAATGGACGCTTCGTCGTGACAACCGGAGTAACGTCTGTGCGAAATTAATTAAAAGTTGAAATGATTGGGTGATTTGTGTCACATGACAAACAAATAACAAAATTTAAATTGATGTAAGAACTGTCAAAAAAATTTCGTAAAAATACTATACGCCATTTTGAAACATCATTAGAAAACTAGTATGCAACGTTTCAGAAATCTACTAGCATTTGAAAATTGTTTCAGGCTGCGTTCACCCAAGTAAACAGTTTACGTTTGTGTTAGCTAACAGTTTAACAAATTATGTGTTCAGGTGAACCTGTCACTAATGTCAAGAGTCAAATCAACTTTAACTTCATTAAAAATGTTTATATCGATTAACTTTAACTCAAAATCCTAAGTATGTATGGATGTTAATTGCACTTGTTGATATTAAATCCATACGTAAACATTTAATATACTTTATTATTTCACTAACTGAATAAACTATACACTTAACTATAAAACAATCACAGACAGCACATAACAGATAACTGACCGAGCGTGGAGAGACGTATCTTCACTATGTCGGTTGGTAGCGAGGAGAGAGAGAGAGAGATCCCTGGTGTCTCTTATATAGTAGTTCTTGACAGCTTGCTGTCGAATAACGTAACGCAACGTTTAGCTGTCAGAAACATAGAGTAGTGTTGACGGAAACACTGCGGTCGGAACCACCGCCACATACTCCCCTCTCAGTGGCAACGCTATTAGTTCAAGTATCTTCGTGGAAATCGAACTCTACGTCCATGGCGTGTAGTTTGAACGGGAACGGGAACTTCACTGTCACTTTCACTAGGTGTTGGACTTTCACTGTCACTTTCAGTTTCACTAGGATGTCTCTGAGGCTGGAAAGTTGTCTGTTCGTTATCACAAAGAATGAATGCGGGTTTAAGACGGTCAACAGAAATTGTCTCTTCTCCGTGTGATTTCTTGATTTTGAAGACTTTGTCAGTTCGGGATAACACTTCAAAGGGGCCGTCATAAACTGATTCGAGGGTTTTTCGCGGAATATCAATGCGAACAAAAACAAAAGGAGCTTCCATAAGCTTAGGATGGACAAATACCTTTTTTGCAGTATGATGTTTAAAAGGTACTGGTCGAAGTTTCCTTATGTCTTCTTTCAGCTGAGATATAAGTGATGGAACATCATGAGCTTGTGTGCTGTTGAAAAAGTCGGTGGGAAGTTTGATTGATTCTCCGTAGACTATTTCAGCGGGTGTTGAGCGATATTCTGGAATTATGTACGATCTGAGTCCTAGTAACACAATTGGCAATTTAGCGACCCAGTTTTCGTCCATATGAGCTTTCAAGGCCTGTTTCAGAACTCTATGCCATCTCTCGATTACACCATTTGCTGCTGGGTGGTAAGCTGTGGTCTTGATGTGGTCTGCACCTAGTGTTTTAGTGAGGTGTGTGAAAAGGTGGCAATCGAATTGTTTACCTCTGTCTGTGGTGATGTATTGCGGAACACCGAAACGAGAGATCCAGCATGATAAAATAGTGTTCGCTACTGTTTCTGCTGTAATATCTGACAATGGAATTGCTTCGGGCCATCGAGAAAATCTGTCTATTATTGTTAACAGATAGCGTTGACCTTGTGATGCTGGTAATGGTCCCACAATGTCAACATTTATATGTGAGAATCTTCTCATGGCTGGGGTGTATTGTCCAATGGCACTGGAAGTGTGTCTCCATATCTTGACTTTCTGGCAGGGAATGCAAGTTTTAGACCAAAGAGTTACATCGCGTTTCAATTTGGGCCAACAAAATCTATCCTGGACCAGATCGACTGAAGCTGATATGCCTGGGTGAGATAAATTGTGGATAGAATCGAAAATCTTTCGGCGAAATTTGAGCGGAATGAATGGGCGAAGTTTCTTTGAAGAAGAATCGCAAATAAGATTCATTCCGTTGTCAAGAGGCATGTTTTGAAATTTGTATGAGGAAGATTTAGACTGCAGAAGGTGTTTGAGTTCCTCACAAGATGACTGAGCTTGCGCAATTTCTTGGAGTGACACAGTGGAAGAAAGTGAAATTGTTTCAATGCGAGAACAATAGTCTGCGGGAATGTTTGTAGGACCTGGTATGTAGCGAATGTCTGTGGTAAATTGACCTAGGAAGTCTAAATGTCGTAGTTGCCTTGGGGATGCTTTATCGACGCGTTGTTCAAAAGCGTATGTCAAAGGTTTGTGGTCCGTATAAATGGTGAAATGGCGACCTTCTAGGGTATATCTAAAGTATTTAACTGCCTGATAAGCAGCTAGAAGTTCGCGATCGTAGGTGCTGTAAGATTTTTGGGCTGAAGTAAGCTTTTTGGAGTAGAAACCTAGGGGTTCTAGTGTTTGATCACGTAGTTGTTGGAGTGAAGCGCCTACGGCATAATCAGAAGCATCGACATGGAGAATCAGTGGTAGCGAAGAAGACGGATGAGCTATTAGTGTAGCGTTTTTTAGTGCCTCTTTCAAACGTTCGAATGCTTCTCGAGTCTGAGGAGTCCACTCGATTTTACGTTTGTCGCGTTTTTTGGGATTCTGGCAGAGGTCGAATAGTGGTTGCTGAATTTCCGCAGCACGTGGAAGAGAACGACGGTAGAAATTTATGAGACCTAGAAATCTTCTGAGTTTTTCAATGGTATCGGGAAGAGGTAGGTCGGTAATAGCTTTGATGCGTTCAGGAAGTGGAAATAATCCAGATTTATTTACACGAAAACCTAAAAATGAAATTTCGGCCACTCCGAATTCACATTTGGATGAATTGATACGGATGCCGTTGTCTTGAAGTGTCTGAAAAAGTTTTGCTAGATGCTCTTGATGTTCTTTTTCAGAGGCTGATGCAACGAGAATATCGTCAAGATAGGAGTAGGCAAAGTCAAGATGTCTTAAAATTGAATGTAAATATCTTTGAAATGTTTGTGCTGAATTACGAAGGCCAAATGGGGTTTTAACAAATTCGAATAACCCAAATGGAGTTATGACTGCTGTTTTGGGAATATATTTAGGTGCTACTGGGATGTGATGGAAAGCGCGAATGATATCTAATTTTGAAAAAATACGTTTGCCTTCTAACTGGGCATTAAAATCCTGCAAATTTGGAATGGGATATTTGTCTGGGATTGTTTTAGCGTTTAGTGCTCGGTAATCCCCACATGGTCTCCATGAGCCATCCTTTTTTTGCACCATGTGGAGGGGGCTTGACCATGGACTTTTGGAGGGTCTACAAATTCCCAAGTCCATCATGTGCTGGAATTCTAGCTTTGCTTGAGCTAGCTTTTCCGGGGGCAATCTTCTAGCTTTTGCAGTGACAGGTGGTCCTTCCGTACTTATAGTATGGAAGAACTCAACCTCTGGAAGGTTGCTAGAAGAAGTTTCCTTAAAAAGGTCAGGAAATTGTTGTAGCAATTTGAAGTACTGGTGTGTCGGGTCTACGAGATGAATTTTAGAATTAAATCCTGGTGGTGGGTTAGCACCGGCCTTAGAGAGGTTTGTCTTTGTATCGATTAAACGTCTATGTTTCATATCCACAAGTAAAGCAAACTCTGCTAGAAAATCAGCGCCTATAATTGGTTGCTTGATATCGGCAAGTGTGAAGGGCCAGCAGAACCTACGGCGTAAACCTAGATCCAAATCTAATAATTGTTCGCCATAGGTATGAATAGGGGTCCCGTTTGCAGCATACAAGGTGCGTTTCGATTGAAATTTCCGTTGGTCGTGAGTGGGTGGAATAACTGAAATATCCGCTCCAGAGTCGATTAGAAATTTCATATTGGAGCGTCTATCAAAAATAAAAAGGCGGCGTGTTAGGTGGCTCTCGTCTCCTGCCGCGTGGAGGGAGTGCCTTATTAGTTTTCCGACACATGTTTTGCTTTAAAATTGCAAGGTTGGATGCAACGTTTGGCCTTGTTGCCAAATCGTTCATGATACCAACACGTGGAGGTTGAGGAATTTGCGGTTATGGAATTTCGAGAAAGCTTGGGTCTTTCTCGGGAGGTAGATCGGGAACGCGTTCGCAATTCGTTGACTGATGCTGTTAGCTTCTCTAATTGCGCTTCTAATTTGGCTAGCTTGTCGGGCTCGCGTGACTGAATTTCAGCCACGTTGTATTTATCTCCGGAAAATTCCACGATTTTGTCTGCTGTAACCGACAAATTTTCTAGAGAATCGTTGCTCAAAGCCAAAATTGAACGAACGTTGACTGGTAAACGTTGTAGAAATAAAATTTTAAGGAAATTCTCTCCAATCTGACTACCGGCTAAAAACTTCATTTCGCGTAAAAGTTGCGATGGTTTTCTGTCGCCTAATTCTAATTCTGTTAAAAGTTTATTTAGTTTGCGACTATCGGACTCTTCAAATTCTAATAAAAGACGTTTCATTAGATCTGAATAGGGGGTTGATGATAATGGTTGGGTTAAAAAATCTGAAATTGACTCTGCGACATCAGGATCGAGTATAGCGAGTACATGACTGAATTTTGTCTTTTCAGAACTGATCTGCGATATATCAAACTGGGCGTCAACCTGCATTTGCCAGATTTTCACGTTACGTCTCCATATAGGAGGTAATTTTATTGCAACCCTTGCCATGATATTGCTGCTTGAAGAATCTTCGGCCATTGTGAAAAAAATCAGATAATTTTTAAATTAGAAAAGACTGACCTGTTTAGATATTCGTTTTCTGTAGGCATGAGCACGCGCGTGGAAGTTAGGCACGTTGGCTGGAACATCAGGCTGGGCATCTTCGGCTTGCGGCACGGGGTCACCAATATGGATGTTAATTGCACTTGTTGATATTAAATCCATACGTAAACATTTAATATACTTTATTATTTCACAAACTGAATAAACTATACACTTAACTATAAAACAATCACAGACAGCACATAACAGATAACTGACCGAGCGTGGAGAGACGTATCTTCACTATGTCGGTTGGTAGCGAGGAGAGAGAGAGAGAGAGAGATCCCTGGTGTCTCTTATATAGTAGTGCTTGACAGCTTGCTGTCGAATAACGTAACGCAACGTTTAGCTGTCAGAAACATAGAGTAGTGTTGACGGAAACACTGCGGTCGGAACCACCGCCACAGTATGCATAACACTATGATCCTGAGTTTTGTCATTTTTACTTCAGTCTCACTTTTAAAGTTGATTCTCTCATAAGTTTGGTATTCGTCAACAATTTATGCGGAATTTTTGTCATTACTGATATATTCCAGAAACCTCACTGACCCAAAAATTAATGTAACGCATGTTGTTATTTATTAAGGCACACGATGAACAGTAGAGTTGTAAGCAGCAGTGACGTCAGGTAGTGTATTAAGCCACTTGTAGGAACAAACCAAATTGTAATTTTTATATATCTTCTCTTTTAAGATACGTATGACTCTATCCACCATAGGTGGAATATATGTAATAATTACTCACTATCAGTGCTATAGTGATTAATGTAGTATTTTTTCATTAATGCGTTAAATTTAGAGTTCTAACCCAAGATCAGATTGGATGTTAGAGGGTTAGGTACTACTAGCTTAAATATCAGCCATAGCATTTTTAGATTTTAAGAGGGCGAGTTCACACATACTTTGAAAAGCATTTGATAACCACTAAACTGTACTTGTAACCAGAGGTTTCTTTGTAGTAGTCTGTAAATTCAGCTAAATCAATCTACCACAAATCATTTACACCCTTGATTGTTTATTCTACGTCTACGTTTAAAACTTATTCTTGCAGGTTTATATAATTCATCAATAATTTGCTTTTTAGTATCAGATGGTTCAAATGCTATACGTTTCATAATCCTTTGCCTGTTTAAACATGATATGAAAAATGCTGTCATTGTCTTCATTTTCAATAAAGATCTCAGTGTCGCTTTCTTCTTTACTTATGTAGAGTTGTTTTTGCTGTCCGTTCACAATACTTTCAGAGTTTTCATCTGTACTTTTAGAGTTATTCATCAGATTACAATTGGTTTCAACAGTACTATCTAGTGCGTAATCATCAAGTACTACTTCTTCAGGGTCAAATTCTTCATTAGATACTCCACTTGAAGCTATTTCCTCAAATCAGACAAAAAAATACAATCCTCCACTGGTCCAATATAACATAAAAATATTTTTTCCTGCTACAAATTATTATATATATATTAATATTTGCTGGGTTACAAAATGTCATAATATTTACAAAAATGGAATAAAATAATCCAGAATAAATTCCCATGGAAAAGTTGTCACTAATATCCCATAGTATTCCGACTTTGGATATAAAACTAGATTAAATGTTTATACAATTCGTGTTGTAACTTAATTATGAATAAAATGCTTTGGGGCTTTGGGATACAATTGTATCGACAACAATGGTTTCTATGGAACTTCGCCCTTAGCCCTCTAAGATTGATATTTAGGTTTAGAATTTGATAAGTTTGAAAACATTCTGTATTCAACATATTCCAAAATTAAATAAATTCAATTAATCATTATCAATCGTTTCAAGGAGACATTATTTCAGGTTGTGTCAACCCAATTTATTGTATATTCTGCTCTCACCATAAGTGTATCATTAAAATATTGATTCCATTAGTTTTGTACAGTATTTGATATATTTTAAACTATTTTAAAACTTGCCTGATAACTGTATCTGTTTCTATTTCCTCTGCCAGCGCCAGTTGGATGTTCTTGATGAACAATGTATTTCCTGTTCATTGAACTTATATGTTTTTTTTTTGCTTGAAACTTATTGATTTCCACTGACTGAAGCACTAGTCACGTATATTAACTGCTTAGAATTATTGACCCTAATGTATACAACTATAGATAATAGGCATTTATGACATGCTATGTTGCATTATAATTACTGGCGGAAGTGTTGTTTCACATTCCAACTAATCATATTGCTCTAATGGGATTATAGGGGTCTATACCGAGTTCCATTTTGGAAGGATTCTATATGGATTTCCATACTATTGTCAGAGAGTTGATATGGAATTCCATATAAGCTACCATATTTTCCTGATTTAGTTATGGGTTTCTATGAGACTCCTTCATACTTTGAAGTTCCTGTTTCAAATATTTACATGCAACCATATAGAAACCATATAGAAACCCATATATAACCCATTATATATTATCTGTCTCGCATTTCTGGCAGGGTTGAGTCAGATTGCCGCCAATCAGACATCCAAAGGGCTGTTTGATATATTTTCTGCTGAAATAAAATACAGGGAAGAAATTAGAATTCGGATGAAGTAATGCACACTGCTTTGATAATCCTAATTTTGATCGACAATTTGTAGATCAAGTTCCAATGTTACATTTACAACTAAAAGCGCTACCACATAATCCGGAGAAATCAAGAAGTCGTTCGCATTCTCTGCAAACTCAAAGAATATTTTCGGAATTTCTGCCATGAGTTTAAATAGGCAGGATGAAGCATGGCTTGAAATGGAACACTTTCCTTATAAACCTTAGTAGACTGGAGAACCTTGAAATAATTGAATTGTAGACCGCCAGTTTGTCTGCAGTATTTCGTGATATATATCCCTTGCCTCAGAGCCTTGAAACACCGCCTATTCTGTCCTCTATTCTAGAGGGTCATGTCACAACGTATTGTAAAAAGCTTCATCACGTACAAGTAGTGGGACATACGAGCTTGCCTTTTAACTATGAAACCAATAGACAGGGATTATTAATATTAATACAATATTTTCATTATATTATTAATGTTAGCACTGGGTGCACTTATAAAGTTTTGATGGGTGGTTCTGGTTGTAAGTACAAAATAATTTAATTTATTCACAATAATTATCGCGTTTAACTATTGAAAACATTAGTTAAGCCTGTGGTCTAATTAACATGCGTAAGAAACGTCGTTGACATGTTTTAGATCGGTAGAACTCACAGGTTCAATTCGTATTATTTTTATTGCTGGTTTGCTTACCAAAGAACGCCGTTTCAGCTGTAGTTCGTTTTATCGAAAACGAAAATATATCTCAAACTCACATTTTCTTCTAGATTCCGACCTCCTGAATCATTCTGTTTAAGTCTCTTGTGATGTTAATGATCATTATCAAATATTCGAATTCAATTTAAACGTAACCTCAAAATTTATATCGTTTCTTTTCGCTTGAAACTTATATTTGATCTCCACTGATTTAAGCACTAATCACATATATTGATTGCTTAGAATTAAATCTACCCTAATGTATAAAACTATATACATAATTGGCATTTATGACAGGTTATGTTACACTTTAATTTCTGGCAGGAGTTTTGTTTCAGATTCCAACCAATCAGTTTGCTCAAACGTAATTATAGGGATCTATATGGAGTTCCGTTTTGGAAGGATTCTATATGGATTTCCATACTATTATGAGAAACTTTATGTGGAATTCCATATAAGCTACCATATTTTCCCTATCTAATTATGGGTTTCTATGGGGATTTCCATATGAAACCCCTGTATATTCATGTTTAGGGAGCGGAGGATAATTAGGGAATAACTTTTAGAACTAGGTTAATATGGACATGGTAACGATGTAATTTGTAATAAAATTTAATATTAATAAAAAGAATTAACAACTTTTACAAACTGCGTTAACCGGATAAAATTTAAAACCAAATCTGTACAAAATTAAATTAAAAGTCTCGCTAATGTTTACATTTTAAGAATCTAAAAAAAATCTCGTTAATGTTTACCAACACCACTACTTATAACCTTACTTGGTCTACATAATTCACAAATTGCAAACCTCATCAGTCTAGCATTCCTTATACTGTACTCTGCAATTCCAACTTGTTTATTATTTATCTAAACATGTAATGTAGTATTTCATTGCCAATAATTATGATATTTATGTGACCTACTATATATATATATATATATATATATATATATATATATATATATATATATATATATATATATATATATATATATATATATACTAATTATTCTAATTTATGGTAGCGAATTTTCGTAGAAATATTATAATATAAAAATAATACTAAAATATATTTTCATGACTAGGAACAGCCGCCTGGAGAGTTTTCTGTTCTATGAACATACTGCCGAGTTATCTCTGTCCTTGTGAAGTAACTGAACAGATGATTTGAAGAGTTGTTTCTACTTTGCTTGCAGTGCTCTTTCAACACCACAAAATCCAGCCTCGCCGACCCTGAATCCTTTTGGAGTGTTTTTTCTTTCAAACTTGACTTGATTTGACTACGCAGCGGCCATTGTTTGGTTGATACCATGTGCCCTGCGTGTACTCTCTCCTTCTTAAATTTACTTTTAAACCTATGCTTCCATTGGCGAAATGTTAAACTTGACTTGACTTGATTGCGCAGCGGCCATTGTTTTGTTAATACCCTGTGCCCTGCGTGTACTCTCTCCTTCTTGACTTTCCATTTAAACCATAGAAAGCATACTTCCATTGTCGAAATTGTACCTTATACCCAGCGTCCCAACAATATTGCTGAGTTTGTTCTATAGGTAAGCCTCCCATTATAGCCGGATGGCCCTTGTATAATATGTGGCTTCTCCCCATTTTAGCTCGTACCTGAATCTGACCTGCATACTCCACCCAGTGTGTATGAATACCTGGGTGGTTGTTGGTTTCAATTTACCCATCAACTGTTTCGCTTTTTCTTCCCTGGAAGCATCGGTCAAACCATGAGTTCTTACTTTTGATGCTGTTGCTGTTTCTTCCCACCTTGGTATTATTATTCCATGAATTATCGGACTAACCTGAATACCTGTTTTCGGCCTGATAGCGGGTACTACTTCGTCCCACCTTGGTTGATTCATCCATAATTTGAGAATTTTCAGCTTGGCTTCGATTACCACCGGGTCAAATAGCTTGGCTATTGGCGATAATATTTCCCTTATTGTTACTTTTTCTGTATATTTTAAGTCTAGTTTCCATTCTACTGTATATTGCCTTGGTGCCCAGTAGGTACCAAGCGATTTGTCTGTCCTATTGGCAGCTGCAACATTTTTTCTTTCTGCACTTCTTTCGGCAATTTTGCAATACTCTGTGATTTGTTGCTGGACAATTTACTTAAATTAAACCCAATTGATCTGATCATTTCATTGAGTTCTGTCTGTATTAATGCTTGTTGCTTTGATTCCATTCCAGATTGAAAATTCTCCAAATAAATATCTTCCTTTTCTACATTCGTTTCTATTGGAATTTTTGCTGTTTATACTAATGCTTGTTCTACCTCTTGTACCTCTTTCTTTACTCTTGTCATTGATGTATCAAAAAATGATAAATAGTTTTGTCCACTTACGTTTGTGTTAATCTCCGCCGCTGATTCGGCTTCAGATAGAAGATTATCTGTATAAATTTTTAAATTAAATAATATTTCCTGCTCGTTTCTGGCTTCTTCTACCTCTGGTACTTCGTTTTCGAATGGAACTTCAACTTTTTAAATTAAATTTATTTTCGAATGGAACTTCAACATTTAAATTAATTTTATTTTCGGATGGAACTTCAACTTTAAATTGAAATTTTTCATGCTTCTTGACGCTGTTTTTGTTGTTGAATTCAAAATTTGAATCTATTACCTTCTGGTCCGTTCCTTGTACTGTGAAGATTGGTATTTTTATTTTTGGCAGTTTGAATAAGGGTAACCTAACCCCTGAATGGTGGTCTGTTTGTTTCTTAATTGCTCTTTTCAGCTTGACCATGGCGTTATCGTAGCGTCAAATGAGCTTCATCTAGAATTTCTGATTCTGTGATTCTATTTATATCCATTATGTTGTCTTCTAGTTTTTTCCATTGCCTATCTAATATTTCTATCATGATATCATACTTGGTAAGTATAGTGTTATATCCTTTCTAAATTTTGTAGTTTTTTGTTACCTTGTCTGATGCCTAGTTCTTTTTGAATTGGATTTTATTTTGCCGCTTGTGACCTTATTTTGCCTTTTTGTGGACGTTTGTGTCCCTGATTGCTTTGAGTACTTTGAATTTGACCCTGTATGGGTGGTGTATATGGTGTTAATATTAATTTGAAAAAAAAAACCTTATTTATGACTTTACTTGGACGGAATATGGTCAAGAATGATTGCTATATGTATGCAAAATATCAACAATATTTTTACCGATGGACTGCTACAAGTTTTGGCAACCATTATCGTTTTTCAAATTGATAAGGTCCCCGCTGTAATCACATTTTAAAAACACCTCTTTAATATACCTTTTCATGATAACACCTTTTGCGTAAACTACTACCCGCTTTTCGATAATATGTTTTTCTATTATGTTGGGTAATTCTTCTAAAGTAACGTTATCACAATCATAATCCAAACACTTCTGTGTTCTTTGTAGCAACTTGATATATTTAACTATATCTGCATTTAATAACCTAGCGCCTTCGGAGTCCTAAACATATAATGTGCTGATTTATTTTTCACTGTTATAAATTACTAATTCTTTGGGTGCCTAGTCTCTTACACAGAAGCCTTTTGTATCTACCACGATAAAGCTCATCATAAAACTATGTATGGCAATGAAGATTTACATTATATAACGCACGATGTTAGATACTAGGGCGTATTTGGACGTCGATGTCACGTGAACTCCACAATAACATTTCGTGCGATCGAGAAAGTTGTTAGTACTTTTCATTTCCAATTTGATATCCACCGGAGCTGGCTTTATCGAATCGCTGCATTTGGAGCAATCAAATACAAACATGGGATGTTTTATAAAAGCATTGTAACTCATGGTAGGTGTTGATTCTCTACCAACATACGAACGCTCGATGTAATATACTTGGTTAAAGTTCAGATTCATACCTTCTGTAGGGATTTGCTTATAATTTCAGTGAAGTATTAAATCTTGAATGTATTTTATAACGTTATTGTATCGATCCATTACAAACCTAGGTCGGTAAGTGTTTGAGGAAGTCTTAATGGACCACAAGCTTTAAGTTGAATTATTGAGATTCGGTAATTCATACATTTACTATTTTCTATATCGTAGAAGAACCTTTTAATTCGAGTTAAATAATTGCTGTTGTATAACATCGTTGGGGTGAGTATGTAGTACAATGCATTCAATGTTAAACATTAAAGCTTTTTCTTTATCTGCTGCGGCAACCAAATTGGAACATTTTCTAGTTATCCGTATTAACGAATTGCCAAAAGCTCATTTATATAGTCTTTGAAAATATTACATAGGTATACAGTATCAGGCGAGGCCGCTGTCTAACAGCTATCCCACAGCTGCCCAACAGTTGTCGTGTCAAACTAAATAGTTGAATTTCGTTGTTGTGTGTGTTATTACCAGCAGCTTGAGAAGCCACTAAAAGCCGCAATCTATCAACCAACACCTTTAGATCATCCCAGTGCACTTACTCTTTCAGTTTCTTATTATGCATAATGTGTGGCATACCATAACCTGAAGTTATTGAAGTAGAACGTGACTTAGTGCCTGCTTATTTTTCTAGAATTGTTTTTACCACTTGTTGATATTTGTAAGAACTGTTTCTTATAATGTCTTCTTGAGGATCGTTCTCTGTTCTGCTAAGACTAGTATCTTTCATAATATCAGCAAAATCAGGTAAAGCTTGCGAATTTTTTATAGCATCCGTAACTGGTTTTCACAAAAATATTAATTTCAACAGATGATTAGTACCAATTATTACCAGCCATAATTTGAAAGCTATGTTCATTTTTATTATCTATGTTAAACAACAAATTTAATAGGTTTGTTGCCAAGCATCCAAGTGTTGGTGGTTTTATCATAAATAACACTATATATTGTATCAGGAATGTTTCTCTGTAAAATAATAATCAACATAGTATTTTACACCAATGAACTTAACATTCGTTCGTGAACTGCATTGTGTGTTTAAACCACATAGACCTTTATGTTTACTACCTGCAGTCATAATCAAACAACTGTATCGACATTTTTCCATATGTCTGACACAAGTAGAAACTGTCATTATTTTTATGTCTATCCATCGAAAATACGATTTTGTGTTGTCTTGCTTAACACAGGCTACATCATCAAAAATTGATTTGCTCTTTGCATCTGCTGTATCTAATATCTTTTCGTTTTCACTGTTGTAGCATACAATATCTCCTTTAGCATGCTATATTTAGTGAATGGGGTGTTACAAACACTATCAAAGTTAAAAGAAACTTGGTATGGGTGTGAGATCAAAGACAATCACCAAAAGTAAACGTAGCAGTAAAAAAATAAAGTGCGATGGTAAAATACCATTCGAAATCATACTAAATTTAAAGCGAGGCGCTATAGAAGTTGGTAAGGAGGTTCCATCTGTGAACAATTTACTGCATCTAACGAGAAAAGTTATTAAAAATTTTGGTGGCCGTAAGAAAGTCAAGACACCTCGAGTTATTCCCATACCGAAAAGTGAAGGTGTCTTTCCACTACTACCTCTTTTTTGTGTGTTCTGTCAGCAATAGGTGCTCTGCTAAATCAGCCAAACAAAAATTGGAAGAATCTGAACCCCATAACTACACGATGGAGGCTGTTGCTGTTGGTCCGCGAGGTAGTGGTTTGTATATGAAGAAACAACGAAGCAGTTATGGGTTGTATTTACATAAACCAAAAAACGTAGTGGTTGTTTACCTCTAACATATGTAGATCTTCTGAAATTTTCTGATAAAATAAAAATTGAATATTTTAGAGGTGTATACATGCGAGACACTTTACCATCAGCTGGACCACGTAAAACTGAATCATTCGTCATGAATTAGCAAACAAAGAGCCTGGCAGTTATTGGGTTGCAGTTAGGAAAGGCGGTGATACAGCTGTGTACTTTGACTCATATGGAAACTTGAAGCCACCAATTGAATTGGTGTGTTATCTTAAAAACCCTACTATAGTGTATAATCAAAATGTATACTTATAATTGTGGTCACTTAGGTTTAAAATATTTAAATAAAAGACTTACACACTAGTGTGTAATGACAAATGTAAACCTGGTGTTCTTCACCTGGCAGTAAAATAAAATCAATAATAGAACGGGGTCAGTAATAAATGCTTATTTGCAAAATTGTGGATTCCACGGCGCCAGGGACGTGGTGTGGGCAGACGTAGGAACAGTGGAAACAACGGTAATGTAATGACGACAAATGTAAATACCTGGTGTTTTCACCTGGCAGTAAAAATAAAATCAATGAGAGAACGGGGTCAGTGCTTACTTGCAAAATTGTGGATTCCACGGCACCACAGACCTGGTGTGGTCAGACGTAGCAAATGTGGAAAGAGCAACTTTTTCACAAGGGCATTGTAATGACGACAAATAAGAGAACGGGGTGGCAATGAGCGTGAATTTAAGACCATGTAGCGAGGTAGAATAGGGAGACTCTGTCTGATTTTTCATACGAAATGCCCTTGCTTTTTATATGATGCTGATACACCTTCTCAATGCTAGAGACACGAACGCCGGTTAATTGGGGCGAAAGTCCCGTGTATCAGACTTTGCATTTCGCAACGCTGATAACGACATTAGGTTCATATTGCCGTGTATTCTATATGACTTCGCATATACCATGTCTCCTTATTAATTCTACATTCTCATAAATTAGCCTGACAACAATGGCATATACATCATATTTAATAAAATATTCTAACAACTTACAAATTTACACAGAAAATCATTTCATGTCCTACTTACATTCATTACTATTTACAGTATTTTAGCATAATCAGAATCAGGAAACTAGAATATCAGGAATAAGTGCATATTACCTGTTAAAATAAATTTACAAATATAGTTGCAAGTATTTATTTTATGAGGCATTTCGACCTGCCCTACCATTAAATAAGCTTTGTTTTTATCAACAATATGTGGTGAAAAATAATTACATTTATATTATTTTCTCTACACGGCCGGTTACCATTGAAAAACATAACATATTTGTATAAATGATTTAGTACAGCCACGTTAACCATAACATTCCCGGGTAGGGCGGATACAGGATCCATAAGTGCGAGAGAAAGAACAAGCCTGAAGTCTACGGTTGGTTACCTGTAATAGACGCTCCGCTGTGAGAACCCGAGTAACGCCTGTGCGAAATTACCAATAAGTCGTATAAACGTTCCTTGGGAGTGACGCCTATACGATGTTTTAAAGACTACAAAGTAGGTTGGCGCTGACGTGACTGCGCCTGCACTGTGAACTACTCTGGCTTTTCACTATATTTCGAACTACTCAAATTGGCAAACACGATACCAGACAAGAAGGGCATAGTGTCATTTCGATCGACACACTTCAGAGGACATAATAATAATGGAGAAGAAAAACGTATGAACGTTCGTTGCGGTTGCGCCTATAAGATGTTTTAGGGACAATAAAGTAGGTAGAGTCTCACCTGGGCGCTGACTCGGCGGCTGCACTGTGAACTACGCTTAACTACGAACTGAGAAGAAGGTGGTCAATATTTGTTTAAGCGTACATTGCCGTTGCACCTCTGGAAGTGGTGTGGTCATTGCGGTATGCCATTATAGATAGAAGTTGGCCGGCACGAATGACGGAGCCGCATTAGTTGAGAGTGACCTACGTTAACAGCGCCGCGTAACAACAACGTAGTCGATTTCGGTGCGGACCGTCATAATAATCGACACCCATTTAAAGGCAACACAAAATCCGAAACATGATTACAGGGGTAAAGTTACGTAAGCGACAACGGAAAAATATAGTTAAAGACCAAAGAAGAAGAAAAACGAACCGTCACTATCGTTCTGACGTTTGTCCTGTATACTGTACGACAAGATCTTAGCCTATGTTCTTGTAAATCAACATCACCATGGACTTTTCGGAAACATTTGTTTTTGAACAACTTTGTTTAAATGTTTTAAATTTGTAGAACGTCCGAATTTTTCGATAGGAATGTTGAAAGTGATTAAAAACACAAATCTGCTTCTTTATATAACACTTACCTCCTTCATTTCTTCAATAATTCATTTAATTCTTTGCTATGCACGTTATTACCAGCTGCTTAAGAAGCCACAATATTCCAGTTATCCGCGGCATCCCCGACCTAGAGGGTGGGGTGGTTATCTACTTGCCAAAATCCAATGTTCTGTTGGAAATGCATCAAGGACGAACCCCGCTCCAAGGAATCTGCCTCCACTGCCGTCCAGTATCAAAGTAATGAGACTTGAAAAATATTAAATGCGTATACTAGCTACGCATCAGAAACCCCACCGACAAACGAGACGCAAACAAACTTATCAAATAAGAACTAACGATGTGAGCGAGTCTGACTTAAGACAGTTGCTGTTGGAAATAAATGAGCACGCTTATATAGATGAACGCCAATCTGAAGGTGATTACTTTTACAGTAAAAATATAGTTGAATTGTGTGCTGTATACTTGGCCGTACTGCACCACCCAGTTCTTTGCTTTATCTTACACTCAGTACGCCTTACATTTCTCTTTAACTAAGCCATTCTTTAAATATTTACCAGAAGTATCAAAATATCACTATCAGAAATTGGTGAACCAAATGGAGATATATATTTATGGAGTCTTAAAATGAGTATAATACATTTTGAAAGTTGGCACAGCAACCGAGCAGAAAAATACAACCAATGAGAGCGGTTGGTGGAAAGAGGAAGAAGTGGAACAACAAAATCTACTTAACAGCCAATGTAACATTAGACGATTGCATGAAATGGTCTGGCTTACCAACAACACCTCTACAAGATGACAACTAGTTGAAACATTACCAAAATCAAAGCTGATATGGTTTGTTATAAATTTACCTTTCTGTTTGAGAGACACCTGACTGGTAAAGGCCCATACTAACTGATTTCCATCTGTGCACATCAAAGTACATTTTTATATTTATATCAACTGGTTCTCTTATATGTCTAACTGTATAAGAATAACAAATATGTTAATATACTTTTGTGTTAAGTGTAACAGTTCATTGGAAAATAAGTATCTCAAATATATCTGTTAGTAAAGGTATATACCGGAAAACGTTGTTTTTTAATTTAGTAGCTAAGCAACCTTCATTGTAACAAAGAAATCATATGAAGTATTGTGAATTGTGCTCGTTACAAGTGAAAAGCAGTGTGTGGTTTGCACATCTGCGCAGTGAAGGCCAAAAAATAAATGTATGTGAATCGTGGGTAGTTGAAAAATGTTTGTGTTAAATGCGGCCGACAAAATAAAGGGCTACTTATCGTATTAATACAAATAACATTAACAAAAGAGAAATCCATGGAAACTGTGAAACATGTATTGTTTCAGCTCACTGAAGCTTCAGCCAAACATGAGGCAATTAAAATCACTTTGCTTTGTTTGGTTTGTATATGTTTCAAAATAAGGAAAGCAAACAAATGAAATAATTTAATACTAAAAACAAAAATATTACAGTTTCAACTAATTATAAAAATATCTATCAGGAATTCATCGAGGAAATTTAGAGTTGCGGAATTGGAATTTTCAGAAGGCGTGAGTGGATTGATGTTGGAACGTCATTTGTGACTGCAGGTGAACATTAATAAATGTATTTTAAAATGAAACTAATAAATACATTTTACTTTTACAATGGTTTTTTATTTATGTAACAAGTTTACAATTTAAGCAAATAATATTTTACAATTTCTAATACCACTAATAAATTTTCTTTTATCAAATTTAACAGCGTGATACATACATTATGGATGGACTGCTACAAGTTTTGGCAACCATTATCGTTTTTCAAATTGATAAGGTCCCCGCTGTAATCACATTTTAAAAACACCTCTTTAATATACCTTTTCATGATAACACCTTTAGCGTAAACTACTACCCGCTCTTCGATAATATGTTTTTCTATTATGTTGGGTAATTCTTCTAAAGTAACGTTATCACAATCATAATCCAAACAGTTCTGTGTTCTTTGTAGCAACTTGATATATTTAACTATATCTGCATTTAATAACCTAGCGTCTTCGGAGTCCTAAACATATAATGTGCTGATTTATTTTTCACTGTTATAAATTACTAATTCTTTGGGTGCCTAGTCTCTTACACAGAAGCCTTTTGTATCTACCACGATAAACCTCATCATAAAACTATGTATGGCAATGAAGATTTACATTATATAACGCACGATGTTAGATACTAGGGCGTATTTGGACGTCGATGTCACGTGAACTCCACAATAACATTTCGTGCGATCGAGAAAGTTGTTAGTACTTTTCATTTCCAATTTGATATCCACCGGAGCTGGCTTTATGGAATCGCTGTATTTGGAGCAATCAAATACAAACATGGGATGTTTTATAAAAGCATTGTAATTCATGGTAGGTGTTGATTCTCTACCAACATACGAACGCTCGATGTAATATACTTGGTTAAAGTTCAGATTCATACCTTCTGTAGGGATTTGCTTATAATTTCAGTGAAGTATTAAATCTTGAATGTATTTTATAACGTTATTGTATCGATCCATTACAAACCTAGGTCGGTAAGTGTTTGAGGAAGTCTTAATGGACCACAAGCTTTAAGTTGAATTATTGAGATTCGGTAATTCATACATTTACTATTTTCTATATCGTAATAGAACCTTTTAATTCGAGTTAAATAATTGCTGTTGTATAACATCGTTGGGGTGAGTATGTACTACAATGCATTCAATGTTAAACATTAAAGCTTTTTCTTTATCTGCTGCGGCAACCAAATTGGAACATTTTCTAGTTATCCGTATTAACGAATTGCCAAAAGCTCATTTATATAGTCTTTGAAAATATTACATAGGTATACAGTATCAGGCGAGGCCGCTGTCTAACAGCTATCCCACAGCTGCCCAACAGTTGTCGTGTCAAACTAATTAGTTGAATTTCGTTGTTGTGTGTGTTATTACCAGCAGCTTGAGAAGCCACTAAAAGCCGCAATCTATCAACCAACACCTTTAGATCATCCCAGTGCACTTACTTTTTCAGTTTCTTATTATGCATAATGTGTGGCATACCATAACCTGAAGTTATTGAAGTAGAACGTGACTTAGCGCCTGCTTATTTTTCTAGAATTGTTTTTACCACTTGTTGATATTTGTAAGAACTGTTTCTTATAATGTCTTCTTGAGGATCGTTCTCTGTTCTGCTAAGACTAGTATCTTTCATAATATCAGCAAAATCAGGTAAAGCTTGAGAATTTTTTATAGCATCCGTAACTGGTTTTCACAAAAATATTAATTTCAACAGATGATTAGTACCAATTATTACCAGCCATAATTTGAAAGCTATGTTCATTTTTATTATCTATGTTAAACAATAAATTTAATAGGTTTGTTGCCAAGCATCCAAGTGTTGGTGGTTTTATCATAAATAACACTATATATTGTATCAGGAATGTTTCTCTGTAAAATAATAATCAACATAGTATTTTACACCAATGAACTTAACATTCGTTCGTGAACTGAACAACTGAATACCAACGTTTTTCAGTTAACCGAGATTTATAGTGATCAAACTGCTTGTGTTAAATAAGTATCTTTAACAACAGCCAACATAAGATGTTTGTTTTGCGAAATCCACCACAAAGGAGTTTTAACGTTTCAAAACTCATATCGGTAGTTAAATGATCATCATACACAAAACTTAATATTCTATTCATTGATCGTTGTTGCCCTTACTTGGTCAAACTGTACCATACTACTGGCTTCACAGTGAAGCCAGATAAATTATCTCCAGTCTGTATGTAGTAATAGCATCTTGTTTAAATAAAACTATGACGTTAGCACTATGACGCAACAATTGTTTCGGACACTAGTAGAAACTGTCAATATCTTAATATCACCCATCAAAAAATACGATTTTATTTTATTTTGCTCATTACAGGCTACACCTTCTAATATAAAAATTGAATTGCTCTTTGCATCTGCTGGATCGCTTCGCTCTCACTGTATAGATAGTATCCAACAGCTTTTGTAGCACACAAAACCTTTTTTAACATGCTATATTTAGGCCGATATATAAAGGCTTTGAGTATACGTATACATCTACTACTACTACTACATCCTATATAAATACGCAGATATATCATACCTCATTAACAGTATAAATGTTGGTGTGTCAAGGTTAAGGTCTTGCTGACACAGTCATCAAAAAATTAGTTGTTGAGTTGCACGTACCTGGTTATCAGTTTTGTGGTCCAGACACTAAACTTGAAGAACGTTTCACGAGTAATTAAGGCATCAATGATCTAGATCCTGCTTGTCTCTCGACAAGCATGATTTAGGGGATTGATATTGTATAATCATGATGTATACCAAAACTATTACACTTATAATGTGGTCACTTATGTTTGCAATTTTTAAATAAAAGAATTAAACAGTAGTATTCGTGTTTCAGTCATTGCGCGTACCCTTGCTTTCAATAGCTCATTATTTCGCATTGAAATGTAAACATCCTCGATCAGAATTCAGTACCTGTGACGTTTCAAGGTGAGGAGATCATTGTGATATTGGAATTGAGACAGAGCCCAGCATATTGCGTTGATTATAAATACTAGCAATCAGGCCGCCCCAGCTTCAGTATCTTTGCTACCTGCATCGAGGACGATTCTATTTTGGGAGCACATGCAGTATCTAGATTCATTAGGTACCGATGTTCAGCAACATATATTCGCTGACCCTGTACATGACGAGTCAATCAAAGGAAAGAAATACACACTTAGGCTTCTCAAACCAGTTTGTTTCCCATAATCTGCAATCAACCAACAAGATATTTTTTATCTTTGGTCTTCAGCTACTTATAAATGGCAGTATTGAGACGAGTGGCACGATTGGAGATGTACAAGTAACATCTAATGCAGCAAAACGATTATTGAATATATGAGAAATCCTGGTATAGTTACAGCAATTCGAACACTTTTGGAGGCAAACAGTGATGAAGCAAGAACTCTAATTCAAGCCGGGTGGCATCCTACTACATACAATAAAATGCTGAAGGATGTCCGTTTTTGCTACTGCATACCTCCTTGCTACTTGTGTAATAGTTTGAAAGACCATGGAAGCGTGTTTTTTTCAGTTAATTGCTGCTAGGTATATCTAAAGCCCAGAGCGAAAAAAATGCTTTATTTTGATTGGAGCAGTCGACGCAGATAAAGCATTAAAGTTATATTGATTACATGGCGCTGGAGGTGAAACTTGTCCACCCCAGCGAAGTTATACAGAAATAATTTTTACAGTCGATTGCCCCAAATAAAAAGATCCTAGTACCATATAGAAAATGGGAAACGTATGAATTACCAAATCTGAATAATTCAACGAAAGGCTTGTGGTCCATCGAATCATCCTCAAACACGGAACGTCCTAGCAGATTTTCCTGGAAAATTACCCAGCAAAATCTGCCCATCTCAAATAGATTAAGCATTGCTTTGTTTTAATTAGACACGCGCATTCCCGTCCATTTCAGTTCTGAGCTGGCTTTTAATTAAGAGTCACCTCATAACTCGCTTGGACCGGGGAATCCGACAATCTAATTAATGTTTCATCTATTTGAACCAATCAGATTTTCCTGGAAAATTAGTCAGGAAAATCTGCCCATTCCAAACAGATTAAACATTGCTTTGTTTTAATTAGACAGTCGGTTTCCCCCGTCCCTACCTGTGCTGAGCTGGCTTTTAATTAGAAGTCAGCTCAGAACTGACATAGACGTGGGAATCCGACTATCTAATTAAAACAAAGCAATGTTTAATCTATTTGGATTCCGATTGTCTAATTAATCTTAAATCTATTTGTTCCCACGTCCATTCCAGTTAAAACCAAGGAATGCTTAATCTATTTGGAATAGGTATATTTTCCTGGCTAATTTTCCAGGAAATCTGCCCGTTCCAAAAAGATTAAACATTGCTTTGCTTTAATTAGACAGTCGGATTTCCCCGTCCTTACCAGTTCTGAGCTGGCTTTTGATTAATATTCACACAAGCAATTAAGTTGGGCTTCGGTCATTGAACAAAAAAGGAATGTACTCTGTTTTTCGTACAAGCAAGTGAAGCGTAGGCTTCTCCTCACTGATAAACTACATTTACTATCGTTAAACTACGTTTACAGCGTTATTTTCATTTTTCACAACGTCTTCACTCTTCTGCTTTGGAAGATCTTTAGAGATTCCTTTATCCTGCCTAAATCCAGATATTGTAGATGGGCTTTGCATTTATATTTTTTGTCCGAAAGGAGCACCGAAAGGGGGGTATTATTTACAAGAAAGATCGGCAGATAATGCAATAATTTAGGTATTTCCGCCGATCGAAATATATTAATTTTTGTGTTGTTGAACCACCCTTAATCGTTAGTGACCGACCACCTGCACAACAATATAAACAGAGTTGTAGATGTAAAATATTTAAAATTATATATCCTCTGCTGACGGTAACTTGGTTAGTGCAAGTCAGGTTTTCTTAAATATATAGTCGTTTGAGTTGTCCAAGTAAACTTGTCTTCATAATAGCATCTGGTTCTTCCCTATTTTAGTCTTATAGTTTTCTAGCTTATCGATATTTAAGCCACCTAGTTTGTGTCATTTACTAGGTTCACATTCACTTTTGATGATATTTTGAGTGCCGGGCGCTATGACTTTGACTTCATTTGGTATATTTTTAATTAAGGTATCGAATATGGATACTGGTGCCACCATTATGTATTGTGTATTGCCATATTTAGAAAATGTTGTTTTTGTTATTTTGACCAGTTCTTGTTTGCAATTGTTTATTGGTTTCTGGAAGTTGATCAGTTTAATTTCGCATGGATTGTTGTTGTTTAGTACTGTCGGGTTGTCATTTTCACAAAAGTATGTTTGGTCGTTTAGATTCCTACACTTTTCGTTTCTGTAAGCGTAGTGTTTGCGCTAAGGATTGGGTACTTGTTTCTAGGGACAATCACTTTAAAGGTATACGGATATTTAGGGACTGGTAATGCATAGAATTGATAATAAATATATTCTGATTTGTCTTCTAAAGGTATATCTATTTGGAATATAATTTTAAGTCAATTTGAACTGTTTTTATTTTAAATATTGTTTCGTAAAGTGAAATGTCTGATTTTGTGATTAATCTTGATTTTAAGATATGGTTTTCAATGGTTTCTAATTCTTTTGATATTAACTTAGGTTTCAGTATTGACGTATGATACGTACTTAATTTTGAAAACGTAATTGCATTTTCTGTTTTAATATCATATTTAGTACATTGTTTAACAAATAACTGATATGTGTGAGTAATTCCAAATGTTTTACTCTATGAAAATTCGTTAGTTGGTCGCTTTTTAGACTATCTATTGTCTATTCCAAATCGTTTATTCTTGCTACTATGGCTTTTTGGTTATGGTTCAGGTTGTCTATTGTTTTATTAAACTCTGCTATAGCATCTATCATTAGCGATGTTTGTGACCTAAAAAGTTAATGTACTTGATTTTGATCTTTTCTCAAAATTTCGAGAGCTTTATATATTCTGTCGCCGTCATCCGCATCTAAGTTCCCAGTTATTGATTTGAATATAGATCCCAGTCTGTTCATTATACCTCCTTTGATGCAGGAAATATTCGATAAAATGTGTTATCAATATTGCTAATGGTGAAATTAATGGTTAAAATAAAAATTTTATATTCCAACTTGTACTCTACATACTTTACGCTTAGTATGTTGTCGAAGTAAGTTTTTAGTCCGTTAAAGTCGTCGTATACTTGTCTCAAGTATGTATATGAATCATTCTCTATTATTCGTACTCTGAAAAGGCTTGTCCCAGTTTGCAGATAGATACAGATTGCACAGAAATATCGGATTCATGCCACATGTGGCGTGCGTCAGGACCAACACTGTGAAACATGTATTACGATAAGCTCTTTAGTCTGGAGTCCGTAAACAACACGGCTATTATAGGGAATGCAGATCATTTGGCAGTGATTGTAAGCGGAGTAAATAAGGGTGACCTAGAGAATCATATCAACTGGTCAATGGCAAGGGTGCAAAACTGGATGGAAAATAGTGGTCTCCGACTTGAGCCACACAAAACTGAAAGTATAGTGCTAGTGGGACGAAGAACACTGAGAACAGTAACCGTCAAGGTGGGGAATGCAGAAATGTGTGGTCTTATTTCTTTATGGTGTCCAGTAATGTTAACAATGGTAGCGTGTACGACCCAAAAGTAACGAGAGAAAAAAACGAGCGTAAAGTCTACGGTCGGTTACTTATAATAGGCGTTCCGCCATGAGAACCGTAGCAACGTCTGTGCGAAATTACCAGTAAATCGTATGAACGTTCGTTGCGAGTGACGCGTATATGACGTTTTTGGGACAACAAAGTAGGCGGAGTCTCACCTGGGCGCTGACTTGGCTGCGGCTGTACTGTGAACTACGCTTGCTCTTCACGATATTTCGAACTTATCAAATTGGCAAATACCATAACAGACAAGAACGGCGTGGTGTCATTTCGATTGACACACTTCAGAGCGCAAAATAATAATGGAGAAGAAAAAAAAGGTTCTGATGAGTGAAATGTGGCGTCGGTCAAACAATAGCTAATTGTGATTAGGTGACGGATCGAGCGTTTGTAATGTTTGTAAATTTGTGACTCTGAAAAGAGTCGACTTTTTTTCTCTCCAAGTTTTCCGTGTAATGTGACACAATTGAAAGGCACACGTTTATGTATTTACTTCGAGCTGGTGTATTTGATAACCGGCTTGATGCCTTTGCTGACTGCATGTTTGGCGAGTTTACCGGGCAGAAGGTGCCTGACGGTGGTGTCGATCTCCCGGCTGGTTATCGTGGATCTGTTGTTGTAATGAGCGAGCCTGGAGGCTTCGGCGATGTTGCGCTCCAATGTGTCGTTGACGAAGCTCTCCATTATGTTTATGGCCTTGATCGAGATACGGGGTCGGGATGTACTTGTTTGAGCATTTTGTGAATATAAATTGCGCAGCACTCCTTCATCCTCCGCTTCTTTTTGTCGCCCTTGGAGATGTTCTTATGGGCCTTGCAGTTCTTCTTGATAACTTTACCTCTAGCCTTCGGTGGCATCTTGTCGTACAGTGTACAGAACAAACGTCGGAACGATAGTGACGGTCCGCTTTCCTTTTTTTTTGGTCTTTTACTATATTTTTCGGTTGTTGCTTCGGTAACCTTACATGGCTTGTTTTCGGATTTTGTGTTGCCCTTTAAATGGGTGTCGATTATTTTGACTGTCCTCACCGAAATCGACTTCGCTTTTATTACGAGGCGCTGTGGACGTAGGTCATTCTCAAAGAATCCGGCCCCGTCATTCGTGCCGGCCAACTTCTATCTATAAAGGCATACCGCAATGACCACGCCACTTTCAGAGGTGACACGGCAGTGTATGTTCAAACAAATATTGACCACATTTTTCTCAGTTCGTAGTTTACCGTAGTTCACAGTGCAGCCGCAGACAAGTCAGGTTGTTTTATCGGTTTTTTACGTATACCTTTTTGTGTAAAATGGACTTGGGAGTCACATTCCCTAGATAAATCAGTTGCTACAATGTTTGATGTCCCTATTAGAGATGACCCATGTCACGAAACATGTATTGTTTCAGCTAATTGAAGCTGTTTCAGCTAAACATGATGCAACTAAAATCGCTTGACATTGTTTAGTTTGTATATGTTTCAAACTAAAGAAAGAAAATAAATGAAATCGTTTAATATTAAAAACAAAAATGTTACAGTGTCAAATAATTATGAAAATACGTCTCAGAAATTCATCGAAGAAATTTAGAGTTGCAGAATTGGAGTTGGCCGAAGTCGTGAGTGGATGTTGGAACGTCTTTTATGGCTGAAGAAAAATATTAATCAAGGTATTAAAAAAAACTGTAGTAAATAAAAACATTTTACTTTTACAACGGTAATTTTATTTAGGTATCAAGTTTACAATTTAAGGAAATTATAGCGTACAATTTCTAATACCACAAATACATTTCCTTTTATTACATTTAACAGCGTGATACATACATATTGGAGTGTCTGCTACCAGCTTTGGCAACCTCCATCGTTTTTCAAATTGATAACATCCTCGCTGTAACAACATTTCAATAAGACCTTTTTAATATAACTTTTTTTGATAACACCTTTCACGTAACCTCTATCTACCCGCTCTTCGATATTGGTTTTTTTATTATGTTGGGTAATGCTTCTAAAATAACGGTACCACAATCATCATCCATACACTTCTTTGTTCCTTGTAGAAACTTGATTTGTTTAACTATATCTGCAATCAATAAACCCAACGTTTTCTGTGTCTTGAACATATAATGTTGATAACCATTAAATATTACTAATTCTCTGGGTGCCTACTCTCTCACACAGAAGCCTAAACATTTCGTGTGATCGAGAAAGTTGTTAGTATTTTTGATTTCCAATTTGATATCCACTGGAGCTTGCTTTATGGAATCGCTGTACCTGGAGCAATCAAATACAAACATGGAATATTTTGTAAAGGGCTTCTAATACGAGGTAGGTTTAGGTTCTCTACCAACATACAAACGTTAGATTTAATTTACTTGGTTAAAGTTCAAATTCATACCTTCTGTGGAGATTTGTTTAGAATTAAAGTAAAGTCTTATATCTGGAATGTATTTTCTAACGTTGATGTATTTTCTAACGTTATCGTATCGAACCGTTTGAAATCTTATAATAAAAAATCTAGGTAATGTAGTAAATGTTAAACATTAATACTTTATCTGCATTTGCTGCGCTAATCAAATTAGAGTAATTTCTAGTTAAACGTATTAACGAATTGCTGAAAAGCTCTCTTATATACTCTTTGAAAATATTACATATGTATAAAGTATCAAGACAGACAGCTGTCTAATAGCTGCCCAACAGCTCTTTAACAGCTTTTCTGTCAAACTAGTATCCGTCTAACAGCTGTAGTGTTAGACACAGCTGTCCAACAGCTGTCGTGATAGACAACTAACAATATATAGGTAGACGGACTCGGAGCTAGTATAATTCTATCAGGTTAAATGTTTTCAGCAGAAGTTGTTGTGTGCTGTACTAAAATATTTTTCTTAATATTTTTCTCTTGTCTGTCACGTCCATCTCGCTAAAATTTTTTGTGTCAAACAAGTTGTTTGTTTCAAAAAGTCGGTTGTTGGTCTGAGGTAAACAACTTATTAGTTGTTTACTGTCCTAAGAGATACAAACTTAAATCGCCAAACAGTTTGTATCTCTTAGGACAGTAAACAACTAATAAGTTGTTTACCTCAGACCAACAACCGACTTTTTGAAACAAACAACTTGTTTGACACAAAAAATTTTAGCGAGATGGACGTGACAGACAAGAGAAAAATATTAAGAAAAATATTTTAGTACAGCACACAACAACTTCTGCTGAAAACATTTAACCTGATAGACATAACAATGATGAAGCTTTGTATTACTTATACTAACACCTAGACTTCATTAATGATGAAATTTAACCAGATAAGATGAGATATCCACAAATAGAAGGTTTACTGAAATTAGCTTTTATGTAAAGACTTAAGGCTTATACTTATGACAATCTTCAACACTATAGAGATGTTCTAGAATCAAACCGTGCTCATAAAGTGAAATACGATACCAATGGGCGAACTAAAGCTTCCTCGGAAACTTTTCCGAGATCTCTAATAAAACGAATGACAAATCTATCAGCGGAACGTCCTCAACTTCTCACCGACATACATATATACCATACATGCCTGCCTATTGCTTAGTATAAAAATGTTTATCCATCAAATATATTCGATACCTTAATTAAAAATATACCAAATGAAGTCAAAATCATAGTGCCCGGCACTCAAAATATCATCAAAAATGAATGTGAACTTAGTAAATGACACAAACTAGGTGGCTTAAATGTAGATAAGCTAGCAAGCTATAAGACTAAAATAATGAAGAACCAGATGCTATTTTGAAGACAAGTGTACTTGGACAACTCTAATGACTACAGTATATTTAAAAAACCTGACTTGCACTAACCAAGTTACCGTCTTCAGAGGATATATAATTTTAAATATCTTACATCTACAACTCTGCTTATATTCTTGTGCAGGTGGTCGGTCACTAACGACTAAGGGTGGTTCAACAAGACAAAAATTAACAAATTTCGTTCGGCGGAAATACCTCAATTGTTGCATTATCTAACGAACGGGCTGCTGCCGATCTTTCTTGTAAATAAGACCCTCCTTTCGGTGCTCCTTTCGGACAAAAAATATAAATGCAAAGCCCATCTACAGTATCTGGATTTAGGAAGGATAAAGGAATCTCTACAGATCTTCCAAAGTAGAGGAGTGAAGACGTTGTGAAAAGTGAAAATAACGCCAAATTTTACACAATATTATCCATCTTATTTGACTATAATTTTCGAAAACGTTCAGTCTTTAAGTCACATTTGAAGGATATTATTTCAGATGAGTGCTATTTAAAAGCATCGATTATACAACTTCTTGAATCTTCGACAACACAGCAGGATGATATTTAGATGCCTGGCCATGTTAGAATTTACTACTTCAGGTTTTGTTTTGCTTATATTTATATTATCTATATATATATATATATATATATATATATATATATATATATATATATATATATATATATATATATATATATATATATATATATATATATATATATATATATATATATATATATATATATATATATATATATATATATATATATATATATATATATATATATATATATATATATATATATATATATATATATATATATATATATATATATATATATATATATATATATATATATATATATATATATATATATATATGTGTGTGTGTGTGTGTGTGTGTGTGCGATATACATGTGTTAGAATTTGACATTTTACATTCATCTGATTTTAAAACATTTCTGATGTATATCGCAGCACCACGCTCTTTACATCAGATATGTAAATACTAACATGGCCAGGTATCTGAATATCATCCTGCTGAGTTGTCGAAGTTTAAATAAGTAGTATAATCGATGCTTTCAAATGGCACTCATCTGCAAAAATATCCTTTAAATGTGCCTTTAAAGACTGAACGTTTTCGAAAATTATAGTCATGTAAGATGGATAATATTGTGTAAAGTTCAGCGTCATCTTTACAGGCCTGTTAGCAATTGCAATAATTAATTTCACTTCTCACAACGTCTCCAGTCTTCTGCTTTGGAAGAAGTTTAGAGATTCCTTTATTCTTCCTAAATCCAGATATTGTAGATGAGCTTTGCCTTAGTATTTTTTGTCCAAAAAGAGCAACGAAAGGAGGGTTTTATTTACAAAAAAGATTTTCCTGGCTAATTTTCCAGGAAAATCTGTCTGGTCCAAATAGATTAAACGCTTTCCATTTTCAATTTGATATCTACCGTAGATGGATTTTTTGATTACCTGTACTTGGAGCAATCAAATAAAAACATGGGATATTTTTCGAAAGTTTTGTAATCCAATGTAGGTTGGGGTTCTCTACCAACATATGAGCTTTGAAATTCAGTCACGTTTCTATTTGCCCTCTGTGGGGATTCGTTGAGAATTTAAGTGGAGCCTTATATATCGAATGCCTACATGATCAAAGTTGTTTGATGTTTTTCTAACGTTATTCTATCGATTCGTTTGGAATATCACAATAACAAATCTAGGTCGTTCATCTATACAGCTCCTTCATAATGACAGAGGTAACGTAATTTATGCTAATAAAAGTCACCCCACACTACAATTTGAGTTGCAACTGCCTACACCGTGCGGAGGTTCCTGGGAAATGAGGATGTGTTGCGTTGTCGTTCAGGGCCCGATAACTCGCAAGGGGCTCCATCTGGTATTTGAGATACATGGCATGAGTGAATGTTCCCCTTCGAGAGAGTGTGAAAGCCCTTCAGGCTAAAGTCGACAATAATAATAATAATAATATAATAATAATAATAATAATAATAATAATAATAATAATAATAATAATAATAATAATAATAATAATAATAATAATAATAATAATAATAATAATAATAATAATAATAATAATAATAATAATAATAATAATAATAATAATAATAATAATAATAATAATAATAATAATAATAATAATAATAATAATAATAATAATAATAATAAATAATTGTTGTATTACCATCTTCGACATGCGGATATGATAGACCAAACACTAGTGCTGCCTCACCAACCGGGGGATATTCAGTCCGTCAGTCCGTGGTGGAGACAAGGGTCGTATATACTGGAGTTTCTCGGTCGCCACTGTCAGGTCAGTAGCCGCTAATATGCCTGACATTATAGTTCTCAACAAACAAAATAAAATTCTGTTTGTTATATAGGTCTCGGCTCCAGCTGACGCTAACGTTGGTATAAAGGACAGGAAAAAACGGACCAAGTATAGAGACCATATGTTTGAGCTTAGGCAGCTTTATCTGGGACAATCTACGACGCGTCGTTATGATTTTGGCTGTCTAGGGGGCGTACCCAAAACGCTGCTGCGGGAACTCAAGCAAATTGTCACAGCATATTTACTAGCTTGCAGCATGCAGAAATCTGCCAATCTTGGGTCTTTACGACTCCTCCGTTTTCTGAACATGGATAAATGATTTCCGGCCCCGTGCTGTTACCACCGCCGGAGCGGGCCGAGAGCAATAAAGTTGGATGTTCATCAGAGTGTGTCGGAGCCTCGGATGATTGCGCAACGTATTTTATTAAAAAAAAACCAAAGCCTCGGAAAAATGTCGCTGCATGGGCTTCGCCAGAGCATGGTCGAAGTCGGCACTGCACACAACAGCATGCGGGATGTTGGTGGCGGGGTGCTGATGAGGCGTGCCCCTGTCAAACGATTGGCTTGGCGACAGAGTCTATAGCGGAGATAACCGAAGAGTTCGTAACAATAAGTGGGTCCTCAGAAGCAGGACAAGGGTAGCGGCAGAGCACTTATGTGAGCACACAAACAGCGGATAAACGACGAGAGTAAACGAAGGAATGGCAGAGAAATTAGAAAAGGAACTGGAGATAGAACTTGATGAAGCAAGTTTTCTAGAACTTATGAATACTGATTGGCCGGAGTCTACAACAGATGTCAAATAAACAGGGATCAAAGGAAATCAAGAGAATTCGACCAAATATATATATATATATATATATATATATATATATATATATATATATATATATATATATATATATATATATATATATATATATATATATATATATATATATATATATATATATATATATATATATATATATATATATATATATATATATATATATATATATATATATTAAAATGTACTTTGATGTGCACAGTTGGAAATCAGTTAGTATGAGCCTTCACAAGTCAGGTGTCCCTCAAATAGAATGATAAGTTCAGTCTTGGTTTTGGTCATGTTGTAAGTGAAAGTTTCAACCAGGTGATCGTTGTGTAGAGGTGTTGTTGGTAAGCCAGACCATTTCATGCAGTCGTCACTATCGAAATAGGTTCTCACTTCTTTTACATTTGGTGGTGGATGTTCTCTAAAATCAGGATCGTCGTTTTCATTCGCATGACAGATCATGTTGATACAATCACAATCAACTTTCATGTTTACACCAACCATCTTTTACGTTTAGATTAACGATTAAGAGTGTTTCAACAATACAAAAATTAACGTAATTCGATCGGCGCAAATACCTATATTATTTATTGTATTAACTAACGAACGTGCTGCTGCCGATCTTTCTTGTGAATACGACCCTTCTTTCGGTGCTCCTTTCGGACAAAAAATATTAATGCAAAGCCCACCTACAATATCTGGATTTAGGAAGAATAAAGGAATCTCTAAAGTTCTTCCAAAGCAGAAGAGTGAAGACGTTGTGAAAAGTGAATTTAATCAATGCATTTGCTAACAGGCCTGTAAAAATAACGCTGAAATTTACACAATATTAACTAATCTTACTTGACTATAATTTACGATAACGTTCTAGTATGTCTGAAGAAAATATTAATCAAGGTATTTAAAAAAAAATGTAGTAAATAAAAAACATTTAACTTTTACAACGGTTATTTTATTTAGGTATCAAGTTTACAATTTAAGCAAATTATAGCACACAATTTCTAATACCACAAATACATTTTCTTTTATTAAATTTAACAGCGTGATACATTGGAGTGTCTGCTACCAGCTTTGGCAACCTTCATCGTTTTTCAAATTGATAACATCCTCGCTGTAACCACATTTCAATAACACCTCTTTAATATAACTTTTTTTGATAACACCTTTCACGTAACCTCTATCTACCCGCTCTTCGATAATATGTTTTTTCTATTATGTTGGGTAATTGTTCTAAAATAACGGTACCACAATCATAATCCATACACTGCTGTGTTCCTTGTAGAAACTTGATTTGTTTAACTATATCTGCAATCAATAAACCTAACGTTTTCTGTGTCTTGAACATATAATGTTGATAACCATTAAAGATTACTAATTCTCTGGGTGCCTACTCTCTCACACAGAAGCCTAAACAATTCGTGTGATCGAGAATGTTGTTAGTATTTTTGATTTCCAATTTGATATCCACAGGAGCTTGCTTTATGAAATCGCTGTACCTGGAGCAATCAAATACAAACATGGAATATTTTGCAAAGGTACGTTACATTAATTTTGGACTCAGTGACGTTTCTGGAATATATCAGTAATGACAAAAATTCCGCAGAAATTGTTGACGAATACCACAGTGAAACTGCAGTAAAAATTACTAAAACTCAGGATCATAGTAGAGTTAAACTTAATCGATATATACATTTTTGATGAAGTTAAAGCTTATTTGACTCTTGACATTAGTGACAGGTAAACAAACACACCGTTTACCTGAACACATAATTTGTTAAAATGTTAGCTAACACAAACGTAAACTGTTTAATTGGGTGAACGCAGTTTGAAACAATTCTCAAATACTAGTAGATTTCTGAAAGGTTGCATACTAGTTTTCTAATGATGTTTCAAAATGGCGAATAGTATCTTTACGAATTTTTTTTAACAGTTAAATTTTGTTATTTGTTTGTCATGTGACACAAATCACCCAATGATTTCAACTTTTAATGAATTTCGAACAGACGTTACTCCGGTTGTCACGGCGGAGCGTCTATTACAGGTAACCAGCCGTAGACTTCACGCTTGTTTTTTTCTCTCGTCATTTATGGATCCAGTATCCGCCCTACACTTGTTAACGTTGCTGGACACCAGACCCCCTTCCCTCCAGGTTGAGACTACCCACTAAACACCCCCTTGAAAACTAGAGAGATGGCGGAAAGCACCTGCTAGCATTGGTTCACCATGTCCCTAACTCTTGTTGTTTTAAAAACTTCCACATCCTGTCTTCATCCTCCTTTGACCTTTGACATTATGTAATGAGATTTGTTTTGAACTTGAACATGTTGTATAATATCATTTTGAAAATTGCCATCCAATATATTTTGTGACACAAAGGTGTTTACAAATTAAAAATGTGTAAATTTTTAGATAACCGGAATAAATTCACTATTAATAACAACAATTGACTAAAAACGCTGCGAGTTGTAAGGCAAAAATAATTATACTACAAAGGTTATAAATGATAATACATTACAATAGGGTTATATATAATCGTAAATGCTTCCAATGATTAACAATCAGTGAATTCAGTATTCAGTGCCCCCTCTGGAAGTGTTGTGGTCATATGCAGTATGCCTTTATAGATATATGTTGGCCGACACTAATGACGGGGATGGATTCGTTGAGAGTGACCTACGTCCACAGCTTAACAAAAACGAAGTGGATTTCGGTGCGAACCGTCATAGCAATTGACACACATTTAAAAGGCAAGAAAATCCGAAAACCTGACAACAACGGTAAGGTTACGGAAGCAACAACCGAAAAATATAGTTAACGACCAAAGAAGAAGAAAAGCGGACGGTTACTGGCGTTCCGATGTTTGTTATGTATACTGTACGACAAGATACCACCGAAGTTATCAAGAGTTATCAAGAAGGACTGCAAGGCCCAGAAGAATATCTCCGGGTGAGGCAAAAAGAAGAGACGTTACTACGGTTCTCACGGCGGAGCGTCTATTACAAGTAACCGACCGTAGACTTCACGCTCGTTTTATTATCTCGTCACTTTTGGATGTTGAACTATTCAGATTTGGTAATTTATACGTTTCCCATTTTCTATATGGTACCAGGATATTTTTATTTAGGGCAATCGATTGTGATAATTGTTTCAGTATAACTTCGCTTAGGTGGATAAGTTTCACCTGCAGCGTCATGTAATCAACGTAACTTTAATGGTTTATCTGCGTCGACTGCTCCAATCAAAATAAAGCAATTTCTTTCGCTCTGGGCTTTAGTTATTAACCGGAAAATCACGCTTCTATTATTTTTGGAAATATTACACAAGTAGCACGGAAGTACGCAGTAGCAAAAACGGCCATTCTTCAGCATTGTATTGTATGTAGTAGGATGCGACCCGGCTTGAATTATAGCACTTGCTTCATCACTGTTTGCTTCCAAAAGTGTTCGAATTGTTGTAACTATCCAGGATTTCTCACATGTTTAATAATCGGGCTGCTGCATTAGATGTTACTTGTACATCTCCAATGGTGCCACTCGTCTCTCTACTGTTATTAGAACAGCTGAAGAACAAACGTAAAAATATCTTGTTGGTTGATTGTGGAATCACAGATATCATTATAGGCAACATACAGTAAGGTTTTTATGCCTCTTACGACCCGCATTATTTCGCATATAAATGTAAACCTCGTCGATCAGAATTGAGTACTTGTGACGTTTCAAGGTGAGGAGATCATTGTGATATTGGAATTGAGACAGAGACCACCATATTATGTTGATTATAAATACCAGCAATCAAGCCGCCCCAGCTTCAGTATATTCGCTTCCTGTATAAGACGATTCTATCTTGGGAGCACATGAATTATCTAGATGGATTAGGTATCGATATTAAGCAGACTACATATATTCGCTGACCCTGTACACGACGAGTCAATCAAAAGGAAAGAAATACACACAGTGATGAAGGAGATGAATGATATTTGTGAGCGTCGATTATACTACTTGTTGAATCTTCGACAACTCAGCAGGATAATATTCAGATACCTGACCATCTTAGAATTTACACATCTTATGTAACCAGCAAGAGATATCCATGCGGTTATACGATATACATCAGGAATAATTTAAAATCAGATGAATTTGAAATTTTGTTTGAAGACAATTGCGAAACTTTGGATTTTGTGTAATATATAAACCACCATCTACCCCATCCACGCAGTTAAAGACAAATTCAATAACATGTATATATATATATATATATATATATATATATATATATATATATATATATATATATATATATATATATATATATATAATAAGCGGATGCCAAAATACGTTGATTTTTGGTGATTTAATGTAAACATTACAAAGAAACAAAGCAGTTTTTTCTTAAATTATTTTACAAATAAAATGTTCAATATTCTAACATCACAATCGTCTACAGATAGCAACACACAGAGTGATGTGGGTTTTTGAAACAACAGAAAAAATCAGGCTACTCACTCGGGCTCACTATTCCAATTCATATTTCAGCTTTCGTAAGCATGTAGTTTGTATTTTAAAAAACTATTAACATTTAAAAAAGCTACCCAGTCAAAACTGAATCATGGGTCATCACTAATAGGGACATCAAGCATTGTAACAACTGTTTTATCTAGGGAATGTGACTCCCAAGTCCATTTTATACACAAAGGTATACGTGAAAAACCGATGTCATTTTTGGTCTTAAATAATCTTGGCAAAAATATGGATATGTTAGGATGAATTGTAAATGGAAAAGTAGAATAAAGATATGAAGATTTATTGTAAATGAAGGCAGTGGTTTAGGCATCAGATGGAAAAAATTGGAAGCAAAAAGAAATTTTATTTGGAATGTCAAAATTTGAAGTGCGAAATTTGGATTCTTACTGACAAGCAATTTTGGATATAATATTATATATTAAATTACGTTACTGTACACCACAAGTCTTTGACTTATTGTATTAGCGTACTGTATAATTTTCACACATAAACAAATAAATAAAAATAAAATAAATAAAACAACCTGACTTGTCTGCGTCTGCACTGTGAACTACGGTAAACTACGAACTGAGAAAAAGGTCAATATTTGTTTGAACATACACTGCCGTGCCACTTCTGAAAGCTCATAGCGCCGCGTAACAAAAACGAAGTCGATTTCGGTGCGGACAGTTATAACAATCGACACCCATTTAAAAGGCAACACAAATCCGAAAACAAGCCATGTAAAGTTACGGAAGCAACAACCGAAAAATATAGTTAAAGACCAAAGAAAAAGGAAAGCGGACCGTCACTATCGTTCCGACGTTTGTTCTGTACGACAAGATACCACCGAAGGCTAGAGGTAAAGTTATCAAGAAGAACTGCAAGGCCCAGAAGAACATCTCCAAGGGCGACAAAAAGAAGCGGAGGATGAAGGAGTTCTACGCAATTTATATACACACAATGCTGAATCAAGTACATCCCGACCCCCTATCTTGATCAAAGCCATAAGCATAATGGAGAGCTTCGTCAACGACATATTGGAGCGCATCACCGACGAAGCCTCCAAGCTCGCTCATTACAACAACAGATCCACGATAACCAGCCGGGAGATCGACACCACCGTCTGCCCGGTAAACTCGCCAAACACGCAGTCAGCAAAGGCACCAAGCCGGTTATCAAATACGCCAGCTCGAAGTAAATAAATAAACGTGTGCCTTTCAATTGTGTCACATTAGACGGAAAACTTGGAGAGAAAAAAATCGGCTCTTTTCAGAGTCAAAAATTTACAAACATTACAAACGCTCGATCCGTAACCTAATCGCAATTAGCTATTGTTTGACCGACGCCACATTTCACTCATGAGAACCTTTTTTTTCTTCTCCATTATTATTTTGCCCTCTGAAGTGTGTCAATCGAAATGATACCACGCCCTACTTGTCTGTTATGGTATTTGATAATTTGATAAGTTCGAAATATCGTGAAGAGCAAGCATAGTTCACAGTACAGCCGCAGCCAAGTCAGCGCCTAGGTGAGACTCCGCCTACTTTGTTGTCCCTAAAAGTCATATACGCGTCACTCGCAACGAACGTTCATACAATTTACTGGTAATTTCGCACAGACGTTGCTACGGTTCTCACGGCGGAACATATACTATAAGTAACCGAACGTAGACTTCACGCTCGTTTTTTTTTATCGTCACTTTTGGATCCAGTATCCGCCCTACCCTTGTTATCGTTGCTGGACGCCATAAAGTGATAAAACCACAAATGTCTGCATTGCCCAACTTGACAGTTATTGTTCTCAGTGTTCTTCGTCCCACTAGCACTATACTTTCAGTTTTGTGAGGTTCAAGTCGGAGACCACTATTTTCCATCCAGTTTTATTATTCTCTAGATCACCCTTATTTACTCCGCTTACAATCACCGCCAAATGATCTGCATACCCTATAATAGCCGTGTTGTTTACGGACTCCAGACTAAAGAGCTTAATGTAATACATGTTTCACAGTGTTGGTCCTGACGCACGCCACATGTAGCATGAATCCGATATTTCTGTGCAATCAGTATCTATCTGCAAACTGGGACAAGCCTTTTCAGAGAACGAATAATAGAGAATGATTCATATACATACTTGAGACAAGTATACGACGACTTTAACGGACTAAAAACTTACTTCGACAACATACTAAGCGTAAAGAATGTAATTGGAATATAAAATTTTTATTTTAACCATTAATTTCACCATTAGCAATATTGATAACACATTTTATCGAATATTTCCTGCATCAAAGGAGGTATAATGAACAGACTACAATCTATATTCAAATCAATAACTGGGAACTTAGATGCGGATGACGGCGACAGAATATATAAAGCTCTCGAAATTTTGAGAAAAGATCAAAATCAAGTACATTAACTTTTTAGGTCACAAACATCGCTAATGATAGATGCTATAGCAGAGTTTAATAAAACAATACATAACCTGAACCATAACCAAGAAGCCATAGTAGCGAGAATAAACGATTTGGAATAGACAATAGATAGTCTAAAAAGCGACCAACTAACGAATTTTCATAGAGTAAAACATTTGGAATTACTCACACATATCAGTTATTTGTTAAACAATGTACTAAATATGATATTAAAACAGAAAATGCAATTACGTTTTCAAAATTAAGCACGTATCATACGTCAATACTGAAACCAAAGTTAATATCAAAAGAATTAGAAACCATTGAAAACCATATCTCAAAATCAAGATTAACAACAAAATCAATTCTATGCATTACCAGTCCCTAAATATCCGTATACCTTTAAAGTGATTGTCCCTAGAAACAAGTACCCAATCCTTAGCGCAAACACTACGCTTACAGAAACGAAAAGTGTAGGAATCTAAACGACCAAACATACTTTTGTGAAAATGACAACCCGACAGCACTAAACAACAACAATCCATGCGAAATTAAACTGATCAACTTCCAGAAACCAATAAACAATTGCAAACAAGAACTGGTCAAAATAACAAAAACAACATTTTCTAAATATGGCAATACACAATACATAATAGTGGCACCAGTATCCATATTCGATACCTTAATTAAAAATATACCAAATGAAGTCAAAGTCATAGCGGCCGGCACTCAAAATATCATCAAAAGTGAATGTGAACCTAGTAAATGACACAAACTAGGTGGCTTAAATATCGATAAGCTAGAAAACTATAAGACTAAAATAGGGAAGAACCAGATGCTATTATGAAGACAAGTTTACTTGGACAACTCAAACGACTAGATATTTAAGAAAACCTGACTTGCACTAACCAAGTTACCGTCAGCAGAGGATATATAATTTTAAATATTTTACATCTACAACTCTGTTTATATTGTTGTGCAGGTGGTCGGTCACTAACGATCAAGGGTGGTTCAACAACACAAAAATTAATATATTTCGATCGGCGGAAATACCTAAATTATTGCATTATCTGCCGATCTTTCTTGTAAATAATACCCGCCTTTCGGTGCTCCTTTCGGACAAAAAATATAAATGCAAAGCCCATCTACAATATCTGGATTTAGGCAGGATAAAGGAATCTCTAAAGATCTTCCAAAGCAGAAGAGTGAAGACGTTGTGAAAAATGAAAATAACGCTGTAAACGTAGTTTAACGATAGTAAATGTAGTTTATCAGTGAGGAGAAGCCTACACTTCACTTGCTTGTACGAAAAACAGAGTACATTCCTTTTTTAATTGCTTGTGTAATATTAATCAAAAGCCAGCTCAGAACTGGTAAGGACGGGGAAATCCGACTGTCTAATTAAAACAAAGCAATGTTTAATCTTTTTGGAACGGGCAGATTTCCTGGAAAATTAGCCAGGAAAATATACCTATTCCAAATAGATTAAGCATTGCTTGGTTTTAACTGGAATGGACGTTGTGAAAAATGAAAATAACGCTGTAAACGTAGTTTAACGATAGTAAATGTAGTTTATCAGTGAGGAGAAGCCTACGCTTCACTTGCTTGTACGAAAAACAGAGTACATTCCTTTTTTAATTGCTTGTGTAATATAAATCAAAAGCCAGCTCAGAACTGGTAAGGACGGGGAAATCCGACTGTCTAATTAAAACAAAGCAATGTTTAATCTTTTTGGAACGGGCAGATTTCCTGGAAAATTAGCCAGGAAAATATACCTATTCCAAATAGATTAAGCATTGCTTGGTTTTAACTGGAATGGACGTGGGAATCTGACTACCTAATTAAAACAAAGCAATGTTTAATCTATTTGGACCGGACAGATTTTTCTGGAAAATTAGATAGGAAAATCTACCCATTCCAAATAGATTAAAGATTAATTAGACAATCGGAATCCAAATAGATTAAACATTGCTTTGTTTTAATTAGATAGTCGGATTCCCACGTCTATGTCAGTTCTGAGCTGACTTCTAATTAAAAGCCAGCTCAGCACTGGTAGGGACGGGGGAAACCGACTGTCTAATTAAAACAAAGCAATGTTTAATCTGCTTGGAACGGGCAGATTTTCCTGGCTAATTTTCCAGGAAAATCTGCCTGGTTCAAATAGATGAAACATTAATTAGATTGTCGGATTCCCCGGTCCAAGCGAGTTATGAGCTGACTCTTAATTAAAAGCCAGCTCAGAACTGAAATGGACGGGAATGCGCGTGTCTAATTAAAACAAAGCAATGCTTAATCTATTTGAGATGGGCAGATTTTGCTGGCTAATTTTCCAGGAAAATCTGCTAGGACGTTCCGTGTTTGAGGATGTTTTGATGGACCACGAGCCTTTCGTTGAATTATTCAGATTTGGTAATTCATACGTTTTCCATTTTCTATATGGTACTAGGATCTTTTTATTTGGGGCAATCGACTGTAAAAATTATTTTTGTATAACTTCGCTGGGATGGACAAGTTTCACCTCCAGCGCCATGTAATCAATATAACTTTAATGCTTTATCTGCGTCGACTGCTCCAATCAAAATAAAGCATTTTTTTCGCTCTGGGCTTTAGATATACGTAGCAGCAATTAACTGAAAAAAACACGCTTCCATGGTCTTTCTAACTATTACACAAGTAGCAAGGAGGTATGCAGTAGCAAAAACGGACATCCTTCAGCATTTTATTGTATGTAGTAGGATGCCACCCGGCTTGAATTAGAGTTCTTGCTTCATCACTGTTTGCCTCCAAAAGTGTTCGAATTGCTGTAACTATACCAGGATTTCTCATATATTAAATAATCGTTTTGCTGCATTAGATGTTACTTGTACATCTCCAATCGTGCCACTCGTCTCAATACTGCCATTTATAAGTAGCTGAAGACCAAAGATAAAAAATATCTTGTTGGTTGATTGCAGATTATGGGAAACAAACTGGTTTGAGACGCCTAAGTGTGTATTTCTTTCCTTTGATTGACTCGTCATTTACAGGGTCAGCGAATATATGTTGCTGAACATCGGTACCTAATGAATCTAGATACTGCATGTGCTCCCAAAATAGAATCGTCCTCGATGCAGGTAGCAAAGATACTGAAGCTGGGCCGGCCTGATTGCTAGTATTTATAATCAACGTAATATGCTGGTCTCTGTCTCAATTCCAATATCACAATAATCTCCTCACCTTAAAACGTCACAGGTACTGAATTCTGATCGAGGATGTTTACATTTATATGCGAAATAATGAGCTATTGAAAGCAACGGTACGCGCAATGACTGAAACACGGATACTACTGTTTAATTCTTTTATTTAAAAATTGCAAACATAAGTAACCACATTATAAGTGTAATAGTTTTGGTATACATCATGATTATACAATATCAATCCCCTAGATCATGCTTGTCGAGAGACAAGCAGGATCTAGATCATTGATGCCTTAATTACTCGTGAAATGTTCTTTAAGTTTAGTGTCTGGACCAAAAAACTGATAACCAGGTACGTGCAACTCAACAACTAATTTTTTGATGACTGTCAGCAAGACCTTAACCTTGACACACCAACATTTATACTGTTAATGAGGTATGATATATCTGCGTATTTATATAGGATGTAGTAGTCGTACAAATTTTAGTTTAGTTAAGGATGCGTATTGTAAAACACGCAAAGCCAACAGTCACAAACATAGACGATGTTGTTACCACATCATCATTACCCAAACATCAAAGACATGTCTGGACTTCTTTTACAAACCTCAGTTAGATGTTGTGGATATGTGGTCCAAGTGGTTATGGTTAACAAATATTATGTTAAGTTTGTTTTCGTTCCAAACGGCTTAAAATTTAAAAACGTATTCGTATACTCAAAGCCTATATATCGGCCTAAATATAGCATGTTAAAAGAGGTTTTGTGTGCTACAAAAGCTGTTGGATACTATCTATACAGTGAGAGCGAAGAGATCCAGCAGATGCAAGGAGCAATTCAATTTTTATATTAGAAGATGTAGCCTGTAATGAGCAAAATAAAATAAAATCGTATTTTTTGATGGGTGATATTAAGATATTGACAGTTTCTACTAGTGTCCGAAACAATTGTTGCGTCATAGTGCTAACGTCATAGTTTTATTTAAACAAGATGCTATTACTACATACAGACTGGAGATAATTTATCTGGCTTCACTGTGAAGCCAGTAGTATGGTACAGTTTGACCAAGTAAGGGCAACAACGATCAATGAATAGAATATTAAGTTTTGTGTATGATGATCATTTAACTACCGATATGAGTTTTGAAACTTTAAAACTCCTTTGTGGTGGATTTCGCAAAACAAACATCTTATGGTGGCTGTTGTTAAAGATACTTATTTAACACAAGCAGTTTGATCACTATAAATCTCGGTTAACTGAAAAACGTTGGTATTCAGTTGTTCAGTTCACGAACGAATGTTAAGTGTATACATGCGAGACACTTTACCATCAGCTGGACCACGTAAAACTGAATCATTCGTCATGAATTAGCAAACAAAGAGCCTGGCAGTTATTGGGTTGCAGTTAGGAAAGGCGGTGATACAGCTGTGTACTTTGACTCATATGGAAACTTGAAGCCACCAATTGAATTGGTGTGTTATCTTAAAAACCCTACTATAGTGTATAATCAAAATGTATACTTATAATTGTGGTCACTTAGGTTTAAAATATTTAAATAAAAGACTTACACACTAGTGTGTAATGACAAATGTAAACCTGGTGTTCTTCACCTGGCAGTAAAATAAAATCAATAATAGAACGGGGTCAGTAATAAATGCTTATTTGCAAAATTGTGGATTCCACGGCGCCAGGGACGTGGTGTGGGCAGACGTAGGAACAGTGGAAACAACGGTAATGTAATGACGACAAATGTAAATACCTGGTGTTTTCACCTGGCAGTAAAAATAAAATCAATGAGAGAACGGGGTCAGTGCTTACTTGCAAAATTGTGGATTCCACGGCACCACAGACCTGGTGTGGTCAGACGTAGCAAATGTGGAAAGAGCAACTTTTTCACAAGGGCATTGTAATGACGACAAATAAGAGAACGGGGTGGCAATGAGCGTGAATTTAAGACCATGTAGCGAGGTAGAATAGGGAGACTCTGTCTGATTTTTCATACGAAATGCCCTTGCTTTTTATATGATGCTGATACACCTTCTCAATGCTAGAGACACGAACGCCGGTTAATTGGGGCGAAAGTCCCGTGTATCAGACTTTGCATTTCGCAACGCTGATAACGACATTAGGTTCATATTGCCGTGTATTCTATATGACTTCGCATATACCATGTCTCCTTATTAATTCTACATTCTCATAAATTAGCCTGACAACAATGGCATATACATCATATTTAATAAAATATTCTAACAACTTACAAATTTACACAGAAAATCATTTCATGTCCTACTTACATTCATTACTATTTACAGTATTTTAGCATAATCAGAATCAGGAAACTAGAATATCAGGAATAAGTGCATATTACCTGTTAAAATAAATTTACAAATATAGTTGCAAGTATTTATTTTATGAGGCATTTCGACCTGCCCTACCATTAAATAAGCTTTGTTTTTATCAACAATATGTGGTGAAAAATAATTACATTTATATTATTTTCTCTACACGGCCGGTTACCATTGAAAAACATAACATATTTGTATAAATGATTTAGTACAGCCACGTTAACCATAACATTCCCGGGTAGGGCGGATACAGGATCCATAAGTGCGAGAGAAAGAACAAGCCTGAAGTCTTCGGTTGGTTACCTGTAATAGACGCTCCGCTGTGAGAACCCGAGTAACGCCTGTGCGAAATTACCAATAAGTCGTATAAACGTTCCTTGGGAGTGACGCCTATACGATGTTTTAAGGACTACAAAGTAGGTTGGCGCTGACGTGACTGCGCCTGCACTGTGAACTACTCTGGCTTTTCACTATATTTCGAACTACTCAAATTGGCAAACACGATACCAGACAAGAAGGGCATAGTGTCATTTCGATCGACACACTTCAGAGGACATAATAATAATGGAGAAGAAAAACGTATGAACGTTCGTTGCGGTTGCGCCTATAAGATGTTTTAGGGACAATAAAGTAGGTAGAGTCTCACCTGGGCGCTGACTCGGCGGCTGCACTGTGAACTACGCTTAACTACGAACTGAGAAGAAGGTGGTCAATATTTGTTTAAGCGTACATTGCCGTTGCACCTCTGGAAGTGGTGTGGTCATTGCGGTATGCCATTATAGATAGAAGTTGGCCGGCACGAATGACGGAGCCGCATTAGTTGAGAGTGACCTACGTTAACAGCGCCGCGTAACAACAACGTAGTCGATTTCGGTGCGGACCGTCATAATAATCGACACCCATTTAAAGGCAACACAAAATCCGAAACATGATTACAGGGGTAAAGTTACGTAAGCGACAACGGAAAAATATAGTTAAAGACCAAAGAAGAAGAAAAACGAACCGTCACTATCGTTCTGACGTTTGTCCTGTATACTGTACGACAAGATCTTAGCCTATGTTCTTGTAAATCAACATCACCATGGACTTTTCGGAAACATTTGTTTTTGAACAACTTTGTTTAAATGTTTTAAATTTGTAGAACGTCCGAATTTTTCGATAGGAATGTTGAAAGTGATTAAAAACACAAATCTGCTTCTTTATATAACACTTACCTCCTTCATTTCTTCAATAATTCATTTAATTCTTTGCTATGCACGTTATTACCAGCTGCTTAAGAAGCCACAATATTCCAGTTATCCGCGGCATCCCCGACCTAGAGGGTGGGGTGGTTATCTACTTGCCAAAATCCAATGTTCTGTTGGAAATGCATCAAGGACGAACCCCGCTCCAAGGAATCTGCCCCCACTGCCGTCCAGTATCAAAGTAATGAGACTTGAAAAATATTAAATGCGTATACTAGCTACGCATCAGAAACCCCACCGACAAACGAGACGCAAACAAACTTATCAAATAAGAACTAACGATGTGAGCGAGTCTGACTTAAGACAGTTGCTGTTGGAAATAAATGAGCACGCTTATATAGATGAACGCCAATCTGAAGGTGATTACTTTTACAGTAAAAATATAGTTGAATTGTGTGCTGTATACTTGGCCGTACTGCACCACCCAGTTCTTTGCTTTATCTTACACTCAGTACGCCTTACATTTCTCTTTAACTAAGCCATTCTTTAAATATTTACCAGAAGTATCAAAATATCACTATCAGAAATTGGTGAACCAAATGGAGATATATATTTATGGAGTCTTAAAATGAGTATAATACATTTTGAAAGTTGGCACAGCAACCGAGCAGAAAAATACAACCAATGAGAGCGGTTGGTGGAAAGAGGAAGAAGTGGAACAACAAAATCTACTTAACAGCCAATGTAACATTAGACGATTGCATGAAATGGTCTGGCTTACCAACAACACCTCTACAAGATGACAACTAGTTGAAACATTACCAAAATCAAAGCTGATATGGTTTGTTATAAATTTACCTTTCTGTTTGAGAGACACCTGACTGGTAAAGGCCCATACTAACTGATTTCCATCTGTGCACATCAAAGTACATTTTTATATTTATATCAACTGGTTCTCTTATATGTCTAACTGTATAATAATAACAAATATGTTAATATACTTTTGTGTTAAGTGTAACAGTTCATTAGAAAATAAGTATCTCAAATATATCTGTTAGTAAAGGTATATACCGGAAAACGTTGTTTTTTAATTTAGTAGCTAAGCAACCTTCATTGTAACAAAGAAATCATATGAAGTATTGTGAATTGTGCTCGTTACAAGTGAAAAGCAGTGTGTGGTTTGCACATCTGCGCAGTGAAGGCCAAAAAATAAATGTATGTGAATCGTGGGTAGTTGAAAAATGTTTGTGTTAAATGCGGCCGACAAAATAAAGGGCTACTTATCGTATTAATACAAATAACATTAACAAAAGAGAAATCCATGGAAACTGTGAAACATGTATTGTTTCAGCTCACTGAAGCTTCAGCCAAACATGAAGCAATTAAAATCACTTTGCTTTGTTTGGTTTGTATATGTTTCAAAATAAGGAAAGCAAACAAATGAAATAATTTAATACTAAAAACAAAAATATTACAGTTTCAACTAATTATAAAAATATCTATCAGGAATTCATCGAGGAAATTTAGAGTTGCGGAATTGGAATTTTCAGAAGGCGTGAGTGGATTGATGTTGGAACGTCATTTGTGACTGCAGGTGAACATTAATAAATGTATTTTAAAATGAAACTAATAAATACATTTTACTTTTACAATGGTTTTTTATTTATGTAACAAGTTTACAATTTAAGCAAATAATATTTTACAATTTCTAATACAACTAATAAATTTTCTTTTATCAAATTTAACAGCGTGATACATACATTATGGATGGACTGCTACAAGTTTTGGCAACCATTATCGTTTTTCAAATTGATAAGGTCCCCGCTGTAATCACATTTTAAAAACACCTCTTTAATATACCTTTTCATGATAACACCTTTAGCGTAAACTACTACCCGCTCTTCGATAATATGTTTTTCTATTATGTTGGGTAATTCTTCTTTCGGAGTCCTAAACATATAATGTGCTGATTTATTTTTCACTGTTATAAATTACTAATTCTTTGGGTGCCTAGTCTCTTACACAGAAGCCTTTTGTATCTACCACGATAAACCTCATCATAAAACTATGTATGGCAATGAAGATTTACATTATATAACGCACGATGTTAGATACTAGGGCGTATTTGGACGTCGATGTCACGTGAACTCCACAATAACATTTCGTGCGATCGAGAAAGTTGTTAGTACTTTTCATTTCCAATTTGATATCCACCGGAGCTGGCTTTATGGAATCGCTGTATTTGGAGCAATCAAATACAAACATGGGATGTTTTATAAAAGCATTGTAATTCATGGTAGGTGTTGATTCTCTACCAACATACGAACGCTCGATGTAATATACTTGGTTAAAGTTCAGATTCATACCTTCTGTAGGGATTTGCTTATAATTTCAGTGAAGTATTAAATCTTGAATGTATTTTATAACGTTATTGTATCGATCCATTACAAACCTAGGTCGGTAAGTGTTTGAGGAAGTCTTAATGGACCACAAGCTTTAAGTTGAATTATTGAGATTCGGTAATTCATACATTTACTATTTTCTATATCGTAATAGAACCTTTTAATTCGAGTTAAATAATTGCTGTTGTATAACATCGTTGGGGTGAGTATGTACTACAATGCATTCAATGTTAAACATTAAAGCTTTTTCTTTATCTGCTGCGGCAACCAAATTGGAACATTTTCTAGTTATCCGTATTAACGAATTGCCAAAAGCTCATTTATATAGTCTTTGAAAATATTACATAGGTATACAGTATCAGGCGAGGCCGCTGTCTAACAGCTATCCCACAGCTGCCCAACAGTTGTCGTGTCAAACTAATTAGTTGAATTTCGTTGTTGTGTGTGTTATTACCAGCAGCTTGAGAAGCCACTAAAAGCCGCAATCTATCAACCAACACCTTTAGATCATCCCAGTGCACTTACTCTTTCAGTTTCTTATTATGCATAATGTGTGGCATACCATAACCTGAAGTTATTTAAGTAGAACGTGACTTAGCGCCTGCTTATTTTTCTAGAATTGATTTTACCACTTGTTGATATTTGTAAGAACTGTTTCTTATAATGTCTTCTTGAGGATCGTTCTCTGTTCTGCTAAGACTAGTATCTTTCATAATATCAGCAAAATCAGGTAAAGCTTGCGAATTTTTTATAGCATCCGTAACTGGTTTTCACAAAAATATTAATTTCAACAGATGATTAGTACCAATTATTACCAGCCATAATTTGAAAGCTATGTTCATTTTTATTATCTATGTTAAACAATAAATTTAATAGGTTTGTTGCCAAGCATCCAAGTGTTGGTGGTTTTATCATAAATAACACTATATATTGTATCAGGAATGTTTCTCTGTAAAATAATAATCAACATAGTATTTTACACCAATGAACTTAACATTCGTTCGTGAACTGAACAACTGAATACCAACGTTTTTCAGTTAACCGAGATTTATAGTGATCAAACTGCTTGTGTTAAATAAGTATCTTTAACAACAGCCAACATAAGATGTTTGTTTTGCGAAATCCACCACAAAGGAGTTTTAACGTTTCAAAACTCATATCGGTAGTTAAATGATCATCATACACAAAACTTAATATTCTATTCATTGATCGTTGTTGCCCTTACTTGGTCAAACTGTACCATACTACTGGCTTCACAGTGAAGCCAGATAAATTATCTCCAGTCTGTATGTAGTAATAGCATCTTGTTTAAATAAAACTATGACGTTAGCACTATGACGCAACAATTGTTTCGGACACTAGTAGAAACTGTCAATATCTTAATATCACCCATCAAAAAATACGATTTTATTTTATTTTGCTCATTACAGGATACACCTTCTAATATAAAAATTGAATTGCTCTTTGCATCTGCTGGATCTCTTCGCTCTCACTGTATAGATAGTATCCAACAGCTTTTGTAGCACACAAAACCTTTTTTAACATGCTATATTTAGGCCGATATATAAAGGCTTTGAGTATACGTATACGTTTTGAAATTTTAAGCCGTTTGGAACGAAAACAAACTTAACATAATATTTGTTAACCATAACCACTTGGACCACATATCAACAACATCTAACTGAGGTTTGTAAAAGAAGTCCAGACATGTCTTTGCTGTTTGGGTAATGATGATGTGGTAACAACATCATCTATGTTTGTGACTGTTGGCTTTTGCGTGTTTTACAATACGCATCGTTAACTAAACTAAAATTTGTACGACTACTACATCCTATATAAATACGCAGATATATCATACCTCATTAACAGTATAAATGTTGGTGTGTCAAGGTTAAGGTCTTGCTGACACAGTCATCAAAAAATTAGTTGTTGAGTTGCACGTACCTGGTTATCAGTTTTGTGGTCCAGACACTAAACTTGAAGAACGTTTCACGAGTAATTAAGGCATCAATGATCTAGATCCTGCTTGTCTCTCGACAAGCATGATTTAGGGGATTGATATTGTATAATCATGATGTATACCAAAGCTATTACACTTATAATGTGGTCACTTATGTTTGCAATTTTTAAATAAAAGAATTAAACAGTAGTATTCGTGTTTCAGTCATTGCGCGTACCCTTGCTTTCAATAGCTCATTATTTCGCATATAAATGTAAACATCCTCGATCAGAATTCAGTACCTGTGACGTTTCAAGGTGAGGAGATCATTGTGATATTGGAATTGAGACAGAGCCCAGCATATTGCGTTGATTATAAATACTAGCAATCAGGCCGCCCCAGCTTCAGTATCTTTGCTACCTGCATCGAGGACGATTCTATTTTGGGAGCACATGCAGTATCTAGATTCATTAGGTACCGATGTTCAGCAACATATATTCGCTGACCCTGTACATGACGAGTCAATCAAAGGAAAGAAATACACACTTAGGCTTCTCAAACCAGTTTGTTTCCCATAATCTGCAATCAACCAACAAGATATTTTTTATCTTTGGTCTTCAGCTACTTATAAATGGCAGTATTGAGACGAGTGGCACGATTGGAGATGTACAAGTAACATCTAATGCAGCAAAACGATTATTGAATATATGAGAAATCCTGGTATAGTTACAGCAATTCGAACACTTTTGGAGGCAAACATTGATGAAGCAAGAACTCTAATTCAAGCCGGGTGGCATCCTACTACATACAATAAAATGCTGAAGGATGTCCGTTTTTGCTACTGCATACCTCCTTGCTACTTGTGTAATAGTTTGAAAGACCATGGAAGCGTGTTTTTTTCAGTTAATTGCTGCTAGGTATATCTAAAGCCCAGAGCAAAAAAAATGCTTTATTTTGATTGGAGCAGTCGACGCAGATAAAGCATTAAAGTTATATTGATTACATGGCGCTGGAGGTGAAACTTGTCCACCCCAGCGAAGTTATACAGAAATAATTTTTACAGTCGATTGCCCCAAATAAAAAGATCCTAGTACCATATAGAAAATGGGAAACGTATGAATTACCAAATCTGAATAATTCAACGAAAGGCTTGTGGTCCATCGAATCATCCTCAAACACGGAACGTCCTAGCAGATTTTCCTGGAAAATTACCCAGCAAAATCTGCCCATCTCAAATAGATTAAGCATTGCTTTGTTTTAATTAGACACGCGCATTCCCGTCCATTTCAGTTCTGAGCTGGCTTTTAATTAAGAGTCACCTCATAACTCGCTTGGACCGGGGAATCCGACAATCTAATTAATGTTTCATCTATTTGAACCAATCAGATTTTCCTGGAAAATTAGTCAGGAAAATCTGCCCATTCCAAACAGATTAAACATTGCTTTGTTTTAATTAGAGAGTCGGTTTCCCCCGTCCCTACCTGTGCTGAGCTGGCTTTTAATTAGAAGTCAGCTCAGAACTGACATAGACGTGGGAATCCGACTATCTAATTAAAACAAAGCAATGTTTAATCTATTTGGATTCCGATTGTCTAATTAATCTTAAATCTATTTGGAATGGGCAGATTTTCCTATCTAATTTTCCAGAAAAATCTGTCCGGTCCAAATAGATTAAACATTGCTTTGTTTTAATTAGGTAGTCAGATTCCCACGTCCATTCCAGTTAAAACCAAGGAATGCTTAATCTATTTGGAATAGGTATATTTTCCTGGCTAATTTTCCAGGAAATCTGCCCGTTCCAAAAAGATTAAACATTGCTTTGCTTTAATTAGACAGTCGGATTTCCCCGTCCTTACCAGTTCTGAGCTGGCTTTTGATTAATATTCACACAAGCAATTAAGTTGGGCTTCGGTCATTGAACAAAAAAGGAATGTACTCTGTTTTTCGTACAAGCAAGTGAAGCGTAGGCTTCTCCTCACTGATAAACTACATTTACTATCGTTAAACTACGTTTACAGCGTTATTTTCATTTTTCACAACGTCTTCACTCTTCTGCTTTGGAAGATCTTTAGAGATTCCTTTATCCTGCCTAAATCCAGATATTGTAGATGGGCTTTGCATTTATATTTTTTGTCCGAAAGGAGCACCGAAAGGGGGGTATTATTTACAAGAAAGATCGGCAGATAATGCAATAATTTAGGTATTTCCGCCGATCGAAATATATTAATTTTTGTGTTGTTGAACCACCCTTAATCGTTAGTGACCGACCACCTGCACAACAATATAAACAGAGTTGTAGATGTAAAATATTTAAAATTATATATCCTCTGCTGACGGTAACTTGGTTAGTGCAAGTCAGGTTTTCTTAAATATATAGTCGTTTGAGTTGTCCAAGTAAACTTGTCTTCATAATAGCATCTGGTTCTTCCCTATTTTAGTCTTATAGTTTTCTAGCTTATCGATATTTAAGCCACCTAGTTTGTGTCATTTACTAGGTTCACATTCACTTTTGATGATATTTTGAGTGCCGGGCGCTATGACTTTGACTTCATTTGGTATATTTTTAATTAAGGTATCGAATATGGATACTGGTGCCACTATTATGTATTGTGTATTGCCATATTTAGAAAATGTTGTTTTTGTTATTTTGACCAGTTCTTGTTTGCAATTGTTTATTGGTTTCTGGAAGTTGATCAGTTTAATTTCGCATGGATTGTTGTTGTTTAGTACTGTCGGGTTGTCATTTTCACAAAAGTATGTTTGGTCGTTTAGATTCCTACACTTTTCGTTTCTGTAAGCGTAGTGTTTGCGCTAAGGATTGGGTACTTGTTTCTAGGGACAATCACTTTAAAGGTATACGGATATTTAGGGACTGGTAATGCATAGAATTGATAATAAATATATTCTGATTTGTCTTCTAAAGGTATATCTATTTGGAATATAATTTTAAGTCAATTTGAACTGTTTTTATTTTAAATATTGTTTCGTAAAGTGAAATGTCTGATTTTGTGATTAATCTTGATTTTAAGATATGGTTTTCAATGGTTTCTAATTCTTTTGATATTAACTTAGGTTTCAGTATTGACGTATGATACGTACTTAATTTTGAAAACGTAATTGCATTTTCTGTTTTAATATCATATTTAGTACATTGTTTAACAAATAACTGATATGTGTGAGTAATTCCAAATGTTTTACTCTATGAAAATTCGTTAGTTGGTCGCTTTTTAGACTATCTATTGTCTATTCCAAATCGTTTATTCTTGCTACTATGGCTTTTTGGTTATGGTTCAGGTTGTCTATTGTTTTATTAAACTCTGCTATAGCATCTATCATTAGCGATGTTTGTGACCTAAAAAGTTAATGTACTTGATTTTGATCTTTTCTCAAAATTTCGAGAGCTTTATATATTCTGTCGCCGTCATCCGCATCTAAGTTCCCAGTTATTGATTTGAATATAGATCCCAGTCTGTTCATTATACCTCCTTTGATGCAGGAAATATTCGATAAAATGTGTTATCAATATTGCTAATGGTGAAATTAATGGTTAAAATAAAAATTTTATATTCCAACTTGTACTCTACATTCTTTACGCTTAGTATGTTGTCGAAGTAAGTTTTTAGTCCGTTAAAGTCGTCGTATACTTGTCTCAAGTATGTATATGAATCATTCTCTATTATTCGTTCTCTGAAAAGGCTTGTCCCAGTTTGCAGATAGATACAGATTGCACAGAAATATCGGATTCATGCTACATGTGGCGTGCGTCAGGACCAACACTGTGAAACATGTATTACGATAAGCTCTTTAGTCTGGAGTCCGTAAACAACACGGCTATTATAGGGAATGCAGATCATTTGGCAGTGATTGTAAGCGGAGTAAATAAGGGTGACCTAGAGAATCATATCAACTGGTCAATGGCAAGGGTGCAAAACTGGATGGAAAATAGTGGTCTCCGACTTGAGCCACACAAAACTGAAAGTATAGTGCTAGTGGGACGAAGAACACTGAGAACAGTAACCGTCAAGGTGGGGAATGCAGAAATGTGTGGTCTTATTTCTTTATGGTGTCCAGTAATGTTAACAATGGTAGCGTGTACGACCCAAAAGTAACGAGAGAAAAAAACGAGCGTAAAGTCTACGGTCGGTTACTTATAATAGGCGTTCCGCCATGAGAACCGTAGCAACGTCTGTGCGAAATTACCAGTAAATCGTATGAACGTTCGTTGCGAGTGACGCGTATATGACGTTTTTGGGACAACAAAGTAGGCGGAGTCTCACCTGGGCGCTGACTTGGCTGCGGCTGTACTGTGAACTACGCTTGCTCTTCACGATATTTCGAACTTATCAAATTGGCAAATACCATAACAGACAAGAAGGGCGTGGTGTCATTTCGATTGACACACTTCAGAGTGCAAAATAATAATGGAGAAGAAAAAAAAGGTTCTGATGAGTGAAATGTGGCGTCGGTCAAACAATAGCTAATTGTGATTAGGTGACGGATCGAGCGTTTGTAATGTTTGTAAATTTGTGACTCTGAAAAGAGTCGACTTTTTTTCTCTCCAAGTTTTCCGTGTAAGGTGACACAATTGAAAGGCACACGTTTATGTATTTACTTCGAGCTGGTGTATTTGATAACCGGCTTGATGCCTTTGCTGACTGCATGTTTGGCGAGTTTACCGGGCAGAAGGTGCCTGACGGTGGTGTCGATCTCCCGGCTGGTTATCGTGGATCTGTTGTTGTAATGAGCGAGCCTGGAGGCTTCGGCGATGTTGCGCTCCAATGTGTCGTTGACGAAGCTCTCCATTATGTTTATGGCCTTGATCGAGATACGGGGTCGGGATGTACTTGTTTGAGCATTTTGTGAATATAAATTGCGCAGCACTCCTTCATCCTCCGCTTCTTTTTGTCGCCCTTGGAGATGTTCTTATGGGCCTTGCAGTTCTTCTTGATAACTTTACCTCTAGCCTTCGGTGGCATCTTGTCGTACAGTGTACAGAACAAACGTCGGAACGATAGTGACGGTCCGCTTTCCTTTTTTTTTGGTCTTTTACTATATTTTTCGGTTGTTGCTTCGGTAACCTTACATGGCTTGTTTTCGGATTTTGTGTTGCCCTTTAAATGGGTGTCGATTATTTTGACTGTCCTCACCGAAATCGACTTCGCTTTTATTACGAGGCGCTGTGGACGTAGGTCATTCTCAAAGAATCCGGCCCCGTCATTCGTGCCGGCCAACTTCTATCTATAAAGGCATACCGCAATGACCACGCCACTTTCAGAGGTGACACGGCAGTGTATGTTCAAACAAATATTGACCACATTTTTCTCAGTTCGTAGTTTACCGTAGTTCACAGTGCAGCCGCAGACAAGTCAGGTTGTTTTATCGGTTTTTTACGTATACCTTTTTGTGTAAAATGGACTTGGGAGTCACATTCCCTAGATAAATCAGTTGCTACAATGTTTGATGTCCCTATTAGAGATGACCCATGTCACGAAACATGTATTGTTTCAGCTAATTGAAGCTGTTTCAGCTAAACATGATGCAACTAAAATCGCTTGACATTGTTTAGTTTGTATATGTTTCAAACTAAAGAAAGAAAATAAATGAAATCGTTTAATATTAAAAACAAAAATGTTACAGTGTCAAATAATTATGAAAATACGTCTCAGAAATTCATCGAAGAAATTTAGAGTTGCAGAATTGGAGTTGGCCGAAGTCGTGAGTGGATGTTGGAACGTCTTTTATGGCTGAAGAAAAATATTAATCAAGGTATTAAAAAAAACTGTAGTAAATAAAAACATTTTACTTTTACAACGGTAATTTTATTTAGGTATCAAGTTTACAATTTAAGGAAATTATAGCGTACAATTTCTAATACCACAAATACATTTCCTTTTATTACATTTAACAGCGTGATACATACATATTGGAGTGTCTGCTACCAGCTTTGGCAACCTCCATCGTTTTTCAAATTGATAACATCCTCGCTGTAACAACATTTCAATAAGACCTTTTTAATATAACTTTTTTTGATAACACCTTTCACGTAACCTCTATCTACCCGCTCTTCGATATTGGTTTTTTTATTATGTTGGGTAATGCTTCTAAAATAACGGTACCACAATCATCATCCATACACTTCTTTGTTCCTTGTAGAAACTTGATTTGTTTAACTATATCTGCAATCAATAAACCCAACGTTTTCTGTGTCTTGAACATATAATGTTGATAACCATTAAATATTACTAATTCTCTGGGTGCCTACTCTCTCACACAGAAGCCTAAACATTTCGTGTGATCGAGAAAGTTGTTAGTATTTTTGATTTCCAATTTGATATCCACTGGAGCTTGCTTTATGGAATCGCTGTACCTGGAGCAATCAAATACAAACATGGAATATTTTGTAAAGGGCTTCTAATACGAGGTAGGTTTAGGTTCTCTACCAACATATAAACGTTAGATTAATTTACTTGGTTAAAGTTCAAATTCATACCTTCTGTGGAGATTTGTTTAGAATTAAAGTAAAGTCTTATATCTGGAATGTATTTTCTAACGTTGATGTATTTTCTAACGTTATCGTATCGAACCGTTTGAAATCTTATAATAAAAAATCTAGGTAATGTAGTAAATGTTAAACATTAATACTTTATCTGCATTTGCTGCGCTAATCAAATTAGAGTAATTTCTAGTTAAACGTATTAACGAATTGCTGAAAAGCTCTCTTATATACTCTTTGAAAATATTACATATGTATAAAGTATCAAGACAGACAGCTGTCTAACAGCTGCCCAACAGCTCTTTAACAGCTTTTCTGTCAAACTAGTATCCGTCTAACAGCTGTAGTGTTAGACACAGCTGTCCAACAGCTGTCGTGATAGACAACTAACAATATATAGGTAGACGGACTCGGAGCTAGTATAATTCTATCAGGTTAAATGTTTTCAGCAGAAGTTGTTGTGTGCTGTACTAAAATATTTTTCTTAATATTTTTCTCTTGTCTGTCACGTCCATCTCGCTAAAATTTTTTGTGTCAAACAAGTTGTTTGTTTCAAAAAGTCGGTTGTTGGTCTGAGGTAAACAACTTATTAGTTGTTTACTGTCCTAAGAGATACAAACTTAAATCGCCAAACAGTTTGTATCTCTTAGGACAGTAAACAACTAATAAGTTGTTTACCTCAGACCAACAACCGACTTTTTGAAACAAACAACTTGTTTGACACAAAAAATTTTAGCGAGATGGACGTGACAGACAAGAGAAAAATATTAAGAAAAATATTTTAGTACAGCACACAACAACTTCTGCTGAAAACATTTAACCTGATAGACATAACAATGATGAAGCTTTGTATTACTTATACTAACACCTAGACTTCATTAATGATGAAATTTAACCAGATAAGATGAGATATCCACAAATAGAAGGTTTACTGAAATTAGCTTTTATGTAAAGACTTAAGGCTTATACTTATGACAATCTTCAACACTATAGAGATGTTCTAGAATCAAACCGTGCTCATAAAGTGAAATACGATACCAATGGGCGAACTAAAGCTTCCTCGGAAACTTTTCCGAGATCTCTAATAAAACGAATGACAAATCTATCAGCGGAACGTCCTCAACTTCTCACCGACATACATATATACCATACATGCCTGCCTATTGCTTAGTATAAAAATGTTTATCCATCAAATATATTCGATACCTTAATTAAAAATATACCAAATGAAGTCAAAATCATAGTGCCCGGCACTCAAAATATCATCAAAAATGAATGTGAACTTAGTAAATGCCACAAACTAGGTGGCTTAAATGTAGATAAGCTAGCAAGCTATAAGACTAAAATAATGAAGAACCAGATGCTATTTTGAAGACAAGTGTACTTGGACAACTCAAATGACTACAGTATATTTAAAAAACCTGACTTGCACTAACCAAGTTACCGTCTTCAGAGGATATATAATTTTAAATATCTTACATCTACAACTCTGCTTATATTCTTGTGCAGGTGGTCGGTCACTAACGACTAAGGGTGGTTCAACAAGACAAAAATTAACAAATTTCGTTCGGCGGAAATACCTCAATTGTTGCATTATCTAACGAACGGGCTGCTGCCGATCTTTCTTGTAAATAAGACCCTCCTTTCGGTGCTCCTTTCGGACAAAAAATATAAATGCAAAGCCCATCTACAGTATCTGGATTTAGGAAGGATAAAGGAATCTCTACAGATCTTCCAAAGTAGAGGAGTGAAGACGTTGTGAAAAGTGAAAATAACGCCAAATTTTACACAATATTATCCATCTTATTTGACTATAATTTTCGAAAACGTTCAGTCTTTAAGTCACATTTGAAGGATATTATTTCAGATGAGTGCTATTTAAAAGCATCGATTATACAACTTCTTGAATCTTCGACAACACAGCAGGATGATATTTAGATGCCTGGCCATGTTAGAATTTACTACTACTACTACTTCAGGTTTTGTTTTGCTTATATTTATATTATCTATATATATATATATATATATATATATATATATATATATATATATATATATATATATATATATATATATATATATATATATATATATATATATATATATATATATATATATATATATATATATATATATATATATATATATATATATATATATATATATATATATATATATATATATATATATATACGTATTCGCTCCTTTCCGAGGACCATTTTAGCGATCTAATCATCTTTGCGGGGACTTTTGCGCTTTTCAAGGACCGTCCTGACAAATTATGCGTATATAAGCATCATTATGAGGACTGTCCCCGAATAATGCTCTATTCAACTATGCGGCTTTTAGGAGACTACAAAGTTGTGTATATAATAATCCTTTCGGGGACGTCAAGTGTAAACAGTTTTTATGCAGGGCGTGTCTTGCTGCAATAGTGGCGCTAGTAGCGCATGCCAAGAAATTTGTTTATTAGCTACCGAATGCCTAGCGCTTGCAAAGTGCAGTATCGAAACTATTTCTAGATCATTTTTAGTAAATGCCTTAAACTTTACAAACGTATTTTTATGAAGATACTTTGCAACCTTCATATTAGTAGGTACTCAGTTTTTAAAATTGGTATTTAACTACGTTCGCAGAGCTTTTTTTTTTTTCATATAATTTAAAGATGAATAAGTTACTGGCAATTAGTAAACTATTCGGTAAAAAAGTTCTAGCAAAAAAATCATATAAATACAGATGTATAGAAGGATTTTTCTGGTTTCACAAGTGCTTATTTTGGTATATAACTATACTTTCCGCATTCCTATAAAATTTTATATACAAGCGTGTTTTGGAGTGTAGATGACGTAAATAACAAACAAAAATGAGGGCAGAAGCAAACTTTTGGAGTTATTAGGAGTTTTTTGTAAGAAAAGTCCTGACATTTTCGATATGTTTTGGTGCATATCTCGCTTCACATAACCAATATAAATATACTAACTAATTTAATGCTTTAGTACCTTATTTCACTGAACATATTTACTTTTCAAGGTTTTCAGGTTTCGTTAAAAAAATATATTACCAAATAACTTTTTGTAATTAAGTCAGATGTCAAAATGTATGACATGAAGTTGATTTTATATGTCCAATGTCAACGTCAACTTAGGATTGATTATCGATGAAAAGAAGAGAAATCTACAGACACGTAAAAACTATAAGGCGTGCACTAATTATATGAAAATGAATTATAATAGAGGATCTTTTTTAGCTTGATAAAAAACGAACGATCCCCGAAAATGTGTATGTATGTATGTATAGTCGAAATTGCTTAGCTGCGGCTAATTTAGCCATTCACACATTTTCAAGAAAATGTGTAAAATATAACAAAAACATGTCGCAAATGTGAGTAAAATACTTATGTTTTACAAAAACAAATCAAAATAACTCCAAAAGTTTGCTTCTGTCCTCATTTTGATTGTGATTCTCGTCATTTACACCACAAAACACATTTGGATACAAAATTTCATAAGAATCGAATACTCGGAAAGTAAACTTTTACCCTTATTTTCTTCTCTGTAACCGGTTTCGTCTTTTACGCGAATACAAATCTTTATCACAAACTTGGTTCGTTCATTACCTCCACATCGCCAATGCATGTGGAATTATGGCATCGGCAACAACAATTAAAAAAAAAATTTACGTCGTAAAAAGTCTTAAAACATATGCAGGCTGAATAGCTCAGTTCGCGAGGTGAGTAACCTCTAAAATCCGACTAGAGGGTTGCGGGTTCGAGTCTCGTATTCGGACAGTCGGTCTTTTTCATTCAAATGTGGAAAGGACGGCTTCTGAAAAGTTATGGGTGGTGTCCTTTGATTATATGTGTATGTAAGCTCCCCCCGCACAAGTCAAAGATTTCTGGGTGCAAAGTTTATCTACTGTTGTGTTATTATTATATAGAAAACATGATTTTGGAAACAAAATTTTTGGTGTCTGCCAGTCTGTCGGTCTGTATGCCTGTCTGTTTGTAATAGCCACAATAACTTTAGAACGAATTGAGATATTGTCTTCAAATTTAGTATACAGTTATCACCAGACACACTAACGGTTCGGACTGTTTTTGGGTAAAATTACTTCAGGGAGTAGGGGATGAATGCATGATGATTTGGTGAAAATTGACATTTTTTCGTTAAAACTCAAGTAATATAACGTTTCAGAAGTTTATTCAGAGGTTTTTTTTTAATTAGAAAACTTTCAGTTTCATTAAACATCTGGTAGTCTGTGCTGATATTAAATTGGGGGTTGAATGTGTGGTGGTGGAATATCGGTGACAGAAATTTCAAATATTTTTTAAAAATGAAAACAGCGTATAAAGTCTCAAAACATATAGAAAACTTGATTCCGGAACGAAAATGTTTAGTCTGTTGGTCGGTCGGTTTGTCCGCCTGCACGTCTCTTTAAAATTTGGTATCCAGGACGCTTCGAATTGTTTTTGGGTAAGCTCGCGTCAGGGGGGGAGGGGGTATAACTAAGGGGTGATTTGCTGAAAATGTACATTTTTTTGTTAACACTCGAGTAATATAACGTTTGAGAAGTTTATGAGTACAGGGATACGAATATTCTCTTCGTGGTCAAATCATGGACCCAAAATTAATTTCGTGAGAATGCCTTTTTGAAGAGGGTAGATTATCACAGCTATGTGGAAGTTATGATTCAATTTGCAGCACTATTTTAACCTGCTGTCAGAATTTTTCTGCTACCAAGATTTTTTAGATGGTTATACTGATTGAAGTTATAGTAATTTCATGAAAGCATCCCATTCTAGAAGCAAAATTGTAGTAACTGTCCCCGCTTGTTTAAAGTTTTCAATTTAGAGCGCACCATTTGACAAATAGATTTTAAACTTGTTCTTGCCAAAGAGGCTACTTGACAGCTTAGATCAAGCTATATAGATACCAACATTTCCACGATGACATTGACAATTTGAAATTACTGAATTACTGTTTATTCATTCTATTTTCAACCGCAAACATTGCCTTTATTTTCTGAGAAACACACCACTTTGAAGTGTCACCTGAATTGAACCATTATTACTTCCACATCGTCAATACGTGTGGAAGTATGATATCGGCGACAAAAATTTCAATTTTTTTTGCCTAAACATCGTAAAATGTCTCAAAACATATAGAAAACACGATCTGGGAACGATATTTTTTTGTCTGTCGGTCTGTATGTCTGTCTGTTTGATGTATCGTCTTTAAATTTTGTATACAGTTAGCACCTGACAAACAAACGGTTCGGATTGTTTTGGGGTAAAATCGCTTTAGGGGATAGGGGATGAATGGGGGTGATTTGGTGAAAATTGACATTTTTTCGTTAAAACTCGATTAATAACAGTTTGGGGTTTGTTTATTAGAAAACTTTCAGTTTCATCAAACATCTAGTATTCTGTTTAGAGGGAATATCGGTGACAGGAATCTGGAATTTTTTTTACTAAATCGGCGTATAAAATCTCAAAACATAGAAAACTTGAGTTTGTACAATTTTTTTGTCTGTGGTTCTGTCGGTCGGTCGGTCTGTGGGCCTGTACGTCTGTCTGTTAGTAGTCGCAATAACTTTCGAACGAATTGAGATATAAGCTCCAAATTTGATATCCAGTTAGCACCCTACAAAGGAACTCTTCGAATTGTTTTTGGGTAAGATCGCTTTAGGATGCAACGGATAAATGAGGGATGATTTGGTGAAAATTGGCATTTCCTCGTTAAAACTCGAGTAATATAACGTTTCAGAAGTTTATGAGTACAGGAATATGAATATTTTCTTTGTGATGAAGTCATGGACCCTAAATTAATGTCATGAGAATGTTTTTCTGGTGAGAGTATATTATCACAGCTATGTGGAAGTTACGATTCAATTTACAGCACTAATTTTTGCAATCTTTAGGCAAATAAACGTATAGACTACGAATTTTTAACATCAATCAAATTATTATTTATTGTTGTTAAAACAATCACTTTGACATTACCCAAATTATAATATATGTCCAGGAATGTCCGTAGGTACTCACTTTAAATAATATTCATGTATTTTACAAATCGTGAGGTGCCATCAAAATATGTTTAATACATAATACATATTTGAATCTGGACACAGACACAGCATCGTCCAAGAAAAAGGATAAATTTTATGTAAACTCAGATTATACTCTTTGGTTGCAAATAAGCGTGAGACAAGGAAATAGATTTTAACATATCTTTTATTTTGCGATATACACTTCATCTGCTTCATTGTTACGTCACATTGACTGTACAATTATTGTTTTATCAAATGGAAAAATGACTTGAAACTTTATCTCTACTAAAAAATCTTCTATAATTGCTAGGTATATGTTGATAAATAAAACCTTCAATCAGAGTTTGCGTTCCGGACATGCAACCTCTTCTTTTTTCGAATTTACAGAAAATACATTTTTCGAAGGCAATTTTTTTTTCTGAGAAAACTGATACGACTGGGGTGGCTAATGAACCATTTAAAGCTATTAACAAAAGAAAGACACGTAAAAAGTTACATCAGAAGTTATAGATTGGAAAGTTTTATAATCGATACCTCTATAAGATAATTTTCTCAATGAAAATTCGCTAAAGGGAAGCAATACCTACTATGAACTAGCGTTACCCAGTGCTAACAGGAATAGTTTAGTTCAACATTTAATCATTTTAATCAAACTGATAAATAGGAAAATATAACAGAATATAAATATGAGTTCTATCTTACAATTAGAGAAAGGCAGAATAAAAATCAATAATCATATGACGGTAAAACAGGTAACACATCATAGTTTCACACGTGGTTTATATAAAAAGTGTATACCTATTATTATAGGACAGGTTTACTGCTATGCCGATCTTCCTGGAACGGCCAGTATAACAGACTGTCGCCAATAAAAAAAAATCGTTTCACGTTCAACATTAATAATTGTGGGTTACATCGACCTTGCCGAATGTTATCTGGTTCACCTTTTTGAACTGATGTGAGACGATTACGCTCTAACACATATTTTTTTAAATGGCTGTCCTTTTGAACTAAAACAACTGTAAAGTATAAAGATTGACAACCATATTTTGGTCTTTTAGGATAAGCCTAATAGGTATTTCATATGGTGTTTAAATGAACAAATAAGAAAGGTAGATCTTTTTTTTTCAATTTTTTTGAAGAGGACAAATACGAGAAAAGCTTCTTTAAGTATTTTAATTTTGAAAATTTGTTTTACACCAGATTTGAGGGCATGAAAAATAAACTAATCTCGCATTTGAAAAATTATCATGCATACGAAAGCGCTATACAGAAAAACGAACTATATAAAGACCACAAATCTGACACTTATTTTGAAGCCTATTGTCAAATACTTTTTAACTCAAGATTAAGTCAATTAATAAAACATTAAAAATAATCTTTTTGAAAAAAATTGTCCCCATTTGGAAATAAATAGATCTACCAAAAAATCAGATAAGAAGTTATATTTGCGTTAGTTAGTTTATAACAAAACATGCAATGCAATTTGTTTTGTTAATATACCCATACCCATCCTTATAAATTAAAAGTAGAAAGTAATAAAAAAAAACATCTCAGAGTTTCTCGATCCTGCTGGTTATTTTTATACAAGTACATTTTACGCTTACAAGAGTTGTATAGGTATGCAAAGACAAAATTTATTAACTCATGGCTTTCTGAAGTAATCATCATGTTTACACATAACTCTTCTAGGTAGACACACATTGGCCGTCATTTAAAAATTTTAAAGTTTAGCATAGAGCCTCGGTGGTTCAGGGGTAAGAACGTGTGCTTCTGAACCGAAGGGTACTGGGTTCGATCCAAGGGTACTCCTTTCACTTTTTCAGTACAAACTGTAAAATTAACATCAACCGTGGTTCTGGCATTGTATTTGAGCAAGTTGAATGTCTGCACGTTCTGCCCTTCGGAGGGGTCGTAAAGCCGTCGGTCCAGTGTCCATGCGATATTGGGCACGTGAAAGATCCCTACCCTCCTTACAGAAAGACAGGGGTTTGGCAAAAATTCCAGGATAGTGAGGTGAAACTGTTCCCTGGCGTCGGTGATTGGCCATAGTCGCGGAAATAGGCCGACGTTAAAGAAACAAAACACATACAAAGTTTAGCAAGAAAATTAATATAGCACAAATTTGACATCTTTCAAGTCTACTCAAAAGTAGTTTTCGTCTTTAGATTCGACCAAATAATAGCAGTGTAAAAATATTTTTTTTGCGAAAAATGGCTGCCATTTTGAAATATGTTTATTTGGCAAAAAATCAAGCGAAGTTTTAAAGTATATATTATACTGTTTTTAAATTGATTGCAAAACACATTCATTTTTAAAAGTAATAACAAAGACCATTTTGTTAAAGAAAATAAAACAAAAACATCTCCATGAAAACCAATCCAATTGGGTTTGTAACGACTACATTTTTTATGACTATGTACTACCGACAAGGATTGCATATGCCAAGATTAAAGTTCTTAAGCTTTAAGGCTTTTTGGACGATTAACTACATTTTACCACTACCTATACAATATGGATTATGGGTATATGCCAAGATTTAATAGTTATATTAGCACTAAACAGGCTTTTTGAAGTTCATTATTTTTACAAAATCGTTCTACCTACGAATACGTTGCAGGCTGTCATTTTGACCAGCTAGGGTTTAGCGAAAAACGAATAGAGACTATAAAATTAAGGTTTTCCATGTCAACTTGAAAATATTTTTTATCTTTAAATTATAAATATAATAAATTATAAATAAATAATAACACAAGTAATTTGATTCACAAAAAGAAATATGGTAACTAATAACAGAGCGATTTGTTTTTAATTTGAAAAACCAAAAAAGCATCTAGCACTATTCGGATCTGGTTGCATGGTTTTCTAATAACTTTATTTTAGGTCTTGAAAATACACAATAATATAAATTAAAACTGTTGACAGTTGTCACGGTCGAATATAACTGACTTTAATTTTCTCGAACCTGAAGATGCCGCACTAGCGAAACCGGTTGATGAGAAAGCTAAAAAAGTTACTAACAAGCATACCTTAGAAGAATTGTGTGGGAGGTGGAGCCAGAGTAGATATCTCTACGTATATACTTATATTAAATAATTTTGTTGTCACATCATAGAGGTTTCTCTAAATAAAACAAATATATGTAAGCTAGCCTTCATCAACGCATTTAACACCCCTGTGGTATCTATACAGCTAATTTGGTGAAATATGTTAATGCAATGATTAAGTACCTACATATAAACAATTATTCTAGCACTATATGTTTTATAGAGTTAGTGAATCTTAATCAAACTCGCCCATTCTGTACGGCTAACAAAAGATATTCGCCAATCCCACTCAGTTCAGGATCGGCAAGTTTAAAACTAGATTTGATTGCTTCCCAGTTCCACCCGTAGAATTTGTTTTCATGCTCTATAGAAAAAAAAATTGCACAAAAATCAAGTTTTGATTGCAAAAATCGGATATATGTGTGTGTTTATTTTTAGTAAATTTATTGCGTTCCTTTGATTAAAAAAACTAGTAAACCTATCTACTGGTTTAAAGTACGGTTTAAAAAAACACCGTATTTCTAAGATCATTTAGAGGCATAACCTTGACCGTCCGGTAACATCTAGAAGCAATCTATTTTCAGCAACAGGCGTTTTCGCCAGGCGCCTGCCAGCAGCCTCATTGTTCCCTAAGTGAAGATTGGAACCTAGGATAAACACTGGTAAGTACACTTGGAGAACCCAAATCACCACAACACATATTTTTAAAGACCTGACGATCGTTTCAGTAACAAAGTTTCTGTGTATGGTGCTTTTAATGTCGGACAAGGTCTTTGAACCTCCTTTACCACTGCACCTGACAGGTTTCGAAATGTTTATCTGCATCAAAGACAGAGCGCAAACAGAGGACTGCAAACCAGTGGCAGGGCTCGATTTAAGGAACTTTTGTTTTTTATTGTCCTAGAAATGTAAGTACTTTCCTACGCATCTAGCTTCGCTGGTTGTCTGACATTTTTGATAAGTTTCAGATTTTCTTTCTCAATGTGGTGGTTTTATCCCAAATATGTTGTGTATAGCGAAGTGGCTGTCAAATGAGTTTAAAAGCTTACCTGTTAACCAAAAAAAAGTTATTGAGTGTCAAATTGACTCGACTTCATTACTAAAATTAAAGATGTTAAATTGGTGAAAGGCGAGGTTTTGATATAATTCGATGTAAATAGATGATGATGATAAATTTTCTTTTAAGTAAAAGTAGATATAGTATAGAATAAGAGTACATCAAAAACCTGGCTAAATATAACGGACATTCGGATTGCTTAGCGGAAAAATTAATTAATAGACACAGTACAAAGAAAATGTTAGCGGGATGCACAATATTTAGGAAAAATAAAATAGAGAAAAAAAATGTTTGCCTACCTTCTGAACCGCGTATCACAAGGCGTCTCGAGAGCATTTTTAAGAAAGCCGATTTGCGACTGACTTTTGCGAGAAAAAATAACTTAAGAAATTTGTTATCTCGAGTATCTATAAGATAGGTTGTAAAGATTGTAATATTAAATATGTTGGGCAGACTAGGAGACACAATGAGACTAGATTTCGCGAACATCTGTCACAGCTCAGATACGGTAATGTAGACAAGTCATGCGTGGCACAACATATTTGAGATAGTAACCACCCCATTGATAAAGGAAATCTGAAACTTATGTTAAGTGCAAAAATGTTAGACACACAGCGAAGCTAGATGCGTTCGAAAGTAATTTATTTCTGGGGCAATAAAAAACAAAAGTTCCTTAAATCGAGCCCCGCCACTGGGTTGCAGTCCTCTGTTTGCGCTCCGTCTTTGATGCAGATAAACATTCTAAAACCTGTCAGGTAGAGTGACAAAGGAGGTTCAAAGGCCTCGTCCGGCAATTAAAGCAGAATACACAGCAAATTTGTCTGCGATTTAATCTTGCTCGCGGTGTCGTTTTTTACCTAAAACTCAGTATAAAAGGTGATGTTTAGTAGTAAGTAGTTAGAATTTTTCATCCTCTGATGACGCTATCTTTGTAAGGGAAACGATCGTCAGGACTTTAAAAATGTGTGTTATGGTGATTTGGGTTATCCAAGTGCACTCATTGTTCTGTCAAAAAATGTTGACAAATGACATAACAATGCAGCTGCTGGCAGCTACTGGCGCCCACTGTTTATTGTTTATGGCAATATACCCACCTTCGAATCTATTTTTGCGCGTGCGTGTGCGTGGAACGATATTGTAAACACAATAGCTTTTGAGAGCTTTGAGCTAATAACTGCGTTTTTGTTGTATACAATTTTTGCAAACGTAAAATAAAGTTATTAGAAAACCAGCCACGTAGGGTGCAAGATTTTTGTTTGTTTTATTTTACTTCTCGTGATTTTTGACAAAGCTACTTGTTTCAAACTGGCGTCCACTTTTTTTACATAAATATCTTATCCTCGATATTCTAATCAAATCTAAAGATGAAAAGCACTTGGTTGGCTTCAGAAATGTCAAAGTTTTGGTGTCTCCGTTATTCACTAAGCCAAATTATTTTTAAAAAACCAGTCACATCAAAATGTTGGCCTTTGGTTTTGGAAACGTCTTTCCTCATACCTAATTGTTGATTGACCAATTCTCAAGATAAAAATATTTTAGAAATCTACTTCAAAGTATCAAATGCTTAGCCTTCAATCATTCTTTACTCTAGTCAAGTATTATAAAATGGTGGCCAGCGTAACTATATACTGATTTTCTAAACATCATACATTTCAAAGGTCCTGATACAATAACTTCCTATTTGGCACATACGATTATATCCTTATGTTTCGAGATATATATTGGCAAAAAAAACCAATTACATTAAATTGCTTCAAGATCTTTTTTGTTCAATACATTTTTAAAACTTTTGGAAAAAGATCTTCGTTATTAAGGCGTAAGCGCAATGAAGGATAGGTTTTGCTTAAAAAAAACTCAACTCTAACCTGTCCTGTGAAACTTTGATTAACGTACGATTTTTAATGTGACGCCCATTTATTAATAAATAGATAAATGAACACACCCACAAGAAAAAAAAAACTGAAGTGAAACATGATTTTAGTAAATTAGTAATATTGCTTAGAAACTCAAGTAGATAAGCACCATTCGGCAACGTTGAATGTAACCCCCATTTATTATTCACTTTATATGACTTCTTTTCACACAAAAAACTGTTGCAATAAATTGTCATTTGCCGCTTATCTTTTTTGTAAAAATATATTTTACTGACTTCGTTCAAACGCTTATGCTTGTTATAATTAGCTGTCTATATAGAGAAACTTTGTATCTCTATGAGAGACTATTTTATTATTATAATTTCCTACGGTATAAATTTATACCGTATAAATTTATACTGTAAAAGTTTATACACACTCGGCTCAGAAGATGATTGGATTGTGCTTCAAGGTATCGCTTAGTATGGGTGTGATTTCGATGTAGCATGAAAGTGCGCATGTATGTTGAGTGTGTAATCAATTTTGTAAACACGATAACTGACCAAAGCCTTTTTTTGTTGTTGTATGCTAGTCTTGAAACAAGCGTAAAATAAGGTGATTAGAAAACGAGCCAGATCGGGATAGCCGTAAATGCTTTGTTTTTTAAAATAAAAATCTCTTTTTTGTGAGTTGAAAAAAGTGTTTATAGGAAGTCTTGAAATATAGCATCTCTTGTGATTTTTGTCTAAGCCCACTCGATCATTTCTACGTGGTGGCTGCTTTTAATAAAAGAGAAATTCTGCTGTTATGATTCGATCAAATCTGAAGATATTCAGACTTCAAAAAAAGGAGGAGGTTCTCAATTCGACTGTATTTTTTTATGTGTGTTACCTCATAACTTTTTTCTAGGTCAACCAATTTTGATGATTCTTTTTTTATTTGAAAAATGGTGCGTCTCATGTAGTCCCGTATAAATTTGATCAAGATCTGAGCAGTAGTTTTTGAGTTATCCTTAATGAAGTCAGTTTTCTTTTTTTTTTCTTTTAGCGTCGGTCTATTTCCGCGACTATGGCCAATCACTGGCGCCAGGGAGCATTTTCACCCCACTATCCCGGAAATGTTGTTGAACCCCTGCTTTTCTGTAAGGAGAGTAGGGATATTTAACGTGCCCAACATCGCATGGACACTGGACCGACAGCTATTTACGCCCCCTCCGACGGGCGGAAGGTGAAGACGTGCAACTTGCTCAAATACAATGCCACAACCTCGGTTGATGTTAGTTGTACAGTACGTACTGCAAAAGTGAAAGGGTAACCCTGGGAACCGAACCCGGTACCCCTTGGTTCAGAGGTACACGTCCTTACCACTAAACCACCGAGGCTCTAAATCTGAAGATAAATTGTGCTGCAAATTCAATCATAAATTCCACATAGCTGTGATAATTTATTCTCATGGAATGAATATAGGGTCCATGACTTAACCACAAAGAAAATATTTGTATTTATGTACCCATAAACTTTTGAAACGTTATGTTACGCGAGTTTTATTGAAAAAATGTTAATTTTCACCCAATTGCCCCTTACTTGTCCCCTACCCCCTGAAGAGGTCTTACCCAAAAAATATTCGAAGCGTTGCTTTGTCCGGTGCTAACTGGATACCAAATTTGAAGATGATATCTCAATTCCTTCGAAAGCTATTACGCTTATCAACAGACAGACGAACATACCGACAGACCAACCGACCGACAGACAAAAAAATCTTCCTTCTAGAATCAAGCTTCTATGTGTTTTGAGACTTTTTACGCGGTTTAGCAAAAAGAAATCTAAATTTTTGTCAACAATATTCCACCCCCACATTCAATTTCAGCACAGAATACCAGATGTTTGATGAGATTAACATTATAATAAATAAATTCTAATAAATAAACCCTAAAACGTTATATTACTCCAGTTTTAACGAAAAAATATCAGTTTTTACCAAATCATCCCCATTCATCCCCTATACACTAAAGCGATTTCTCCCAAAAACAATCCGAACTGTTGGTTTGTCGAGTAATTGTATATACTTAATTTGAAGACGATATCTCAATTCGTTCCAAAGTTATCCTGGTTACAGACAGACATACATACCGACATACAAAAAAATCGTTTCCAAATCATGTTTTATATGTTTTGATACTTTTTACGACGTTTGAGCAAAAAAAATTTGAAATTTTTGTCCCCGGTGAGATACTTCCACACGTTGTGGCGGTGTGGAAGTAAAATCGTGTTGCAAATAGTTTCATAACTTCCACATAGCTGCGATAATTTATTCACATCAGAAAAACATTCTAATGGAATGAATTTGGGGCTCATGACTTGCCAGCAAAGAAAATATTTGTATTCCGTACCCATAAACTTTCGAAACCTTATATCACTTGAGTTTTATTTTTAAGAAATGTCAATTATCACCAAACCACTTCTTATTTATCCCCTACCCCCTGAAGCAATCTTACCGAAAAACAATTCGAAGCGTTACCTTGTCGGATGCTAACTGTATAGCATATCTTAAGATGATATCTGAATTTGTTCGAAAACTATTGCACCTATTAACAGACAGTGGTACATGCCGACAGACCGACCGACAGACAGACAAAAAATGTCGTTCCAGAATCAAGTTTTCTATGTGTTTTGAGACCTTTACGCCGTTTTAACAAAACAAAATTTCGTAATTTTTGTCAACAATATTCCACCCCCGACACATTCAACCCCTAATATAATTTTGGCACAGAATACCAGATGTTTGATGAAATTAAAAGTTTTCTAATAAATAAATCCTAAAACGTTATATTACTTGAGTTTTGACGACAAAATTTCAATTTTCACCAAATCTTCCCCGATTCATCCCCTACCCCCTAAAGCAATTTTACCCAAAAACAATCCGAACCGTCTTTTCTGTGTTTTGAAACTTTTTTACGCCGTTTTACCAACAGAAAAAAATTCTAAATTTTTGTGAACAATATTCCACTCCCACACATTCAACCCCTTATTTAATTTCAGCACATAATACCAGATGTGTGATAAAATTAAAAGTTTTCTAATAAATAAACCCTAAAACGTTATATTACTCGAGTATTGACGAAAAAATTTCAATTTTCACCAAATCACCCCCAATTAACCCCCACCCTCTAATGCGAATTTACCCAAAAACAATCCGAACCGTTAATTTGTCGAGAGCTAAGTCTATACCAAATTGGAAGACGATATCTCAATTCGTTCTAAAGTTATCTTGGCTACAGACAGACACACAAACTGACAGACAAAAAAAATTCGTTCCCAAATGATGTTTTCTATACGTTTTGACCCTTTTTACGGCCTTTAAGCGAAACAAATTTTTTGACATTTTTGTCGCCGATGCGACACTTCCACACGCTGCGACGATGTGGAAGCAATTACATTTAAGTATACTTACATTTTTCAGATTTATGATCTTGGTTCATTTCTTCGCTAAACTCAAGCAATATAAAATTTTTGGAATTTTCCGTTAAATTTACTAATTTTAAAATGGCGGCCTTTTTTATAAAACGGTTTCTCGTACAATTATTGAATGGCCAAATTTCGAGTTAAAAGGGCGTTGGAAACAAGTTTTAACAGTGTTAAGTTAGCCTTTATTGGTTTATTCACACGGCATATAGAATAGCTATTACTCTAAAAAAAAACATTAAATTATAATCTTTCTTGTGAATGTTTTCTTAACTCTGTCATGGTGACGTTGAAGATTTAATAAAAATAAATAAACTTAGCCAAAACAACGTATTAGTTCACTTAATCACAAGGTATTTACAATTAGAATCATATTTACAATAATATATCTAGCTTGGCAGACTATTGAAAAACAGAAACCCTGATTACGTAGCGGGGGGGGGGGGGGGGGGAGCACACCACTAGTCTGTTCGCTGCTCTAACTCTAACCACAGCATAATATGATGCTGCTCTAACTTTGAATGAATCCTTTACGCCCCGTCTTGTTGACTCGTTCGCGCTAGAACGACGCAATCGCATCAGCGTTTCACTTCACGCACTCATTTTATTTTAACGATTTTTTTTAAACTTTGGCCTATTTACGCGACTATGGCCAATCACAGACGCCAGTGAGCAGTGTCACCTCACTATCCTGGAAATTTTGCCGAACCCCTGCTTTCCGTAAGAAAGATAGGGATCTTTAACGTGCATGGACATGGGATCAAACCCCTTCGAAAGGCGGGACGTGCAGACCTTCAACTTGCTCAAATACAATGCCACAACGTCGGTTGATGTTATATTTACAGTATGCACTAAATATGGGAATCCTGGGATTCGAACCCAATACCCCTCGGTTCGGAGGCACACCTTTATAATCATTTTTTATTGATAAAAAAAGGCACACCTTCTTACCATTGGGTGACCTCAGCTCTTACGATTTTATTTAGTTTCAATACATAACGCACACAATCTTGGAACCACTACAACTCGTTCATTTCAAAATGGCATTCATTTATCAAAACTATACATTATAACACAATCACAATATGAATGTCGTGTAAAATAGGCCTTAATTTGGTTATAGTAACGTTGCACAGAAGGCCAAGAGAACATAAATGGCAAATTTAATATGAACTACTCCATAAAAAGTTAAGTAAAGTATCCTGTTCCAAAAAAAGATTACGCAAATTAAATAAACATATATAAAACTGCCACAGCCGTATTACTAATAATTTAAGATAAAAACGCCAAACTGCAAAGAATCTATAAAATATTGTCTGCCTTAAATAATTTATTCGACAATTAATATTAAACCGTATAGCCCACAATAATGGTTAAGTGCCATTGGACAGTCCATTTTGCCACATTTTTTAACCTTATGATTGTTTCTTCAACTAGCTTAGCTTTTTATTAAAAAATAAAGGAAACTCCTACCAGTTTATATATATCTAGAGAACATTACCAACTAAAATACCCACCAAGCATTAAGCTGTTTAATACATCTGGCTGTTTTAAAATTTATTTTAACTAACATAAAACCCAAAAAAGTCTTCTAATTGATTTACTGGGTGTTGTTCTTTGTCGCAATCATCTTTTATGTTAGTTCATTAATATAGTTCTTAGAAGGCAACACACCTCTAAGAAATTGTAATAAATATAGATACGTTTATTCTCTGTTCTTGCGGACAAATGTTGACAGGTATCTGTAAAGAATTGTTACATTTCTCTAGTCTATTTCATCATTTGATAAAACCAATTTTATTAGCGAAACGACCGTCAGTATTTTTACTCGGACGTGGAGGATTGCGTTTCATCACTGTACCTACTTATTAGCGCTCACCACAGGTACTTAATATCACATTGCTGTACTTATCTGAATAATCAACAGTTTTCTACTAGCTTCTTTGCGAGAGCTACAGAAGTCTTGGGGTGACACTTAACAAAAGTTGGTGACAAAAATTGGTAGGATTGGTCGGTAGCAAAAGGCAAGAACGTTCAGAGATTTGGAGTATGTTTACTCGACGTTCTCTTGCCTTTTTTTAAAGCAAATCAGAATGTATGGATTTAAAGAATAAATGAAGGGCAACAACAATTGATGAATTGAAATGTAACATTGAACTGAAAGGGACCCGGCTGTGCTTTAAATACCGATTGTCTTAATTCTGAACCACGTTTAGCATCAGTAAGATCGACAAAAATAGGGGTGATTATCTCGGTCGCACACACACAGAGATTAGGCACATTTGTAATGAGTACAATTAAATATTGCCATAAGGTTAATGAGTAAGAAAGAGACAACAATCCCTTTTATGCCCCATCTTTTTCTCTTGAAGATTTGTCTCAACTGCCATTCATTCGGGTTCCCTTGCAGTTCGAGGTTATGTTTCAATGCTTTTATGCAACAATAATTTATAATTATTTCTGCTTATATGAGACAAGTTAAAGTTTATAAAAACTTTTTATTTTAGATCATCCAGAGACTAAACGTTATACCCTTTTAAATTGTGGCTACATGCTAACACATGTGTGTAATTAATAAAATTTGTTATATTGACCTTTGATCAGATAAAATATATTGTAATGAGTTTCATGACATTTGAATGCTTTAAAATTGTTCTAGGAGATAAGCTTAATTTTATAAAAACTGTTTATTTTAGATAATCCAATGACTTCTCCAAGAGTGTGTCTAAGTACTTATGTTCTTATTACAGTTTTTCAACATTTATTTTTACTTTATATGATTTTTCTTTACAAAAAGTTGTTGCAATAAATTTACGTACTTCTACCTAATTGTTTTGTAAACGTCACTTCTCATTTTAACTTTTAACCTCTTTTAAAAGTGATGCTTATTATACTTGTTATTAATGAGCATCTTAATAATAAAAAACTTTGTATCTCTATGAATTTATTTTGAAGACTTCAAAAAGCCTATTATACGATTTTCATTAGTATAAATTTATATGGTACAAATTTATACGTCCTCAAAAGGGAGTGAATACTTACATATATATATATATATATATATATATATATATATATATATATATATATATATATATATATATATATATATATATATATATATATGTGTGTGTGTGTGTGTGTGTGTGTGTGTGTGTGTGTGTGTGTGTGTGTGTGTGTGTGCGATATACATGTGTTAGAATTTGACATTTTACATTCATCTGATTTTAAAACATTTCTGATGTATATCGCAGCACCACGCTCTTTACATCAGATATGTAAATACTAACATGGCCAGGTATCTGAATATCATCCTGCTGAGTTGTCGAAGTTTAAATAAGTAGTATAATCGATGCTTTCAAATGGCACTCATCTGCAAAAATATCCTTTAAATGTGCCTTTAAAGACTGAACGTTTTCGAAAATTATAGTCATGTAAGATGGATAATATTGTGTAAAGTTCAGCGTCATCTTTACAGGCCTGTTAGCAATTGCAATAATTAATTTCACTTCTCACAACGTCTCCAGTCTTCTGCTTTGGAAGAAGTTTAGAGATTCCTTTATTCTTCCTAAATCCAGATATTGTAGATGAGCTTTGCATTAGTATTTTTTGTCCAAAAAGAGCAACGAAAGGAGGGTTTTATTTACAAAAAAGATTTTCCTGGCTAATTTTCCAGGAAAATCTGTCTGGTCCAAATAGATTAAACGCTTTCCATTTTCAATTTGATATCTACCGTAGATGGATTTTTTGATTACCTGTACTTGGAGCAATCAAATAAAAACATGGGATATTTTTCGAAAGTTTTGTAATCCAATGTAGGTTGGGGTTCTCTACCAACATATGAGCTTTGAAATTCAGTCACGTTTCTATTTGCCCTCTGTGGGGATTCGTTGAGAATTTAAGTGGAGCCTTATATATCGAATGCCTACATGATCAAAGTTGTTTGATGTTTTTCTAACGTTATTCTATCGATTCGTTTGGAATATCACAATAACAAATCTAGGTCGTTCATCTATACAGCTCCTTCATAATGACAGAGGTAACGTAATTTATGCTAATAAAAGTCACCCCACACTACAATTTGAGTTGCAACTGCCTACACCGTGCGGAGGTTCCTGGGAAATGAGGATGTGTTGCGTTGTCGTTCAGGGCCCGATAACTCGCAAGGGGCTCCATCTGGTATTTGAGATACATGGCATGAGTGAATGTTCCCCTTCGAGAGAGTGTGAAAGCCCTTCAGGCTAAAGTCGACAATAATAATAATAATAATAATAATAATAATAATAATAATAATATAATAATAATAATAATAATAATAATAATAATAATAATAATAATAATAATAATAATAATAATAATAATAATAATAATAATAATAATAATAATAATAATAATAATAATAATAATAATAATAATAATAAATAATTGTTGTATTACCATCTTCGACATGCGGATATGATAGACCAAACACTAGTGCTGCCTCACCAACCGGGGGATATTCAGTCCGTCAGTCCGTGGTGGAGACAAGGGTCGTATATACTGGAGTTTCTCGGTCGCCACTGTCAGGTCAGTAGCCGCTAATATGCCTGACATTATAGTTCTCAACAAACAAAATAAAATTCTGTTTGTTATATAGGTCTCGGCTCCAGCTGACGCTAACGTTGGTATAAAGGACAGGAAAAAACGGACCAAGTATAGAGACCATATGTTTGAGCTTAGGCAGCTTTATCCGGGACAATCTACGACGCGTCGTTATGATTTTGGCTGTCTAGGGGGCGTACCCAAAACGCTGCTGCGGGAACTCAAGCAAATTGTCACAGCATATTTACTAGCTTGCAGCATGCAGAAATCTGCCAATCTTGGGTCTTTACGACTCCTCCGTTTTCTGAACATGGATAAATGATTTCCGGCCCCGTGCTGTTACCACCGCCGGAGCGGGCCGAGAGCAATAAAGTTGGATGTTCATCAGAGTGTGTCGGAGCCTCGGATGATTGCGCAACGTATTTTATTTAAAAAAAACCAAAGCCTCGGAAAAATGTCGCTGCATGGGCTTCGCCAGAGCATGGTCGAAGTCGGCACTGCACACAACAGCATGCGGGATGTTGGTGGCGGGGTGCTGATGAGGCGTGCCCCTGTCAAACGATTGGCTTGGCGACAGAGTCTATAGCGGAGATAACCGAAGAGTTCGTAACAATAAGTGGGTCCTCAGAAGCAGGACAAGGGAAGCGGCAGAGCACTTATGTGAGCACACAAACAGCGGATAAACGACGAGAGTAAACGAAGGAATGGCAGAGAAATTAGAAAAGGAACTGGAGATAGAACTTGATGAAGCAAGTTTTCTAGAACTTATGAATACTGATTGGCCGGAGTCTACAACAGATGTCAAATAAACAGGGATCAAAGGAAATCAAGAGAATTCGACCAAATATATATATATATATATATATATATATATATATATATATATATATATATATATATATATATATATATATATATATATATATATATTAAAATGTACTTTGATGTGCACAGTTGGAAATCAGTTAGTATGAGCCTTCACAAGTCAGGTGTCCCTCAAATAGAATGATAAGTTCAGTCTTGGTTTTGGTCATGTTGTAAGTGAAAGTTTCAACCAGGTGATCGTTGTGTAGAGGTGTTGTTGGTAAGCCAGACCATTTCATGCAGTCGTCACTATCGAAATAGGTTCTCACTTCTTTTACATTTGGTGGTGGATGTTCTCTAAAATCAGGATCGTCGTTTTCATTCGCATGACAGATCATGTTGATACAATCACAATCAACTTTCATGTTTACACCAACCATCTTTTACGTTTAGATTAACGATTAAGAGTGTTTCAACAATACAAAAATTAACGTAATTCGATCGGCGCAAATACCTATATTATTTATTGTATTAACTAACGAACGTGCTGCTGCCGATCTTTCTTGTGAATAAGACCCTTCTTTCGGTGCTCCTTTCGGACAAAAAATATTAATGCAAAGCCCACCTACAATATCTGGATTTAGGAAGAATAAAGGAATCTCTAAAGTTCTTCCAAAGCAGAAGAGTGAAGACGTTGTGAAAAGTGAATTTAATCAATGCATTTGCTAACAGGCCTGTAAAAATAACGCTGAAATTTACACAATATTAACTAATCTTACTTGACTATAATTTACGATAACGTTCTAGTATGGCTGAAGAAAATATTAATCAAGGTATTTAAAAAAAAATGTAGTAAATAAAAAACATTTAACTTTTACAACGGTTATTTTATTTAGGTATCAAGTTTACAATTTAAGCAAATTATAGCACACAATTTCTAATACCACAAATACATTTTCTTTTATTAAATTTAACAGCGTGATACATTGGAGTGTCTGCTACCAGCTTTGGCAACCTTCATCGTTTTTCAAATTGATAACATCCTCGCTGTAACCACATTTCAATAACACCTCTTTAATATAACTTTTTTTGATAACACCTTTCACGTAACCTCTATCTACCCGCTCTTCGATAATATGTTTTTTCTATTATGTTGGGTAATTGTTCTAAAATAACGGTACCACAATCATAATCCATACACTGCTGTGTTCCTTGTAGAAACTTGATTTGTTTAACTATATCTGCAATCAATAAACCTAACGTTTTCTGTGTCTTGAACATATAATGTTGATAACCATTAAAGATTACTAATTCTCTGGGTGCCTACTCTCTCACACAGAAGCCTAAACAATTCGTGTGATCGAGAATGTTGTTAGTATTTTTGATTTCCAATTTGATATCCACAGGAGCTTGCTTTATGAAATCGCTGTACCTGGAGCAATCAAATACAAACATGGAATATTTTGCAAAGGTACGTTACAGTAATTTTGGACTCAGTGACGTTTCTGGAATATATCAGTAATGACAAAAATTCCGCAGAAATTGTTGACGAATACCACAGTGAAACTGCAGTAAAAATTACTAAAACTCAGGATCATAGTAGAGTTAAACTTAATCGATATATACATTTTTGATGAAGTTAAAGCTTATTTGACTCTTGACATTAGTGACAGGTAAACAAACACACCGTTTACCTGAACACATAATTTGTTAAAATGTTAGCTAACACAAACGTAAACTGTTTAATTGGGTGAACGCAGTTTGAAACAATTCTCAAATACTAGTAGATTTCTGAAAGGTTGCATACTAGTTTTCTAATGATGTTTCAAAATGGCGAATAGTATCTTTACGAATTTTTTTTAACAGTTAAATTTTGTTATTTGTTTGTCATGTGACACAAATCACCCAATGATTTCAACTTTTAATGAATTTCGAACAGACGTTACTCCGGTTGTCACGGCGGAGCGTCTATTACAGGTAACCAGCCGTAGACTTCACGCTTGTTTTTTTCTCTCGTCACTTATGGATCCAGTATCCGCCCTACACTTGTTAACGTTGCTGGACACCAGACCCCCTTCCCTCCAGGTTGAGACTACCCACTAAACACCCCCTTGAAAACTAGAGAGATGGCGGAAAGCACCTGCTAGCATTGGTTCACAATGTCCCTAACTCTTGTTGTTTTAAAAACTTCCACATCCTGTCTTCATCCTCCTTTGACCTTTGACATTATGTAATGAGATTTGTTTTGAACTTGAACATGTTGTATAATATCATTTTGAAAATTGCCATCCAATATACTTTGTGACACAAAGGTGTTTACAAATTAAAAATGTGTAAATTTTTAGATAACCGGAATAAATTCACTATTAATAACAACAATTGACTAAAAACGCTGCGAGTTGTAAGGCAAAAATAATTATACTACAAAGGTTATAAATGATAATACATTACAATAGGGTTATATATAATCGTAAATGCTTCCAATGATTAACAATCAGTGAATTCAGTATTCAGTGCCCCCTCTGGAAGTGTTGTGGTCATATGCAGTATGCCTTTATAGATATATGTTGGCCGACACTAATGACGGGGATGGATTCGTTGAGAGTGACCTACGTCCACAGCTTAACAAAAACGAAGTGGATTTCGGTGCGAACCGTCATAGCAATTGACACACATTTAAAAGGTAAGAAAATCCGAAAACCTGACAACAACGGTAAGGTTACGGAAGCAACAACCGAAAAATATAGTTAACGACCAAAGAAGAAGAAAAGCGGACGGTTACTGGCGTTCCGATGTTTGTTATGTATACTGTACGACAAGATACCACCGAAGGCTAGAGGTTGAGTTATCAAGAAGGACTGCAAGGCCCAGAAGAATATCTCCGGGTGAGGCAAAAAGAAGAGACGTTACTACGGTTCTCACGGCGGAGCGTCTATTACAAGTAACCGACCGTAGACTTCACGCTCGTTTTATTATCTCGTCACTTTTGGATGTTGAACTATTCAGATTTGGTAATTTATACGTTTCCCATTTTCTATATGGTACCAGGATATTTTTATTTAGGGCAATCGATTGTGATAATTGTTTCAGTATAACTTCGCTTAGGTGGATAAGTTTCACCTGCAGCGTCATGTAATCAACGTAACTTTAATGGTTTATCTGCGTCGACTGCTCCAATCAAAATAAAGCAATTTCTTTCGCTCTGGGCTTTAGTTATTAACCGGAAAATCACGCTTCTATTATTTTTGGAAATATTACACAAGTAGCACGGAAGTACGCAGTAGCAAAAACGGCCATTCTTCAGCATTGTATTGTATGTAGTAGGATGCGACCCGGCTTGAATTATAGCACTTGCTTCATCACTGTTTGCTTCCAAAAGTGTTCGAATTGTTGTAACTATCCAGGATTTCTCACATGTTTAATAATCGGGCTGCTGCATTAGATGTTACTTGTACATCTCCAATGGTGCCACTCGTCTCTCTACTGTTATTAGAACAGCTGAAGAACAAACGTAAAAATATCTTGTTGGTTGATTGTGGAATCACAGATATCATTATAGGCAACATACAGTAAGGTTTTTATGCCTCTTACGACCCGCATTATTTCGCATATAAATGTAAACCTCGTCGATCAGAATTGAGTACTTGTGACGTTTCAAGGTGAGGAGATCATTGTGATATTGGAATTGAGACAGAGACCACCATATTATGTTGATTATAAATACCAGCAATCAAGCCGCCTTCAGTATATTCGCTTCCTGTATAAGACGATTCTATCTTGGGAGCACATGAATTATCTAGATGGATTAGGTATCGATATTAAGCAGACTACATATATTCGCTGACCCTGTACACGACGAGTCAATCAAAAGGAAAGAAATACACACAGTGATGAAGGAGATGAATGATATTTGTGAGCGTCGATTATACTACTTGTTGAATCTTCGACAACTCAGCAGGATAATATTCAGATACCTGACCATCTTAGAATTTACACATCTTATGTAACGAGCAAGAGATATCCATGCGGTTATACGATATACATCAGGAATAATTTAAAATCAGAAGAATTTGAAATTTTGTTTGAAGACAATTGCGAAACTTTGGATTTTGTGTAATATATAAACCACCATCTACCCCATCCACGCAGTTAAAGACAAATTCAATAACATGTATATATATATATATATATATATATATATATATATATATATATATATATATATATATATATATATATATATATATATATATATATATATATATATATATATATATATATATATATATAATAAGCGGATGCCAAAATACGTTGATTTTTGGTGATTTAATGTAAACATTACAAAGAAACAAAGCAGCTTTTTCTTAAATTATTTTACAAATAAAATGTTCAATATTCTAACATCACAATCGTCTACAGATAGCAACACACAGAGTGATGTGGGTTTTTCAAACAACAGAAAAAATCAGGCTACTCACTCGGGCTCACTATTCCAATTCATATTTCAGCTTTCGTAAGCATGTAGTTTGTATTTTAAAAAACTATTAACATTTAAAAAAGCTACCCAGTCAAAACTGAATCATGGGTCATCTCTAATAGGGACATCAAGCATTGTAACAACTGTTTTATCTAGGGAATGTGACTCCCAAGTCCATTTTATACACAAAGGTATACGTGAAAAACCGATGTCATTTTTGGTCTTAAATAATCTTGGCAAAAATATGGATATGTTAGGATGAATTGTAAATGGAAAAGTAGAATAAAGATATGAAGATTTATTGTAAATGAAGGCAGTGGTTTAGGCATCAGATGGAAAAAATTGGAAGCAAAAAGAAATTTTATTTGGAATGTCAAAATTTGAAGTGCGAAATTTGGATTCTTACTGACAAGCAATTTTGGATATAATATTATATATTAAATTACGTTACTGTACACCACAAGTCTTTGACTTATTGTATTAGCGTACTGTATAATTTTCACACATAAACAAATAAATAAAAATAAAATAAATAAAACAACCTGACTTGTCTGCGTCTGCACTGTGAACTACGGTAAACTACGAACTGAGAAAAAGGTCAATATTTGTTTGAACATACACTGCCGTGCCACTTCTGAAAGCTCATAGCGCCGCGTAACAAAAACGAAGTCGATTTCGGTGCGGACAGTCATAACAATCGACACCCATTTAAAAGGCAACACAAATCCGAAAACAAGCCATGTAAAGTTACGGAAGCAACAACCGAAAAATATAGTTAAAGACCAAAGAAAAAGGAAAGCGGACCGTCACTATCGTTCCGACGTTTGTTCTGTACGACAAGATACCACCGAAGGCTAGAGGTAAAGTTATCAAGAAGAACTGCAAGGCCCAGAAGAACATCTCCGAGGGCGACAAAAAGAAGCGGAGGATGAAGGAGTTCTACGCAATTTATATACACACAATGCTGAATCAAGTACATCCCGACCCCCTATCTTGATCAAAGCCATAAGCATAATGGAGAGCTTCGTCAACGACATATTGGAGCGCATCACCGACGAAGCCTCCAAGCTCGCTCATTACAACAACAGATCCACGATAACCAGCCGGGAGATCGACACCACCGTCTGCCCGGTAAACTCGCCAAACACGCAGTCAGCAAAGGCACCAAGCCGGTTATCAAATACGCCAGCTCGAAGTAAATAAATAAACGTGTGCCTTTCAATTGTGTCACATTAGACGGAAAACTTGGAGAGAAAAAAATCGGCTCTTTTCAGAGTCAAAAATTTACAAACATTACAAACGCTCGATCCGTAACCTAATCGCAATTAGCTATTGTTTGACCGACGCCACATTTCACTCATGAGAACCTTTTTTTTCTTCTCCATTATTATTTTGCCCTCTGAAGTGTGTCAATCGAAATGATACCACGCCCTACTTGTCTGTTATGGTATTTGATAATTTGATAAGTTCGAAATATCGTGAAGAGCAAGCATAGTTCACAGTACAGCCGCAGCCAAGTCAGCGCCTAGGTGAGACTCCGCCTACTTTGTTGTCCCTAAAAGTCATATACGCGTCACTCGCAACGAACGTTCATACAATTTACTGGTAATTTCGCACAGACGTTGCTACGGTTCTCACGGCGGAACATATACTATAAGTAACCGAACGTAGACTTCACGCTCGTTTTTTTTTTATCGTCACTTTTGGATCCAGTATCCGCCCTACCCTTGTTATCGTTGCTGGACGCCATAAAGTGATAAAACCACAAATGTCTGCATTGCCCAACTTGACAGTTATTGTTCTCAGTGTTCTTCGTCCCACTAGCACTATACTTTCAGTTTTGTGAGGTTCAAGTCGGAGACCACTATTTTCCATCCAGTTTTATTATTCTCTAGATCACCCTTATTTACTCCGCTTACAATCACCGCCAAATGATCTGCATACCCTATAATAGCCGTGTTGTTTACGGACTCCAGACTAAAGAGCTTAATGTAATACATGTTTCACAGTGTTGGTCCTGACGCACGCCACATGTAGCATGAATCCGATATTTCTGTGCAATCAGTATCTATCTGCAAACTGGGACAAGCCTTTTCAGAGAACGAATAATAGAGAATGATTCATATACATACTTGAGACAAGTATACGACGACTTTAACGGACTAAAAACTTACTTCGACAACATACTAAGCGTAAAGAATGTAATTGGAATATAAGATTTTTATTTTAACCATTAATTTCACCATTAGCAATATTGATAACACATTTTATCGAATATTTCCTGCATCAAAGGAGGTATAATGAACAGACTACAATCTATATTCAAATCAATAACTGGGAACTTAGATGCGGATGACGGCGACAGAATATATAAAGCTCTCGAAATTTTGAGAAAAGATCAAAATCAAGTACATTAACTTTTTAGGTCACAAACATCGCTAATGATAGATGCTATAGCAGAGTTTAATAAAACAATACATAACCATAACCAAGAAGCCATAGTAGCGAGAATAAACGATTTGGAATAGACAATAGATAGTCTAAAAAGCGACCAACTAACGAAATTTCATAGAGTAAAACATTTGGAATTACTCACACATATCAGTTATTTGTTAAACAATGTACTAAATATGATATTAAAACAGAAAATGCAATTACGTTTTCAAAATTAAGCACGTATCATACGTCAATACTGAAACCAAAGTTAATATCAAAAGAATTAGAAACCATTGAAAACCATATCTCAAAATCAAGATTAACAACAAAATCAATTCTATGCATTACCAGTCCCTAAATATCCGTATACCTTTAAAGTGATTGTCCCTAGAAACAAGTACCCAATCCTTAGCGCAAACACTACGCTTACAGAAACGAAAAGTGTAGGAATCTAAACGACCAAACATACTTTTGTGAAAATGACAACCCGACAGCACTAAACAACAACAATCCATGCGAAATTAAACTGATCAACTTCCAGAAACCAATAAACAATTGCAAACAAGAACTGGTCAAAATAACAAAAACAACATTTTCTAAATATGGCAATACACAATACATAATAGTGGCACCAGTATCCATATTCGATACCTTAATTAAAAATATACCAAATGAAGTCAAAGTCATAGCGGCCGGCACTCAAAATATCATCAAAAGTGAATGTGAACCTAGTAAATGACACAAACTAGGTGGCTTAAATATCGATAAGCTAGAAAACTATAAGACTAAAATAGGGAAGAACCAGATGCTATTATGAAGACAAGTTTACTTGGACAACTCAAACGACTAGATATTTAAGAAAACCTGACTTGCACTAACCAAGTTACCGTCAGCAGAGGATATATAATTTTAAATATTTTACATCTACAACTCTGTTTATATTGTTGTGCAGGTGGTCGGTCACTAACGATCAAGGGTGGTTCAACAACACAAAAATTAATATATTTCGATCGGCGGAAATACCTAAATTATTGCATTATCTGCCGATCTTTCTTGTAAATAATACCCGCCTTTCGGTGCTCCTTTCGGACAAAAAATATAAATGCAAAGCCCATCTACAATATCTGGATTTAGGCAGGATAAAGGAATCTCTAAAGATCTTCCAAAGCAGAAGAGTGAAGACGTTGTGAAAAATGAAAATAACGCTGTAAACGTAGTTTAACGATAGTAAATGTAGTTTATCAGTGAGGAGAAGCCTACGCTTCACTTGCTTGTACGAAAAACAGAGTACATTCCTTTTTTAATTGCTTGTGTAATATTAATCAAAAGCCAGCTCAGAACTGGTAAGGACGGGGAAATCCGACTGTCTAATTAAAACAAAGCAATGTTTAATCTTTTTGGAACGGGCAGATTTCCTGGAAAATTAGCCAGGAAAATATACCTATTCCAAATAGATTAAGCATTGCTTGGTTTTAACTGGAATGGACGTTGTGAAAAATGAAAATAACGCTGTAAACGTAGTTTAACGATAGTAAATGTAGTTTATCAGTGAGGAGAAGCCTACGCTTCACTTGCTTGTACGAAAAACAGAGTACATTCCTTTTTTAATTGCTTGTGTAATATTAATCAAAAGCCAGCTCAGAACTGGTAAGGACGGGGAAATCCGACTGTCTAATTAAAACAAAGCAATGTTTAATCTTTTTGGAACGGGCAGATTTCCTGGAAAATTAGCCAGGAAAATATACCTATTCCAAATAGATTAAGCATTGCTTGGTTTTAACTGGAATGGACGTGGGAATCTGACTACCTAATTAAAACAAAGCAATGTTTAATCTATTTGGACCGGACAGATTTTTCTGGAAAATTAGATAGGAAAATCTACCCATTCCAAATAGATTAAAGATTAATTAGACAATCGGAATCCAAATAGATTAAACATTGCTTTGTTTTAATTAGATAGTCGGATTCCCACGTCTATGTCAGTTCTGAGCTGACTTCTAATTAAAAGCCAGCTCAGCACTGGTAGGGACGGGGGAAACCGACTGTCTAATTAAAACAAAGCAATGTTTAATCTGCTTGGAACGGGCAGATTTTCCTGGCTAATTTTCCAGGAAAATCTGCCTGGTTCAAATAGATGAAACATTAATTAGATTGTCGGATTCCCCGGTCCAAGCGAGTTATGAGCTGACTCTTAATTAAAAGCCAGCTCAGAACTGAAATGGACGGGAATGCGCGTGTCTAATTAAAACAAAGCAATGCTTAATCTATTTGAGATGGGCAGATTTTGCTGGCTAATTTTCCAGGAAAATCTGCTAGGACGTTCCGTGTTTGAGGATGTTTTGATGGACCACGAGCCTTTCGTTGAATTATTCAGATTTGGTAATTCATACGTTTTCCATTTTCTATTTGGTACTAGGATCTTTTTATTTGGGGCAATCGACTGTAAAAATTATTTTTGTATAACTTCGCTGGGATGGACAAGTTTCACCTCCAGCGCCATGTAATCAATATAACTTTAATGCTTTATCTGCATCGACTGCTCCAATCAAAATAAAGCATTTTTTTCGCTCTGGGCTTTAGATATACGTAGCAGCAATTAACTGAAAAAAACACGCTTCCATGGTCTTTCAAACTATTACACAAGTAGCAAGGAGGTATGCAGTAGCAAAAACGGACATCCTTCAGCATTTTATTGTATGTAGTAGGATGCCACCCGGCTTGAATTAGAGTTCTTGCTTCATCACTGTTTGCCTCCAAAAGTGTTCGAATTGCTGTAACTATACCAGGATTTCTCATATATTAAATAATCGTTTTGCTGCATTAGATGTTACTTGTACATCTCCAATCGTGCCACTCGTCTCAATACTGCCATTTATAAGTAGCTGAAGACCAAAGATAAAAAATATCTTGTTGGTTGATTGCAGATTATGGGAAACAAACTGGTTTGAGAAGCCTAAGTGTGTATTTCTTTCCTTTGATTGACTCGTCATTTACAGGGTCAGCGAATATATGTTGCTGAACATCGGTACCTAATGAATCTAGATACTGCATGTGCTCCCAAAATAGAATCGTCCTCGATGCAGGTAGCAAAGATACTGAAGCTGGGCCGGCCTGATTGCTAGTATTTATAATCAACGTAATATGCTGGTCTCTGTCTCAATTCCAATATCACAATAATCTCCTCACCTTAAAACGTCACAGGTACTGAATTCTGATCGAGGATGTTTACATTTATATGCGAAATAATGAGCTATTGAAAGCAACGGTACGCGCAATGACTGAAACACGGATACTACTGTTTAATTCTTTTATTTAAAAATTGCAAACATAAGTAACCACATTATAAGTGTAATAGTTTTGGTATACATCATGATTATACAATATCAATCCCCTAGATCATGCTTGTCGAGAGACAAGCAGGATCTAGATCATTGATGCCTTAATTACTCGTGAAATGTTCTTTAAGTTTAGTGTCTGGACCAAAAAACTGATAACCAGGTACGTGCAACTCAACAACTAATTTTTTGATGACTGTCAGCAAGACCTTAACCTTGACACACCAACATTTATACTGTTAATGAGGTATGATATATCTGCGTATTTATATAGGATGTAGTAGTCGTACAAATTTTAGTTTAGTTAAGGATGCGTATTGTAAAACACGCAAAGCCAACAGTCACAAACATAGACGATGTTGTTACCACATCATCATTACCCAAACATCAAAGACATGTCTGGACTTCTTTTACAAACCTCAGTTAGATGTTGTTGATATGTGGTCCAAGTGGTTATGGTTAACAAATATTATGTTAAGTTTGTTTTCGTTCCAAACGGCTTAAAATTTAAAAACGTATTCGTATACTCAAAGCCTATATATCGGCCTAAATATAGCATGTTAAAAGAGGTTTTGTGTGCTACAAAAGCTGTTGGATACTATCTATACAGTGAGAGCGAAGAGATCCAGCAGATGCAAAGAGCAATTCAATTTTTATATTAGAAGATGTAGCCTGTAATGAGCAAAATAAAATAAAATCGTATTTTTTGATGGGTGATATTAAGATATTGACAGTTTCTACTAGTGTCCGAAACAATTGTTGCGTCATAGTGCTAACGTCATAGTTTTATTTAAACAAGATGCTATTACTACATACAGACTGGAGATAATTTATCTGGCTTCACTGTGAAGCCAGTAGTATGGTACAGTTTGACCAAGTAAGGGCAACAACGATCAATGAATAGAATATTAAGTTTTGTGTATGATGATCATTTAACTACCGATATGAGTTTTGAAACTTTAAAACTCCTTTGTGGTGGATTTCGCAAAACAAACATCTTATGGTGGCTGTTGTTAAAGATACTTATATAACACAAGCAGTTTGATCACTATAAATCTCGGTTAACTGAAAAACGTTGGTATTCAGTTGTTCAGTTCACGAACGAATGTTAAGTTCATTGGTGTAAAATACTATGTTCATTATTATTTTACAGAGAAACATTCCTGATACAATATATAGTGTTATTTATGATAAAACCACCAACACTTGGATGCTTGGCAACAAACCTATTAAATTTGTTGTTTAACATAGATGATAGAAATGAACATAGCTTTCAAATTATGGCTGGTAATAATTGGTACTAATCATCTGTTGAAATTAATATTTTTGTGAAAACCAGTTAGGGATGCTATAAAACATTCGCAAGCTTTACCTGATTTTGCGGATATTATGAAAGATACTAGTCTTAGCAGAACAGAGAACGATGCTCAAGAAGACATTATAAGAAACAGTTCTTACAAATAACAACAAGTGGTAAAAACAATTCTAGAAAAATAAGCAGGCGCTAAGTCAATAACTTCAGGTTATGGTATGCCACACATTATGCATAATAAGAAACTGAAAGAGTAAGTGCACTGGGATGATCTAAAGGTGTTGGTTGATAGATTGCGGCTTTTAGTGGCTTCTCAAGCTGCTGGTAATAACACACACAACAACGAAATTCAACTAATTAGTTTGACACGACAACTGTTGGGCAGCTGTGGGATAGCTGTTAGACAGCGGCCTCGCCTGATACTGTATACCTATGTAATATTTTCAAAGACTATATAAATGAGCTTTTGGCAATTCGTTAATACGGATAACTAGAAAATGTTCCAATTTGGTTGCCGCAGCAGATAAAGAAAAAGGTTTAATGTTTGACATTGAATGCATTGTACTACATACTCACCCCAACGATGTTATACAACAGCAATTATTTAACTCGAATACTATGGATTAAAAGGTTCTTCTACGATATAGAAAATGGTAAATGTATGAATTACCGAATCTCAATAATTCAACTTAAAGCTTGTGGTCCATTAAGACTTCCTCAAACACTTACCGACCTAGGTTTGTAATGGATCGATACAATAACGTTATAAAATACATTCAAGATTTAATACTTCACTGAAATTATAAGCAAATCCCTACAGAAGGTATGAATCTGAACTTTAACCAAGTATATTACATCGAGCGTTCGTATGTTGGTAGAGAATCAACACCTACCATGAATTACAACGCTTTTATAAAACATCCCATGTTTGCATTTGATTGCTCCAGATACAGCGATTCCATAAAGCCAGCTCCGGTGGATATCAAATTGGAAATGAAAAGTACTAACAACTTTCTCGATCGCACGAAATGTTATTGTGGAGTTCACGTGACATCGACGTCCAATACGCCCTAGTATCTAACATCGTGCGTTATATAATGTAAATCTTCATTGCCATACATAGTTTTATGATGAGGTTTATCGTGGTAGATACAAAAGGCTTCTGTGTAAGAGACTAGGCACCCAAAGAATTAGTAATTTATAACAGTGAAAAATAAATCAGCACATTATATGTTTAGGACTCCGAAAACGCTAGGTTATTAAATGCAGATATAGTTAAATATATCAAGTTGCTACAAAGAACACAGAAGTGTTTGGATTATGATTGTGGTAACGTTACTTTAGTAGAATTACCCAACATAATAGAAAAACATATTATCGAAGAGCGGGTAGTAGTTTACGCTAAAGGTGTTATCATGAAAAGGTATATTAAAGAGGTGTTTTTAAAATGTGATTACAGCGGGGACCTTATCAATTTGAAAAACGATAATGGTTGCCGAAACTTGTAGCAGTCCATCCATAATGTATGTATCACGCTGTTAAATTTGATAAAAGAAAATTTATTAGTGGTATTAGAAATTGTAAAATATTATTTGCTTAAATTGTAAACTTGTTACATAAATAAAAAAACCATTGTAAAAGTAAAATGTATTTATTAGTTTCATTTTAAAATACATTTATTAATGTTCACCTGCAGTCACAAATGACGTTCCAACATCAATCCACTCACGCCTTCTGAAAATTCCAATTCCGCAACTCTAAATTTCCTCGATGAATTCCTGATAGATATTTTATAATTAGTTGAAACTGTAATATTTTTGTTTTTAGTATTAAATTATTTCATTTGTTTGCTTTCCTTATTTTGAAACATATACAAACCAAACAAAGCCAAGTGATTTTAATTGCCTCATGTTTGGCTGAAGCTTCAGTGAGCTGAAACAATACATGTTTCATAGTTTCCATGCATTTCTCTTTTGTTAATGTTATTTGTATTAATTCGATAAGTAGCCCTTTATTTTGTCGGCCTCATTTAACAGAAACACTTTTTCAACTACCCACGATTCACATACATTTATTTTTTGGCCTTCACTGCGCAGATGTCCAAACCACACACTTGTAACGAGCACGATTCACAATACTTCATATGATTTCTTTGTGACATTGAAGGTTGCTTAGCTACTAAATTAAAAAACAACATTTTCCGGTATATACCTTTACTAACAGATATATTTGAGATACTTATTTTCCAATGAACTGTTACACTTAACACAAAAGTATATTAACATATTTGTTATTATTATACAGTTAGACATATAAGAGAACCAGTTGATATAAATATAAAAATGTACTTTGATGTGCACAGATGGAAATCAGTTAGTTTGGGACTTTACCAGTCAGGTGTCTCTCAAACAGAAAGGTAAATTTATAACAAACTATATCAGCTTTGATTTTGGTAATGTTTCAACTAGTTGTCATCTTGTAGAGGTGTTGTTGGTAAGCCAGACCATTTCATGCAATCGTCTAATGTTACATTGGCTGTTAAGTAGATTTTGTTGTTCCACTTCTTCCTCTTTCCACGAACCGCTCTCATTGGTTGTATTTTTCTGCTCGGTTGCTGTGCCAACTTTCAAAATGTATTATATTCATTTTAAGACTCCATAAATATATATCTCCATTTGGTTCACCAATTTCTGATAGTGATATTTTGATACTTCTGGTAAATATTTAAAGAATGGCTTAGTTAAAGAGAAATGTAAGGCGTACTGAGTGTAAGATAAAGCAAATAACTGGGTGGTGCAGTACGGCCAAGTATACAGCACACAATTCAACTATATTTTTACTGTAAAAGTCTTCACCTTCAGATTGGCGTTCATCTATATAAGCGTGCTCATTTATTTCCAACAGCAACTGTCTTAAGTCAGACTCGTTCACATCGTTAGTTCTTATTTGATAAGTTTGTTCGCGTCTCGTTTGTCGGTGGGGTTTCTGATGCGTAGCTAGTATACGCATTTAATATTTTTCAAGTCTCATTTCTTTGATACTGGACGGCAGTGGGGGCAGATTCCTTGGAGCGGGGTTCGTCCTTGATGCATTTCCATCAGAACATTGGATTTTGGCAAGTAGATAACCACCCCACCCTCTAGGTCGGGGATGCCGCGGATAACTGGAATATTGTGGCTTCTTAAGCAGCTGGTAATAAGGTGCATAGCAAAGAATTAAATGAATTATTGAAGAAATGAAGGAGGTAAGTGTTATATAAAGAAGCAGATTTGTGTTTTTAATCACTTTCAACATTCCTATCGAAAAATTCGGACGTTCTACAAATTTAAAACATTTAATCAAAGTTGTTCAAAAACAAATGTTTCCGAAAAGTCCATGGTGATGTTGATTTACAAGAACATAGGCTAAGATCTTGTCGTACAGTATACAGGACAAACGTCAGAACGATAGTGACGGTTCGTTTTTCTTCTTCTTTGGTCTTTAACTATATTTTTCCGTTGTCGCTTACGTAACTTTACCCCTGTAATCATGTTTCGGATTTTGTGTTGTCCTTTAAATGGGTGTCGATTATTATGACGGTCCGCACCGAAATCGACTACGTTGTTGTTACGCGGCTGGTATGTATGATATATGTAGTTTTACTAGGCGATAACATCTGCTTCTTTCAGTTCTTCTAACAGCTATTGTGGCAAACTAGTAGCTGTCTAACAGCTGTAGTGCTAGCCACAGAGCTGGCCAACAGCTGTCGCGATAGACGACCAACAATAGATAGGTAGACAGAAAACCAACTCAAAGCTAGTATACCTTAAACCGCCAAACAGTTTGTATCTCTTAGCACGGTAACCAACTAACAAGTGGTTTACATCAGACCAACAACCAACTTGATTGAAACAAAAAAGTTTAGCGAGCTGGACGTGAGAAGAGAAAAATATCAAGTAAAAGATATTAGTACAGCACAAAACGAAACTTGCTGAAAACATTCGAAACAATCACTTAATCTGATAGTGCAGACAATGGTGAAGATTTGCATCCTTTATACAAACATTAATGATGAAATTAAACTAGATAAAATAGAAGGTTTGCTAGAATTGGTTTTTATGTAAAGGCCTAAGGCATATACTTATGACGATCTTCGACACTATAAAGATATTCTAGGATCAAACAGTGTATATAATATATAAAGTTGAATACAATCCGAATGGGTGAACTAATTTTTCTCAGAAAAGTATCTAACTCTAACGAAACCAATGAAAAATCCTCATAGAAAAATCAACACTAACAAGTATATGATACAAAATAACATGCAAATAAAATATGTGAAATGGGATGACATATTTATGTCATCCCATTTCACATATTTAAGTTGGTTGATAGACTTAGAGTTCTAGTGCCTTTTCAAGTAGCTGGTAATAATGCTCATAACAACTAAATTCAATCAATCATTGAAGAACTGCAAGAATCAGATTTTATCGCCTAGTAAAGCTACATATATCATACATGCCTGCCTACTGCTTAGTATAGAAATGTGTATCGAACAAATACATTCGATAGCTTAGTTTAGTAAAAAATATACCAAATTAAGTCAAAGTGAGTGCCAGTCACTATGAAGTGACTGGCACTCAAAATATCAACAAAACTGAATGTAACCGTCATCTCATTTATTAATGTCACAAGCTAGATGATTTAATTGTAGATAAAGGACTAAAATAATGAAGAAACAGGTAGTATTATGAAGACACGTACACTTGGAGAACTCAAATAACTACAATATATTTAAGAAAGCTAACGATCGTTTCCCTAACCGAGTAAACGTCATCAGAGTTATAATGATCCTCAATATCTTACATCTAAATCTCTGCTTATATTCTTGTGCAGGTAGTTGGTTACTAACGTTAAGGGTGATTCAACAACACAACAATTAACACATTTGGATCGGCGGAAATACCTAAATTATTTTATTATATATCGGACTTGCTCCTGCTGATCTTTCTTGTAAATAAGACCCTCCTTTCGGTCTTCCTTTCAGACAAAAAACATTAATGAAAAGCCCATCTACAATACCTGAGTTCAAGAAGGATAAGGGAACCTTTAACGTTCCTTTAAAGCAGAATAATAAAGACGTTGTGAAAAGTGAAATTAATTAATTCATTTGCTTATAGGCCTGTAAAAATGACGCTGCACTTTATACAACATTTTTGATCTTACTTGACTGTAATTTTCCAAAACGTTCAGTCTTTAAAAGCACATATGAAGGATATTATTGCAGATGAATGCTATGTATAGGCATCGATTATACTAATTGTTGAATCTTCGACAACTCGGCAGGATGATATTCAGGTATCTTAGAATTTACACATCTTATGTAAAGATCAAGAGATATCCATGTGGTGCTACGATATACATCAGGAATAATTTAAAATAATATAAATTGAAAATTTTGTTTGAAGACGATTGCGAAACTTTGGATTTTGTGTAGTATACAAACCACCATCTACCCCATCTGTTTGAGAGACACCTGACTTGTGAAGGCTTATACTAACTGATTGCCACCTGTGCACATCAAAGTACATTTTAATATATATATATATATATATATATATATATATATATATATATATATATATATATATATATATATATACATATATATATATATATATATATATATATATATATATATATATATATATATATATATATATATTGCCTCTTACGACCCGCATTATTTCGCATATCAGATTTCGCGATCAGAATTGAGTACTTGTGACGTTTCAAGGTGAGGAGATCATTGTGATATTGGAATTGAGACAGAGGCGTGGTGTCATTCGATCGGCACACTTCAGAGGACAAACTAATAACGAACAAAAAAAAGGTTCTGATGAGTGAAATGTGCCGTCGGTCAAACAATAGCTAATTGCGATTAGGTTACGGATGTAGCGTACTTATCACAAAATGTATGTAAATTTGAAACTCTGAAACGCGCCGACTTTTTTCTCTCCAAGTTTTCCGTCTAATGTGACACAATTGAAAGGCACACGTTTATTTATTTCCTTCGAGTTGGTGTAACCGGCTGTTAACCGGCTTGGTGCCTTCGCTGACTGCGTGTTTGGCGAGTTTACCGGGCAGAAGGTGCCTGACGGTGGTCTCGATCTCCCGGCTGGTTATCGTGGATCTGTTGTTGTAATGAGCGAGTCTGGAGGCTTCGGCGGTGATGCGCTCCAATTTGTCGTTGACGAAGCTGTCCATTATGCTTATGGGCTTGCTCGAGTTACGGGGTCGGCATGTACTTGCTTCAGTATTTGGTAAATATAAATTGCAAAGCTCTGCTTCATCCAGCGCTTCTTTTTGTCGCCCTCGGAGATGTTCTTCTGGGCCTTGCAGGCCTTCTTGATAACTTAACCTCTAGCCTTCGGTGGTATCTTGTCGTACAGTATACATAACAGACATCGGAACGCCAGTAACCGTCCGCTTTTCTTCTTCTTTGGTCGTTAACTATATTTTTCGGTTGTTGCTTCCGTAACCTTACCGTTGTTGTCAGGTTTTCGGATTTTCTTGCCTTTTAAATGTGTGTCAATTGCTATGACGGTTCGCACCGAAATCCACTTCGTTTTGTTAAGCGGCGCTGTGGACGTAGGTCACTCTCAACGAATCCATCCCCGTCATTAATGTCGGCCAACATATATCTATAAAGGCATACTGCATATGACCACAACACTTCCAGAGGGGGCATGGCAGTGTATGTTTAAACAAATATTGACCACCTTCTTCTCAGTTCGTAGTTCAGCGTGATTCAGAGTGCAGCCGCAGCCAAGTCAACGCCCAGGTGAGACTCCATCTACTTTGTTGTGCCTAAAACATCCTATAGGCGGCCCCTCAACGAACGTGCATACGTTCTTTCTTCTCAATTTAATAATTGAGCAAAATAATTTTTGCCCTCTAAAGTGTGTCGATCGAAATGACACTATGCCCTTCTTGTCTGCTATTGTATTTATAATTTGAGTACTTCAAAATATCGTGAAGAGCCAGTGTAGTTCACAGTGCAGCCGCAGTGAAGTCAGCGCCCACATACTTTGTAGCCCCTAAAACTCCCAACGGATGTTCATTCGATTTAGTGGTAATTTTGCACAGACGTTATTCCGGTTCTCACGGCGGAGCGTCTATTACAGGTAACCAACCGTACACTTCACGCTTGTTTTTTTCTGTCGTCACTTATGGATCCAATATCCGCCCTACCCTTGTTAACGTTGCTGGAAACCAGACTCCCCTCCCTCCATGTCGAGATTACTCATTAAACACCCCCTTGAAACCTAGAGAGGTGGCGTAAACCACTCGCTGTTACATTTCTGCCAATATTATTTACATTTGTTCTCTCATTTACGGCCATTTGCGCACTCGCAAACGATGTGTTCTAGCATATCTCTATCACCACAATAGGTACATTCTTATTTGTCAACAATTTTGTTTTACTCAGGTAAGACCTGAAACGCTAATGACCTGACAGATTTTGGGTAAAATAATAACCCACCTCCCAATGCTGTCTCGATATCTATATCTATATATGTGAAACAAGCCTCTTTGTCCGCTGGGATGTTGACTTTCACTGTTTCCATTCTCGCTGAGACTTCAGCAATGTTTCGGTGCTTGCTCTTTTTTTTTCTTTTCTTCTATTTTCGCCTCTTTCGTAAGTTACCTCTATTGCCAATAATTAATTAAGCAAGCGCCGCCATTGAAAATAAATTTAATAACATCTTTGTTGCTAAACATTAGAGGTAAAAAGAAGTTTAGTGAAGAAGCAGTGGCAGCAGTTTTTGTTATGGTGGAGATACGCATAGTGTTGTTTAGTTGGATTCAAATAAAATAGTTAGTTGCATTAAAACCAATTCTAGAAAACCTTCTATTTTAGTATTTTAGTTTAATTTCATCATTATTGAAATCTAAGTGTTTGTATAAATGATGTAACTCTTCATAAATGTAGGCTCTATCAGGTTTAAGCATCAAGTGATTCTTTCGAATGTTTTCAGCAAGTTTTGTTTTGTGCTGTACTAAAATAATATCTTTTTGTTACCGTGCTAAGAGAGACAAACTGTTTGGCGATTTAAAGTATATTTTTTGAGTGAGTTGTCTCTCTACCTATCTATTGTTAGTTGCCTATCACCACAGCTCTTGGACAGCTGTGTGTCTAACACTACTGATGTTCGCCAGCTACTAGTTACACACGACAACTGTTGGTCAGCTCTTAGACAACGGTCTGACGTGATACTGTACACCTATGTAATATTTTCATAGACTATATAAGAGAGCTTTTGGCAATTCGTTAATAGGGTTAACTAGAAATTGCTCCAATTTGGTTGCCGCAGCAGATGCAGATAAAGCTTTAATGTTTAACATTGAATGCATGGTACTACATATTCACCGAAACGATGTTATACAACAGCAATTAGTTAAGTCGACTACTATGGATAAAAATATAGATACCATATAGAAAATGGGAAATGTATGAATATGTTTCGGGTGAATATATTTGACCTGCAGTACCATGGCAAACATTAAAGCTTTATTTGCATCTGCTGCGCCAATCAAATTGTAGTAATTTCTATTTATGCGTATTAACAAACTGCTGAAAAGCTCTCTTATATAGCCTTTGAAATTAGAGGTATACAGTATCAGGAGACAGCTGTCTAACAGCTGTTGTGTCAAACTAGTAGATGTCTAACAACTGTAGTGATAGACACAGAGCTGGCCAACAGCTGTCGCGATAGACGACAAACAATAGATAGATAGACAGAAAACCAACTCAAAGCTAGTATACCTTAAACCGCCAAACAGTTTGTATCTCTTAGCACGGTAACCAACTAACATCAGACCAACAACCAACTTGTTTGAAACAAAAAACTTTAGCGAGATGGACGTGAGAAGAGAAAAATATCAAGTAAAAGATTTTAGTACAACATAAAACAAAACTTGCTTAAAACATTCGAAATCACTTAATGCTTTAATCTGATAGACCTGACAATGATGAAGATTTGCATTCCTTTAAACAAACATTAATGATGAAATTAAACAAGATAAAATAGAAGGTTTGCTAGAATTGGTTTTTATGTAACGGCCTTAGGCATATACTTATGACGATCTTCGACACTATAAAGATATTCTAGGATCAAACAGTGTTTATAAACTTAAAATGGGTGAACTAATTTTTCTTAGAAAAGTATCTTACTCTAACGAAACAAATGACAAATCCTTGAGCGGAAGATCCTCAACTCCTCTCGGTTTTGGTGACGACACACATCTTAACTTTAAAAAAAACCCAACCTAGAATGCACAATGTAATGATAGAAAAATCAGCACTAACAAGTGGATGATACAAAAAAACAAGCAAATAAATTATGTGAATGGGGATGACATCAATGAGTTAGTTGATAGACTTAGTTCTAGTGCTTTCTCAAGTAGCTGATAATAATGCTCATAACAACTAAATTCAATCAATCATTGAAAAACTGAAAGAAGCAGATGTTATAGCCTAGTAAAACTACATATATCATACATGCCTGCCTACTGCTTAGTATAGAAATGTCTATCGAACAAATACATTGTATAGCTTAGTTAAAAATATACGAAATGAAGTCAGTCCTATGACTGACTGGCACTCAAAATATCAACAAAACTGAATGTAACCGTCATCTCATTTATCAACGACACAAGCTAGACGATTTAATTGTAGATAAGGTAGAAACCTAAAGGACTACAATAATGAAGAAACAGGTAGTATTATGAAGACACGTACCCTTGGAGATCTCAAATAACTACAATATATTTAAAGAAACCTGACGATCGTTTCCCTAACCGAGTTAACGTCATCAGAGGTATAAATGATCCTAAATATCTTACATCTATATCTCTGCTTATATTCTTGCGCAGGTAGTTGGTCACTAACGTTAAACAACGAAAACGGCGGAAATACCTAAATTATTTTATTATCTATCGTACTTGCTCCTGCTGATATTTCTTTTAAATAAGACCCTCCTTTCGGTCTTCCTTTCAGGCAAAAATATTAACGAGCAGCCCATATACAATATCTGAATTTAGGAAGGATAAAGAAACCTTTAAAGTTTATTCAAAGTAGAATAATAAAGACGTTGTGAAAACTGAAATTAATTAATACATTTGCTTAGAGGCCTGGAAAAATGACGCTGCACTTTATACAAGATTTTTTTTCATATTACTTGACTGTAATTTTCCAAAACGTTCAGTCTTTAAAAGCGCATTGAAGGATTTTATTGGAGATGAATGCTATTTGTAAGCATCGACTATACTACTTATTCAATCTTCGACAACTCAGCAGGATGATATTCAGATACCTGACCATCTTAGAATTTACACATCTCATGTAAAGAGCAATAAGATATCCATGTGGTTCTACGTTATACATCAGGAATAATTTAAAATCAGATGAATTTGAAATTTTGTTTGAAGACAATTGCGAAACTTTGGATATTGTGTAATATATATAAACCACCATCTACCCCATCCACGCAGCTAAAGACAAATGCAATAACATGTATATATATATATATATATATATATATATATATATATATATATATATATATGTATATATATATATATATATATATATATATATATATATATATATATATATATATATATATATATATATATATATATATATATATATATATATATATAATAATAATAATAATAATAATAAGCGGTTGCCAGAATACGTAGATTTTTGGTGATTTCAATGTAAACATTACGAAGAAACAAAGCAGTTCATTCTTAAATTATTTTACAAATAAAATGTTCAATAGTCTGACATCACAATCGTCTACAGATGGAAACACACAGAGTGATGTGGGTTTTTCAAACAACAGAAAAAAATCAGACTACTCACTCGTGCTCACTATTCCAATTCATATTTCAGCTTTCGTAAGCCTGTAGTTTGTATCTTAAAAAACTATTAACAATTAAAAAAGCTACTCAGTCAAAACGAATCATGGGTCATCTGTAATAGGGACATCAAACATTGTAGCAACTGTTTTATCTAGGGAATGTGACTCCCAAGTCCATTTTACACAAAAAAGGTAGACGTGCAAAACCGATAAAACAACCTGACTTGTCTGTGGCTGCACTGTGAACTACGTTCAACTACAAACTGAGAAAAAGGTGGTCAATATTTGTTTGAACATACACTGCTGTGCCACCTCTGAAAGTGGTGTGTTCATTGCGGTATGCCTTTATAGATAGAAGTTGGCCGGCACGAATGACGGGGCCGGATTCTTTGAGAGTAACCTACGTCCACAGCGCCGCGTAACAATAACGAAGTCAATTTCGGTGAGGGCAGTCATAACAATCGACACCAATTTAAAGGACAACACACAATCCGAAAACAAGCCATGTAAAGTTACGGAAGCAACAACCGAAAAATATAGTTAAAGACCAAAGAAGAAAAAAAAGCGGACCGTCACTATCGTTCCTACGTCTGTTCTGTATACTGTACGACAAGATGCCACCGAACGCTAGAGGTAAAGTTATCAAGAAGAATTGCAAGTCCCAGAAGGGCCACAAAAAGAAGCGGAGGATGAAGGAGTGCTACGCAATTTATATACACAAAATGCTCAAGCAAGTACAACCCGACCCTGTATCGCGATCAAGGCCATAAGCATAATGGAGAGCTTCGTCAACGACATATTGGAGCGCATCACCGCCGAAGCCTCCAGGCTCGCTCATTACAGCAACAGAACCACGATAACCAGCCGGGAAATCGACACCACCATCAGGCACCTTCTGCCCGGTAAACTCGCCAAACACGCAGTTAGCAAAGGCACCAAGCCTGTTATCAAATGTCTCGAACTAAATAAATAATCGTGTGCCTTTTAATTGTGTCATATTAGACGGAAAACTTGGAGGAAAAAAAGTCGGCTCTTCTCAAGGTCACAAATTTACAAACATTACAAAAGCTCGATCCGTAACCTAATCGCAATTAGCTATTGTTTGACCGACGCCACATTTCACTCATCTTTTTTTTTCTTCTTCATTATTATTTTGCCCTCTGAAGTGTGTCAATCGAAATGATACCACGCCCTACTTGTCTGTTATGGTATTTGCCAATTTGATAAGTTCGAAATATCGTGAAGAGCAAGCGTAGTTCACAGTGCAGACGCAAGTAAGTCAGCGCCCAGGTGACACTCCGCCTACTTTGTTGTCCCTAAAACGTCCTATACGCTTCACTCGCAGCGTACGTTCATACGATTTACTGGTAATTTCGCACAGACGTTGCTACGGTTCTCACGGCGGAACGTCTGTTATAGGTAACCGACCGTAGACTTCACGCTCGTTTTTTTCTCTCGTTACTTTTGGATCCAGTATCCGCCCTACCTTTGTTAACGTTGCTGGACCCCGTAAAGTGATAAAACCACAAATCTCTGAATTCCCCAACTTGACGGTTACTGTTCTCAGTGTTCTTCGTCCCACTAGCACTATACTTCAGTTTTGTGTGGCCCAAGTCGGTGACCACTATTTTCCATCCAGTTTTACACCCTTGCTATTGACCAGTTGATATTATTCTCTAGGTCACCCTTATTTACTCTGCTTACAATCACCGCCAAATGATCTTCATACCCTATAATAGCCGTGTTGTTTACGGACTCCAGACTAAAGAGCTTATCGTAATACATGTTTCACAGTGTGGGTCCTGACGCACGCCACATGTAGCATGAATCCGATATTTCTGTGCAATCAGTATCTATCTGCAAACTGGGACAAGCCTTTTCAGAGAACGAATAATAGAGAATGATTTATATACATACTTAAGACAACTATACGACGACTTTAATGGACTAAAAACTTACACCGACAACATACTAAGAGTGATGAATGTATGAATGATGAATGAGTTAGTTGATAGACTTAGTTCTAGTGCCTTCTCAAGTAGCTGATAATAATGCTCATAACAACTAAATTCAATCAATCATTGAAAAACTGAAAGAAGCAGATGTTATAGCCTAGTAAAGCTACATATATCATACATGCCTGCCTACTGCTTAGTATAGAAATGTCTATCGAACAAATACATTGTATAGCTTAGTTAAAAATATACGAAATGAAGTCAGTCCTATGACTGACTGGCACTCAAAATATCAACAAAACTGAATGTAACCGTCATCTCATTTATCAACGACACAAGCTAGACGATTTAATTGTAGATAAGGTAGAAACCTAAAGGACTACAATAATGAAGAAACAGGTAGTATTATGAAGACACGTACCCTTGGAGATCTCAAATAACTACAATATATTTAAAGAAACCTGACGATCGTTTCCCTAACCGAGTTAACGTCATCAGAGGTATAAATGATCCTAAATATCTTACATCTATATCTCTGCTTATATTCTTGCGCAGGTAGTTGGTCACTAACGTTAAACAACGAAAACGGCGGAAATACCTAAATTATTTTATTATCTATCGTACTTGCTCCTGCTGATATTTCTTTTAAATAAGACCCTCCTTTCGGTCTTCCTTTCAGGCAAAAAATATTAACGAGCAGCCCATATACAATATCTGAATTTAGGAAGGATAAAGAAACCTTTAAAGTTTATTCAAAGTAGAATAATAAAGACGTTGTGAAAACTGAAATTAATTAATACATTTGCTTAGAGGCCTGGAAAAATGACGCTGCACTTTATACAAGATTTTTTTTCATATTACTTGACTGTAATTTTCCAAAACGTTCAGTCTTTAAAAGCGCATTGAAGGATTTTATTGGAGATGAATGCTATTTGTAAGCATCGACTATACTACTTATTCAATCTTCGACAACTCAGCAGGATGATATTCAGATACCTGACCATCTTAGAATTTACACATCTCATGTAAAGAGCAATAAGATATCCATGTGGTTCTACGTTATACATCAGGAATAATTTAAAATCAGATGAATTTGAAATTTTGTTTGAAGACAATTGCGAAACTTTGGATATTGTGTAATATATATAAACCACCATCTACTCCATCCACGCAGCTAAAGACAAATGCAATAACATGTATATATATATATATATATATATATATATATATATATATATATATATATATATATATATATATATATATATATATATATAATAATAATAATAATAATAAGCGGTTGCCAGAATACGTAGATTTTTGGTGATTTCAATGTAAACATTACGAAGAAACAAAGCAGTTCATTCTTAAATTATTTTACAAATAAAATGTTCAATAGTCTGACATCACAATCGTCTACAGATGGAAACACACAGAGTGATGTGGGTTTTTCAAACAACAGAAAAAAATCAGACTACTCACTCGTGCTCACTATTCCAATTCATATTTCAGCTTTCGTAAGCCTGTAGTTTGTATCTTAAAAAACTATTACAATTAAAAAAGCTACTCAGTCAAAACGAATCATGGGTCATCTGTAATAGGGACATCAAACATTGTAGCAACTGTTTTATCTAGGGAATGTGACTCCCAAGTCCATTTTACACAAAAAAGGTAGACGTGCAAAACCGATAAAACAACCTGACTTGTCTGTGGCTGCACTGTGAACTACGTTCAACTACAAACTGAGAAAAAGGTGGTCAATATTTGTTTGAACATACACTGCCGTGCCACCTCTGAAAGTGGTGTGTTCATTGCGGTATGCCTTTATAGATAGAAGTTGGCCGGCACGAATGACGGGGCCGGATTCTTTGAGAGTAACCTACGTCCACAGCGCCGCGTAACAATAACGAAGTCAATTTCGGTGAGGACAGTCATAACAATCGACACCAATTTAAAGGACAACACACAATCCGAAAACAAGCCATGTAAAGTTACGGAAGCAACAACCGAAAAATATAGTTAAAGACCAAAGAAGAAAAAAAAGCGGACCGTCACTATCGTTCCTACGTCTGTTCTGTATACTGTACGACAAGATGCCACCGAACGCTAGAGGTAAAGTTATCAAGAAGAATTGCAAGTCCCAGAAGGGCCACAAAAAGAAGCGGAGGATGAAGGAGTGCTACGCAATTTATATACACAAAATGCTCAAGCAAGTACAACCCGACCCTGTATCGCGATCAAGGCCATAAGCATAATGGAGAGCTTCGTCAACGACATATTGGAGCGCATCACCGCCGAAGCCTCCAGGCTCGCTCATTACAGCAACAGAACCACGATAACCAGCCGGGAAATCGACACCAGCATGAATCCGATATTTCTGTGCAATCAGTATCTATCTGCAAACTGGGACAAGCCTTTTCAGAGAACGAATAATAGAGAATGATTTATATACATACTTAAGACAACTATACGACGACTTTAACGGACTAAAAACTTACACCGACAACATACTAAGAGTGATGAATGTAGAGTACAAGTTGGAATATAATTTTTTTCTTTTAACCATTAATTTCACCATTAGCAATATTGATGACACATTTTATCGAATCTTTCCAACATCAATTAGGAACAAAGGAGGTGTAATGAACAGACTAGCATCTATATTCAAATCAATAACTGGGAACCTAGATGCGGATGACGGCGACAGAATATATAAAGCTCCCGAAATTTTGAGAAAATATCAAAATCAAGTACATTAACTTTTTAGGTCACAAACATCGCTAATGATAGATGCTATAGCAGAGTTTATTAAAACAATAGACAACCTGAACCATAACCAAGAAGCCATAGTAGCGAGAATAAACGATTTTGAATAGAAGATTCAAGATAGTCTAAAAAGCGACTAACTAACGAATTTTCAGAGTAAAAGATTTGGAATTACTCACACATATCGTTATTTTAACAAATAACGATATGTGTGAGTAATTCCAAATGTTTTACTCTGAAAATGTATTAAATATGATATTAACAACAGAAAATGCAATTACGTTTTCAAAAGTAAGCACGTATAATACGTCAATACTGAAACCTAAGCTAATATCAAAAGAATTAGAAACCATTGAAAACCATATCTCAAAATCAAGATTAATAAAAAAATCCGACATTTCACTTTACCACAAAATATTTAAAATGAAAACAGTTCAAATTGACTTAAAATTATATTCCAAATAGATATACCTTTAGTAGACAAATCAGACTATACTTATTACAATTCTATGCATTACCAGTCCCTAAATATCCGTATACCTTCAAAATGATTGTACCTAGAAACAAGTACCCAATCGTTAGCGCAAACACTACCGTTACAGAAACGAAAAGTGTAGGAATCTAAAAGACCAAACATACTTTTGTGAAAATGACAACCCGACAGCCCTAAACGATAACAACCCCTGCGAAATTAAACTGATCAAATTCCAGAAACAAATTGCAAACAAGAACTGGTCAAAATAACAAAAACAACATTCTCTAAGTATGGCAATACACAATACATAATAGTGGCACCAGAAGAAACGAAGATCAAACTTAGCTGCGAAGAAACCAAAATAATCAGCGGAACAAAACTGGCGACTCTGAAACCCAAATGCCAACTTATCATCAATAACGTAAGATTCAGCACAGTACAAATGGCGTCGGAAACACAACAATCATCAAATCTCCCAACCATAGAATTGGTAACAAATAAAGCACCCATCTTCCAAATTACCAGAATTAAAATTAGAAAATGTCCCACTGCACGACTTGAACAATATCAAATCCCAGTTACAATAAATCAATGGCAGAATTCCAGGAATTTCCCATATACCACCCTAGTGTATGGACAATCACAATAACTTCAAGATAAATCTTGCAGAAGTCAAAAAAGAAAACTGATTACTCCAAACCAACCACTTTCGATGACTATTCGGAACGATTCGGAACTATTCCTTCTCTAAAGGATGGAGGAGATAACGATGGCCACCTCATACAACGTTTCAACACCCAAGATCGCTGACGAATGGATTAATAGCAGCGCTATTAGAATAGACTATTCATGGGTGGGTAAACAACTAGACCCAACTCAGCAAACGGCCACCTGTCAAGATCACCTTCAACTCAGCAACCAGCCACCTTAAACAGCAACCTAGTGTGGAAACCGCCTCTCGGTCCACGCCACACCAGAGACTATATATGGAAGTTACCAGACCACGGACGGACATTCCCACATTGTTATTGCTAGAGTCTCTTTCATGTTGTCAGAATGTATCTTTATCATTTTTATTATTATTCATAAGTATTGTGTGTAACTCTAATCAATAAATTTTTTTAAAAATTCAAGTGTGTTGACAAGAAAGTTTACTCGCGAAAGGTGTTATCATGAAAAGGTATATTAAAGAGGTGTTATTGAAATGTGGTTACAGCGGTGATGTCATCTATTATGATATATATATATATATATATATATATATATATATATATATATATATATATATATATATATATATATATATATATATATATATATATATATATATATATATATATATATACTTATGCCTATGCGGAAGTAGCTGGACCAACCGTGCAATAGCTGGACGTCCAGCTATTAACATGCTGGTATTAATATGTACATGCGTTATTGGCTGGACCTATTTCATGAGAACATTAAAAGTAAAAATTAATGCGCCTGTGCGGTGTTGCCAAATGCTCAAAATATTAATTCTATTTAAATATTTACATGTTTTAGTGAATTTTATGTACACTAGGACCGCAAAAAGCATGAGGTTACTTAAGACTTTATTTAATAATAATATCGTCACGATATTTCTTACGAATTTCTGGAACAAAAATGATTATTGCATAAGTTATTTTTCATGTAATATAGCAAAAAATCTACAGGTGGTTTGTAAAAATAATGTTTTGGAAGAGACAAAATATAAATTATTTTTTGATATTTGAAGTAGATGTGCCAAAATCACAACAACACAAAATGATTACCAAGGCCCTAGTGTATAATAAGATTGCAAATTATATTTTGTAACCCTTTGCAAAAGTGAGAAAAATGCATATGCAGATCGGGATAGCAATTAAGACCTTTCCGAAATATGAATTATTTTTTGATATTTGCAGTAGATGAGCCAAAATCATAAAAACAAAAAAAAATTATTACCAAGGCCCTAGTGTATAATAAGATACGCAAATTATTTTTTGTCACCCTTTACACAAGTGAGAAAAATGCATATGAAGATCGGGATATCAATTAAGGCGTTTTCCAAATATTTATTATTTTATCGCATTTGCAGTTAATGTGCCAAAATCATAAAAACAAAAAATTATTACTTAAGCCCTTATGTATGAAAAACCATGCAAATTATTTTTGTCACCTTTTTCAAAAGCGAAAAAATGCATATGAAGATCGGGATAGCACTTAAGACGTTTCCGAAATATGAACTATTTTTTGATATTTGCAGTAGATGTGCCAAAATCATAAAAACAAAAAATGATTGCCAAGGTCTCAGTGTATAATAAGATATTCAAATTATTTTTTGTCACCTTTTGAAAAAGTGAAAAACATTCATATGAAAATCGGGATAGCAATTAAGACGTTTTCCAAATATGTGCAGGATAAAGGAATCTCTAAAAAGATCTTCCAAAGCAGAAGAATGAAGACGTTGTGAAAAATGAAAATAACGCTGTAAACGTAGTTTAACGATAGTAAATGTAGTTTATCAGTGAGGAGAAGCCTACGCTTCACTTGCTTGTACGAAAAACAGAGTACATTCCTTTTTTGTTCAATGACCGAAGCCCAACTTTTAATTGCTTGTGTGAATAAACATAGTAATATTAATCAAAAGCCAGCTCAGAACTGGTAAGGACGGGGAAATCCGACTGTCTAATTAAAACAAATAAATAAATAAATTAGCCAGGAAAATATACCTATTCCAAATAGATTAAGCATTGCTTGGTTTTAACTGGAATGGACGTGGGAATCTGACTACCTAATTAAAACAAAGCAATGTTTAATCTATTTGGACCGGACAGATTTTTCTGGAAAATTAGATAGGAAAATATGCCCATTCCAAATAGATTAAAGATTAATTAGACAATCGGAATCCAAATAGATTAAACATTGCTTTGTTTTAATTAGATAGTCGGATTCCCACGTCTATCTCAGTTCTGAGCTGACTTCTAATTAAAAGCCAGCTCAACACTGGTAGGGACGGGGGAAACCGACTCTCTAATTAAAACAAAGCAATGTTTAATCTGTTTGGAATGGGCAGATTTTCCTGGCTAATTTTCCAGGAAAATCTGCCTGGTTCAAATAGATGAAACATTAATTGGATTGTCGGATTCCCCGGTCCAAGCGAGTTATGAGATGACTCTTAATTAAAAGCCAGCTCAGAACTGAAATGGACGGGAATGCGCGTGTCTAATTAAAACAAAGCAATGCTTAATCTATTTGAGATGGGCAGATTTTGCTGGCTAATTTTCCAGGAAAATCTGCTAGGACGTTCCGTGTTTGAGGATGTTTCGATGGACCACAAGCCTTTCGTTGAATTATTCAGATTTGGTAATTCATACGTTTCCCATTTTCTATATGGTACTAGGATCTTTTTATTTGGGGCAATCGACTGTAAAAATTATTTCTGTATGGGGTGGACAAGTTTCACCTCCAGCGCCATATAATCAATATAACTTTAATGCTTTATCTGCGTCGACTGCTCCAATCAAAATAAAGCATTTTTTTTTCGCTCTGGGCTTTAGATATACGTAGCAGCAATTAACTGAAAAAAACACGCTTCCATGGTCTTTCAAACTATTACACAAGTAGCAAGGAGGTATGCAGTAGCAAAAACGGACATCCGTCAGCATTTTATTGTATGTAGTAGGATGCCACCCGGCTTGAATTAAAGTTCTTGCTTCATCACTGTTTGCCTAAAAGTGTTCAAATTGCTGTAACTATACCAGGATTTCTCATATATTCAATAATCGTTTTGCTGCATTAGATGTTACTTGTACATCTCCAATCGTGCCACTCGTCTCAATACTGCCATTTATAAGTAGAAAAGCTGAAGACCAAAGATAAAAAATATCTTGTTGGTTGATTGCAGATTATGGGAAACAAACTGGTTTCAGAAGCCTAAGTGTGTATTTCTTTCCTTTGATTGACTCGTCGTGCACAGGGTCAGCGAATATATGTTGCTTAATATCGGTACCTAATGAATCTAGATACTGCATGTGCTCCCAAAATAGAATCGTCCTTGATGCAGGTAGCAAAGATACTGAAGCTGGGGCGGCCTGATTGCTAGTATTTATAATCAACGTAATATGGTGGTCTCTGTCTCAATTCCAATATCACAATGATCTCCTCACCTTGAAACGTCACAGGTACTGAATTCTGATCGAGGATGTTTACATTTATATGCGAAATAATGAGCTATTGAAAGCAAGCGTACGCGCAATGACTGAAACACGGATACTACTGTTTAATTCTTTTATTTAAAAATTGCAAACATAAGTGACCACATTATAAGTGTAATAGTTTTGGTATACATCATGATTATACAATATCAATCCCCTAGATCATGCTTGTCGAGAGACAAGCAGGATCTAGATCATTGATGCCTTAATTACTCGTGAAACGTTCTTTAAGTTTAGTGTCTGGACCACAAAACTGATAACCAGGTACGTGCAACTCAATGCGTATTCGTCGATACTCAGGGTTTTTGACTGCCTGAATTTACACCTAAAGAATTTGAGACTTATAGTGGTTTCCAAACTGAGCATTGTGTGTTTAAACCACATAGACCTTTATGTTTACTACCTGCAGTCATAATCAAACAACTGTATCGAAATTTTTCCATATGTCTGACACAAGTAGAAACTGTCATTATTTTTATGTCTATCCATCAAAAATACGATTTTGGGTTGTCTTGCTTAACACAGGCTACATCATCAAAAATTGATTTGCTCTTTGCATCTGCTGTATCTAATATCTTTTCGTTTTCACTGTTGTAGCATACAATATCTCCTTTAGCATGCTATATTTAGTGAATGGGGTGTTACAAACACTATCAAAGTTAAAAGACACTTGGTATGGGTGTGAGATCAAAGACAATCACCAAAAGTAAACGTAGCAGTAAAAAAATAAAGTGCGATGGTAAAATACCATTCGAAATCATACTAAATTTAAAGCGAGGCGCTATAGAAGTTGGTAAGGAGGTTCCATCTGTGAACAATTTACTGCATCTAACGAGAAAAGTTATTAAAAATTTTGGTGGCCGTAAGAAAGTCAAGACACCTCGAGTTATTCCCATACCGAAAAGTGAAGGTGTCTTTCCACTACTACCTCTTTTTTGTGTGTTCTGTCAGCAATAGGTGCTCTGCTAAATCAGCCAAACAAAAATTGGAAGAATCTGAACCCCATAACTACACGATGGAAGCTATTGCTGTTGGTCCGCGAGGTAGTGGTTTGTATATGAAGAAACAACGAAGCAGTTATGGGTTGTATTTACATAAACAAAAAAACGTAGTGGTTGTTTACCTCTAACATATGTAGATCTTCTGAAATTTTCTGATAAAATAAAAATTGAATATTTTAGAGGTGTATACATGCGAGACACTTTACCATCAGCTGGACCACGTAAAACTGAATCATTCGTCATGAATTAGCAAACAAAGAGCCTGGCAGTTATTGGGTTGCAGTTAGGAAAGGCGGTGATACAGCTGTGTACTTTGCCTCATATGGAAACTTGAAGCCACCAATTGAATTGGTGTGTTATCTTAAAAACCCTACTATAGTGTATAATCATAATGTATACTTATAATTGTGGTCACTTAGGTTTAAAATGTTTAAATAAAAGACTTACACACTAGTGTGTAATGACAAATGAAAACCTGGTGTTCTTCACCTGGCAGTAAAATAAAATCAATAATAGAACGGGGTCAGTAATAAATGCTTATTTGCAAAATTGTGGATTCCACGGCGCCAGGGACGTGGTGTGGGCAGATGTAGGAACAGTGGAAACAACGGTAATGTAATGACGACAAATGTAAGTACCTGGTGTTTTCACCTGGCAGTAAAAATAAAATCAATGAGAGAACGGGGTCAGTGCCTACTTGCAAAATTGTGGATTCCACGGCACCACAGACCTGGTGTGGTCAGACGTAGCAAATGTGGAAAGAGCAACTTTTGGGGTGGCAATGAGCGTGAATTTAAGACCATGTAGCGAGGTAGAATAGGGAGACTCTGTCTGATTTTTCATACGAAATGCCCTTGCTTTTTATATGATGCTGATACACCTTCTCAATGCTAGAGACACGAACGCCGGTTAATTGGGGCGAAAGTCCCGTGTATCAGACTTTGCATTTCGCAACGCTGATAACGACATTAGGTTCATATTGCCGTGTATTCTATATGACTTCGCATATACCATGTCTCCTTATTAATTCTACATTCTCATAAATTAGCCTGACAACAATGGCATATACATCATATTTAATAAAATATTCTAACAACTTACAAATTTACACAGAAAATCATTTCATGTCCTACTTACATTCATTACTATTTACAGTATTTTAGCATAATCAGAATCAGGAAACTAGAATATCAGGAATAAGTGCATATTACCTGTTAAAATAAATTTACAAATATAGTTGCAAGTATTTATTTTATGAGGCATTTCGACCTGCCCTACCATTAAATAAGCTTTGTTTTTATCAACAATATGTGGTGAAAAATAATTACATTTATATTATTTTCTCTACACGGCCGGTTACCATTGAAAAACATAACATATTTGTATAAATGATTTAGTACAGCCACGTTAACCATAACATTCCCGGGTAGGGCGGATATAGGATCCATAAGTGCGAGAGAAAGAACAAGCCTGAAGTCTACGGTTGGTTACCTGTAATAGACGCTCCGCTGTGAGAACCCGAGTAACGCCTGTGCGAAATTACCACTAAGTCGTATAAACGTTCCTTGGGAGTGACGCCTATACGATGTTTTAAGGACTACAAAGTAGGTTGGCGCTGACGTGACTGCGCCTGCACTGTGAACTACTCTGGCTTTTCACTATATTTCGAACTACTCAAATTGGCAAACACGATACCAGACAAGAAGGGCATAGTGTCATTTCGATCGACACACTTCAGAGGACATAATAATAATGGAGAAGAAAAACGTATGAACGTTCGTTGCGGTTGCGCCTATAAGATGTTTTAGGGACAATAAAGTAGGTAGAGTCTCACCTGGGCGCTGACTCGGCGGCTGCACTGTGAACTACGCTTAACTACGAACTGAGAAGAAGGTGGTCAATATTTGTTTAAGCGTACATTGCCGTGCCACCTCTGGAAGTGGTGTGGTCATTGCGGTATGCCATTATAGATAGAAGTTGGCCGGCACGAATGACGGAGCCGCATTAGTTGAGAGTGACCTACGTCAACAGCGCCGCGTAACAACAACGTAGTCGATTTCGGTGCGGACCGTCATAATAATCGACACCGATTTAAAGGGCAACACAAAATCCGAAACATGATTACAGGGGTAAAGTTACGCAAGCGACAACGGAAAAATATAGTTAAAGACCAAAGAAGAAGAAAAACGAACCGTCACTATCGTTCTGACGTTTGTCCTGTATACTGTACGACAAGATCTTAGCCTATGTTCTTGTAAATCAACATCACCATGGACTTTTCGGAAACATTTGTTTTTGAACAACTTTGTTTAAATGTTTTAAATTTGTAGAACGTCCGAATTTTTCGATAGGAATGTTGAAAGTGATTAAAAACACAAATCTGCTTCTTTATATAACACTTACCTCCTTCATTTCTTCAATAATTCATTTAATTCTTTGCTATGCACGTTATTACCAGCTGCTTAAGAAGCCACAATATTCCAGTTATCCGCGGCATCCCCGACCTAGAGGGTGGGGTGGTTATCTACTTGCCAAAATCCAATGTTCTGTTGGAAATGCATCAAGGACGAACCCCGCTCCAAGGAATCTGCCCCCACTGCCGTCCAGTATCAAAGTAATGAGACTTGAAAAATATTAAATGCGTATACTAGCTACGCATCAGAAACCCCACCGACAAACGAGACGCAAACAAACTTATCAAATAAGAACTAACGATGTGAGCGAGTCTGACTTAAGACAGTTGCTGTTGGAAATAAATGAGCACGCTTATATAGATGAACGCCAATCTGAAGGTGATGACTTTTACAGTAAAAATATAGTTGAATTGTGTGCTGTATACTTGGCCGTACTGCACCACCCAGTTCTTTGCTTTATCTTACACTCAGTACGCCTTACATTTCTCTTTAACCAAGCCATTCTTTAAATATTTACCAGAAGTATCAAAATATCACTATCAGAAATTGGTGAACCAAATGGAGATATATATTTATGGAGTCTTAAAATGAGTATAATACATTTTGAAAGTTGGCACAGCAACCGAGCATAAAAATACAACCAATGAGAGCGGTTGGTGGAAAGAGGAAGAAGTGGAACAACAAAATCTACTTAACAGCCAATGTAACATTAGACGATTGCATGAAATGGTCTGGCTTACCAACAACACCTCTACAAGATGACAACTAGTTGAAACATTACGAAAATCAAAGCTGATATGGTTTGTTATAAATTTACCTTTCTGTTTGAGAGACACCTGACTGGTAAAGGCCCATACTAACTGATTTCTATCTGTGCACATCAAAGTACATTTTTATATTTATATCAACTGGTTCTCTTATATGTCTAACTGTATAATAATAACAAATATGTTAATATACTTTTGTGTTAAGTGTAACAGTTCATTGGAAAATAAGTATCTCAAATATATCTGTTAGTAAAGGTATATACCGGAAAATGTTGTTTTTTAATTTAGTAGCTAAGCAACCTTCATTGTCACAAAGAAATCATATGAAGTATTGTGAATTGTGCTCGTTACAAGTGAAAAGCAGTGTGTGGTTTGGACATCTGCGCAGTGAAGGCCAAAAAATAAATGTAAAAAAAGGTAGACGTGCAAAACCGATAAAACAACCTGACTTGTCTGTGGCTGCACTGTGAACTACGTTCAACTACAAACTGAGAAAAAGGTGGTCAATATTTGTTTGAACATACACTGCCGTGCCACCTCTGAAAGTGGTGTGGTCATTGCGGTATGCCTTTATAGATAGAAGTTGGCCGGCACGAATGACGGGGCCGGATTCTTTGAGAGTAACCTACGTCCACAGCGCCGCGTAACAAAAACGAAGTCTATTTCGGTGAGGACAGTCATAACAATCGACACCAACTTAAAGGACAACACACAATCCGAAAACAAGCCATGTAAAGTTACGGAAGCAACAACCGAAAAATATAGTTAAAGACCAAAGAAAAAAAAACGGACCGTCACTATCGTTCCTACGTTTGTTCTGTATACTGTACGACAAGATGCCACCGAACGCTAGAGGTAAAGTTATCAAGAAGAATTGCAAGTCTCAGAAGAACATCTCCAAGGGCCACAAAAAGAAGCGGAGGATGAAGGAGTGCTACGCAATTTATATACACAAAATGCTCAAGCAAGTACAACCCGACCCTGTATCGCGATCAAGGCCATAAGCATAATGGAGAGCTTCGTCAACGACATATTGGAACGCATCACCGCCGAAGCCTCCAGGCTCGCTCATTACAGCAACAGATCCACCATAACCAGCCGGGAAATCGACACCACCATCAGGCACCTTCTGCCCGGTAAACTCGCCAAACACGCAGTTAGCAAAGGCACCAATCCGGTTATCAAATACACCAGCTCGAACTAAATAAATAATCGTGTGCCTTTTAATTGTGTCATATTAGACGGAAAACTTGGAGGAAAGAAAGTCGGCTCTTCTCAAAGTCACAAATTTACAAACATTACAAAAGCTCGGTCCGTAACCTAATCGCAATTAGCTATTGTTTGACCGACGCCACATTTCACTCATCTTTTTTTTCTTCTTCATTATTATTTTGCCCTCTGAAGTGTGTCAATCGAAATGACACCACGCCCTACTTGTCTGTTATGGTATTTGCCAATTTGATAAGTTCGAAATATCGTGAAGAGCAAGCGTAGTTCACAGTGCAGACGCAAGTAAGTCAGCGCCCAGGTGACACTCCGCCTACTTTGTTGTCCCTAAAACGTCCTATACGCTTTACTCACAGCGAACGTTCATACGATTTACTGGTAATTTCGCACAGACGTTGCTACGGTTCTCACGGCGGAACGTCTATTATAGGTAACCGACCGTAGACTTCACGCTCGTTTTTTTCTCTCGTTACTTTTGGATCCAGTATCCGCCCTACCTTTGTTAACGTTGCTGGACCCCGTAAAGTGATAAAACCACAAATCTCTGAATTCCCCAACTTGACGGTTACTGTTCTCAGTGTTCTTCGTCCCATTAGCACTATACTTTCAGTTTTGTGTGGCCCAAGTCGGTGACCACTATTTTCCATCCAGTTTTACACCCTTGCTATTGACCAGTTGATATTATTCTCTAGGTCACCCTTATTTACTCTGCTTACAATCACCGCCAAATGATCTTCATACCCTATAATAACCGTGTTGTTTACGGACTCCAGACTAAAGAGCTTATCGTATTACATGTTTCACAGTGTTGGTCCTGACGCACGCCACATGTAGCATGAATCCGATATTTCTGTGCAATCAGTATCTATCTGCAAACTGGGACAAGCCTTTTCAGAGAACGAATAATAGAGAATGATTTATATACATACGACGACTTTAACGGACTAAAAACCTACTTCGACAACATACTAAGAGTAATGAATGTAGAGTACAAGTTGGAATATAATTTTTTTCTTTTAACCATTAATTTCACCATTAGCAATATTGATGACACATTTTATCGAATCTTTCCAACATCAATTAGGAACAAAGTAGGTGTAATGAACAGACTAGGATCTATATTCAAATCAATAACTGGGAACTTAGATGCGGATGACGGCGACAGAATATATAAAGCTCTCGAAATTTTGAGAAAATATCAAAATCAAGTACATTAACTTTTTAGGTCACAAACATCGCTAATGATAGATGCTATAGCAGAGTTTATTAAAACAATAGACAACCTGAACCATAACCAAGAAGCCATAGTAGCGAGAATAAACGATTTTGAATAGAAGATTCAAGATAGTCTAAAAAGCGACCAACTAACGAATTTTCAGAGTAAAACATTTGGAATTACTCACACATATCGTTTTTTGTTAAACAATGTATTAAATATAATATTAACAACAGAAAATGCAATTACGTTTTACAAAATTAAGCACGTATAATACGTCAATACTGAAACCTAAGTTAATATCAAAAGAATTAGAAACCATTGAAAACCATATCTCAAAATCAAGATTAATAAAAAAAATCCGACATTTCACTTTACCACAAAATATTAAAATGAAAACAGTTCAAATTGACTTAAAATTATATTCCAAATAGATATACCTTTAGTAGACAAATCAGACTATACTTATTACAATTCTATGCATTACCAGTCCCTACATATCCGTATACCTTCAAAATGATTGTACCTAGAAACAAGTACCCAATCCTTAGCGCAAACACTACCCTTACAGAAACGAAAAGTGTAGGAATCTAAAAGACCAAACATACTTTTGTGAAAATGACAACCCGACAGCCCTAAACGACAACAACCCATGCGAAATTAAATTGATCAAATTCCAGAAACAAATTGCAAACAAGAACTGGTCAAAATAACAAAAACAACATTTTCTAAGTATGGCAATACACAATACATAATAGTGGCACCAGAAGAAACGAAGATCAAACTTAGCTGCGAAGAAACCAAAATAATCAGCGGAACAAAACTGGCGACTCTGAAACCCAAATGCCAACTTATCATCAATAACGTAAGATTCAGCACAGTACAAATGGCGTCGGAAACACAACAATCATTAAATCTCCCAACCATAGAATTGGTAACAAATAAAGCACCCATCTTCCAAATTACCAGAATTAAAATTAGAAAATGTCCCACTGCACGACTTGAACAATATCAAATCCCAGTTACAACAAATCAATGGCAGAATTCCAGGAATTGCCCATATACCACCCTAGTGTATGGACAATCACAATAACTTCAAGATATATCTTGCAAAAGTCAAAAAAGAAAACTGATTACTCCAAACCAACCACTCCCGATGACTATTCGGAACGATTCGGAACTATTCCTTCTCTAAAGGATGGAGGAGATAACGATGGCCACCTCATACACCTCATACAACGTTTCAACACCCAAGATCGCTGACAAATGGATTAATAGCAGCGCAATTAGAATAGACTATTCATGGGTGGGTAAACAACTAGACCCAACTCAGCAAACGGCCACCTGCCAAGATCACCTTCAACTCAGCAACCAGCCACCTTAAACAGCAACCTAGTGTGGAAACCGCCTCTCGGTCCACGCCACACCAGAGACTATATATGGAAGTTACCAGACCACGGACGGACATTCCCACATTGTTATTGCTAGAGTCTCTTTTATGTTGTCAGAATGTATCTTTATCATTTTTATTATTATTCATAAGTATTGTGTGTAACTCTAATCAATAAATTTTTTTAAAAATTCAAGTGCGTTGACAAGAAAGTTTACTCGCGAAAGGTGTTATCATGAAAAGGTATATTAAAGAGGTGTTATTGAAATATGATTACAGCGGGGATGTCATCTATTATGATATATATATATATATATATATATATATATATATATATATATATATATATATATATATATATATATATATATATATATATATATATATATATATATATATATATATATATATATATATATATATATATATATATATATATATATATATATATATATATATATTTATATATACATACATAAATAATATAAAAAATTTGAAAAACGATGACGTTTGCCGAAACTGGTAAAGGACGATCCTGATTTTAGAGAACATCGACCACCAAATGTAAAAGAAGTGAGAACCTATTTCGATAGTGACGACTGCATGAAATGGTCTGGCTTGCCAACAACACCTCTACACAACGATTCCCTAGTTGAAACTTCCACTTACAACATGACCAAAATCAAGGCTGATATGGTTTGTTATAAACTTAATTTTCTGTTTGAGAGACACGTGACTGGTAAAGGCTCATAGTAACTGATTGCCAACTGTGCACATCAAAGTGCATTTATATATATATACATGCATATATATATATATATATATATATATATATATATATATATATATATATATATATATATATATATATATATATATATATATATATATATATATATATATATATATATATATATGAAGTATTGTGAATCGTGCTCGTCACAAGTGAAAAGCAGTGTGTGCTCTGGACATCTGCGCAGTGAAGGCAAAAAATTAAAAATATGTGAATCGTGGGTGGTTGAAAACGTGCCTATAAATGAATGAAGCTTTCAAAAGAGAATGGCTACTTATCATATTAATACGAATAACAGTAACATAAAAGAAATCCATTGAAACTATGAAATATGTATTGTTTCAACTCATTGAAGCTGCTTCAGCTAAACATGATGCAATTGAAATAAACTTAGAATTGTTTGGGTTGTATGAGCTTCAAAATAAAGAAAGAAAACAAATGAAATCATTCAATACAAAAATGTTACAGTTTCAACTTATTATGAAAATATGTATCTATCGTGGAAATTTAGAGTTGCAGAATTGGAGTTGTGAGTAGATTGATGTTGGAACGTCTTTTGTGACTGTAGATGAATATTAAATAAATGTCTTTTAAAATAAAACTAATAAATACATTTTACTTTTGCAAGGGTTCTTTTATTTATGTAACAAGTTTACAATTTAAATAAATAATATGTCTAATACCACAAAATACATTTTCTTTTATGAAATTTAACAGCGTGATACATACATATTGGATGGTATGGTACAAGTTTCGGCAACCTTCATCGTTTTTCAAATTAATAAGATCTCCGCTGTAATCACATTGCAATAATACCCTTTTTAATATACCTTTTCATGATAACACCTTTCGAGTAAACCCTATCTACCCCTTTCGATATTATGTTTTGCTATTATTTTGGATAATTCTTCTGAAGTAATTACCACAATCATAATCCAAAAATTTCCGGTTTTTTGTAGCAACTTGATATATTTAACTATACTGCATTTAATAACCTAGCGGTTTCGGTCTCTAAAGCCTATAATGTGCAGATTGAAAAGTATTATAAATTACTAATTCTATGTATGGCAATGAAGATTTTCATTATATAATGCACGACGTTGGTGATTGGGGCCTACTAGACGACGCAAATTAGACAATAACGTTTCGTGTGATCGAAAAGATGTTAATACTTTTCATTTCCAATTCGATATCCACCGGAGCTTTATGGAATCGCTGTACCTGGAGCAATCAAATACAAACATGGGGTATATTATAAAATCGTTGTAATTCAAGGTAGGTGTTGATTCTCTACCAACATATGAACGCTGAATGTAATTTACTTGGTTATAGTTCAGATTCATACCTTCTGTGGGGATTTCCTTATAATTTAAGTAAAGACTTAAATCTTGAATGTATTTTCTAACGTTATTCTATCGATCCGTTACAAATCTTTCAATAATAGGCATAGCTTTCAAATGCTGGTTGGAAATAATTGGTACTACTCATATATTGGAATTAATATTTTTGAGAAAATCTGTTACGGCTGCTATGGAAAATTCACATGCTATAGCTGATTTTGCAGATATTATGAAAGCTACTAGTCTTAACAGAAAAGAGAACGATCCTCAAGAAGACACTATCAGAAACAGTTCTCCCAAATATCAACCAGTAGTAAAACCAATACTAGAAAAATAAGCAGGCGCTAAGTCACGTCCAACTTCCATAACTTCAGGTTGCGGTATTGCGGTATGCCACACATGATGCATAATAAGAAACTGAAAGTATGTACAAGTAACATCTAATGCAGCAGCCCGATTATTGAACATGTAGAAACTGGTACAGTTACAGCAATTCCAGGACTTTTGGAAGCAAACAATGATGAAGCAAAAGCTCTAATTCAAGCCGGGTGTCATTAAGCTACATACAATACAATGCTGAAGGATGGCCGTTTTTGCTACTGCATACCTCCTTGCTACTTCTGTAATATTTTCAAATACTTAAGAAGTATGTTTTTCTAGTTAATAACTAAAGCCCAGAGCGAAAGAAATGGCTTTATTTTAATTGGAGCAGTCGACGCAGATAAAGCATTAAAGTTACATTGATTACATGGTGTTGCAGGCGAAACTTATCCACCTCAGCGAAGTTATACAGAAACAATTATTACAGTCGATTGCCCTAAATAAAAAGATCCTGGTAACATATAGAAAATGGGAAACGTATGAATTAGCAAATCTGAATAATCCAACAAAAGGCTTGTGGTCCATCAAAACATCTTCAAACACTGAACGACCTAGCTTTTTTATTGTGATATTGCAAACGGATAGATCGAATAACGTTAGAAAAACATCAACAACTTTGATCATGTAGGCATTCGATATAAATCCACTTCAATTCTCAAGGAACCCCCCACAGAAGGCATATAGAAACATGACTGAATTTCAACGCTCATATGTTGGTAGAGAACCCCAAACTTGGATTACAAAACTTTGGAAAAATGTTTTTATTTGATTGCTCCAACTACAGGGAATCCAAAAATCCATCTACGGTAAATATCAAATTGGAAATGGAAAGTATCATCAACTTTCCAATCACACAAAATGTTATTTTTTAATTATACATGATTATATCATGTAGTATGCCCTACTCTCCAACATCGTGTGCTGAATAATGTAGCTATAAGGGTACTGCAATCACTCTCAAGATGAGGTTCGTAGATGTCGATACTCAGGGTTTTTGACTGCCTGAATTTACACCCAAAAAATTTGTAATTTCCAAAGTGAGCATTGTGTTTTTAAACCGCATACACCGATATGTTTACTACCTGCAGTCATAACAAAGCAAGTGTATCGGAATTTTGTTATATGTCTGACACAAGTAGAAACTGTTATTATTTTTATGTCTCCCAATACAAAAATAGGATTTTATTTTGTCTTGCTTATCACTGGCTACATCATCAAAAATTAAATTGCTCTTTGCATCTGCGGGATCTAATATCTCTTGGTTTTCACTTTTGTAGCAGACAACATCTCCTTTAACATGCTAGATTTAGTAAATAGCATGCATCGGATATTTCTATCTGCAAACTGGGACAAGCCTTTTCAGAGAACGATTAATGGAGAATGATCCATATATGTATATGAATCATTCTCGTCTCAAGTATGTACTTGAGACGACTTTAACGGACTAAAAACTTACTTCGACTATATAGTCGAAGTTAGTTCTAAGTCGCTTAGTATATACTAAGCGTAATGAATGCAGAGTACAAGTTGGAATATAATTTTTTTCTTTTAACCATTAATTTCACCATTAGCAATATTGATGACACATTTCATCGAATATTTCCAACAACAATTAGAAACAAAAGAGGTATAATCAACGGACTAGGATCTATATTCAAATCAATAACTGGGAACTTAGATGCGGATGACGACGGCAGAATATATAAAGCTCTCGAAATTTTGAGAAAATATCAAAATAAATTACATCAACTTTTTAGTTCACAAACATTACTAATAATAGATGTTATAGCAGAGTTTAATAAAACAATAAACAACCTGAACCCTAACCAAGAAGCCATAGTAGCGAGAATAAATGATTTGGAATATACAATAGATAGTCTAAAAAGCGACCAACTAACGAATTTTCATAGAGTAAAACATTTGTAATTACTCACACATATCAGTTATTTGTCAAACGGTGTACTAAATATGATATTAACAACAGAAAATGCAATTACCTTTTTTAAAATAAAACACGTATCATACGTCAATACTGAAACCAAAGTTTATATCAAAAGAATTAGAAACCATTTAAACCATATCTCAAAATCAAGATTAATAAAAAAATCCGACATTTCACTTTACGAAACAATATTTAAAATAAAAACAGTTCAATTTGACTTAAAATTATATTCCGAATAGATATACCTTTAGTAGACAAATCAGACTATATTTATTACAATTCTATGCAAATACCCATTTTAATTTTTTAAATCCGTCTCAAATCTGCTCATCAACAAATCTGCAATAAAAGGCGATAATGGATTGCCCATAGCTGTGTCTTCAAGTTTGTTCAAAGCACTCATTGTTAAATTGGAAAATATTTTGTTTTATACAAAGGCTAGTTAGAGTTAAAAATTCTTTGCAGACGTCTTGACTTATATTATTCAATTTTAATAATTCTTCCAAATACTCCAACGTTTGTTTTGTGGGTACACTAGGAAATATTGACGCCACGTCGAATGACATCAAAATCTCTCCTTCCAATAATTTAACGTCTTTAATTTGTCAACAAAATCAAGAGAATTTAGCACCGAACAACTTTTCTGTTTAATAAGTAGTCAAATTGCCAAATTCTATCTTGGAGAATCTATAGCCGCTTCATTAATTTTCCCGGTAAGTTTTGTTTTGTGCTGTACTTGATATTTTTCTCTTCTCACGCTTAAGTTTTTTGTTTCAAACAAGTTGGTTGTTGGTCTGATGTAAACCACTTGTTAGTTGGTTACCGTGCTAAGAGATACAAACTGTTTGGCGGTTTAAGGTATACTAGCTTTGAGTTGGTTTTCTGTCTACCTATTTATTGTTAGTCGTCTATTGCGACAGCTGTTGGCCAGCTCTGTATCTATCACTACAGCTGTTAGACAGCTACTAGTTTGACACAACAGCTGTTAGACAGCTGTCTACTGATACTGTATACCTATAATTTCAAAGGCTATATAAGAGAGCTTTTCATCAGTTTGTTAATACGCATAAATAGAAATTGCTCCAATTTGATTGGCGCAGCAGATGCAAATAAAGCTTTAATGTTTAGCATTGAATGCATGGTACTGTAGGTCAAATATATTCACCCCAAACAATGTTATACAACAGCAATTATTAACGTCGATTACTATGGATAAAAAGGTTCTTATACCCATATAGAAAATGGGAAATGTATAAATTACCGAATCTCACTAAACGACTAAAGGCTTGTGGTCCATTAAGACTTCTTCAAACACCGAATGACCTAGATTTGTTATTGTGAGATTGCAAACTGATCGTTACAATTACGTTAGAAAATACATCATCGTTATAAAATATATTCTGGATATAAAACTTCACTTAAATTCTAAAGAAATCCCCACAGGAGGTCTGAGTTTGAACTTTAACCCAGTAAATTACATCGAGCGTTCGTATGTTGGTATAGAACCTACACCTACCTTGGATTATAAGACTTTTACAAAATATCTCATGTTTGTATGGAATCGCTGTACCTGGAGCAATCAAATACAAACATGGACTATTTTGTAAAGGGCTTCTAATCCGAGGTAATACAAACATGGGATATTTTACAAAAGCGTTGTAATTCAAGGTAGTTGTTGTTTCTCTACCAACATACGAACGCTCAATGTAATTTACTTGGTTTAAGTTCAGATTCATACCTTCTGTGGGGATTTGCTTATCATTTAAGTGAAGTCTTATATCTCGAATGTATTTTCCAACGTTATTGTATCAATCCGTTTCAAATCTTACAATACCAAATCCTGGCTGGTCAGCGTTTGAGGAAGTCTTAATGGACCACAAGCCTTAAGACGAATTTTTGAGATTCGGTATCCATACATTTCCCATTTTCTATATGGTATAAGAACCTTTTTATCCATATTAGTCGATTTTACTAATTGCTGTTGTATAACATCGTTTGGGTGAATATTTAGTACCATGCGTTCAATGTTAAACGTTAAAGCTTTATCTGCATCTGCTGCGGCAACCAAATTGGAGCAATTTCTAGTTATCCCTATTAACGATTGCCAAAAGCTCTCGTATATAGTCTATGAAAATATTACATAGGTATACAGTATCACGACAGACCGCTGTCTGACAGCTGTCCAACAGCTGTCGTATGAAACTAGTAGCTGTTTAACATCAGTAGTGTTAGACACACAGCTGTCCAAGAGCTGTGGTGATAGGCAACTAACAATAGATAGGTAGAGAGACAACCCACTCAAAGCTAATATACCTTAAAACGCCAAACAGTTTGTCTCTCTTACCACGGTAACAAAAAGATATTATTTTAGTACAGCACAAAACAAAACTTGCTGAAAACATTCGAAAGAATCACTTGATGCTTAAGCATCATTAAGGTTTAAACCTGATAAAGCCTACAATTATGAAGAGTTGCATCATTTATACGAACACTTAGACTTCAATAATGATTCAACTAAAATACTAAAATAGAAGGTTTGCTAGAATTGGTTTTTATGCAACTAACTATTTGATTTGATTCCAACTCCACTACACTCCACTATGCGTATCTCCACCATAACTAAAACTGCTGCCACTGCTTCTTCGCTAAACTTCTTTTTACCTCTATCATTAGTAACAAACATGTTATTAAATTTATTTTCAATGGTGGCGCTTGCATAATTAATTATTGGCAATAGAGGTAACTTATGAAAGAGACGAAAATAGAAGAAAAGAAAAAAAGGAGCAAGCACCGAAACATTGCTGAAGTGGCAGCGAGAATGGAAAGAGTAAAAGTCAACATCCCAGTGGACAAAGAGGCTCATTCCACATATATAGACATGGATATCGAGACAGCATTGGGAGGTGGGTTATTATTTTACCCAATTTCTGTCAGGTCATGGGCGTTTCAGGTCTTACCTTAGTAAAACGAAAATAGTTGACAAATAAGAATGTACCTATTGTGCTGATAGAGATATGCCAGGACACATCGTTTTTGAGTGCGCAAGATGGCCGCAAATAAGAGAACAAATGTAAATAATATTGGCAAAAATGTAACAGCAGATAATGTGGTGGAGCATATGCTGTGAAGTGAAAGGGTGTGGAATACTGTGGGAATAGGAGTCGTAGAAATTACGAAGTCAAAGGAGGATAAAGACAGGATGTAGAATTTTTTAAAACAACAAGACTTAGGGACGTGGTGAAGCAATGCCCGCGAGTGGTTTACGCCACCACTCTAGGTTTCATGGGGGTGTTTAGTGGGTAGTCTCGACCTGGAGGGAAGGGGAATCTGGTTTACAGCAACGTTAACAAAGGTAGGGCGGATACTGGATCCATAAGTAACGAGAGAAAAAAACAAGCGTGAAGTCTACGGTTGGTTACCTGTAATGGACGCTCCGCCGTGAGAACCGGGGTAACGTCTGTGCGAAATTAGAACTAAATCGTATGAACGTTCGTTGGGAGTTTCGTCTATACGATGTTTTAGGGTCTACAAAGTAGGTGGGTGCTGACTTGACTGCGGCTGCACTGTGAACTACACTGGCTCTTCACGATATTTCGAGGTACTCAAATTGGTAAATACAATAACAGACAAGAAGGGCATAGTGTCATTTCGATCGATACACTTTAGAGGTCTAAATAATAATTGAGAAGAAAGAACGTATACACGTTCGTTGCGGGGGCCGCCTATAGGATGTTTTAGGGACAACAAAGTAGGTGGAGTCTCACCTGGGCACTGACTTGGCTGCTGCTGCACTGTGAACTACGCTGAACTACGAACTGAAAACAAGGTTTAAACATACACTGCCGTGCCCCTTCTGGAAGTGTTGTGGTCATTGCGGTATGCCTTTATAGATAGCTGTGGCCGACACTAATGACGGGGACGGATTCGTTGAGAGTGACCTACGTTCACAGCGCCTCTTAACAAAAACGAAGTCGATTTCGGTGCGGACCGTCATAACAATCGACATACATTTAAAGGGCAACAGAAAATCCTAAAACCTGACTACAACGCTAAGGTTACGAAAGCAACAACCGAAAAATATAGTTAAAGACCAAAGAAGAAGAATAGCGGACGGCCACTATCGTTCCGATGTCTGTTATGTATACTGTACGACAAGATACCACCGAAGGCTAGAGGTTGAGTTATCAAGAAGGACTGCAAGGCCCAGAAGAACATCTCCGGGTGAGGCAAAAAGAAGAGACGTTACTACGGTTCTCACGGCGGAGCGTCTATTACAAGTAACCGACCGTAGACTTCACGCTCCTTTTATTATCTCGTCACTTTTGGATGTTGAATTATTCAGATTTGGTAATTTATACGTTTCCCATTTTCTATATGGTACCAGGTTATTTCTATTTAGGGCAATCGATTGTGATAATTGTTTCAGTATAACTTCGCTTAGGTGGATAAGTTTCACCTGCAGCGTCATGTAATCAACGTAACTTTAATGGTTTATCTGCGTCGACTGCTCCAATCAAAATAAAGCAATTTCTTTCGCTCTGGGCTTTAGTTACTAACCGGAAAATCACGCTTCTATTATTTTTGGAAATATTACACAAGTAGCACGGAAGTACGCAGTAGCAAAAACGGCCATTCTTCAGCATTGTATTGTATGTAGTAGGATGCCACCCGGCTTGAATTATAGCACTTGCTTCATCACTGTTTGCTTCCAAAAGTGTTCGAATTGTTGTAACTATCCAGGATTTCTCACATGTTTAATAATCGGGCTGCTGCATTAGATGTTACTTGTACATCTCCAATGGTGCCACTCGTCTCTCTACTGTTATTAGAACAGCTGAAGAACAAACGTAAAAATATCTTGTTGGTTGATTGCGGAATCACAGATATCATTATAGGCAAGATACAGTAAGGTTTTTATGCCTCTTACGACCCGCATTATTTCGCATATAAATGTAAACCTCGTCGATCAGAATTGAGTACTTGTGACGTTTCAAGGTGAGGAGATCATTGTGATATTGGAATTGAGACAGAGACCACCATATTATGTTGATTATAAATACCAGCAATCAAGCCGCCCCAGCTTCAGTATATTCGCTTCCTGTATAAGACGATTCTATCTTGGGAGCACATGAATTATCTAGATGGATTAGGTATCGATATTAAGCAGACTACATATATTCGCTGACCCTGTACACGACGAGTCAATCAAAAGGAAAGAAATACACACAGTGATGAAGGAGATGAATGCTATTTGTGAGCGTCGATTATACTACTTGTTGAATCTTCGACAACTCAGCAGGATAATATTCAGATACCTGACCATCTTAGAATTTACACATCTTATGTAACGAGCAAGAGATATCCATGCGGTTATACGATATACATCAGGAATAATTTAAAATCAGATGAATTTGAAATTTTGTTTGAAGACAATTGCGAAACTTTGGATTTTGTGTAATATATAAACCACCATCTACCCCATCCACGCAGTTAAAGACAAATTCAATAACATGTATATATATACATATATATATATATATATATATATATATATATATATATATATATATATATATATATATATATATATATATATATATATAATAAGCGGATGCCAGAATACGTTGATTTTTGGTGATTTAATGTAAACATTACAAAGAAACAAAGCAGTTTTTTCTTAAATTATTTTACAAATAAAATGTTCAATATTCTAACATCACAATCGTCTACAGATAGCAACACACAGAGTGATGTGGGTTTTTCAATCAACAGAAAAAATCAGGCTACTCACTCGGGCTCACTATTCCAATTCATATTTCAGCTTTCGTAAGCATGTAGTTTGTATTTTAAAAAACTATTAACATTTAAAAAAGCTACCCAGTCAAAACTGAATCATGGGTCATCTCTAATAGGGACATCAAGCATTGTAACAACTGTTTTATCTAGGGAATGTGACTCCCAAGTCCATTTTATACACAAAGGTATACGTGAAAAACCGATGTCATTTTTGGTCTTAAATAATCTTGGCAAAAATATGGATTTGTTAGGATGAATTGTAAATGGAAAAGTAGAATAAAGATATGAAGATTTATTGTAAATGAAGGCAGTGGTTTAGGCATCAGATGGAAAAAATTGGAAGCAAAAGGAAATTTTATTTGGAATGTCAAAATTTGAAGTGCGAAATTTGGATTCTTACTGACAAGCAATTTTGGATATAATATTATATATTAAATTACGTTACTGTACACCACAAGTCTTTGACTTATTGTATTAGCGTACTGTATAATTTTCACACATAAACAAATAAATAAAAATAAAATAAATAAAACAACCTGACTTGTCTGCGTCTGCACTGTGAACTACGGTAAACTACGAACTGAGAAAAAGGTCAATATTTGTTTGAACATACACTGCCGTGCCACTTCTGAAAGCTCATAGCGCCGCGTAACAAAAACGAAGTCGATTTCGGTGCGGACAGTCATAACAATCGACACCCATTTAAAAGGCAACTCAAATCCGAAAACAAGCCATGTAAAGTTACGGAAGCAACAACCGAAAAATATAGTTAAAGACCAAAGAGAAAGGAAAGCGGACCGTCACTATCGTTCCGATGTTTGTTCTGTACGACAAGATACCACCGAAGGCTAGAGGTAAAGTTATCAAGAAGAACTGCAAGGCCCAGAAGAACATCTCCAAGGGCGACAAAAAGAAGCGGAGGATGAAGGAGTTCTACGCAATTTATATACACACAATGCTGAATCAAGTACATCCCGACCCCCTATCTTGATCAAAGCCATAAGCATAATGGAGAGCTTCGTCAACGACATATTGGAGCGCATCACCGACGAAGCCTCCAAGCTCGCTCATTACAACAACAGATCCACGATAACCAGCCGGGAGATCGACACCACCGTCAGGCACCTTCTGCCCGGTAAACTCGCCAAACACGCAGTCAGCAAAGGCACCAAGCCGGTTATCAAATACGCCAGCTCGAAGTAAATAAAAAAACGTGTGCCTTTCAATTGTGTCACATTAGACGGAAAACTTGGAGAGAAAAAAGGCGGCTCTTTTCAGAGTCAAAAATTTACAAACATTACAAACGCTCGATCCGTAACCTAATCGCAATTAGCTATTGTTTGACCGACGCCACATTTCACTCATGAGAACCTTTTTTTCTTCTCCATTATTATTTTGCCCTCTGAAGTGTGTCAATCGAAATGATACCACGCCCTACTTGTCTGTTATGGTATTTGATAATTTGATAAGTTCGAAATATCGTGAAGAGCAAGCGTAGTTCACAGTACAGCCGCAGCCAAGTCAGCGCCTAGGTGAGACTCTGCCTACTTTGTTGTCCCTAAAAGTCATATACGCGTCACTCGCAACGAACGTTCATACAATTTACTGGTAATTTCGCACAGACGTTGCTACGGTTCTCACGGCGGAACATATACTATAAGTAACCGAACGTAGACTTCACGCTCGTTTTTTTTATCGTCACTTTTGGATCAAGTATCCGCCCTACCCTTGTTAACGTTGCTGGACACCATAAAGTGATAAAACCACAAATCTCTGCATTGCCCAACTTGACAGTTATTGTTCTCAGTGTTCTTCGTCCCACTAGCACTATACTTTCAGTTTTGTGAGGTTCAAGTCGGAGACCACTATTTTCCATCCAGTTTTATTATTCTCTAGATCACCCTTATTTACTCCGCTTACAATCACCGCCAAATGATCTGCATACCCTATAATAGCCGTGTTGTTTACGGACTCCAGACTAAAGAGCTTAATGTAATACATGTTTCACAGTGTTGGTCCTGACGCACGCCACATGTAGCATGAATCCGATATTTCTGTGCAATCAGTATCTATCTGCAAACTGGGACAAGCCTTTTCAGAGAACGAATAATAGAGAATGATTCATATACATACTTGAGACAAGTATACGACGACTTTAACGGACTAAAAACTTACTTCGACAACATACTAAGCGTAAAGAATGTAATTGGAATATAAAATTTTTATTTTAACCATTAATTTCACCATTAGCAATATTGATAACACATTTTATCGAATATTTCCTGCATCAAAGGAGGTATAATGAACAGACTACGATCTATATTCAAATCAATAACTGGGAACTTAGATGCGGATGACGGCGACAGAATATATAAAGCTCTCGAAATTTTGAGAAAAGATCAAAATCAAGTACATTAACTTTTTAGGTCACAAACATCGCTAATGATAGATGCTATAGCAGAGTTTAATAAAACAATAGATAACCTGAACCATAACCAAGAAGCCATAGTAGCGAGAATAAACGATTTGGAATAGACAATAGATAGTCTAAAAAGCGACCAACTAACGAATTTTCATAGAGTAAAACATTTGGAATTACTCACACATATCAGTTATTTGTTAAACAATGTACTAAATATGATATTAAAACAGAAAATGCAATTACGTTTTCAAAATTAAGCACGTATCATACGTCAATACTGAAACCAAAGTTAATATCAAAAGAATTAGAAACCATTGAAAACCATATCTCAAAATCAAGATAACAACAAAATCAGACATTTCACTTTACGAAACAATATTTAAAATAAAAACAGTTCAAATTGACTTAAAATTATATTCCAAATAGATATACCTTTAGTAGACAAATCAGAATATATTTATTATCAATTCTATGCATTACCAGTCCCTAAATATCCGTATACCTTTAAAGTGATTGTCCCTAGAAACAAGTACCCAATCCTTAGCGCAAACACTACGCTTACAGAAACGAAAAGTGTAGGAATCTAAACGAACAAACATACTTTTGTGAAAATGACGACCCGACAGCACTAAACAACAACAATCCATGCGAAATTAAACTGATCAACTTCCAGAAACCAACAAACAATTGCAAACTGGTCAAAATAACAAAAACAGCATTTTCTAAATATGGCAATACACAATACATAATAGTGGCACCAGTATCCATATTCGATACCTTAATTAAAAATATACCAAATGAAGTCAAAGTCATAGCGGCCGGCACTCAAAATATCATCAAAAGTGAATGTGAACCTAGTAAATGACACAAACTAGGTGGCTTATATATCGATAAGCTAGAAAACTATAAGACTAAAATAGGGAAGAACCAGATGCTATTATGAAGACAAGTTTACTTGGACAACTCAAACGACTAGATATTTAAGAAAACCTGACTTGCACTAACCAAGTTACCGTCAGCAGAGGATATATAATTTTAAATATTTTACATCTACAACTCTGTTTATATTGTTGTGCAGGTGGTCGGTCACTAACGATCAAGGGTGGTTCAACAACACAAAAATTAATATATTTCGATCGGCGGAAATACCTAAATTATTGCATTATCTGCCGATCTTTCTTGTAAATAATACCCGCCTTTCGGTGCTCCTTTCGGACAAAAAATATAAATGCAAAGCCCATCTACAATATCTGGATTTAGGCAGGATAAAGGAATCTCTAAAGATCTTCCAAAGCAGAAGAGTGAAGACGTTGTGAAAAATGAAAATAACGCTGTAAACGTAGTTTAACGATAGTAAATGTAGTTTATCAGTGAGGAGAAGCCTACGCTTCACTTGCTTGTACGAAAAACAGAGTACATTCCTTTTTTAATTGCTTGTGTAATATTAATCAAAAGCCAGCTCAGAACTGGTAAGGACGGGGAAATCCGACTGTCTAATTAAAACAAAGCAATGTTTAATCTTTTTGGAACGGGCAGATTTCCTGGAAAATTAGCCAGGAAAATATACCTATTCCAAATAGATTAAGCATTGCTTGGTTTTAACTGGAATGGACGTTGTGAAAAATGAAAATAACGCTGTAAACGTAGTTTAACGATAGTAAATGTAGTTTATCAGTGAGGAGAAGCCTACGCTTCACTGGCTTGTACGAAAAACAGAGTACATTCCTTTTTTAATTGCTTGTGTAATATTAATCAAAAGCCAGCTCAGAACTGGTAAGGACGGGGAAATCCGACTGTCTAATTAAAACAAAGCAATGTTTAATCTTTTTGGAACGGGCAGATTTCCTGGAAAATTAGCCAGGAAAATATACCTATTCCAAATAGATTAAGCATTGCTTGGTTTTAACTGGAATGGACGTGGGAATCTGACTACCTAATTAAAACAAAGCAATGTTTAATCTATTTGGACCGGACAGATTTTTCTGGAAAATTAGATAGGAAAATCTGCCCATTCCAAATAGATTAAAGATTAATTAGACAATCGGAATCCAAATAGATTAAACATTGCTTTGTTTTAATTAGATAGTCGGATTCCCACGTCTATGTCAGTTCTGAGCTGACTTCTAATTAAAAGCCAGCTCAGCACTGGTAGGGACGGGGGAAACCGACTGTCTAATTAAAACAAAGCAATGTTTAATCTGTTTGGAACGGGCAGATTTTCCTGGCTAATTTTCCAGGAAAATCTGCCTGGTTCAAATAGATGAAACATTAATTAGATTGTCGGATTCCCCGGTCCAAGCGAGTTATGAGCTGACTCTTAATTAAAAGCCAGCTCAGAACTGAAATGGACGGGAATGCGCGTGTCTAATTAAAACAAAGCAATGCTTAATCTATTTGAGATGGGCAGATTTTGCTGGCTAATTTTCCAGGAAAATCTGCTAGGACGTTCCGTGTTTGAGGATGTTTTGATGGACCACAAGCCTTTCATTGAATTATTCAGATTTGGTAATTCATACGTTTCCCATTTTCTATATGGTACTAGGATCTTTTTATTTGGGGCAATCGACTGTAAAAATTATTTTTGTATAATTTCGCTGGGGTGGACAAGTTTCACCTCCAGCGCCATGTAATCAATATAACTTTAATGCTTTATCTGCGTCGACTGCTCCAATCAAAATAAAGCATTTTTTTTTGCTCTGGGCTTTAGATATACGTAGCAGCAATTAACTGAAAAAAACACGCTTCCATGGTCTTTCAAACTATTACACAAGTAGCAAGGAGGTATGCAGTAGCAAAAACGGACATCCTTCAGCATTTTATTGTATGTAGTAGGATGCCACCCGGCTTGAATTAGAGTTCTTGCTTCATCACTGTTTGCCTCCAAAAGTGTTCGAATTGCTGTAACTATACCAGGATTTCTCATATATTCAATAATCGTTTTGCTGCATTAGATGTTACTTGTACATCTCCAATCGTGCCACTCGTCTCAATACTGCCATTTATAAGTAGCTGAAGACCAAAGATAAAAAATATCTTGTTGGTTGATTGCAGATTATGGGAAACAAACTGGTTTGAGAAGCCTAAGTGTGTATTTCTTTCCTTTGATTGACTCGTCGTGCACAGGGTCAGCGAATATATGTTGCTTAACATCGGTACCTAATGAATCTAGATACTGCATGTGCTCCCAAAATAGAATCGTCCTCGATGCAGGTAGCAAAGATACTGAAGCTGGGGCGGCCTGATTGCTAGTATTTATAATCAACGTAATATGCTGGTCTCTGTCTCAATTCCAATATCACAATGATCTCCTCACCTTAAAACGTCACAGGTACTGAATTCTGATCGAGGATGTTTACATTTATATGCGAAATAATGAGCTATTGAAAGCAACGGTACGCGCAATGACTGAAACACGGATACTACTGTTTAATTCTTTTATTTAAAAATTGCAAACATAAGTAACCACATTATAAGTGTAATAGTTTTGGTATACATCATGATTATACAATATCAAACCCCTAGATCATGCTTGTCGAGAGACAAGCAGGATCTAGATCATTGATGCCTTAATTACTCGTGAAATGTTCTTTAAGTTTAGTGTCTGGACCAAAAAACTGATAACCAGGTACGTGCAACTCAACAACTAATTTTTTGATGACTGTGTCAGCAAGACCTCAACCTTGACACACCAACATTTATACTGTTAATGAGGTATGATATAATATAATTTATTTAAACAAGATGCTATTACTACATACAGACTGGAGATAATTTATCTGGCTTCACTGTGAAGCCAGTAGTATGGTACAGTTTGACCAAGTAAGGGCAACAACGATCAATGAATAGAATATTAAGTTTTGTGTATGATGATCATTTAACTACCGATATGAGTTTTGAAACGTTAAAACTCCTTTGTGGTGGATTTCGCAAAACAAACATCTTATGTTGGCTGTTGTTAAAGATACTTATTTAACACAAGCAGTTTGATCACTATAAATCTCGGTTAACTGAAAAACGTTAGTATTCAGTTGTTCAGTTCACAAACGAATGTTAAGTTCATTGGTGTAAAATACTATGTTGATTATTATTTTACAGAGAAACATTCCTGATACAATATATAGTGTTATTTATGATAAAACTACCAACACTTGGATGCTTGGCAACAAACCTATTAAATTTGTTGTTTAACATAGATAATAAAAATGAACATAGCTTTCAAATTATGGCTGGTAATAATTGGTACTAATCATCTGTTGAAATTAATATTTTTGTGAAAACCAGTTACGGATGCTATAAAAAATTCGCAAGCTTTACCTGATTTTGCTGATATTATGAAAGATACTAGTCTTAGCAGAACAGAGAACGATCCTCAAGAAGACATTATAAGAAACAGTTCTTACAAATATCAACAAGTGGTAAAAACAATTCTAGAAAAATAAGCAGGCGCTAAGTCACGTTCTACTTCAATAACTTCAGGTTATGGTATGCCACACATTATGCATAATAAGAAACTGAAAGAGTAAGTGCACTGGGATGATCTAAAGGTGTTGGTTGATAGATTGCGGCTTTTAGTGGCTTCTCAAGCTGCTGGTAATAACACACACAACAACGAAATTCAACTATTTAGTTTGACACGACAACTGTTGGGCAGCTGTGGGATAGCTGTTAGACAGCGGCCTCGCCTGATACTGTATACCTATGTAATATTTTCAAAGACTATATAAATGAGCTTTTGGCAATTCGTTAATACGGATAACTAGAAAATGTTCCAATTTGGTTGCCGCAGCAGATAAAGAAAAAGCTTTAATGTTTAACATTAAATGCATTGTACTACATACTCACCCCAACGATGTTATACAACAGCAATTATTTAACTCGAATTAAAAGGTTCTTCTACGATATAGAAAATAGTAAATGTATGAATTACCGAATCTCAATAATTCAACTTAAAGCTTGTGGTCCATTAAGACTTCCTCAAACACTTACCGACCTAGGTTTGTAATGGATCGATACAATAACGTTATAAAATACATTCAAGATTTAATACTTCACTGAAATTATAAGCAAATCCCTACAGAAGGTATGAATCTGAACTTTAACCAAGTATATTACATCGAGCGTTCGTATGTTGGTAGAGAATCAACACCTACCATGAATTACAATGCTTTTATAAAACATCCCATGTTTGTATTTGATTGCTCCAAATGCAGCGATTCGATAAAGCCAGCTCCGGTGGATATCAAATTGGAAATGAAAAGTACTAACAACTTTCTCGATCGCACGAAATGTTATTGTGGAGTTCACGTGACATCGACGTCCAAATACGCCCTAGTATCTAACATCGTGCGTTATATAATGTAAATCTTCATTGCCATACATAGTTTTATGATGAGGTTTATCGTGGTAGATACAAAAGGCTTCTGTGTAAGAGACTAGGCACCCAAAGAATTAGTAATTTATAACAGTGAAAAATAAATCACTTGTAACGAGCACAATTCACAATACTTCATATGATTTCTTTGTGACAATGAAGGTTGCTTAGCTACTAAATTAAAAAACAACGTTTTCCGGTATATACCTTTACTAACAGATATATTTGAGATACTTATTTTCCAATGAACTGTTACACTTAACACAAAAGTATATTAACATATTTGTTATTATTATACAGTTAGACATATAAGAGAACCAGTTGATATAAATATAAAAATGTACTTTGATGTGCACAGATGGAAATCAGTTAGTATGGGCCTTTACCAGTCAGGTGTCTCTCAAACAGAAAGGTAAATTTATAACAAACCATATCAGCTTTGATTTTGGTAATGTTTCAACTAGTTGTCATCTTGTAGAGGTGTTGTTGGTAAGCCAGACCATTTCATGCAATCGTCTAATGTTACATTGGCTGTTAAGTAGATTTTGTTGTTCCACTTCTTCCTCTTTCCACCAACCGCTCTCATTGGTTGTATTTTTCTGCTCGGTTGCTGTGCCAACTCTCAAAATGTATTATACTCATTTTAAGACTCCATAAATATATATCTCCATTTGGTTCACCAATTTCTGATAGTGATATTTTGATACTTCTGGTAAATATTTAAAGAATGGCTTAGTTAAAGAGAAATGTAAGGCGTACTGAGTGTAAGATAAAGCAAAGAACTGGGTGGTGCAGTACGGCCAAGTATACAGCACACAATTCAACTATATTTTTACTGTAAAAGTCATCACCTTCAGATTGGCGTTCATCTATATAAGCGTGCTCATTTATTTCCAACAGCAACTGTCTTAAGTCAGACTCGCTCACATCGTTAGTTCTTATTTGATAAGTTTGTTTGCGTCTCGTTTGTCGGTGGGGTTTCTGATGCGTAGCTAGTATACGCATTTAATATTTTTCAAGTCTCATTACTTTGATACTGGACGGCAGTGGGGGCAGATTCCTTGGAGCGGGGTTCGTCCTTGATGCATTTCCAACAGAACATTGGATTTTGGCAAGTAGATAACCACCCCACCCTCTAGGTCGGGGATGCCGCGGATAACTGGAATATTGTGGCTTCTTAAGCAGCTGGTAATAACGTGCATAGCAAAGAATTAAATGAATTATTGAAGAAATGAAGGAGGTAAGTGTTATATAAAGAAGCAGATTTGTGTTTTTAATCACTTTCAACATTCCTATCGAAAAATTCGGACGTTCTACAAATTTAAAACATTTAAACAAAGTTGTTCAAAAACAAATGTTTCCGAAAAGTCCATGGTGATGTTGATTTACAAGAACATAGGCTAAGATCTTGTCGTACAGTATACAGGACAAACGTCAGAACGATAGTGACGGTTCGTTTTTCTTCTTCTTTGGTCTTTAACTATATTTTTCCGTTGTCGCTTACGTAACTTTACCCCTGTAATCATGTTTCGGATTTTGTGTTGCCCTTTAAATGGGTGTCGATTATTATGACGGTCCGCACCGAAATCGACTACGTTGTTGTTACGCGGCGCTGTTGACGTAGGTCACTCTCAACTAATGCGGCTCCGTCATTCGTGCCGGCCAACTTCTATCTATAATGGCATACCGCAATGACCACACCACTTCCAGAGGTGCAACGGCAATGTACGCTTAAACAAATATTGACCACCTTCTTCTCAGTTCGTAGTTAAGCGTAGTTCACAGTGCAGCCGCCGAGTCAGCGCCCAGGTGAGACTCTACCTACTTTATTGTCCCTAAAACATCTTATAGGCGCAACCGCAACGAACGTTCATACGTTTTTCTTCTCCATTATTATTATGTCCTCTGAAGTGTGTCGATCGAAATGACACTATGCCCTTCTTGTCTGGTATCGTGTTTGCCAATTTGAGTAGTTCGAAATATAGTGAAAAGCCAGAGTAGTTCACAGTGCAGGCGCAGTCACGTCAGCGCCAACCTACTTTGTAGTCCTTAAAACATCGTATAGGCGTCACTCCCAAGGAACGTTTATACGACTTAGTGGTAATTTCGCACAGGCGTTACTCGGGTTCTCACAGCGGAGCGTCTATTACAGGTAACCAACCGTAGACTTCAGGCTTGTTCTTTCTCTCGCACTTATGGATCCTGTATCCGCCCTACCCCGGAATGTTATGGTTAACGTGGCTGTACTAAATCATTTATACAAATATGTTATGTTTTTCAATGGTAACCGGCCGTGTAGAGAAAATAATATAAATGTAATTATTTTTCACCACATATTGTTGATAAAAACAAAGCTTATTTAATGGTAGGGCAGGTCGAAATGCCTCATAAAATAAATACTTGCAACTATATTTGTAAATTTATTTTAACAGGTAATATGCACTTATTCCTTATATTCTAGTTTCCTGATTCTGATTATGCTAAAATACTGTAAATAGTAATGAATGTAAGTAGGACATGAAATGATTTTCTGTGTAAATTTGTAAGTTGTTAGAATATTTTATTAAATATGATGTATATGCCATTGTTGTCAGGCTAATTTATGAGAATGTAGAATTAATAAGGAGACATGGTATATGCGAAGTCATATAGAATACACGGCAATATGAACCTAATGTCGTTATCAGCGTTGCGAAATGTAAAGTCTGATACACGGGACTTTCGCCCCAATTAACCGGCGTTCGTGTCTCTAGCATTGAGAAGGTGTATCAGCATCATATAAAAAGCAAGGGCATTTCGTATGAAAAATCAGACAGAGTCTCCCTATTCTACCTCGCTACATGGTCTTAAATTCACGCTCATTGCCACCCCGTTCTCTTATTTGTCGTCATTACAATGCCCTTGTGAAAAAGTTGCTCTTTCCACATTTGCTACGTCTGACCACACCAGGTCTGTGGTGCCGTGGAATCCACAATTTTGCAAGTAAGCACTGACCCCGTTCTCTCATTGATTTTATTTTTACTGCCAGGTGAAAACACCAGGTATTTACATTTGTCGTCATTACATTACCGTTGTTTCCACTGTTCCTACGTCTGCCCACACCACGTCCCTGGCGCCGTGGAATCCACAATTTTGCAAATAAGCATTTATTACTGACCCCGTTCTATTATTGATTTTATTTTACTGCCAGGTGAAGAACACCAGGTTTACATTTGTCATTAGACACTAGTGTGTAAGTCTTTTATTTAAATATTTTAAACCTAAGTGACCACAATTATAAGTATACATTATGATTATACACTATAGTAGGGTTTTTAAGATAACACACCAATTCAATTGGTGGCTTCAAGTTTCCATATGAGTCAAAGTACACAGCTGTATCACTGCCTTTCCTAACTGCAACCCAATAACTGCCAGGCTCTTTGTTTGCTAATTCATGACGAATGATTCAGTTTTACGTGGTCCAGCTGATGGTAAAGTGTCTCGCATGTATACACCACTAAAATATTCAATTTTTATTTTATCAGAAAATTTCAGAAGATCTACATATGTTAGAGGTAAACAACCACTACGTTTTTTGGTTTATGTAAATACAACCCATAACTGCTTCGTTGTTTCTTCATATACAAACCACTCCCTCGCGGACCAACAGCAATAGCCTCCATCGTGTAGTTATGGGGTTCAGATTCTTCCAATTTTTGTTTGGCTGATTTAGCAGAGCACCTATTGCTGACAGAACACACAAAAAAGAGGTAGTAGTGGAAAGACACCTTCACTTTTCGGTATGGGAATAACTCGAGGTGTCTTGACTTTCTTACGGCCACCAAAATTTTTAATAACTTTTCTCGTTAGATGCAGTAAATTATTCACAGATGGAACCTCCTTACCAACTTCTATAGCTCCTCGCTTTAAATTTAGTATGATTTCGAATGGTATTTTACCATCGCACTTTATTTTTTTACTGCTACGTTTACTTTTGGTGATTGTCTTTGATCTCACACCCATACCAAGTTTCTTTTAACTTTGATAGTGTTTGTAACACCCCATTCACTAAATATAGCATGCTAAAGGAGATATTGTATGCTACAACAGTGAAAACGAAAAGATATTAGATACAGCAGATGCAAAGAGCAAATCAATTTTTGATGATGTAGCCTGTGTTAAGCAAGACAACCCAAAATCGTATTTTTGATGGATAGACATAAAAATAATGACAGTTTCTACTTGTGTCAGACATATGGAAAAATTTCGATACAGTTGTTTGATTATGACTGCAGGTAGTAAACATAAAGGTCTATGTGGTTTAAACACACAATGCTCAGTTTGGAAACCACTATAAGTCTCAAATTCTTTAGGTGTAAATTCAGGCAGTCAAAAACCCTGAGTATCGACGAATACGCATTGAGTTGCACGTACCTGGTTATCAGTTTTGTGGTCCAGACACTAAACTTAAAGAACGTTTCACGAGTAATTAAGGCATGAATGATCTAGATCCTGCTTGTCTCTCGACAAGCATGATCTAGGGGATTGATATTGTATAATCATGATGTATACCAAAACTATTACACTTATAATGTGGTCACTTATGTTTGCAATTTTTAAATAAAAGAATTAAACAGTAGTATCCGTGTTTCAGTCATTGCGCGTACGCTTGCTTTCAATAGCTCATTATTTCGCATATAAATGTAAACATCCTCGATCAGAATTCAGTACCTGTGACGTTTCAAGGTGAGGAGATCATTGTGATATTGGAATTGAGACAGAGACCACCATATTACGTTGATTATAAATACTAGCAATCAGGCCGCCCCAGCTTCAGTATCTTTGCTACCTGCATCGAGGACGATTCTATTTTGGGAGCACATGCAGTATCTAGATTCATTAGGTACCGATGTTAAGCAACATATATTCGCTGACCCTGTGCACGACGAGTCAATCAAAGGAAAGAAATACACACTTAGGCTTCTCAAACCAGTTTGTTTCCCATAATCTGCAATCAACCAACAAGATATTTTTTATCTTTGGTCTTCAGCTTTTCTACTCATAAATGGCAGTATTGAGACGAGTGGCACGATTGGAGATGTACAAGTAACATCTAATGCAGCAAAACGATTATTGAATATATGAGAAATCCTGGTATAGTTACAGCAATTTGAACACTTTTAGGCAAACAGTGATGAAGCAAGAACTCTAATTCAAGCCAGGTGGCATCCTACTACATACAATAAAATGCTGAAGGATGTCCGTTTTTGCTACTGCATACCTCCTTGCTACTTGTGTAATAGTTTGAAAGACCATGGAAGCGTGTTTTTTTCAGTTAATTGCTGCTACGTATATCTAAAGCCCAAAGCGAAAAAAATGCTTTATTTTGATTGGAGCAGTCGACGCAGATAAAGCATTAAAGTTATATTGATTATATGGCGCTGGAGGTGAAACTTGTCCACCCCATACAGAAATAATTTTTACAGTCGATTGCCCCAAATAAAAAGATCCTAGTACCATATAGAAAATGGGAAACGTATGAATTACCAAATCTGAATAATTCAACGAAAGGCTTGTGGTCCATCGAAACATCCTGAAACACGGAACGTCCTAGCAGATTTTCCTGGAAAATTAGCCAGCAAAATCTGCCCATCTCAAATAGATTAAGCATTGCTTTGTTTTAATTAGACACGCGCATTCCCGTCCATTTCAGTTCTGAGCTGGCTTTTAATTAAGAGTCATCTCATAACTCGCTTGGACCGGGGAATCCGACAATCTAATTAATGTTTCATCTATTTGAACCAGGCAGATTTTCCTGGAAAATTAGCCAGGAAAATCTGCCCATTCCAAACAGATTAAACATTGCTTTGTTTTAATTAGAGAGTCGGTTTCCCCCGTCCCTACCAGTGCTGAGCTGGCTTTTAATTAGAAGTCAGCTCAGAACTGACATAGACGTGGGAATCCGACTATCTAATTAAAACAAAGCAATGTTTAATCTATTTGGATTCCGATTGTCTAATTATTCTTTGATATATTTGGAATGGGCAGATTTTCCTATCTAATTTTCCAGAAAAATCTGTCCGGTCCAAATTTCGCATGGATTGTTGTTGTTTAGTGCTGTCGGGTTGTCATTTTCACAAAAGTATGTTTGGTCGTTTAGATTCCTACACTTTTCGTTTCTGTAAGCGTAGTGTTTGCGCTAAGGATTGGGTACTTGTTCCTAGGGACAATCACTTTAAAGGTATACGGATATTTAGGGACTGGTAATGCATAGAATTGATAATAAATATATTCTGATTTGTCTACTAAAGGTATATCTATTTGGAATATAATTTTAAGTCAATTTGAACTGTTTTTATTTTAAATATTGTTTCGTAAAGTGAAATGTCTGATTTTGTTATTAATCTTGATTTTGAGAAATGGTTTTCAATGGTTTCCAATTCTTTTGATATTAACTTTGGTTTCAGTATTGACGTATGATACGTGCTTAATTTTGAAAACGTAATTGCATTTTCTGTTTTAATATCATAGTTAGTACATTGTTTAACAAATAACTGATATGTGTGAGTAAGTCCAAATGTTTTACTCTATGAAAATTCGTTAGTTGGTCGCTTTTTAGACTATCTATTGTCTATTCCAAATCGTTTATTCTCGCTACTATGGCTTCTTGGTTATGGTTCAGGTTGTCTATTGTTTTATTAAACTCTGCTATAGCATCTATCATTAGCGATGTTTGTGACCTAAAAAGTTAATATACTTGATTTTGATCTTTTCACAAAATTTCGAGAGCTTTATATATTCTGTCGCCGTCATCCGCATCTAAGTTCCCAGTTATTGATTTGAATATAGATCGTAGTCTGTTCATTATACCTCCTTTGATGCAGGAAATATTCGATAAAATGTGTTATCAATATTGCTAATGGTGAAATTAATGGTTAAAATAAAAAATTTATATTCCAACTTGTACTCTACATTCTTTACGCTTAGTATGTTGTCGAAGTAAGTTTTTAGTCCGTTAAAGTCGTCGTATACTTGTCTCAAGTATGTATATGAATCATTCTCTATTATTCGTTCTCTGAAAAGGCTTGTCCCAGTTTGCAGATAGATACTGATTGCACAGAAATATCGGATTCATGCTACATGTGGCGTGCGTCAGGACCAACATTGTGAAACATGTATTACGATAAGCTCTTTAGTCTGGAGTCCGTAAACAACACGGCTATTATAGGGTATGCAGATCATTAGGCGGTGATTCATCCTCCGCTTCTTTTTGTCGCCCTTTGAGATGTTCTTATGGGCCTTGCAGTTCTTCTTGATAACTTTACCTCTAGCCTTCGGTGGCATCTTGTCGTACAGTATACAGAACAAACGTCGGAACGATAGTGACGGTCCGCTTTCCTTTTTTTTGGTCTTTAACTATATTTTTCGGTTGTTGCTTCGGTAACTTTACATGGCTTGTTTTCGGATTTTGTGTTGCCCTTTAAATGGGTGTCGATTATTATGACTGTCCTCACCGAAATCGACGAGGCGCTGTGGACGTAGGTTATTCTCAAAGAATCCGGCCCGTCATTCGTGCCCGCCAACTTCTATCTATAAAGGCATACCGCAATGACCACGCCACTTTCAGAGATGACACGGCAGTGTATGTTCAAACAAATATTGACCACCTTTTTCTCAGTTCGTAGTTTACCGTAGTTCACAGTGCAGCCGCAGACAAGTCAGGTTGTTTTATCGGTTTTTTACGTATAACTTTTTGTGTAAAATGGACTTGGGAGTCACATTCCCTAGATAAATCAGTTGCTACAATGTTTGATGTCCCTATTAGAGATGACCCATGATTCAGTTTTGACTGTGTAGCTTCTTTAATTGTTAATAGTTTTTTAAAATACAAACTACAGGCTTACGAAAGCTGAAATATGAATTGGAATAGTGAGCCCGAGTGAGTAGTCTGATTTTTTTCTGTTGTTTGAAAAACCCACATCACTCTGTGTGTTGCTATCTGTAGACGATTGTGATGTTAGAATATTGAACATTCTATTTGTATAATAATTGATAAGATTGAAGATTGAACTGCTTTGTTTCTTTGTAATGTTTACATTGAAATCACCAAAAATCAACGTATTCTGGCATCCGCCTATATATATATATATATATATATATATATATATATATATATATATATATATATATATATATATATATATATATATATATATATATATATATATATATATATATGTCTTTAGCTGCGTGGATGGGGTAGATGGTGGTTTATATATTACACAAAATCCAAAGTTTCGCAATTGTCTTCAAACAAAATTTTAAATTCATCTGATTTTAAATTATTCCTGATGTATATCGTAGAACCACATGGATATCTTTTGCTCTTTACATGAGATGTGTAAATTCTAAGATGGCCAGGTATCTGAATATCACCCTGCTGAGTTGTCGAAGATTCAACAAGTAGTATAATCGATGCTTACAAAAAGCATTCATCTGCAATAATATCCTTCATATGTGCTTTTAAAGACTGAACGTTTTGGAAGATTACAGTCAAGTATGATGAAGAAAAATCTAGTATAAAGTGCAGCGTCATTTTTACAGGCCTCTAAGCAAATTTATTAATTAATTTCACTTGTCACAACGTCTTTATTATTCTACTTTAAAGGAACTTTAAAGGTTTCTTTATCCTTCCTAAATTCAGATATTGTAGATGGTCTTTTCATTAATATTTTTTGTCTGAAAGGAAGACCGAAAGGAGGGTCTTATTTACAAGAAATATCAGCAGGAGCAAGTACGATAGATAATAAAATAATTTAGGTGTTTCCGCCGATCCAAATAGGTTAATTTTTTTGTTGTTTAACGTTAGTGACCAACTACCTGCGCAAGAATATAAGCAGAGATATAGATGTAAGATATTTAGGATCATTTATAACTCTGATGACGTTAACTCGGTTAAGGAAACGATCGTCTGGTTTTTTTTAATATATTGTAGTTATTTGAGTTCTCCAGGTGTACGTGTCTTCATAATACTACCTGTTTCTTCATTATTTTGTCCTTTAGGTTTCTACCTTAACTACAATTAAACCTACTAGCTTGTGTCATTGATAAATGAGATGACGGTTACATTCAGTTTTGTTGATATTGAGTGCCAGTCACTATGACCTTGACTTCATTTCGTATATTTTTAACTAAGCTATACAATGTATTTGTTCGATAGACATTTCTATACTAAGCAGTATGCTGGTATGTATGATATATGTAGTTTTACTAGGCGATAACATATGCTTCTTTCAGTTCTTCTAACAGCTGTTGTGGCAAACTAGTAGCTGTCTAACAGCTGTAGTGCTAGCCACAGAGCTGGCCAACAGCTGTCGCGATAGACGACCAACAATAGATAGGTAGACAGAAAACCAACTCAAAGCTAGTATACCTTAAACCGCCAAACTGTTTGTATCTCTTAGCACGATAACCAACTAACAAGTGGTTTACATCAGACCAACAACCAACTTGATTGAAACAAAAAAGTTTAGCGAACTGGACGTGAGAAGAGAAAAATATCAAGTAAAAGATATTAGTACAGCACAAAACGAATCTTGCTGAAAACATTCGAAACAATCACTTAATCTGATAGTGCAGACAATGATGAAGATTTGCATCCTTTATACAAACATTAATGATGAAATTAAACTAGATAAAATAGAAGGTTTGCTAGAATTGGTTTTTATGTAAAGGCCTAAGTCATATACTTATGACGATGTTCGACACTATAAAGATATTCTAGGGTCAAACAGTGTATATAATATATAAAGTTGAATACAATCCGAATGGGTGAACTAATTTTTCTCAGAAAAGTATCTAACTCTAACGAAACCAATGAAAAATCCTCATAGAAAAATCAACACTAACAAGTATATGATACAAAATAACAAGCAAATAAAATATGTGAAATGGGATGACATATTTATGTCATCCCATTTCACATATTTAAGTTGGTTGATAGACTTAGAGTTCTAGTGCCTTTTCAAGTAGCTGGTAATAATGCTCATAACAACTAAATTCAATCAATCATTGAAGAACTGCAAGAATCAGATGTTATCGCCTAGTAAAGCTACATATATCATACATGCCTGCCTACTGCTTAGTATAGAAATGTGTATCGAACAAATACATTCGATAGCTTAGTTTAGTAAAAAATATACCAAATGAAGTCAAAGTCATAGTGACTGGCACTTAAAATATCAACAAAACTGAATGTAACCGTCATCTCATTTATTAATGTCACAAGCTAGATGATTTAATTGTAGATAAAGGACTAAAATAATGAAGAAACAGGTAGTATTATGAAGACACGTACACTTGGAGAACTGAAATAACTACAATATATTTAAGAAAGCTAACGATCGTTTCCCTAACCGAGTAAACGTCATCAGAGTTTTAATGATCCTAAATATCTTACATCTAAATCTCTGCTTATATTCTTGTGCAGGTAGTTGGTTACTAACGTTAAGGGTGATTCAACAACACAACAATTAACACATTTGGATCGGCGGAAATACCTAAATTATTTTATTATATATCGGAATTGCTCCTGCTGATCTTTCTTGTAAATAAGACCCTCCTTTCGGTCTTCCTTTCAGACAAAAAACATTAATGAAAAGCCCATCTACAATATCTGAATTCAAGAAGGATAAGGGAACCTTTAACGTTCCTTTAAAGCAGAATAATAAAGACGTTGTGAAAAGTGAAATTAATTAATTCATTTGCTTATAGGCCTGTAAAAATGACGCTGCACTTTATACAACATTTTTGATCTTACTTGACTGTAATTTTCCAAAACGTTCAGTCTTTAAAAGCACATATGAAGGATATTATTGCAGATGAATGCTATGTATAGGCATCGATTATACTAATTATTGAATCTTCGACAACTCGGCAGGATGATATTCAGGTATCTTAGAATTTACACATCTTATGTAAAGATCAAGAGATATCCATGTGGTGCTACGATATACATCAGGAATAATTTAAAATAATATAAATTTAAAATTTTGTTTGAAGACGATTGCGAAACTTTGGATTTTGTGTAGTATACAAACCACCATCTACCCCATCTGTTTGAGAGACACCTGACTTGTGAAGGCTTATACTAACTGATTGCCACCTGTGCACATCAAAGTACATTTTAATATATATATATATATATATATATATATATATATATATATATATATATATATATATATATATATATATATATATATATATATATATATATATATATATATATATATATATATATATATAATTGCCTCTTACGACCCGCATTATTTCGCATATCAGATTTGGCGATCAGAATTGAGTACTTGTGACGTTTTAAGGTGAGGAGATCATTGTGATATTGGAATTGAGACAGAGGCGTGGTGTCATTCGATCGGCACACTTCAGAGGGCAAACTAATAACGAAGGAAAAAAAAGGTTCTGATGAGTGAAATGTGCCGTCGGTCAAACAATAGCTAATTGCGATTAGGTTACGGATGTAGCGTACTTATCACAAAATGTATGTAAATTTGAAACTCTGAAACGCGCCGACTTTTTTCTCTCCAAGTTTTCCGTCTAATGTGACACAATTGAAAGGCACACGTTTATTTATTTCCTTCGAGTTGGTGTACTTGTTAACCGGCTTGGTGCCTTCGCTGACTGCGTGTTTGGCGAGTTTACCGGGCAGAAGGTGCCTGACGGTGGTCTCGATCTCCCGGCTGGTTATCGTGGATCTGTTGTTGTAATGAGCGAGTCTGGAGGCTTCGGCGGTGATGCGCTCCATTTTGTCGTTGACGAAGCTGTCCATTATGCTTATGGGCTTGCTCGAGTTACGGGGTCGGCATGTACTTGCTTCAGTATTTGGTAAATATAAATTGCAAAGCTCTGCTTCATCCAGCGCTTCTTTTTGTCGCCCTCGGAGATGTTCTTCTGGGCCTTGCAGGCCTTCTTGATAACTTAACCTCTAGCCTTCGGTGGTATCTTGTCGTACAGTATACATAACAAACATCGGAACGCCAGTAACCGTCCGCTTTTCTTCTTCTTTGGTCGTTAACTATATTTTTTGGATTGTTGCTTCCGTAACCTTACCGTTGTTGTCAGGTTTTCGGATTTTGTTGCCTTTTAAATGTGTGTCAATTGCTATGACGGTTCGCACCGAAATCCACTTCGTTTTTGTTAAGCGGCGCTGTGGACGTAGGTCACTCTCAACGAATCCATCCCCGTCATTAGTGTCGGCCAACATATATCTATAAAGGTATACTGCATATGACCACAACACTTCCAGAGCATGGCAGTGTATGTTTAAACAAATATTGACCACCTTCTTCTCAGTTCGTAGTTCAGCGTGATTCAGAGTGCAGCCGCAGCCAAGTCAACGCCCAGGTGAGACTCCACCTACTTTGTTGTGCGTAAAACATCCTATAGGCGGCCCCTCAATGAACGTGCATACGTTCTTTCTTCTCAATTTAATAATTAAGCAAAATAATTTTTGCCCTCTAAAGTGTGTCGATCGAAATGACAATATGCCCTTCTTGTCTGTTATTGTATTTACCAATTTGAGTACTTCAAAATATCGTGAAGAGCCAGTGTAGTTCACAGTGCAGCCGCAGTGAAGTCAGCGCCCACATACTTTGTAGCCCCTAAAACTCCCAACGGATGTTCATTCGATTTAGTGGTAATTTCGCACAGACGTTATTCCGGTTCTCACGGCGGAGCGTCTATTACAGGTAACCAACCGTACACTTCACGCTTGTTTTTTTCTGTCGTCACTTATGGATCCAGTATCCGCCCTACCCTTGTTAACGTTGCTGGAAACCAGACTCCCCTCCCTCCATGTCGAGATTACTCATTAAACACCCCCTTGAAACCTAGAGAGGTGGCGTTATCCACTCGCTGTTACATTTCTGCCAATATTATTTACATTTGTTCTCTCATTTACGGCCATTTGCGCACTCGCAAACGATGTGTTCTGGCATATCTCTATCACCACAATAGGTACATTCTTATTTGTCAACTATTTTGTTTTACTCAGGTAAGACCTGAAACGCTAATGACCTGACAGATTTTGGGTAAAATAATAACCCACCTCCCAATGCTGTCTCGATATCCATATCTATATATGTGAAACAAGCCTCTTTGTCCGCTGGGATGTTGACTTTCACTGTTTCCATTCTCGCTGAGACTTCAGCAATGTTTCGGTGCTTGCTCTTTTTTTTTCTTTTCTTCTATTTTCGCCTCTTTCGTAAGTTACCTCTATTGCCAATAATTAATTAAGCAAGCGCCACCATTGAAAATAAATTTAATAACATCTTTGTTGCTAAACATTAGAGGTAAAAAGAAGTTTAGTGAAGAAGCAGTGGCAGCAGTTTTTGTTATGGTGGAGATACGCATAGTGGAGTTTAGTTGGATTCAAATAAAATAGTTAGTTGCATTAAAACCAATTCTAGAAAACCTTCTATTTTAGTATTTTAGTTTAATTTCATCATTATTGAAGTCTAAGTGTTTGTATAAATGATGTAACTCTTCATAAATGTAGGCTCTATCAGGTTTAAGCATCAAGTGATTCTTTCGAATGTTTTCAGCAAGTTTTGTTTTGTGCTGTACTAAAATAATATCTTTTTGTTACCGTGCTAAGAGAGACAAACTGTTTGGCGATTTAAAGTATATTTTTTGAGTGAGTTGTCTCTCTACCTATCTATTGTTAGTTGCCTATCACCACAGCTCTTGGACAGCTGTGTGTCTAACACTACTGATGTTCGCCAGTAACTAGTTACACACGACAGCTGTTGGTCAGCTTTTAGATAACGGTCTGACGTGATACTGTATACCTATGTAATATTTTCATAGACTATATAAGAGAGCTTTTGGCAATTCGTTAATAGGGTTAACTAGAAATTGCTCCAATTTGGTTGCCGCAGCAGATGCAGATAAAGCTTTAATGTTTAACATTGAATGCATGGTACTACATATTCACCGAAACGATGTTATACAACAGCAATTAGTTAAGTCGACTACTATGGATAAAAATATAGATACCATATAGAAAATGGGAAATGTATGAATATGTTTCGGGTGAATATATTTGACCTGCAGTACCATGGCAAACACTAAAGCTTTATTTGCATCTGCTGCGCCAATCAAATTGTAGCAATTTCTATTTATGCGTATTAACAAACTGCTGAAAAGCTCTCTTATGTAGCCTTTGAAATTAGAGGTATACAGTATCAGGAGACAGCTGTCTAACAGCTGTTGTGTCAAACTAGTAGATGTCTAACAACTGTAGTGATAGACACAGAGCTGGCCAACAGCTGTCGCGATAGACGACAAACAATAGATAGATAGACAGAAAACCAACTCAAAGCTAGTATACCTTAAACCGCCAAACAGTTTGTATCTCTTAGCACGGTAACCAACTAACATCAGACCAACAACCAACTTGTTTGAAACAAAAAACTTTAGCGAGATGGACGTGAGAAGAGAAAAATATCAAGTAAAAGATTTTAGTACAACATAAAACAAAACTTGCTTAAAACATTCGAAATCACTTAATGCTTTAATCTGATAGACCTGACAATGATGAAGATTTGCATTCCTTTAAACAAACATTAATGATCAAATTAAACAAGATAAAATAGAAGGTTTGCTAGAATTGGTTTTTATGTAACGGCCTAAGGCATATACTTATGACGATCTTCGACACTATAAAGATATTCTAGGATCAAACAGTGTTTATAAACTTAAAATGGGTGAACTAATTTTTCTTAGAAAAGTATCTTACTCTAACGAAACAAATGACAAATCCTTGAGCGGAAGATCCTCAACTCCTCACGGTTTTGGTGACGACACACATCTTAACTTAAAAAAAAACCCAACCTAGAATTCACAATGTAATGATAGAAAAATCAGCACTAACAAGTGGATGATACAAAATAACAAGCAAATAAATTATGTGAATGGGGATGACATCAATTAGTTAGTTGATAGACTTAGTTCTAGTGCCTTCTCAAGTAGCTGATAATAATGCTCATAATAACTAAATTCAATCAATCATTGAAAAACTGAAAGAAGCAGATGTTATAGCCTAGTAAAGCTACATATATCATACATGCCTGCCTACTGCTTAGTATAGAAATGTCTATCGAACAAATACATTGTATAGCTTAGTTAAAAATATACGAAATGAAGTCAGTCCTATGACTGACTGACACTCAAAATATCAACAAAACTGAATGTAACCGTCATCCCATTTATCAACCACACAAGCTAGAAGATTTAATTGTAGATAAGGTAGACACCTAAAGGACTACAATAATGAAGAAACAGGTAGTATTATGAAGACACGTACCCTTGGAGATCTCAAATAACTACAATATATTTAAAGAAACCTGACGATCGTTTCCCTAACCGAGTTAACGTCATCAGAGTTATAAATGATCCTAAATATCTTACATCTATATCTCTGCTTATATTCTTGCGCAGGTAGTTGGTCACTAACGTTAAACAACGAAAACGGCGGAAATACCTAAATTATTTTATTATCTATCGTACTTGCTCCTGCTGATATTTCTTTTAAATAAGACCCTCCTTTCGGTCTTCCTTTCAGGCAAAAAATATTAACGAGCAGCCCATATACAATATCTGAATTTAGGAAGGATAAAGAAACCTTTAAAGTTTATTCAAAGTAGAATAATAAAGACGTTGTGAAAACTGAAATTAATTAATACATTTGCTTAGAGGCCTGGAAAAATGACGCTGCACTTTATACAAGATTTTTTTTCGTATTACTTGACTGTAATTTTCCAAAACGTTCAGTCTTTAAAAGCGCATTGAAGGATTTTATTGGAGATGAATGCTATTTGTAAGCATCGACTATACTACTTATTCAATCTTCGACAACTCAGCAGGATGATATTCAGATACCTGACCATCTTAGAATTTACACATCTCATGTAAAGAGCAATAAGATATCCATGTGGTTCTACGTTATACATCAGGAATAATTTAAAATCAGATGAATTTGAAATTTTGTTTGAAGACAATTGCGAAACTTTGGATATTGTGTAATATATATAAACCACCATCTACCCCATCCACGCAGCTAAACACAAATGCAATAACATGTATATATATATATATATATATATATATATATATATATATATATATATATATATATATATATATATATATATATATATATATATATATATATATATATATATATATATATATATATGTCAATGCGCAATTTGCTGGACCAAATCATATGACTATGCGTATGTTGCTGGACAAACCGCATCATAGCTGGACGTCCAGCTATGAACACTACTTCTTTATAAGTACTAGCGTAAATGGCTGGACACAAGCAAAAACATGAGTTTTAGCTACGTTGCCAAATATGTTATGCTTTAGTATTCTTTGTTTCCTTCGCATTCCTACAGTTTTGTAATTATTGTAAATATAAAACAAATAGTTTTAAACTTTAAACATATGTATTGAATATTATAACTATTATAATACCTAATAAAATTATAATCAAACTGTATTTTCAGAATAAAATGAAAAAGAGCTTGTAATAAGTATTTTCTATGCACATAGTTTTTCAAGAACCTGCAGATTATGAATTAAAGTCTTGCGTTAAAAATATTTTTGTTCTTAACTTAGGAAACAGTCGAGAAGCAGAAATCAGCAAACTTCTTAAATATAATAAGAAAAAATTCAATTAGACATAAAAAAAAAGAAATGTCAAGATGGTTGGATACGACGGCGTCCAGGGATCACGTTAATAAATTATTTTCTAATAATTCTGAGATAAAGAAGTTATAATTGTGACATAAAAAGTCAGAATTCTGTGATAGAAACTCAGAATTGTGACAAGTCAGAATTCTGAGATAAAAAAGTAAGAATTCTGAAGCAAAAAGTCAGAATTAATCGAGAGTTTTATACGACAGCGTCCAGGTGGTGCCACTTGCAAAACGTTTACCTATTGACTATTGATGTGTAATTAGGTAGGTAGCTCTACCTGTGCCGGTTTTAGAGTCAGTTGATGGTGTTTACAAACTCAAAGGTAATAAAATTGGTTTATTGACTATTATTCTCCTGGTGTTAGTAGAATAGAACCTCGGTTGATGTTAATGTTAAAGTTTCTACTGAAAAAGTGAAAGGAGAACCCTGGGATCGAACCCAGTACCCTTCGGTACAGAGGCACACGTGCTTATCTCTGAACCACCGATGCTCTACCTAAGTAGGTGTGCAATAGAAAGTGGTCACGTCTACTATTTTATTGTAGTTAGATTACTTTAACTTCAATACCAAAGTTTAAATCCATTTCATTCAAGTTAAGCCGAATATGAAAATTTAAAATGTGCCTACTGTGCATTATTTTTATTCCTTGTCTATATATTAGTCAATAGTCAATCTGCCTTGTTGGAGAAGTTATTTATTTCACATTGTTCATTAGTTCAATAAATTTTGTCCAGATTTGTTTTTAATTAAATTATTCATTGAATAGGGTACGTAAACTGTTTAAATATAGCTTGCAATGAAGATGCATGTTCAAATATACATCTTTCACGAAAGCGAGTATACCTAATTTAGAAGAAATCAGCAATAATTTGATTTTTAATTTGTAGTAAAGTAGCATACAGAAAACCCGTATATTAAATTTAAAGGAATCTACAAAGCTTTGCATTTATGTAAAAATCTACCGGTTTTGTGCGCCATCTACCGAAAAGTAGCCAGTGTAAGATCTACCGATTTTGTGCGCCATCTACCCAAAAAATGGGTATTTTCCCACTAAATAAAGGACTGTCGGGGTTAATATCACTTGGAAGTCACATGTCGTGTATAGCATTCTTCAAGCACGTCAAGTGTCCAAACTGTTCAATGAGAAACGTAACGTTCAGTTGGGACACCCGTTACGTATTCGTTTTCCTGAAGTGTCAGCATACCATAATGAAAGTTGTTCAAACAAAAATTGATTAAATTGATCTGTATCTACTTTCTACTTTTTTATATCTTTACTCCCCCATCTTACAATACTAAAAACAATCGATGTCATTAACGCTCTTTGATTTATTGGGTAGAATGAGCCAATCTATTGACTATCATTACAATGTTAATTTTAGTTGAAATTCAGAGCAAACAATCTTCTTTGTTTCTTTATTATGGCTTATGTATGTTAATACGCCAAATTGACAATAATTGGTTTATTTGTACAATCAGAATTTCATAAAGATTAAAAACATATAAAAATTGACAGATCAAATTTGTTTAGAATTTAAGTAGTTTGTTACTTTGTTAGTAAAAGTTCAGAATAATAATAATTGACATTTGATATAGGCATGATCTTCACACCATCTAACGATAAATAGTAGAACTTCAGTTATTTAATTAAACAAGGATAACATTTTGTACGTCAGTTCATGATTCTGAGTACCCAGAGTGAGCAAAGTTTGGAAGGGGGGTTAGGGATTATGTATACTTTTTTTCGTTAACGTCGGCCTATTTCCGCGACTATGGCCATTCACCGACGCCACTACTCAACTATAATTATAGGTAGAGTTCACTGTGTACAAGTTCGCATTGCAACATAAGCTTTGTTAACATGGGCCGAGTTTACTATACGCCAGCAGCTGAATTTAAGCGCTCATCTGCTGACTACCGATACGTTTCAGCGGTTGGAGACAGATAAACGCAATCTTGACTTCAAGCACTATTTTGTAAAGTTTGTCCTTCATTCCCCGCTATATCAAATTGGCAACAGTTGAGTTCCAGAAGAGACACAGCGGGATTGGTGAACGCATTTTGTTGACACAACTATTCAACTGTTGGCGCCTAGTGAACTCAGCCAATCTGCCGTTTATTAGTGTATAATAATATATATTTAAACAAAAACACATATCGACGCAGACGGTTGTACCCTAATCAAATATTATTAAAATTCGTTTACGTTAATACTCTCTGTTCTAATCGTAAGTCATGTCGTAATCGTACATCCTAACGGGCAACTAATGACTAACCAATCAAAGAACGTCAAAGAACTAACCAATCAAAGAGCGCCATCTGTCAATGGGATAGATGAAAACACGAAAAACAGGAATTTATTACTATTTTCGGTAAATCTACAGCGAAGTTTTTTAGAAATCTGTTATAATGAATCATGTGTCCAGAATAACACAATAAAATGCTATAAAATGGAGTCAGAATATAGACTATAAAAATGCCCTGCCTGCTTTAACTCTCAGTTGGGCACATTTTTAACCGTACTTCCCACGCTTGCTTTGGAGTCTAGAAAACTGTTAATACAACCGTCTTTATATGATCACTTGTTTGGCGATTTTTCAGCTATTGAAAGCAATTTTCTAATGAAAATCCATTTATTATTTAGTCTAATAACGTTGTCTTAGGGATGTTTCTATATTGGTTGTTATGAATATGAAGAATAAAGCGTGAATGCTATTTCTCTATTGTATTGTAGCTCTCACTAATGCCAATGATACAATAAATTCTTGTGCTTGAAATCATTTTGGCCGATTGCTTACATACTACTGACATACAGTAACGATAAAAAAAGCGTGTACCTAATAGTTTTCATTTTTCCTCGTCATTCAAACAGGTACTTACACATGTTTTTTTTAAGTTAGTAAGTCAATACATTGTGTTTTCATATTAATTGCTATTTGCTTTGGAATGAAAAGCATAAAATATTAATTCCCAATTTATACTTGTCTCTATAACCTCCATCTACGACGTAAAATTTTATCCAGTAAGTAAATGCAGAAGATTGTGATTTTTCATCTATACAATGATTTATAGGAACATTCTTAAACCTTATAGTAGGCTACTACGAGCTTTCACAGGGTTTCCACTAAAAACAGCACATCAATTTTCCTGACTTTTCCCTGATTTTCTTGACATGCCAAAATCTATTTCGCTGACTGATATTTAACAATTTACCCCCAACAAGTGCAACGCTACACTACTACAAAATACAGTATGTCCTCGCGTCATGTCGGAAAACACACTTTCCCATTTCAAATACAAAGCCAGCATTGAACGCAAAACTAAAGAAAAACAATTATTGTGGTTTTGTAGAAAAATAAATCATTAAGTAAATGGTTCAGAATTTCACAAAAAGCAAACATATTGTTTCAATTGTTTATCATAAAAAGGCAACAAATAATTTTTCCCTAACAGGGACAAAAATTCCCCGACTCTTAATATTTTCACAATTTTTCCCTGATTTCCCTGAAAAGAATTTTTCTTCTACAAATTCTCTGACTTTTCCCGATTTCCCGGTTTTCTAGACGAGTGGGAACCCTGTTTCAAATACTACTGATTTTGCAAGTAATTTGTTTCACTAAGTGAAGATTAGAACCTGTGATGAACACTGATAAGTACACTTGGAGAACCTAAATCACCACAACACATCTTTTTAAAAAACTGACGCTCACTTCACTAACAAAGTTAGCGTCATCAGAGGATGAAAAATTCTCACTGCTAGAATTTTTCATCCTCTGATGACTCTAACTTTGTTAGTGAAAGGATCGTCAGGTCTTTAAATAGATGTGTTGTGGTGATCTGGGTTCTCAAAGTGTACTTAATTTGTTTCAAACATATATTTTTATATTTAGTTATGGCAAGAAAATGATATTACGCATTGGTAAATAGGAAATGATTTCTTTAAAAATTAAGCCGTAATGAAAAATAAATGAGTACAATTAAAATATAGCAACACTTCTTATGCCACACATCTTTCTGTTGGAAAATTGCCTAGAGTACAGTTCACCCGGGTTTCCTTCCACTTCAAAGTTATAATTCAATGTAGCCATAAACATAATAGGTTAGGTCAAGTTGGGTCATAGGCTTGTTAATTCCTATTCAAAAAAAACCAAAGATGTACATTATTTGTAAAATTGTCAATCGAGCAAATACGATTCGCGTTTCTCGATTGTTATTTTATTTTGCGGTCCATAATAGTCTGTTTTATGACTCAAGGGAAAATTTTACGCCTCCTATTGTAGTTTCCAAGACACTGCCACTAGCCACCTTTGCATAAAAAGATTTTATAACATAGGTACCTATACTCAGTAAGTGGTGGACGTGCCGCCACCTAGTTGCGGAACCAAGTAGTATGCTTTCACGCCAGCTCCACATAACACAAAGTGTTAAAAAATAGAGACTGGATACAGCTAACTAACAATTTAGAAAATTGTCAGCCCTGGCCCATTTCTACCCCAATATAGGGACAAAGTATGTAAGACTCGATGCATATTCGCAACAATTAGAACCGTATAGGTACCTATGCCTACCCTAAATAAGTCAAGCAATTTCATCAATTCCTGATTCTCGTAACAAAAATTCGCTAATAACACGAGAAATAACTCCTAGTAAAAAATATACATTTTTGTGTGATGTGTCCAAAGTCACTTAAAAAGTGGTTGGTCATAAACAGGCAGTGAACTCAACTATAATTATAGGTTGATTTCACTGTTTACAGGTTCCCATTGCAACATGTTTGTTAACAAGGGCCGAGTTCACTAGGCTCCCGCAGCTGAGTTTAAGCGCTTATCTGCTGACTACCGATACGTTTCAGCGGTTGGAGACAGATAAACGCAATCTTGACTTCATTCCCCGCTTTATCAAATTGGCAACCGTTGAGTTCCAGAAGAGACACAGCGGGGTTGGTGAAAGCATTTTGTTGACACAACTATTAAACTGTTGGCGCCTAGTGAACTCAGCCTATCTGCCGTTTATTGGTGTATAATAATATATATTTAAACAAAAACACATATCGACGCAGACGGTTGTACCCTAATCAAATATTATTAAAATTCGTTTACATTAATACTCTCTGTTCTAATCGTAAGTCATGTCGTAATCGTACATCCTAACGGGCAACTAATAACTAACCAATCAAAGAACGTCAGAGAACTAACCAATCAAAGAGCGCCATCTGTCAATGGGATAGTGAAAACACCAAAAACAGGAATTTATTACTATTTTCGGTAAATCTATTACGAATTTTTCTAGAACTCTGTTATAATGAATTAGTTGTCCAGAATAGCACAATAAAATTTTATAAAATCGAGTGAGAAGATAGACTATAAACGTGGTCTGTTTTGCTTTAATTCTCAGTTGTGACACATTTTTAACCGTACTGCCCGCGCCTGCTTTAGAGGCTAGAAAATTATTAATACAATCATCTTTATATGATCACTCATTTGGCGATTTTTCTACTAATGGAAGCAAAATACTAATGAAAATCCAGTTATTATTTAGTCTAATAACATTGTCTTAGTGATATTTCTATAAAGCTTGTGATGAATATGAAGAATAAAGCGTGAATGTTATTTCTCTATTGTATTGTAACTCTCACTAATCGGAATGATACAATAAATTCTTGGGCTTGAAATCATTTTGACCGATTGCTTACATACTACTGACATACAGTAACGATGAAAAAAGCGTGTACCTAATAGTTTTCATTTTTTCTCGGCATTCAAACAGGTACTTACACATGTTTTTTAATTTAATTTCGCAAGTCAATACATTTTCTGATGTGTTTTCACATTAATTGCTATTTGATGTGGAATGAAAAGCATAAGATATTAATTCCCAATTATACTTGTCTCCATAACGTCCATCTTCGACGTAAAATTTTATCCAGTAAGTAAACTAAGGGACTATTAAACCTTTTCAGCTTTACATATTTTTAAATTACACACACCATATTTCAATGTTTTTATACAAAACCTAATCACGCTATTTATTTATATTCAAACTGTAATAATAGAAATCATCGGTTTTATCTGTTTTATTTACACAATTCTTTTTACGGTACCTATCACGCTAGTTGACAGAAAATAAAATGTTGAAAGTTCGATTCTAGAGAAAAAATAAACGAAAATTATTAATAGTAAGATAAAAACTTTTTTAGGAGTGTAGTTTTAATTAGCGTAGGAAGTTATTACATAGAAAGTAAATTCTATCTAAGCAGGTAAAATTCGAAATACTGCATGAGATTACATATTTCTCTCCCTTTGAAATGAAACATGTATTATTGGCAACGTTGAATCAACACTGTCCAGCAATTTGCGCATAAATATATGGAGTTTGAGTCCAGCTAATGACGCATGGACATATAAAAACCGATGTCCAGCAATTAACGCTTTTACATATATATATATATATATATATATATATATATATATATATATATATATATATATATATATATATATATATATATATAATAATAATAATAATAATAATAAGCGGTTGCCAGAATACGTAGATTTTTGGTGATTTCAATGTAAACATTACGAAGAAACAAAGCAGTTCATTCTTAAATTATTTTACAAATAAAATGTTCAATAGTCTGACATCACAATCGTCTACAGATGGAAACACACAGAGTGATGTGGGTTTTTCAAACAACAGAAAAAAATCAGACTACTCACTCGTGCTCACTATTCCAATTCATATTTCAGCTTTCGTAAGCCTGTAGTTTGTATCTTAAAAAACTATTAACAATTAAAAAAGCTACTCAGTCAAAACGAATCATAGGTCATCTGTAATAGGGACATCAAACATTGTAGCAACTGTTTTATCTAGGGAATGTGACTCCCAAGTCCATTTTACACAAAAAAGGTAGACGTGCAAAACCGATAAAACAACCTGACTTGTCTGTGGCTGCACTGTGAACTACGTTCAACTACAAACTGAGAAAAAGGTGGTCAATATTTGTTTGAACATACACTGCCGTGCCACCTCTGAAAGTGGTGTGGTCATTGCGGTATGCCTTTATAGATAGAAGTTGGCCGGCACGAATGACGGGGCCGGATTCTTTGAGAGTAACCTACGTCCACAGCGCCGCGTAACAAAAACGAAGTCAATTTCGGTGAGGACAGTCATAACAATCGACACCAATTTAAAGGACAACACACAATCCGAAAACAAGCCATGTAAAGTTACGGAAGCAACAACCGAAAAATATAGTTAAAGACCAAAGAAGAAAAAAAAGCGGACCGTCACTATCGTTCCTACGTCTGTTCTGTATACTGTACGACAAGATGCCACCGAACGCTAGAGGTAAAGTTATCAAGAAGAATTGCAAGTCCCAGAAGGGCCACAAAAAGAAGCGGAGGATGAAGGAGTGCTACGCAATTTATATACACAAAATGCTCAAGCAAGTACAACCCGACCCTGTATCGCGATCAAGGCCATAAGCATAATGGAGAGCTTCGTCAACGACATATTGGAGCGCATCACCGCCGAAGCCTCCAGGCTCGCTCATTACAGCAACAGAACCACGATAACCAGCCGGGAAATCGACACCACCATCAGGCACCTTCTGCCCGGTAAACTCGCCAAACACGCAGTTAGCAAAGGCACCAAGCCTGTTATCAAATACACCAGCTCGAACTAAATAAATAATCGTGTGCCTTTTAATTGTGTCATATTAGACGGAAAACTTGGAGGAAAAAAAGTCGGCTCTTCTCAAAGTCACAAATTTACAAACATTACAAAAGCTCGATCCGTAACCTAATCGCAATTAGCTATTGTTTGACCGACGCCACATTTCACTCATCTTTTTTTTTCTTCTTCATTATTATTTTGCCCTCTGAAGTCTGTCAATCGAAATGATACCACGCCCTACTTGTCTGTTATGGTATTTGCCAATTTGATAAGTTCGAAATATCGTGAAGAGCAAGCGTAGTTCACAGTGCAGACGCAAGTAAGTCAGCGCCCAGGTGACACTCCGCCTACTTTGTTGTCCCTAAAACGTCCTATACGCTTCACTCGCAGCGTACGTTCATACGATTTACTGGTAATTTCGCACAGACGTTGCTACGGTTCTCACGGCGGAACGTCTATTATAGGTAACCGACCGTAGACTTCACGCTCGTTTTTTTCTCTCGTTACTTTTGGATCCAGTATCCTCCCTACCTTTGTTAACGTTGCTGGACCCCGTAAAGTGATAAAACCACAAATCTCTGAATTCCCCAACTTGACGGTTACTGTTCTCAGTGTTCTTCGTCCCACTAGCAATATACTTCAGTTTTGTGTGGCCCAAGTCGGTGACCACTATTTTCCATCCAGTTTTACACCCTTGCTATTGACCAGTTGATATTATTCTCTAGGTCACCCTTATTTACTCTGCTTACAATCACCGCCAAATGATCTTCATACCCTATAATAGCCGTGTTGTTTACGGACTCCAGACTAAAGAGCTTATCGTTATACATGTTTCACAGTGTTGGTCCTGACGCACGCCACATGTAGCATGAATCCGATATTTCTGTGCAATCAGTATCTCTCTGCAAACTGGGACAAGCCTTTTCAGAGAACGAATAATAGAGAATGATTTATATACATACTTAAGACAACTATACGACGACTTTAAAGGACTAAAAACTTACTTCGACAACATACTAAGCGTAAAGAATGTAGAGTACAAGTTGGAATATAAAATTTTTATTTTAACCATTAATTTCACCATTAGCAATATTGATAACACATTTTATCGAATATTTCCTGCATCAAAGGAGGTATAATGAACAGACTACGATCTATATTCAAATCAATAACTGGGAACTTAGATGCGGATGACGGCGACAGAATATATAAAGCTCTCGAAATTTTGAGAAAAGATCAAAATCAAGTATATTAACTTTTTAGGTCACAAACATCGCTAATGATAGATGCTATAGCAGAGTTTAATAAAACAATAGACAACCTGAACCATAACCAAGAAGCCATAGTAGCGAGAATAAACGATTTGGAATAGAAGATTCAAGATAGTCTAAAAAGCGACTAACTAACGAATTTTCAGAGTAAAAGATTTGGAATTACTCACACATATCGTTATTTTAACAAATAACGATATGTGTGAGTAATTCCAAATGTTTTACTCTGAAAATGTATTAAATATGATATTAACAACAGAAAATGCAATTACGTTTTCAAAATTAAGCACGTATAATAATACGTCAATACTGAAACCTAAGCTAATATCAAAAGAATTAGAAACCATTGAAAACCATATCTCAAAATCAAGATTAATAAAAAAATCCGACATTTCACTTTACCACAAAATATTTAAAATGAAAACAGTTCAAATTGACTTAAAATTATATTCCAAATAGATATACCTTTAGTAGACAAATCAGACTATACTTATTACAATTCTATGCATTACCAGTCCCTAAATATCCGTATACCTTCAAAATGATTGTACCTAGAAACAAGTACCCAATCGTTAGCGCAAACACTACCGTTACAGAAACGAAAAGTGTAGGAATCTAAAAGACCAAACATACTTTTGTGAAAATGACAACCCGACAGCCCTAAATGACAACAACCCCTGCGAAATTAAACTGATCAAATTCCAGAAACAAATTGCAAACAAGAACTGGTCAAAATAACAAAAACAACATTCTCTAAGTATGGCAATACACAATACATAATAGTGGCACCAGAAGAAACGAAGATCAAACTTAGCTGCGAAGAAACCAAAATAATCAGCGGAACAAAACTGGCGACTCTGACACCCAAATGCCAACTTATCATCAATAACGTAAGATTCAGCACAGTACAAATGGCGTCGGAAACACAACAATCATTAAATCTCCCAACCATAGAATTGGTAACAAATAAAGCACCCATCTTCCAAATTACCAGAATTAAAATTAGAAAATGTCCCACTGCACGACTTGAACAATATCAAATCCCAGTTACAATAAATCAATGGCAGAATTCCAGGAATTTCCCATATACCACCCTAGTGTATGGACAATCACAATAACTTCAAGATATATCTTGCATTAGTCAAAAAAGAAAACTGATTACTCCAAACCAACCACTTTCGATGACTATTCGGAACGATTCGGAACTATTCCTTCTCTAAAGGATGGAGGAGATAACGATGGCCACCTCATACACCTCATACAACGTTTCAACACCCAAGATCGCTGACGAATGGATTAATAGCAGCGCTATTAGAATAGACTATTCATGGGTGGGTAAACAACTAGACCCAACTCAGCAAACGGCCACCTGTCAAGATCACCTTCAACTCAGCAACCAGCCACCTTAAACAGCAACCTAGTGTGGAAACCGCCTCTCGGTCCACGCCACACCAGAGACTATATATGGAAGTTACCAGACCACGGACGGACATTCCCACATTGTTATTGCTAGAGTCTCTTTCATGTTGTCAGAATGTATCTTTATCATTTTTATTATTATTCATAAGTATTGTGTGTAACTCTAATCAATAAATTTTTTTAAAAATTCAAGTGTGTTGACAAGAAAGTTTACTCGCGAAAGGTGTTATCATGAAAAGGTATATTAAAGAGGTGTTATTGAAATGTGATTACAGCGGGGATGTCATCTATTATGATTATATTATATTATATATATATATATATATATATATATATATATATATATATATATATATATATATATATATATATATATATATATATATATATATATATATATATATATATATATATATATATATATATATATATATATATATATATATATATATATATATATATATATATACATATATAAATAACATAAAAAATTTGAAAAACGATGAAGTTTGCCGAAACTGGTAGGAGACCATGCAATATGTATGTATCACGCTGATAAATTTGATAAAAGAATATGTATTTGTGGTATTAGACGACATAGTATGCTATTTTACTTGTATACTTGTTACATAAATAAATGAACCATTGTAAAAATAAAATATATTTATTAGTTTTGTTTTAAAATACATTTATTAATATTCATCTCCTGTCACAGCTAGCCGCCGATCGAAATATGTTAATTTTTGTGCTGTTGAAACACCCTTAATCGTTAATCTAAACGTAAAAGATGGTTGGTGTAAACGTGAAAGTTGATTGTGATTGTATCAACAAGATGTGTCATGTGAATGAAAACGACGATCCTGATTTTAGAGAACATCGACCACCAAATGTAAAAGAAGTGAGAACCTATTTCGATAGTGACGACTGCATGAAATGGTCTGGCTTGCCAACAACACCTCTACACAACGATTACCTAGTTGAAACTTCCACTTACAACATGACCAAAATCAAGGCTGATATGGTTTGTTTTATAACAAACAGAAAGATAAGTTTATACTTATCTTTCTGTTTGAGAGACACGTGACTGGTAAAGGCTCATAGTAACTGATTTCCAACTGTGCACATCAAAGTGCATTTATATATATATATATATATATATATATATATATATATATATATATATATATATATATATATATATATATATATATATATATATATATCAACTGGTTCTCTCATATGTCTAACCGTATAATAATAACAAATATGTTAATATACTTTTGTGTTAAGTGTAACAGTTCATTGGAAAATAATTATCTCAAATATATCTGTTAATAAATGTATATACCGGAAAATGTTGTTTTTTATTTTAGTAGCTAAGCAACCTTCATTGTCACAAAGAAAATCATATGAAGTATTGTGAATCGTGCTCGTCACAAGTGAAAAGCAGTGTGTGCTCTGGACATCTGCGCAGTGAAGGCCAAAAATTAAAAGTATGTGAATCGTGGGTGGTTGAAAACGTGCCTAAGAATGAATGAAGCTTTCAAAAGAGAATGGCTACTTATCATATTAATACGAATAAGAGTAACATAAAAGAAATCCATTGAAACTATGAAATATGTATTGTTTCAACTCATTGAAGCTGCTTCAGCTAAACATGATGCAATTGAAATAAACTTAGAATTGTTTGGGTTGTATGAGCTTCAAAATAAAGAAAGAAAACAAATGAAATCATTCAATACAAAAATGTTACAGTTTCAACTTATTATGAAAATATGTATCTATCGTGGAAATTTAGAGTTGCAGAATTGGAGTTGTGAGTAGATTGATGTTGGAACGTCTTTTGTGACTGTAGATAAATATTAAATAAATGTCTTTTAAAATAAAACTAATAAATACATTTTACTTTTGCAAGGGTTCTTTTATTTATGTAACAAGTTTACAATTTAAATAAATAATAGCATACTATGTCTAATACCACAAAATACATTTTCTTTTATGAAATTTAACAACGTGATACATACATATTGGATGGTATGGTACAAGTTTCGGCAACCATCATCGTTTTTCAAATTAATAAGGTCCCCGCTGTAATCACATTGCAATAACACCTTTTTAATATACCTTTTCATGATAACACCTTTCGCGTAAACTCTATCTACCCCCTTTTCGATATTATGTTTTGCTATTATTTTGGATAATTCTTCTGAAGTAATTACCACAACCATCATCCAAAAATTTTTCTGTTTTTTGTAGCAACTTGATATATTTAACTATACTTCATTTAATAACCTAGCGGTTTCGGTGTCTTAAGCCTATAATGTGCAGATTGAAAAGTATTATAAATTACTAATTCTTTGGGTGCCCACTCTGTTACACAGAAGCCTTGTGTATCTACCACGACAAACCTCATTATAAAGCTATGTATGGCAATGAAGATTTTCATTATATAGTGCACGACGTTGGTGATTGGGGCCTACTAGACGACGCAAATTAGACAATAACGTTTCGTGTGATCGAAAAGATGTTAATACTTTTCATTTCCAATTCGATATCCACCGGAGCTTTATGGAATCGCTGTACCTGGAGCAATCAAATACAAACATGGGGTATATTATAAAATCGTTGTAATTCAAGGTAGGTGTGTTGATTCTCTACCAACATATGAACGCTGAATGTAATTTACTTGGTTATAGTTCAGATTCATACCTTCTGTGGGGATTTCCTTATAATTTAAGTAAAGACTTAAATCTTGAATGTATTTTCTAACGTTATTCTATCGATCCGTTACAAATTTTTCAATAATAGGCATAGCTTTCAAATGCTGGTTGGAAATAATTAGTACTACTCATATATTGGAATTAATATTTTTGAGAAAATCTGTTACGGCTGCTATGGAAAATTCACAAGCTATAGCTGATTTTGCAGATATTATAAAAGCTACTAGTCTTAACAGAAAAGAGAACGATCCTCAAGAAGACACTATCAGAAACAGTTCTCCCAAATATCAACCAGTAGTAAAACCAATACTAGAAAAATAAGCAGGCGCTAAGTCACGTCCTACTTCCATAAATTCAGGTTGCGGTATGCCACACATGATGCATAATAAGAAACTGAAAGTATGTACAAGTAACATCTAATGCAGCAGCCCGATTATTGAACATGTAGAAACTGGTACAGTTACAGCAATTCCAGGACTTTTGGAACCAAACAATGATGAAGCAAAAGCTCTAATTCAAGCCGGGTGGCATTAAGCTACATACAATACAATGCTGAAGGATGGCCGTTTTTGCTACTGCATACCTCCTTGCTACTTCTGTAATATTTTCAAATACTTTAGAAGCATGTTTTTCTAGTTAATAACTAAAGCCCAGAGCGAAAGAAATGGCTTTATTTTAATTGGAGCAGTCGACGCAGATAAAGCATTAAAATTACATTGATTACATGGTGCTGCAGGCGAAACTTATCCACCTCAGCGAAGTTATACAGAAACAATAATTACAATCGATTGCCCTAAATAAAAAGATCCTGGTACCATATAGAAAATGGGAAACGTATGAATTAGCAAATCTGAATAATTCAACAAAAGGCTTGTGGTCCATCAAAACATCTTCAAACACTGAACGACCTAGCTTTTTTATTGTGATATTGCAAACGGATAGATCGAATAACGTTAGAAAAACATCAACAACTTTGATTATGTAGGCATTCGATATAAATCCACTTCAATTCTCAACGAACCCCCCACAGAAGGCATATAGAAACATGACTGAATTTCAACGCTCATATGTTGGTAGAGAACCCCAAACTTGGATTACAAAACTTTGGAAAAATGTTTTTATTTGATTGCTCCAACTACAGGGATCCAAAAATCCATCTACGGTAAATATCAAATTGGAAATGGAAACTACCATCAACTTTCCAATCACACAAAATGTTATTTTTTAATTATACATGATTATATCATGTAGTGTGCCCCACTCTCCAACATCGTGCGCTGAATAATGTAGCTATAAGGGTACTGCAATCACTCTCAAGATGAGGTTCCTAGTTGTCGATACTCAGGGTTTTTGACTGCCTGAATTTACACCCAAAGAATTTGTAATTTCCAAAGTGAGCATTGTGTTTTTAAACCGCATACACCGATATGTTTACTACCTGCAGTCATAACAAAGCAAGTGTATCGGAATTTTGTTATATGTCTGACACAAGTAGAAACTGTTATTATTTTTATGTCTCCCAATACAAAAATAGGATTTTATTTTGTCTTGCTTATCACTAGCTACATCATCAAAAATTAAATTGCTCTTTGCATCTGCTGGATCTAATATCTCTTGGTTTTCACTTTTGTAGCAGACAACATCTCCTTTAACATGCTACATTTAGTAAATAGCATGCATCGGATATTTCTATCTGCAAACTGGGACAAGCCTTTTCAGAGAACGATTAATGGAGAATGATCCATATATGTATATGAATCATTCTCGTCTCAAGTATGTACTTGAGACGACTTTAACGGACTAAAAACTTACTACGACTATATAGTCGAAGTTAGTTCTAAGTCGCTTAGTATATACTAAGCGTAATGAATGCAGAGTACAAGTTGGAATATAATTTTTTTCTTTTAACCATTAATTTCACCATTAGCAATATTGATGACACATTTCATCGAATATTTCCAACACCAATTAGAAACAAAAGAGGTATAATCAACGGACTAGGATCTATATTCAAATCAATAACTGGGAACTTAGATGCGGATGACGACGGCAGAATATATAAAGCTCTCGAAATTTTGAGAAAATATCAAAATAAATTACATCAACTTTTTAGTTCACAAACATTACTAATAATAGATGTTATAGCAGAGTTTAATAAAACAATAAACAACCTGAACCCTAACCAAGAAGCCACAGTAGCGAGAATAAACGATTTGGAATATACAATAGATAGTCTAAAAAGCGACCAACTAACGAATTTTCATAGAGTAAAACATTTGTAATTACTCACACATATCAGTTATTTGTCATACGGTGTACTAAATATGATATTAACAACAGAAAATGCAATTACCTTTTTAAAATTAAACACGTATCATACGTCAATACTGAAACCAAAGTTTATATCAAAAGAATTAGAAACCATTTAAACCATATCTCAAAATCAAGATTAATAAAAAAATCCGACATTTCACTTTACGAAACAATATTTAAAATAAAAACAGTTCAAATTGACTTAAAATTATATTCCGAATAGATATACCTTTAGTAGACAAATCAGACTATATTTATTACAATTCTATGCAAATAGTTGTTATGAGTATTATTACCACTAAAGAAGCCACTAAAAGTCTAAGTCGATCAAACATCTCATATATGTCATCCCGATATATATATTTTGTTTGTTTGTTATTTTGTATCATCTAGTTGTTGGTGCTGATTTTCCTATTATTTACATTCTGAAATTCGGTCTAGGTTCGGTCTGTTGTTTTTCGTTAAGAGGTTTGTCGTAACCAAAATGGTGAGGAGTTGAGGAGGGTTTGCTCAAGGATTTGTCATTCGTTTTATTAGAGATCGACACTTTTCCGAGTAAGCTTTACTCCGCCAATTGGGATCGTATTTAACTTTATGAGCACTGTTTGACTCTAGAATATCTCTATAGTATTGAAGATTGTTATATGTATATGCCATTTAAGCTTTACATAAAAATTAATTTTAGCACACCGTCTATTTGTGGATGTCTCATTTTATCTACTTAAAGTTAGTCATTATTGAAGTCTAGGTGTTTGTATAAGTAATGAAAAGCTTCATCATTGTCAGGTCTATCAGGTTTAAACAATAAGTGTTTCTTTCGAATGTTTTCAGCAAGATTTCTTGTGTGCTGTACTAGAATCTTTTTCTTAATATTTTTCTCCTGTCCATCAAGTCATAATTTTGCTTTGCGCCTTCCAGGCATTGAGTTCTTGATGACTTCTTTCCGCCTGTTTTCTGTGGAAACTCCAATAACATAAATCATGCAGTCTTCTATTCTGACAAATATTGGAATTATGTAATGAGATTGGTTTTGAACATGTACATGTTGTATAATATCATGTTGAAAATTGCCATCCAATTCTTTGGTGACACAAAGGTAGTTACAAATTAAAAATGAGTAAATTTTTCAGATAACCTGAATAAAGAGTCATGATCCATGAAACTATCAGTTAACCCGACATCCACTGCATGATTTCCTAGTTTGATTAGTTTATTTTTATGATCAGGAGCTACATATAACTTTAAAGGAACCAAATCGTGCTTGTAAATTAAAATTTACCTACATCTAATCTGAAATAGGGATGGTAATAATTGGCCTATAGCATCATTCATCTCACTAAGTAACTTCACTCATGCGCCCAAAAAAGTCAGAAAAGACACAACGTACCATACTGTAGATTTTATAAGACATACTGTAATAAGGTTTTATAAATAAAGAAGACATTTTTTTGTTAGTTTTTCGGATATATATATATATATATATATATATATATATATATATATATATATATATATATATATATATATATATATATATATATATATCCGAAAAACTAACAAAAAAATGTCTTCTTTATGATATGGTTTGTTATAAACTTATCTTTCTGTTTGAGAGACACGTGACTGGTAAAGGCTCATAGTAACTGATTTCCAACTGTGCACATCAAAGTGCATTTATATATATATATATACATACATATATATATATATATATATATATATATATATATATATATATATATATATATATATATGTATATATATATATATATATATATATATATATATATATATATATATATATATATATATATATATTATTGAAATAAAAGAATGTTTTATATGGGTAACGTGAATATTATCTCCAAAAAATAGGACGCACATGCGCGCTTTCTGCATTATTGCATAAATTCTCAGTTATATTTGTTCTAATTTAAGTCACTGCACAAAAATTTACTTACCTTTAAGAAAGTTACTACCTCCGCACACGGTGGAATTATGCTAATTAATTCCCGCTGCGAAGGTGTTTACCATTGCTTTGTTTCAATTAGACAGTCGAATAGCCCCGTCCATACAAGTTCTGAGCTGACTTTTAATTAAAAGTCAGCTCAGAACTGGCTTAGACGAGGGAATCCGACTATCTAATTAAAATAAAGCAATGTTTAACCTATTTGGAATGGGCAGATTTTTCTGGCCAATTTTCCAGGAAAATCTGCCCGGTCCAAATAGGTTAAACATTGCTTTGTTTTAATTAGCTAGTCGGATTCCCACGTCCATGTCAATTCTGAGCTGACTTTTAATTAAAAGCCAGCTTAGAACTGTTATGGACGGGGGAATGCGACTGTCTAATTAAAATAAAGGCAATGTTTAATCTATTTGGAAAGGACAGATTTTCCTGGCTAATTTTCCAGGAAAATCTGCTCAGCACAAATAGATTAAACATTGCTTTGTTTTAATTAGATAGTCAGATTTCCACGTCCATTCTGAGGTGACTTTGAAGTAAAAGCCAGATTCGAACTGGTATGGACGGGGGAATCCGACAGTCTAATTAAAACAAAGCAATGTTTAATCTATTTGGAATGAGCAGGTTTTCCTGGCCAATTTTTTAGAAAAATCTGCAAATAAATTAAACATTGCTTTGTTTTAATTAAATAGTCGGATTCCCACGTCCATGCAAGTTCATAGCTGACTTTTAATTAAGAGCCAGCTCAGCACTGGCATGGAGGGGGGAATCCGAGGTTGTAATTAATGTTTAATCTATTTGGAGTGGGCAGATTTTCCTGGTTAGTTTCCCAGGAAAATCTGCCTGGTTTAAATAGATTAAACATTGCTTTGTTCGATCCTATTTTATCTTGCTTATCACAGGCTACGGCATCTAATATAAAAATTGAATTGCTCTTTGCATCTGTTGGATCTTATACCTCTAGGCTTTCACTGTATACAAAACACCTTTTGTAGCACAAAACACCTGCTTTAACATGTCATATTTAGGCTGATATATAAAGGCTTTGAGTATACGTATACGTTTTCAAATTTTAAGCCGTTTGGACCAAACAACAAACTCAACAGAATATTTGTTAACCATAACCGCTTGGACCTCATATCAAACATCTAACTGAGGTTGGTAAAAGAAGTCCATGTCTTTGATGTTTGGGTGATGATGATGTGGTAACAACATCAACTATTTGTGACTGTTGGCTTTTGCGTGTTTTACAATACGCATCGTTAACTAAACTAAAACTTTGTACGAATGCTTCATTCAAGCTTATTAGCCATCATCAGTACGGTATAGCCAGGTGAAGATGGAAACACTCTGGATGAATATGCAAAAATACATTTATATAGCATTCGTACAAAGTTTTAGTTTAGTTAACGATGCGTATTGTAAAACACGCAAAAGCCAACAGTCACAAATAGTTGATGTTGTTACCACATCATCATCACCCAAACATCAAAGACATGGACTTCTTTTACCAACCTCAGTTAGATGTTTGATATGAGGTCCAAGCGGTTATGGTTAACAAATATTCTGTTGAGTTTGTTGTTTGGTCCAAACGGCTTAAAATTTGAAAACGTATACGTATACTCAAAGCCTTTATATATCAGCCTAAATATGACATGTTAAAGCAGGTGTTTTGTGCTACAAAAGGTGTTTTCTATACAGTGAAAGCCTAGAGGTATAAGATCCAACAGATGCAAAGAGCAATTCAATTTTTATATTAGATGCCGTAGCCTGTGATAAGCAAGATAAAATAGGATCGAACAAAGCAATGTTTAATCTATTTAAACCAGGCAGATTTTCCTGGGAAACTAACCAGGAAAATCTGCCCACTCCAAATAGATTAAACATTAATTACAACCTCGGATTCCCCCCTCCATGCCAGTGCTGAGCTGGCTCTTAATTAAAAGTCAGCTATGAACTTGCATGGACGTGGGAATCCGACTATTTAATTAAAACAAAGCAATGTTTAATTTATTTGCAGATTTTTCTAAAAAATTGGCCAGGAAAACCTGCTCATTCCAAGTAGATTAAACATTGCCTTGTTTTAATTAGACTGTCGGATTCCCCCGTCCATACCAGTTCGGATCTGGCTTTTACTTCAAAGTCACCTCAGAATGGACGTGGAAATCCGACTATCCAATTAAAACAAAGCAATGTTTAATCTATTTGTGCCGAGCAGATTTTCCTGGAAAATTAGCCAGGAAAATCTGCCCTTTCCAAATAGATTAAACATTGCCTTTATTTTAATTAGACAGTCGCATTCCCCCGTCCATAACAGTTCTAAGCTGGCTTTTAATTAAAAGTCAGCTCAGAATTGACATGGACGTGGGAATCCGACTAGCTAATTAAAACAAAGCAATGTTTAACCTATTTGGACCGGGCAGATTTTCCTGGAAAATTGGCCAGAAAAATCTGCCCATTCCAAATAGGTTAAACATTGCTTTGTTTTAATTAGACAGTTGAATTCCCCCGTCCATACCAGTTCTGAGCTGGCTTTTTATTAAAAGCCGGCTAAGAACTGGCATGGACGTGGGAATCCGACTATCTAATTAAAACAAAGCAATGTTTAATCTATTTGGACCAGGCAGATTTTCCTGGAAAATTAGCCAAGAAAATCTGCCCATTCCAAAAAGATTAAACATTGCTTTATTTTAATTGGATAGTCGGATTCCCTCGTCCATTCTGAGGTGACTTTGAAGTAAAAGCCAGATCCGAACTGGTATGGACGGGGGAATCCGACAGTCTAATTAAAACAAAGCAATGTTTAATCTATTTGGAATGAGCAGGTTTTCCTGGCCAATTTTCCAGAAAAATCTAGACTACTACAAAGAAACCCTGGTTACAAGTACAGTTTAGTGGTTATCAATTGTTTTTGAAAGTATGTGTGGACTCGCCCTCTTAAATCTAAAAAATACCATTAAACGATAAACTCTATAGCTAAGGGTACTGCCAAGCATCAGAGAAAGGGTCTATTTGAAATGAATTCTCTGGAATATTTTAGTAAAATGAAGGACAGTGACGGTTGAAACTAAGACTTCAGGGTCTGTAAAACAATCTTCTTGAGACATTTTATATCCATAGTCCGTATTAGATTCAAGTTATTTGCCTAAATGTTGCCCAATTTGACGTTTTAAGTCGCCACTTTGACGTTTTGAGGAAAACCCCAATTTATTTTTCTTTAAATCCTAATAACTTTTTTGTCTTTTGACCTACAAAGTTAAATTTTGGTAGGTAGCTCACCTATAAGGATGTCATCTCGCGTACTAAATTTGGTTGCCCTTACTTTGTTAATTCCGGAGATATAATTTTTTTCCCAAAGAAAACACCAAATTTTCCGGGAAAACATGGGTCGATTTTCCTGGCTAACGAACTTATCCAAGCCATTTGCAAAAGGAAGGTATTCACCAAACTTGAACAAAATGGGCTTGTTATTTTTTGAGTTATCAGTGTGATATATATATATATATATATATATATATATATATATATATATATATATATATATATATATATATATATATATATAATATAAAATCTGACCGTTCAAATAGATTAAACGTTGCTGAGCAGATCCCGATTTTTGAATTTTGAAAAAATTTCTTCAATTGAGCGCTAATTAGGCCCCCAAACACATATCCGTGGTCCGTTTCAGTATATATATATATATATATATATATATATATATATATATATATATATATATATATATATATATATATATATATATATATATATATATATATATATATATATATATATATATATGTATACTCAAAGCCTTTATATATCAGCCTAAATATGACATGTTAAAGCAGGTGTTTTGTGCTACAAAAGGTGTTTTCTATACAGTGAAAGCCTAGAGGTATAAGATCCAACAGATGCAAAGAGCAATTCAATTTTTATATTAGATGCCGTAGCCTGTGATAAGCAAGATAAAATAGGATCGAACAAAGCAATGTTTAATCTATTTAAACCAGGCAGATTTTCCTGGGAAACTAACCAGGAAAATCTGCCCACTCCAAATAGATTAAACATTAATTACAACCTCGGATTCCCCCCTCCATGCCAGTGCTGAGCTGGCTCTTAATTAAAAGTCAGCTATGAACTTGCATGGAGAACATTTAGAAACTTAGTTAAATGTCGGAGTAAAATCAGTTCTTATGTAACTCAAGAATTTTTCAATTTAGAGAGGTTTGAAGACTGTTCGAAAAAAACAAAAATAATTTTTTACAAAAACTATCACAATTCTAAAACTATTGCGAAAATCGAGTTACAGATTATTTGATTTTTATCCATTAACGTTACTTTATATTATATATGAGTTTAATCGAATATGGCGGACTTTCATTTTTTCGCAATTTTTCCATACTATAAGTAGTGTTCTTTTTTGAGCCAAAATTTTTTTGGTCTGAGATTAAGCTCAAATTGTGTCCGCCTATACTTTAAACCTAGTTAAATGTCGGAGTAAAATCAGTTCTTATGTAACTCAAAAATTTTTCAATTTAGAGAGGTTTAAAGACTGTTCGAAAAAAACAAAAATAATTTTTTACAAAAACTATCACAATTCTAAAACTATTGCGGATATCGAGTTACAGATTATTTGATTTTTATCCAATAACGTTACTTTATATTATATATGAGTTTTATCGAATTTGGCGGACTTTCATTTTTTCGCAATTTTTCCATACTAGTCGTGTTCTTTTTTGAGCCAAAATTTTTTTGGTCTGAGATTAAGCTCAAATTGTGTCCGCCCATACTTTAAACTTAGTTAAATGTCGGAGTAAAATCAGTTCTTATGTAACTCAAGAATTTTTCAATTTAGAGCGGTTTGAAGACTGTTCGAAAAAACAAAAATAATTTTTTACAAAAACTATCACAATTCTAAAACTATTGCAGATATCGAGTTACAGATTATTTGATTTTTAATCATTAACGTCCCTTCATATTATATATGAGTTTTATCGAATTTGGCGGACTTTCATTTTTTCGCAATTTTTCCATACTATGTCGTGTTCTTTTTTGAGCCAAATTTTTTTTGGTCTGAGATTATGCTCAAATTGTGTCTGCGTAGACTTTAATATATATATATATATATATATATATATATATATATATATATATATATATATATATATATATATATATATATATATATATATATATATATATATATACTGAAACGGACCACGGATATGTGTTTGGGGGCCTAATTAGCGCTCAATTGAAGAAATTTTTTCAAAATTCAAAAATCGGGATCTGCTCAGCAACGTTTAATCTATTTGAACGGTCAGATTTTCCTCGAAAATTAGTCAGGAAAATCTGTCCATTCTAAATAGATTAAACATTGCTTTGTTTTAATTAGACAGTCGAATTTCCCCGTGCATACCAGTTCTGGGCTAGTTTTTAATTAAAAGTAAGCTCAGAACTCGCATGGACGGGGGAATCTGACTATCTAATTAAAACAAAGCAATGTTTAATCTATTTGGACCGTGCAGATTCTCCTATAAAATTAGCCAGGAAAATCTGCCCATTCCAAATAGGTTAAACCTTGCTTTGTTTTAAATAGACAGTCGGATTCCGCCGGCTTTACCAGTTCTGAGCTGGATTTTAAATAAACATCAGCTCAGAACTGGCATGGACGGGGGAGTCCGACTATCTAATTAAAACAAAGCAATGTTTAATCTATTAGGACCGGGCAGATTTTTCTGGAAAATTAGCCAGGAAAATCTGCCCATTCCAAATAGATTAACATTGCTTCGTTTTAATTAGACACTCGGATTTTCCAGTCCATACCAGTTCTTATCTGGTTTTTAATTTATAGTTAGCTCAGAACTAGCATGGACATGGGAATCCGACTATCTAATTAAAACAAAGCAATGTTTAATCTTTTTGGACCCGGCAGATTTCCCTGGAAAATCAGCCAGGAAAATCTGCCCATTCCAAATAGATTTACAATTGCCTTATTTTCCTTTTGTTGTTTTTACTATTAAAATCATTAAAAAACTGTGTGTGTGAGAGAAAACAGGTTTGGTATGACTTCAGACGAATCCATTAGCCACAGGTAGATCAAAAACTTATTTACCTAATTTAACCTATCTAATCGGAGCGATATAAAATTAAAGAAAACAAACATATTGATTTGACAAATAAAAACCATATCAAATTTACTGCGGGTGACTTAGTATTCATCGCACACATAATAGGGCGCTGCGATGGTGTTCCAACCAATAGTATTTTCGTCTCTCTTCTACAGGGAGCGTGCATACTTTCGCAATACTTACCCGAACGAAACAATAACATATGGGATTTACTATGCCCATGTGAGACACGTCTTACCTACGTGGCTGCTTTCTGTGGGGAGACAAGAAACATAGACTTGGATAAACTACAGTCTGCACAAAGTAGAATAATAGAGGCTATATTCCAAAAGCCTCTGAGACAAAACAGACAAGATTTATTTAATTAATCAAGCTTCTTAACATTTATATGCTAATATGTATAACTGGATAGCGTGAAGCTAAAATGTAACATCAGAAATAGCTTTGTTGATAACACAGTTAGTTGCTAACCTTTAGTGTAATAATACAATCTATAATTATTTCAAAGAGCATACCTAAAGATTCGCATGTTGCCAAGCCAAGGAATATATAGGCAGAAAAAGAATAATATATTCTCAGGCCTCATTGTGGTTTGCGGGCCCTTTAACTGAAATGGCAGATAGTGCATAACGTGCACATGTAACTAGAGTGACCGATAATCTGCTTCACACGAAAGAATAATAAGATGATACTATATGTACATTTCAATCTGATAATTCAGATAAATGCAGAAAACAATCATAGAAAAGCAAAAAACCTTTTATGCAAGGAAATTGGCAAGTTCACCAGGTGCCGGCTGCTGCCAGCAGTTGCATTGTTGTCTCAAAAAATGTTGAAAAATGTAAACGTTTTGTCAACATTTTTTTAGACATAACAACGCAGCGCTGGCAGCAGCTGGAGCCTGGTGAACCCGTCACATGATACAAATAATTAGAGATATGATAATGCGGCTACCTTTTGAACCGTCACCCGCATGACGTCATACAATGCAACAATAATAAGCTGTCCTACAATGGAGTTTGACGTTTCGTCACATCTTATAACCTCTTAACAAATTACGTATTTTACTAATATTTGTGTGCGTACTGTTAGCAGTAATTTCAATGATCTGAATACTACTGTGATTATGTGACACGATGATCAAATCAAGTTTATGAATGTATAGAAATTTTTTGATTGCGGATAACTTTGTTGTTATCATATTTTGTAAGACATTATATCATGAACTCGCCCGATCCTGTCACACTATTATTATTTATATGCCACATAGTTAAAAGAAAACATGCAAATCATAGTGGTAGTACAAAAAGTAGGTAGATAATAGGGGTTCATTTTACCATAACATTTTTACATAAAGTTTAGAGAATCTTTGATCTAAATTTGTCATTCTTAAATATTTAAAGAAATCAAAACTTGGTGAAAAAATCTGTGCAAATCCTTACAATGCAAAAATTAAAATCAAATTTCTACCTACCTATAATCACAACTGCGAAATTTTGGAATAAATGACTACTAATTTAGCTTGTAGGTTACATAAACAATTTCCACTAAGTGCTAGCAACAAAGTAAAGACATACATTTATTTTTAAGGGTGCGTGTTTAGGTGTGTACTGGTGTTTTGTGATCAGTGTCGAACCTAAATTTTCAAATGTCGCACTTAAATTAAAAGGCATGCCTATGCATAACCACACCCTTTAAATGATGACGTAGCGAATTGTCATTTGCCCTGAGGTTATACAGTCGTCATGGCAAAAAAAATTAAGCAACGTTGAATTCAATTTACATGTTATATCTATTTTCTTTATTTGAATTTTATGCAAATCTTTACAATATTTGCTCTGAAGATTGACAAATTCTTTCCTGCTTTGATTTCATTTATGGCCCTGCGATTTTAAGCCTACTTCATGCTTATAATTTGATACTATCCTAGTATAACGTCTTGCAACCTAATTTTTTCACTACCAATTTGACTAACTGTTTCTTACTGTTACCACTGTAAACGCTATATAAGGGCGACATCATAATTAGAAGCACGAAATTTAAAAAGAATATACATTAACTTGAAAATATGTTACCTAATATGTTTGTTTATTATACGCAGTTGATCAATTTGCTTATCAAAAATAAACCACCAAACCCATTTTGTTCAGAAGATTAGACATAACTTACCGCATTTAAATCTTATGAAAATTATAAATCATAATCTTAGGTATTTTATTATAAATAGGTGTACATATTTACTGAGGAATAAGGAATTAAAAAAATGAGGCACCCCTTACTTTACAAATAAACAACATACCTCAATACATACAATAATAAACGTTCCAAAGCATATAGGTATGAAATCAAAGACGGGGAAATCATAATCTGTATGTGTGCGTGCAGGAAAATTAGGAACGTATTTCATTTGTACATAGATTGTTTGGTAAAGTTAAAGTTTTTTTTAATAATTAGAAATTCTTTGTCAGCTAAAAACATTCTTTTTTCTCACACAAAAAGCAGTGTACAGCTTTTAATTTTTATAGGTTATTTATGAGAGAACACATTGAATAAAAAAATTATATACTACAAGTTATAATCATTTCTTATATGATTTAAGCTGCAAAGTTTTCTGCTGCTTTCATAAATTACTTTCACCTATTTCAAAGTTTTCTTTTGTTTTTTCAGGTTGCCCTTTGTCGCCTTGGATGATAATTTTATTTTAAGTTATTTTGTTCACATATACACACCCCAGAAAAGGCCGCGAATCCCTTCTGGTACTGATATATCAAAGTATATCCCGTATATATTTACAGTGTATACACGGTATAAAAGTTCCCATAATTTTAGTATATATATTCGTAAGTTCTCGTTTATAATCGCTGGCCTGGGTTGTATCAGTTCTTACTCAGGTCCCGCCTACGTTCTGATACGTATATTATACAACTCTCTCTCTCTCTCTCTCTCTCTCTCTCTATATATATATATATATATATATATATATATATATATATATATATATATATATATATATATATATATATATATATATATATATATATAAATATATATCAAGATTATTACTGGAAACATATACTACTTTCGCTCTTATTTGAGTAGATTAATGTGGGAACGGAGGAGTCGTTTCGTGTGGTGCTCAGGGTTGGTATTTTACACGTGTTGTCAAGTTTTTTTACATATTTTACACAAAAACCGTAAAAATTGTGTAAAAAACGTAAAATTTGTAAAATATGTCAAATACGTAAAAAACAAAATAAAAGTGGGGTTATGTTCTAATGTTTACTAGTGAACGTGAATTTTATTGCCACTCTGTGTTGTTTTCACTGGACAAAATGCCAAAATCAAATATAAAGTGTAGTGGTAAAGGTTCTGGAGGTAGGCCGCGGCGACAAGAATATGGGGAATTGGGATTTGAATACATCCAACATGGTAAATCGTACAACGCAAGGTGTAACTTCTGTGAGTCAGTCTTAAAAAATACGGCTATCAGCCGGCTAAAAATACACAGGTAATTTGCATTAACACTATGCATTTTCTGTTTGACGACATTGTATAGGTAATATTTTTTATAGAAAGTCTTGTGACAATCCTAAAAGCCGACAGATTCATCACAGTTCTGACAATGAAATTGAAGAGGTACAGGCTCAAGAAATACGATCCCAAGAGAAAGAACTACATACCCAAATGTTAACTTTACCAGAGAATCATAATAAAAATAATGAAAATGATGACCTATTAGATATATCTACAATGGAAGTACTTATAGTTGATGATATCAACATAGAAAACACTGATTTTACTGAATCATATATTGTAAATGATTTAGTAGTGGAGAACATATCTATTCCTAGAACACCTTCAAGCAGCACACATAAAAGCCATTGCAGAGTTCTTTTTTGCCTGCAATATTCCTTTTAACGTAATTGTGTCAAAATATTTTATGAATATGGGTACAAAACTTCGACCTGCCTATGCAAAAAAAATTCCAAATAGAAAGGCCCTTGCAACTCGCCTTCTTAACGCTACCTATAACCAGATTATTTCTGCTAGTCACTTGGAGCCTGATTCCGTAGTTTTAGTCGACGGTTGGAAGAATACTTCCAGCAATACTAAGACTGTAACCTGTAGTTTACATACAGTTGATGGTAAGTAATAATTTAAGAATTATGAACGCCGCAAATTATTGAATATTATTGAATAATAAAAATGTTTTCAGGTCCAAAGGCTTTTCTCAATGCATGGGATGTGACAGGCGAACCAGAAACAGCTCATAAGCTGTGTACAATAATCTCCGAAGCAATTGATTTAGCCAAGGACACATATAACAGAAATATTTACGCTGTAGTGTCAGTTAACGCCAGTGCTATAGTAAAAATGGGTAAGGATATGAAACATTGTTTATGGCATTCTACTTGTAACAGTCACACGCCAAATCTGCTAGCAAAGGACATACAGGATATAAACTGCTCAAACAAAGTTACAATGATTTTAAAAGAATTCAAGAGATCAGATTTAGAGAAATCATTAGTTGACAAAGGAGGTTCAAGAATACAACTTCCATGCGAAACTCGTTGGTGTACGTATAGAGATACTTATAAATGTTTTTTAAACAATCTTCAGGCAGGAATAATAAAAAAATTAAACCAAATATTATCTCGATCATTTTCAAAGATGATTTTGTGGAGGAAGTTCGCAACAATCTCACTTTGTATGAGCCTATCTGTGACTTAATTAATAAGTGTCAGTCACAAAGCGCATCCATTGCAGATGCTGTGCATTACTGGTTGGAGTTGGAACGACCTGAAAATGTCCGTGAAAGGTTTTCTGAAAAACGATTCATTTCTTATTTAAGTCACTCTCCAATGTTGACTGTGATGAATGGGACATTTACAAACGAACTGTTAATATTTTCAACGTATTAAATGACAAAAATATAACACAACCTTTGCTGTACTGGCGTATGGCAGCAATGTATTGTAAAGAACTACCTAAGTTGGCCCTAAGACTTTTGCAAATACCTGCTTCTTCAGGTGAAATTTAACGTGTGTTTTCCAATTGGGGGTACATACATGGACCAATCCGTAATAGACTGTCGTTTGACAATTCAAAGAAGCTTGTACATGTATATTACAATCTAAAATTGAAAGATAATCCCATTTTAAATGAGGAAGATACTGATTTTGATGAGGGAGAAGATAACTAGCTAGAACATTAATGTAAATCAGGTTATTCTAGTCTTCCTGAAATACAGACTGTTCTTTGTTTCTTACATACTATTAAGAAAAAATGTTTTATTTTTGTTGATACGTTACATTTCATGAAAGAGAAAATGCTTTAGTTTTGTTAATAAAATATTTTGAGATATTAGTTTTTATAAAGGAGAAAATTTAATAGGTTTGTTAAAATACTATTTTTCCAAAGAGCTTGTTAATAAATTATTTTTCTCACTAAAGAAATTTATTTTATTGCATGGCTAGTTTTTTACCTTTTTTACATTTTTTACGGTTCTTACATGCTTTAGGCTGAGTAAATTACATATTTTACGTGTAAAAAACGTGTAAATTACGTCACGTAAATTACATTGCCAACCCTGGTGGTGCTGGGGAGCACTGAATTTAAACTGAAACTAGAGAACCATATTATAATAATGTTTAACCTTTAATTATTATACACCAAGTCTCTTTTCTTATATTTACAAACATTTATATATTTAGATTTACTTAACTAATTCTCAACAGCAAATAAACATTGTCAGCAGTTCACAACAGAATTTACAATCTATAACATTTCAATCTGTAAATATCAACACACTGGTGATGATATCAATTCAATGTCAATAATTACGTGACGGGCTTGACCTATTACCCACTTGACATTGCTTTACGTTAATGTTTCGTTAATATATTGTGTTGGCGGTATGCCCGCCAAACCCACCACCAAGCCCCCACCCACACCCCACCCGTTACCTGACTGTTCCAAGGACGTCCTGCCTAGTCAACAAGCGACGTCGTGCCTACTCTGTTACACAGAAGCCTTGTGTATCTACAAACCTCATCTTACAGCTATGTATGGCAATGTAGATTTTCATTATATAACGCACGATGTTTGTGACTGGGGCGTACTGGACGACGCACTCACGTAAATTACACAATAACATTTCGTGTGATCGAAAAGTTGTTAGTACTTTTAATTTCCAATTTGATATCCACTGGAGCTGGCCTTATGGAATCGCTGTACCTGAAGCAATCAAATACAAACATGGGGTATTTTATAAAATCGATGTAATTCAAGGTAGGTGTTGATTCTCTACCAACATACAAATGCTCGATGTAATTTACTTGGTTAAAGTTCAGATTCATACCTTCTGTGGGGATCTGCTTATAATTTAAGTGAAGTTTTAAATCCTGAATGTATTTTCTAACGTTATTGTATCGATCCGTTACAAATCTTTCAATAATGGAGATAGCTTAAAATTATGGTTGGAAATAATTGTTACTACTTATCTATTGGAATTAATATTTTTGAGAAAACGTGTTACGGCTGCTATGAAAAATTCACAAGGTTTACCTGATTTTGGAGATATTATGAAAGCTACTAGTCTTTACAGAAAAGAGAACGACCCTCAAGAAGACACTATAAGAGACAGTTCTCCCATATATCAACCAGTAGTAAAACCAATTCTAAAAAAATAATCAGGCGCTAAGTCACGTCCTACTTCCATAATTTCAGGTTACGATATGCCACACATGATGCATAATAAGAAACTGAAAGTATGTACAAGTAACATCTAATGCAGCAGCCCGATTACTGAACATGTGAGAAATCCTGGTATAGTTACAGCAATTAGAACAATCTTGGAAGCAGACAGTTATGAAGCAAGAGCTCTAATTCAAGCCGGGTGGCATCATGCTACATACAATACAGTGCTGAAGGATGGCCGTTTTTGCCACTGCATACCTCCTTGCTACTAGTGTAATATTTTCAAATACTATAGAAGCGTGTTATTCCAGTTAATAACTAAAGTCCAGAGTGAAAGAAATTACTTTATTTTGATTGGAGCAGTCGACGCAGATAAAGCATTTAAGTTACATTGATCCATGGCGCTGCAGGTGAAACTTATCCACCTCAGCAAAGTTATACAGAAACAATTATTACAGTCGATTGCCCTAAATGAAAAGATCCTGATACCATATACAAAATGGGAAACTTATGAATTACCAAATTTGAATAATTCAACGAAATGCTTGTAGTCCATCAAAACATCCTCAAACACTGAACGACCTAGCTATTTTATTGTGATATTGCAAACGGATCGGTCGAATAACGTTAGAAAAAGATCAACAACTTTGATCATGTAGGCATTCGATATACAAGACTCCTCTTAATTCTCAACGAATCCCCACAGAAGACATATGGAAACATGACTGAATTTCAACGCTCATATGGTAGAAAACTCTAATATCTACCACGATAAACCTCATCATAAAACTATGTATGGCAATGAAGATTTACATTATATAACGCACGATGTTAGATACTAGGGCGTATTTGGACGTCGATGTCACGTGAACTCCACAATAACATTTCGTGCGATCGAGAAAGTTGTTAGTACTTTTCATTTCCAATTTGATATCCACCGGAGCTGGCTTTATCGAATCGCTGCATTTGGAGCAATCAAATACAAACATGGGATGTTTTATAAAAGCATTGTAATTCATGGTAGGTGTTGATTCTCTACCAACATACGAACGCTCGATGTAATATACTTGGTTAAAGTTCAGATTCATACCTTCTGTAGGGATTTGCTTATAATTTCAGTGAAGTATTAAATCTTGAATGTATTTTATAACGTTATTGTATCGATCCATTACAAACCTAGGTCGGTAAGTGTTTGAGGAAGTCTTAATGGACCACAAGCTTTAAGTTGAATTATTGAGATTCGGTAATTCATACATTTACTATTTTCTATATCGTAGAAGAACCTTTTAATTCGAGTTAAATAATTGCTGTTGTATAACATCGTTGGGGTGAGTATGTAGTACAATGCATTCAATGTTAAACATTAAAGCTTTTTCTTTATCTGCTGCGGCAACCAAATTGGAACATTTTCTAGTTATCCGTATTAACGAATTGCCAAAAGCTCATTTATATAGTCTTTGAAAATATTACATAGGTATACAGTATCAGGCGAGGCCGCTGTCTAACAGCTATCCCACAGCTGCCCAACAGTTGTCGTGTCAAACTAAATAGTTGAATTTCGTTGTTGTGTGTGTTATTACCAGCAGCTTGAGAAGCCACTAAAAGCCGCAATCTATCAACCAACACCTTTAGATCATCCCAGTGCACTTACTCTTTCAGTTTCTTATTATGCATAATGTGTGGCATACCATAACCTGAAGTTATTGAAGTAGAACGTGACTTAGCGCCTGCTTATTTTTCTAGAATTGTTTTTACCACTTGTTGATATTTGTAAGAACTGTTTCTTATAATGTCTTCTTGAGGATCGTTCTCTGTTCTGCTAAGACTAGTATCTTTCATAATATCAGCAAAATCAGGTAAAGCTTGCGAATTTTTTATAGCATCCGTAACTGGTTTTCACAAAAATATTAATTTCAACAGATGATTAGTACCAATTATTACCAGCCATAATTTGAAAGCTATGTTCATTTTTATTATCTATGTTAAACAACAAATTTAATAGGTTTGTTGCCAAGCATCCAAGTGTTGGTAGTTTTATCATAAATAACACTATATATTGTATCAGGAATGTTTCTCTGTAAAATAATAATCAACATAGTATTTTACACCAATGAACTTAACATTCGTTCGTGAACTGAACAACTGAATACTAACGTTTTTCAGTTAACCGAGATTTATAGTGATCAAACTGCTTGTGTTAAATAAGTATCTTTAACAACAGCCAACATAAGATGTTTGTTTTGCGAAATCCACCACAAAGGAGTTTTAACGTTTCAAAACTCATATCGGTAGTTAAATGATCATCATACACAAAACTTAATATTCTATTCATTGATCGTTGTTGCCCTTACTTGGTCAAACTGTACCATACTACTGGCTTCACAGTGAAGCCAGATAAATTATCTCCAGTCTGTATGTAGTAATAGCATCTTGTTTAAATAAAACTATGACGTTAGCACTATGACGCAACAATTGTTTCGGACACTAGTAGAAACTGTCAATATCTTAATATCACCCATCAAAAAATACGATTTTATTTTATTTTGCTCATTACAGGCTACACCTTCTAATATAAAAATTGAATTGCTCTTTGCATCTGCTGGATCTCTTCGCTCTCACTGTATAGATAGTATCCAACAGCTTTTGTAGCACACAAAACCTCTTTTAACATGCTATATTTAGGCCGATATTTGAGTATACGTATACGTTTTTAAATTTTAAGCCGTTTGGAACGAAAACAAACTTAACATAATATTTGTTAACCATAACCACTTGGACCACATATCAACAACATCTAACTGAGGTTTGTAAAAGAAGTCCAGACATGTCTTTGCTGTTTGGGTAATGATGATGTGGTAACAACATCATCTATGTTTGTGACTATTGGCTTTTGCGTGTTTTACAATACTCATCGTTAACTAAACTAAAATTTGTACGACTACTACATCCTATATAAATACGCAGATATATCATACCTCATTAACAGTATAAATGTTGGTGTGTCAAGGTTAAGGTCTTGCTGACACAGTCATCAAAAAATTAGTTGTTGAGTTGCACGTACCTGGTTATCAGTTTTGTGGTCCAGACACTAAACTTGAAGAACGTTTCACGAGTAATTAAGGCATCAATGATCTAGATCCTGCTTGTCTCTCGACAAGCATGATCTAGGGGATTGATATTGTATAATCATGATGTATACCAAAACTATTACACTTATAATGTGGTCACTTATGTTTGCAATTTTTAAATAAAAGAATTAAACAGTAGTATTCGTGTTTCAGTCTTTGCGCGTACCCTTGTTTTCAATAGCTCATTATTTCGCATATAAATGTAAACATCCTCGATCAGAATTCAGTACCTGTGACGTTTCAAGGTGAGGAGATCATTGTGATATTGGAATTGAGACAGAGACCAGCATATTACGTTGATTATAAATACTAGCAATCAGGCCGCCCCAGCTTCAGTATCTTTGCTACCCGCATCGAGGACGATTCTATTTTGGGAGCACATGCAGTATCTAGATTCATTAGGTACCGATGTTCAGCAACATATATTCGCTGACCCTGTACATGACGAGTCAATCAAAGGAAAGAAATACACACTTAGGCTTCTCAAACCAGTTTGTTTCCCATAATCTGCAATCAACCAACAAGATATTTTTTATCTTTGGTCTTCAGCTACTTATAAATGGCAGTATTGAGACGAGTGGCACGATTGGAGATGTACAAGTAACATCTAATGCAGCAAAACGATTATTGAATATATGAGAAATCCTGGTATAGTTACAGCAATTCGAACACTTTTGGAGGCAAACAGTGATGAAGCAAGAACTCTAATTCAAGCCGGGTGGCATCCTACTACATACAATAAAATGCTGAAGGATGTCCGTTTTTGCTACTGCATACCTCCTTGCTACTTGTGTAATAGTTTGAAAGACCATGGAAGCGTGTTTTTTTCAGTTAATTGCTGCTACGTATATCTAAAGCCCAGAGCGAAAAAAATGCTTTATTTTGATTGGAGCAGTCGACGCAGATAAAGCATTAAAGTTATATTGATTATATGGCGCTGGAGGTGAAACTTGTCCACCCCATACAGAAATAATTTTTACAGTCGATTGCCCCAAATAAAAAGATCCTAGTACCATATAGAAAATGGGAAACGTATGAATTACCAAATCTGAATAATTCAACGAAAGGCTTGTGGTCCATCGAATCATCCTCAAACACGGAACGTCCTAGCAGATTTTCCTGGGAAATTACCCAGCAAAATCTGCCCATCTCAAATAGATTAAGCATTGCTTTGTTTTAATTAGACACGCGCATTCCCGTCCATTTCAGTTCTGAGCTGGCTTTTAATTAAGAGTCACCTCATAACTCGCTTGGACCGGGGAATCCGACAATCTAATTAATGTTTCATCTATTTGAACCAATCAGATTTTCCTGGAAAATTAGCCAGGAAAATCTGCCCATTCCAAACAGATTAAACATTGCTTTGTTTTAATTAGACAGTCGGTTTCCCCCGTCCCTACCAGTGCTGAGCTGGCTTTTAATTAGAAGTCAGCTCAGAACTGACATAGACGTGGGAATCCGACTATCTAATTAAAACAAAGCAATGTTTAATCTATTTGGATTCCGATTGTCTAATTAATCTTAAATCTATTTGGAATGGGCAGATTTTCCTATCTAATTTTCCAGAAAAATCTGTCCGGTCCAAATAGATTAAACATTGCTTTGTTTTAATTAGGTAGTCAGATTCCCACGTCCATTCCAGTTAAAACCAAGCAATGCTTAATCTATTTGGAATAGGTATATTTTCCTGGCTAATTTTCCAGGAAATCTGCCCGTTCCAAAAAGATTAAACATTGCTTTGCTTTAATTAGACAGTCGGATTTCCCCGTCCTTACCAGTTCTGAGCTGGCTTTTGATTAATATTACTATGTTTATTCACACAAGCAATTAAAAGTTGGGCTTCGGTCATTGAACAAAAAAGGAATGTACTCTGTTTTTCGTACAAGCAAGTGAAGCGTAGGCTTCTCCTCACTGATAAACTACATTTACTATCGTTAAACTACGTTTACAGCGTTATTTTCATTTTTCACAACGTCTTCACTCTTCTGCTTTGGAAGATCTTTAGAGATTCCTTTATCCTGCCTAAATCCAGATATTGTAGATGGGCTTTGCATTTATATTTTTTGTCCGAAAGGAGCACCGAAAGGCGGGTATTATTAACAAGAAAGATCGGCAGATAATGCAATAATTTAGGTATTTCCGCCGATCGAAATATATTAATTTTTGTGTTGTTGAACCACCCTTAATCGTTAGTGACCGACCACCTGCACAACAATATAAACAGAGTTGTAGATGTAAAATATTTAAAATTATATATCCTCTGCTGACGGTAACTTGATTAGTGCAAGTCAGGTTTTCTTAAATATATAGTCGTTTGAGTTGTCCAAGTAAACTTGTCTTCATAATAGCATCTGGTTCTTCCCTATTTTAGTCTTATAGTTTTCTAGCTTATCGATATTTAAGCCACCTAGTTTGTGTCATTTACTAGGTTCACATTTACTTTTGATGATATTTTGAGTGCCGGGCGCTATGACTTTGACTTCATTTGGTATATTTTTAATTAAGGTATCGAATATGGATACTGGTGCCACTATTATGTATTGTGTATTGCCATATTTAGAAAATGTTGTTTTTGTTATTTTGACCAGTTCTTGTTTGCAATTGTTTATTGGTTTCTGAAAGTTGATCAGTTTAATTTCGCATGGATTGTTGTTGTTTAGTACTGTCGGGTTGTCATTTTCACAAAAGTATGTTTGGTCGTTTAGATTCCTACACTTTTCGTTTCTGTAAGCGTAGTGTTTGCGCTAAGGATTGGGTACTTGTTTCTAGGGACAATCACTTTAAAGGTATACGGATATTTAGGGACTGGTAATGCATAGAATTGATAATAAATATATTCTGATTTGTCTACTAAAGGTATATCTATTTGGAATATAATTTTAAGTCAATTTGAACTGTTTTAATTTTAAATATTGTTTCGTAAAGTGAAATGTCTGATTTTGTGATTAATCTTGATTTTGAGATATGGTTTTCAATGGTTTCTAATTCTTTTGATATTAACTTTGGTTTCAGTATTGACGTATGATACGTGCTTAATTTTGAAAACGTAATTGCATTTTCTGTTTTAATATCATATTTAGTACATTGTTTAACAAATAACTGATATGTGTGAGTAATTCCAAATGTTTTACTCTATGAAAATTTGTTAGTTGGTCGCTTTTTAGACTATCTATTGTCTATTCCAAATCGTTTATTCTTGCTACTATGGCTTTTTGGTTATGGTTCAGGTTGTCTATTGTTTTATTAAACTCTGCTTAGCATCTATCATTAGCGATGTTTGCGACCTAAAAAGTTAATGTACTTGATTTTGATCTTTTCTCAAAATTTCGAGAGCTTTATATATTCTGTCGCCGTCATCCGCATCTAAGTTCCCAGTTATTGATTTGAATATAGATCCCAGTCTGTTCATTATACCTCCTTTGATGCAGGAAATATTCGATAAAATGTGTTATCAATATTGCTAATGGTGAAATTAATGGTTAAAATAAAAATTTTATATTCCAACTTGTACTCTACATTCTTTACGCTTAGTGTGTTGTCGAAGTAAGTTTTTAGTCCTTTAAAGTCGTCGTATACTTGTTTCAAGTATGTATATGAATCATTCTCTATTATTCGTTCTCTGAAAAGGCTTGTCCCAGTTTGCAGATAGATACAGATTGCACAGAAATATCGGATTCATGCTACATGTGGCGTGCGTCAGGACCAACACTGTGAAACATGTATTACGATAAGCTCTTTAGTCTGGAGTCCGTAAACAACACGGCTATTATAGGGAATGCAGATCATTTGGCAGTGATTGTAAGCGGAGTAAATAAGGGTGACCTAGAGAATCATATCAACTGGTCAATGGCAAGGGTGCAAAACTGGATGGAAAATAGTGGTCTCCGACTTGAGCCACACAAAACTGAAAGTATAGTGCTAGTGGGACGAAGAACACTGAGAACAGTAACCGTCAAGGTGGGGAATGCAGAAATGTGTGGTCTTATTTCTTTATGGTGTCCAGTAATGTTAACAATGGTAGCGTGTACGACCCAAAAGTAACGAGAGAAAAAAACGAGCGTAAAGTCTACGGTCGGTTACTTATAATAGGCGTTCCGCCATGAGAACCGTAGCAACGCCTGTGCGAAATTACCAGTATGAACGTTCGTTGCGAGTGACGCGTATATGACGTTTTAGGGACAACAAAGTAGGCGGAGTCTCACCTGGGCGCTGACTTGGCTGCGGCTGTACTGTGAACTACGCTTGCTCTTCACGATATTTCGAACTTATCAAATTGGCAAATACCATAACAGACAAGAAGGGCGTGGTGTCATTTCGATTGACACACTTCAGAGCGCAAAATAATAATGGAGAAGAAAAAAAAGGTTCTGATGAGTGAAATGTGGCGTCGGTCAAACAATAGCTAATTGTGATTAGGTTACGGATCGAGCGTTTGTAATATTTGTAAATTTGTGACTCTGAAAAGAGTCGACTTTTTTTCTCTCCAAGTTTTCCGTGTAATGTGACACAATTGAAAGGCACACGTTTATGTATTTACTTCGAGCTGGTGTATTTGATAATCGGCTTGATGCCTTTGCTAACTGCATGTTTGGCGAGTTTACCGGGCAGAAGGTGCCTGACGGTGGTGTCGATCTCCCGGCTGGTTATCGTGGATCTGTTGTTGTAATGAGCGAGCCTGGAGGCTTCGGCGATGTTGCGCTCCAATGTGTCGTTGACGAAGCTCTCCATTATGCTTATGGCCTTGATCGAGATACGGGGTCGGGATGTACTTGCTTGAGCATTTTGTGAATATAAATTGCGCAGCACTCCTTCATCCTCCGCTTCTTTTTGTCGCCCTTGGAGATGTTCTTATGGGCCTTGCAGTTCTTCTTGATAACTTTACCTCTAGCCTTCGGTGGCATCTTGTCGTACAGTGTACAGAACAAACGTCGGAACGATAGTGACGGTCCGCTTTCCTTTTTTTTGGTCTTTAACTATATTTTTCGGTTGTTGCTTCGGTAACCTTACATGGCTTGTTTTCGGATTTTGTGTTGCCCTTTAAATGGGTGTCGATTATTTTGACTGTCCTCACCGAAATCGACTTCGTTTTTATTACGAGGCGCTGTGGACGTTGGTCATTCTCAAAGAATCCGGCCCCGTCATTCGTGCCGGCCAACTTCTAATGACCACGCCACTTTCAGAGGTGACACGGCAGTGTATGTTCAAACAAATATTCACCACATTTTTCTCAGCTCGTAGTTTACCGTAGTTCACAGTGCAGCCGCAGACAAGTCAGGTTGTTTTATCGGTTTTTTACGTATACCTTTTTGTGTAAAATGGACTTGGGAGTCACATTCCCTAGATAAATCAGTTGCTACAATGTTTGATGTCCCTATTAGAGATGACCCATGATTCAGTTCTGACTGTGTAGCTTTTTTAATTGTTAATAGTTTTTTAAACTACAGGCTTACGAAAGCTGAAATATTAATTGGAATAGTGAGCCCGAGTGAGTAGTCTGATTTTTTTCTGTTGCTTGAAAAACCCACATCACTCTGTGTGTTGCTATCTATCTGTAGACGATTGTGATGTTAGAATATTGAACATTCTATTTGTATAATAATTGATAAGATTGAACTGGTTTGTTTCTTTGTAATGTTTACATTGAAATCACCAAAAATCAACGTATTGTAGCATCCGCTTATTATATATATATATATATATATATATATATATATATATATATATATATATATATATATATATATATATATATATATATATATATATATATATATATATATATATATATATATATATATATATATATATATATATATATATATATATATATATATATATATATATATATATATATATATATATATATATATATATTTATATATATATATATATATATATATATATATATATATATATATATGTCTTTAGCTGCGTGGATGGGGTAGATGGTGGTTTATATATTACACAAAATCCAAAGTTTCGCAATTGTCTTCAAACAAAATTTTAAATTCATCTGATTTTAAATTATTTCTGATGTATATCGTAGAACCACATGGATATCTTTTGCTCTTTACATGAGATGTGTACATTTTAAGATGGTCAGGTATCTGAATATCACCCTGCTGAGTTGTAGAAGATTCAACAAGTAGTATAATGGATGCTTACAAAAAGCAAGTTTGCAAGTTTAATGACCTGACAGATTTTGGGAAAATAATAACCCACCTCCCAATGCTGTCTCGATATGTATGTCTATATATGTGGAATGAGCCTCTTTGTCCGCTGTGATGTTGACTTTTACTGTTTCCATTCTCGCTGAGACTTCAGCAATGTTTCGGTGCTTGCTCTTTTTTTTCTTTTCTTCTATTTTCGCCTCTTTCGTAAGTTACCTCTATTGCCAATAATTAATTAAGCAAGCGCCACCATTGAAAATAAATTTAATAACATGTTTGTTACTAAACATTAGAGGTAAAAAGAAGGTTAGTGAAGAAGCAGTGGCAGCAGTTTTGGTTATGGTGGAGATACGCATAGTGGAGTTTAGTTGGATTCAAATAAAATAGTTAGTTGCTTTAAAACCCATTCTAGAAAACCTTCTATTTTAGTATTTTAGTTGAATTTCATCATTATTGAAGTCTAAGTGTTTGTATAAATGATGTAACTCTTCATAAATGTAGGCTCTATCAGGTTTAAGCATCAAGTGATTCTTTCGAATGTTTTCAGCAAGTTTTGTTTTGTGCTGTACTAAAATAATATCTTTTCGTTACCGTGCTAAGAGAGACAAACTGTTTGGCGATTTAAAGTATATTTTTTGAGTGAGTTGTCTCTCTACCTATCTATTGTTAGTTGCCTATCACCACAGCTCTTGGACAGCTGTGTGTCTAACACTACTGATGTTCGCTAGCTACTAGTTACACACGACAACTGTTGGTCAGCTCTTAGACAACGGTCTGACGTGATACTGTATACCTATGTAATATTTTCATAGACTATATAAGAGAGCTTTTGGCAATTCGTTAATAGGGTTAACTAGAAATTGCTCCAATTTTGTTGCCGCAGCAGATGCAGATAAAGCTTTAATGTTTAACATTGAATGCATGGTACTACATATTCACCCAAACGATGTTATACAACAGCAATTAGTTAAGTCGACTACTATGGATAAAAATATAGATACCATATAGAAAATGGGAAATGTATGAATACCGAATCTCAAAAATTCAACTTAAGGCTTGTGGTACATTAAGACTTCCTCAAACGCTGACCAGTCAAGATTTGGTATTGTAAGATTTGAAACGGATTGATACAATAACGTTGGAAAATATATTCGAGATTTAGGACTTCACTTAAATTATAAGCAAATCTCCACAGAAGGTATGAATCTGAACTTAAACCAAGTAAACCTGTTTATCCATAATAATCGACGTTAATAATTGCTGTTGTATAACATTGTTTCGGGTGAATATATTTGACCTGCAGTACCATGGCAAACATTAAAGCTTTATTTGCATCTGCTGCGCCAATCAAATTGTAGCAATTTCTATTTATGCGTATTAACAAACTGCTGAAAAGCTCTCTTATATAGCCTTTGAAATTAGAGGTATACAGTATCAGGAGACAGCTGTCTAACAGCTGTTGTGTCAAACTAGTAAATGTCTAACATCTGTAGTGATAGACACAGAGCTGGCCAACAGCTGTCGCGATAGACGACAAACAATAGATAGGTAGACAGAAAACCAACTCAAAGCTAGTATACCTTAAACCGCCAAACAGTTTGTATCTCTTAGCACGGTAACCAACTAACATCAGACCAACAACCAACTTGTTTGAAACAAAAAACTTTAGCGAGATGGACGTGAGAAGAGAAAAATATCAAGTACAAGATTTTAGTACAACACAAAACAAAACTTGCTTAAAACATTCGAAATCACTTAATGCTTTAATCTGATAGACCTGACAATGATAAAGATTTGCATTCCTTTAAACAAACATTAATGATGAAATTAATACTGAGAAACCGGGAAAGAATACTGAGGCATAACACATTTGGCAACGTAGCCAAAACTCATGTTTTTGCTTGTGTCCAGCCATTTACGCTAGTACTTATAAAGAAGTCGTGTTTATAGCTGGACGTCCAGCTATGATGCGGTTTGTCCAGCAACCCACGCATAGTCATATGATTTGGTCCAGCAAATTGCGCATTGACATATATATATATATATATATATATATATATATATATATATATATATATATATATATATATATATATATATATATATATATATATATATATATATATCTATGTGTACTGTGCACATTGGGTCCTCTAATTCCCTCTACCTTTGTATATATTTCCTGGTCACTTTGGATCCAAAGCGAAATAAGGGGAGTATGCAATGTTGCCATTTATCCATTTCAATATATTATTAGTATATGACGGATATGCTGAATAATTGTACATATATTACGTAAAATACCTTTTATTGTTAGATAGGCATTTAATAATAAGCGATGGTTAATAGTAACATCTATCTATTTGATTAATTCTACGTCAACAATTTTCCGTGGTTAGTAAAATTGGTCTTAGTGATGATTGCTAGTGTATAAACTCAGCAATAAAGATATACAGTGTATTGATAAAGTCTGAAACATAATTCATAAATGGGTTATTTAATTTTTTTCTAGAAAAACGCTTAGATGGGTCAATTTTATGTTTTTAATCGACAACTTATGACGTAAAAATTAGATTTATGACGTCGCCTATTTCTGAATGGTGACGTCACCACTAGTTTTTTTTTAATGACAACCATAGTTTTTTGCCCTTTTTTCACAGAACTGCTTACTAATTAAATGATGATGAAAAAAAATTGGTACTCGACATAATAATTTATTTGGAAAATTGCATTGTTTAGTTTAAAAAATAAAAATTGACGAAGGAAAACAAACAAAATTTTGCGCAAATGTTCAAATGGTGCCCCACCTACAATTTGGCATTGACCTATACGAGTGTAAACACATTGTACAGTGCATTAAAAAATATCGGTACTAATTTGCTCCACTTCAGCGCGAATTCTTTGCTGTAGTTATTTGGTCTGTTGAAATAAACTTTCCATTTTAAATAACGCCATAGAAAATAAAATTAACGGATTCAAGTCTGGGGAATGCGGCGGCCACTCAATTGCTCCTCGACGCCCTATCAATCTTTCAGGAAATGTGGCATTTAGATATTGACGCACGTCTATACCAAAATGAGGAGGGGCCCCGTCTTGATGAAAACAGATATCTTGATGGGGCACATCTGTCTCGTGACTAGTTGGAAAAATTATTGCCAGAGTGGACGCTAAATCAAATCACAAGAAATTTAGGTAACGTGCTGCTGTAAGATTTCCTTGAAGAAAGTAAAGTCCTATGAAATGCCGTTCGATTATTCCCATCCACATTCACTTTGCCATGACGTTGACTGTGGATTTGGCGACCAATTTACTTACTGTAGATCTTGCAGTTGGTGGTATATTAGGATGTTGTTGGTTAAATAACTCGTATGCTACCTGATGTCTTCCAAGACTGTCGTCACATGCAATTATCATTAATATCTCTATTCTTTCTCTTTCAGCTAAACGTGCCATTTTTGTTAATTCGAATTAGAATTGTACACTTCTATCACTTTTACACTTTCACCAATAAGACTATTAATTAATTTAAACGGCAGGTAATAATTGTAATTAATTCACGATTTAGCATTATTGTTTTTCTTCACAGAATTCCAAATCCATATACTGCCGTAAAACTCCAATAACTAAATACTGACAACAGAAAATAATTAATAAATTATCACAACGAGTGTTGTTAGAAATTGATTTTGACTTTACTTTTTGTTTCACCTGTCAAATAGGTGCATGACAACGTACATTGTAAGATGTACGACAGGGTCGTTATCTTGGTGCGGAACCAGGTAGTATGTTGTCACGACAGCTCCAATGGATACAAAATATTATAAATAGATACTGTACAACCAACCAACAATTTTTGTAAATTGTCAGCCCTGGCGCATTTATTTCCTAATTCTGGGAAATGTATATAAGGCTAGATGTATTCTCACCATAATTAGAAACGCAGACCGGTTTCGCTCTCATTAGAGTTCGTCAGTGCGCTATACTAATTACAGCGAGAACACACCTATTAAGTAATACAGCCTACTAGAATAGTATGAGATGTATGACAGGGTCGCCATGTTCGTGCGGCACCAGGTAGTATCTTGTCACGACAGGTCCAATTAACACAAAATGGTATAAATAGTGACTCTGTACGACCAAAAGTGACGTGAAAATATATTATCTGGTTCCGCACCGAGATGTCGACCCTGTGGTACATTTCACAATGTTCTCGTTGTAGTAGGCTGGCTGCCATAGCCGTATTACTTGATAGGTGTGTTCTCGCTGTAATTAGTATAGCGCACTGACCAGCTCTAATTATAGCGAAACCGGTCTGTGTTTATAGTTATGGTGAGGATACATCTAGCCTTACATGGCAGCGTATCAAAAATCATAAAATCAAGTGTTTATTACTATAGAAAAGTGAAGGAAACTCCATTATTCTCGTCCTAAAGAAAAATGGTACAAATGATTCTTATTTTTTTATTAAATTTACGTTGGCATTTTGTAAAGTAAATAATGCAATTTAAAAAAAAATGTCAGGTACCAATTTTTTCATCACCATTTAGGTAGTAAGCAAGTTTATGGAAAAACAGAAAAAAGGTATGGTTGTCATTAAAAAAAACGTATGATGAGATCATCATTCAGAAATAGGTGACGCCATAATTATAATTTTTACGTTATAAGCTGGCAACTCAAAAGCTAAAATTAACCTGTCAGAGCGTTTTTCTCGAAAAAATGAAATAACGCATTTATGAATTGCGTTCCAAACTTTATCATCACACCGTATGTGTGATATATAAATAAATCTTGTCGTCTTCTTTGATTACACGTACACTCCTATTTATCTATTTTTCTTCAATGAACTCATTCATTTTCCAAGTTTATCGTTTTTCTGTACGATGTAATTGGACGATCTCTGCTAATTCGTATTGAAAACGTATACCTGAAGTAGGCACTGCATGTGTCTAACATTTATAGATTACAACGTTGATTTTTGTTTTGTAAAAGATTTATATCATAGGCCATGGAATGATTCCAAATGATAATTCCTCAAAATTATTTAACGTACCACGTGCCTTTAATATGCACGAATATTGTTAATTTGAAACTCTGTTTTTATTATCCAGTAGCACATACTGCAGTAACTTGGGTCAATACTTTTACAAGGGTGATTTTTCCATATTTGTGAATGACATTTAACATTATATAACAATATTTCATTATACGTCGGAAAACAAAAACATTGTTAAGCAAAGAGAGAGAAACTTTGACCGCATACCTGTTAAGAAGAACGTCAAAAGCAATATATGTAGCTCATATGTAACCTACTCTTTATTTGGTATAATACTGGGTGTCACAGTACGTAGATAGTCTTATATTATATTACAGACATGACAAACGACTACATAAACTGCCTAATAGTTATAATCAAGGATTATGTGCTTATCTTCACAAAACGTATAGAAGGGATTCCAGACAGCACAGACACATTCTGAGAATATATCAGTAATGTTTCGAACATCCCCAGAACATTCTCACAGGATAAACATATATTCATAGAACATGACAATTGGGCAGATTCTGTCATACTAATAAGGCTATTATTTATAATATTCTTAGGAGCTCCCAGTATGTTCTGAAAATGTCCCAGGAACAATTCAATAAATCTTCTCAAATTCATCAGACACATCCTCATTGCTTTTTTAAAAGATATACAGGGTGTTTCGCATAAGAACCGACACAGGGCAGGGGCATGTATTAGAGGAACCTAAAATATGATGACTTTACGCAACTTTGACAAGCTATATGCATTTAAAGTGAGGTTCAGCCTATTCAACCCTTTCAAATTCATCAATTGTACTCTACTTGCCATCGATTAATGCTCTTCGTATACTCAAAATGTATACCAAATGTGATTTTTCTAAAAGTATTTCGCAGATATTGATTTTTTTTTCCAAATTAGAAACCCCGTTTTAAAGGCCTATAATTTCTCAGGGGTGTAACTTAGAATAGGGGTAATTTGCGTTAAATTACCATATTTTAGGTTTACCTAGATGCCCCTGCCCTGTGTCGGTTCCAATGCGAAATACTCCGTGTACATTTTTTGAATGGCAGAAATTAAGGAAATGCAAAGCTATGAAATATTTTATGGATCTTCAAAGTTTACTAATTTTCCTCAATGTAGCTGGCCTTGTATATATTTTCGTATAAACCCAACTCGCAATATATGTTAGAATTTAACAATCACTCACCCTTGTCTAGGTTACCATCATCCCAGTGGCTACACACAAATGTAAACTCACGTTCAGATACTTAATAAGTCAATAATTCGAGTATTGCATATTTATTCACATTAAGTATGTACTGATAACAAATGCTAAGAAATGTTTGTGAATAAAATATTAATAAAACAATTAAAACTTCAATAACATAAGAATAAAATAAATAAAGATACAGTTCTTTGAGTTCCCAGAAAATTTAATAACCAAATGCAAAGTTTCCGAGATGAATATTCGAGGTTGCCTCACTGAAATAACTTGAAATTTGGCTAGACTATCGATCCTACAGGCTTTCAGTGTGGCACTAATAGAATTGTAATACATAATAGTACTTATACCTTTATAGAATACAACTAAATTGGACAGAATATGTTACAAAATCACATTCATTTGTAGTTACGAAAAACAAAACTGAAAGTCATCGATCAGACCTTTTGACAATTCCCTTTGGAGGTTGCTCTCTGCTCTGCTCTCACGGACTTGATTTTGATTTCGAAAGCTTTATTGTACACAACGCATCCTCCTGCAATATGCTCAGGTCCACATTTTCTGCACTTTATAGTGATACTTCTCACAGCATTAACTTATTCCATGGGAATAAAAAGCCTGAGATGTTGCTTAGACAATTCTATAAATTTGCAGTATTATTTCACTTTTGATAGTGTAATATCAGTTTCCCTAATAGTCCTTTGTTGTACTTGCTTGTCGTAAAGGCCCAGAATTAATTTATATTTGATCGTTCAATCTGCATGTGGATTTGTATAATTATAGAGATATATCCATAACTAGCAGGTTGCTTCTTAAGTTGCGTTACAAAAGAGTAAATGGTCTCGTTTTCTTTTTGATAGACGTTATACAATTTTAACGTGTCCATAGTAATATTTGTCTTTGGCTTCATCAAAACAACCGAGAACATCTTTCAGCTTATTTGTCTTATCTGCTAGAAAAGTATTAAAGATATCTAATCCCGCTTCACTTATAATATGTAAAAGTAGGGCTATTTTCATATCATCATTTGAATTGTGTTTTCCTGAAGGTTTTAGAAATACATTAAACTTTTGTTTTCATTTAGACCCAAGTTTCAGTCCATCCACATCAAACGGTGGTGGTGGTTTATATTGCATGACTTACTATTGAGCAACACAATTCTTTAATTATATATTATAGAATGTATGTGTAACTAACTCGTAAGATGATCCAATCTGAAGTAAAATTGGCGAAAATTTTGTCGGTGTCAACTACGAGAGATGCTTTAAAACATGTTTCTTTACTGCGTGCGTTTTAGCTTTTGATAACCTGTGCTTGAACCTATGTTTTAGTTGCTTCTGCACTCAGTATCTATGTTTGCAATTACACACTATTCTCCGTGTTCACGTCACATTATTATTTTTAATTAATTCTATTACAATATAACCCTATACAACATTGACCTCACAACATTCATGTTGACATTAATTTACATTTACGTCTATCGGCCGGTCCGATAATCGGACTATCGGCTATCGGCCATCTTCCGTTCAGCATGGACATGCGCTCTATGCCTAAAGAAGGGAGGTGCATAAATATGCAATTTTCGGAAGTGTTTAACATAGAACAGGTAACAGAGTCTAACATGCAAAATAGTTACTATTATAATTCTCACCACTATATCGTAATTATCATATATCTCTTTCATTAAATTTTAAAGTTATATAATATAAGGGCATCTCAAGCACAGTCTGAGTGAATATTCTGAATAATGATCTATTCAAATATTCTCAGTATATAGTAGAAGAAATTTCTTAAAATGTGATTGAATGAATGCACTCAGAATATTCAAGATGCAGTTTGAAATTACATAAATGTTATTAGAACATTTCCAAACAAATATTCTGAAAAAAGAATGTTGCCACATTGTGAGAACATTCTGAGAATATTGTGCTCTATAGTATGTGTACGACTGTGTGCAACTGGTTTTCACAAAATCAAAATACGTGGAATTAATATTTCAGTTTAACTTACCTCAAAAAATAACTCGTATACAGTCCGTGCCATATCTGTTGAGATAGAATTCTCAGAAAATAATAAGCCAATAAACAATTTTAAAGTTTTTTATTTACTTATTCTATTTCACGAAAATCGTTTTGACTGATATGGAAAAATTGCTGCTTGAAATGTATTTTAGTTTTATATTTTACGCTTTTGGTAGGTTTAGATATTACTTTATTCTGCTCTTAGATCTACAATATTTAGTGTACAAACAATGTAATCACAGCAATGTAGGTATATGCTATTATACGTTTTAGGTATTTGTTATTAACATCCATATTCATGCTATGTGTGACTATGATCACGCTGTTTAGTCACTGATATTAAAAAGTCACGAGTCACGACTGATATCGAAACATAACAGTATTGCCTATCACTATTGTAATTTTACTAACCACAATGAACTTTTATTGGCAGTTATTCCGAAGGGTACTGGGTTCGATTCCCAGGGCTTCCCTTTCACTGTTTCAACATATACCTACTGTAAAATTAACATCAAACGAGGTTGTGACATTGTATTTTGAGCAAGTTGAATGTCTGCACGTTCGCCTTTCGGATGGGGCGTAAAGCCGTATGTTCCGCGTCGATGCGATGTTACCCTCCTTACAGAAAGGCAGGGGTTCGGCTAAATTTCCAGGATAGTAAGGTGAAACTGCCCCCTGCCGTCGATGATTGGCAGTAGTCGCGGAAATAAACCAACCTTAAAGAAACAAAAAAACACACATACATTGGTAGTTGGGTGTTTTATGTATCGGTGGATATTTCAAGAAAATCTGTCGATTTTTTGTTGTAGATTTATGTAAAATAAAAACTATGCTATAAAATTTGCTTGTATTTCTAAGCATTGACTAAATGTCATTGTTAAAGGTTGTTTAATGACCGACCATTGACTAACCCAAACTACAAATGACTTATGGTTTCAGCACCAAGGTTAAAAATTGACTGCATGGGCACGACGGTAAATGATCTGTTGTCTGCACGTGTTAAAGTCTCTTTTTATTGTTTCTGGTATAAATTTGTATCTCCTATGTAAATAAAAAGAGTTTCCCAATATCTCTGTATTAATAAAGGCTTAAAGTGAGATGATCTTTATTTGTTATTATATGACTTTTTTTTACTATTTCTATTAATTAGTCTATGTAATTTACACAAAACTCTATTAACAATTTGACAGTTTTTTCCAAACAGGTTATGAATATTTCCTAGCCCTGAGATCTGTGACTGTAAATTAACTCCTGCCTCCTAGAACTTTCTGGCTATCTATATTTTCCCGAAGGCAGTAAATGAGGAGTCCCGCTCAAAATTGAATTTTAAAAACTACGTCAGCTAATGCTGTAGAAACAGGAAATAACATTTTCGAAAGAAATGTTTCTTGCTAAGCACTCGTTGACAGTGAAATCTGCCGCCGAATGTTCGGGGCCGAAATTTTCACACCACGGTGTTTTAAAAAACCAGGTTATCTGATACTGTAGGAACAGGAGATAATATTTTCAAGGGAAATTTTTCTTGCTATGCATTCGTTGGCGGTGAAATATGCCGCCGAAAGTTGGGGGCGGAAATTACCACACTATTGGCAAGAAATCTGCCTCCGATGGTTGGGGACAAAAATTTCCAGGCTGTGGTGAAAAAAAATTCGCCCCCAATTTTCAGCAGCAGATTTCACCGCCAACGAGTGCACAGCAAGAAAAATGTTTCACCAAAATGTTATATTATGTTACTACGGGATCAGATGACATGGTTTTTAAAAACACTGTGGTGTGAAAATTTTCGCCCTGAACTTTCGGCGGCAGATTTCACGGCCAACGATTGCATAGCAAGAAAAATGTTCCAGGAAAATGTTATTTGCTGTTTCTAGAGTATCAGATGACGTGATTTTCAAAAACACTTGTAGTGTGAAAATTTTCGCCCCCAACCTTCGGCGGCAGATTTCACCTCCAACGAGTGAATAGCAAGAAAAATTTGTTTAGAAAATCTTGTCTCCTGCTTCTACAGTATCAGATTGCCTAGTTTTTAAAAACACTGTAGTGTGACAATTTCCGCCTCGAACTTTTTGCGGCAGATTTTACACCCAACAAGTGCATAGCAAGAAAAATTACTTCGAAAGGTGTTATGTTCTAGTTCAACAACGGTATTGGACGAGTTGGTTTTTACAGATAATGTAACGTGAAAAATCCCCCACCCCCCAGTAATTGCCGGCTGACTTCACAAACGACAAGAATTTTTTTCTAGACATCTCCTATTGCAGCAGTATCGGGCGAGTTCATTTTTAAAATACTCTGCTCTGTGTAAATTTTTGCCCCTGACGTCTTGTGTCTGGCGCCAGCTTCCACCGCCCATAGTTTGATAAAAAAATGTTTCACAATGATATAACAAGCCTAGAAATGTACAATCTTTTACAAGAATTTAAATTTACGCTTTTACCATCATAGTATCAGGCCCTATGTACATTAATTAAACAAAACACATGTAAACATCATTTTTGAAAGGCACTGTTAACTATGTCTTATAGCATTTAATATCGCATTGCCTATTTACCCCAAAAATAGTCCCTTACATTGCTGTTAATAAGTATAATTAAATATACCATTTAAATGTCCTCTCGACTCGCCCTTATAATACCAAGCCGCGTGCCATCTAGTGTTATGTAAGTCTATGATGCGATCGGAAATAGTCGGATTTTTTCCGGCTGGGATTTATCCGGACCTGTGATGATCACCGATCAGCACACTTTGAGAAATCGAATTCACCACAACGCATCTTTTAAAGACCTAATTATCGTTTCACTAACAAAATTAGCGTCATCAGAGGATAGAAAATGCTAAACTACTTAACTACTACAAATAATTGTATTTATATTACGTGTTAGGTAAAAGACCGATTCCTTAGAGATGAGAGAATTGAGGCAGCTTTCTGCGTTTATATTTCAATTCCCGGAAGTCGCTTTAAAATACCGTTATAACTGTTCCTAACCGAGTCTTGGAATACGTTTTATATCAAAGAGGCATTGCGAACACCGAAGTATTTATCAGTGGCGGTGCTTGGTTCGAGAAAATTTTGCTGTTTGTGGCTTTAGAGCTATAAATACTCTCATAGGCGTCTAATTGCATCGGTTGTCTAACATTTTTGATATGCTTCAGGTTTTCTTCATCTATGTGGTGATTACCATCCCAAATATGTTGAACCACGCATGACTTGTCTATACTACCGTATCTCAGTTGTCCCAAATGTTCCTTAAATCTGCTTTCAATGGTTCTTTTTGTTTGCCCAACCTATTTAAGATTACATATATACCTGACATTTCAGTGACTTTATCCTTGTCTTTTGTGTAACCTAACAATTTTTTTAAATTATTTTTTTGTCGAAAAAGTTTGCTGCCAAATCAGCTTTTTAAAAATGCTGGGGGTCTCGAGAGCAGCAGAGAGTGTTATCAGAGACTCAAAGGGACTGGTGAACATACACATTACACAGCTATTGAACTGTTGGCGCCTGGTGAAATCGGCCAATATGTTTTGAAGTTCTGTGCTACAGGTTAACTTTTTGTGCAAATTACACTTATATCAAACTTTCCGTTATCAGTTTTTAGTAAATTTTCGGAGAATTTTTTTACAATTTTGAGAGGTCATTTTGAAGTTATTAAAATTGTTACTACTTCTCATAAAAGACTGAATTATTTCTATTTCCTCAACCTATATAGTAAATATATATAAAATTGAATTTGAAACATAAATTAAAAAAATGTATATAAAATAACTGACAGTTAAGTAAATACATAAACATTACTGTACGTAACTACAGAGTTAGCCAGTGGCGTAACTATACTCACTAATAATCGTCACGTTGTAATTTAATTTTAATAAATCACTTAACTAGTTACTCAACAGTATTACTAATATTGTGTGCATTTTAGTTAAATAGTTAAATATCTAATAAATCTTATTTTCAAAAGCATAGGTATTAGATAATTTTAATGAAATAACAATTTTGTATTAACAATATATTTATTAATAAAATTCTTTTCTCCAAGCTTTCTGTTCCGCAAAAGTATCAATAACATCATCAAAGTTTAAAGATTGGGCCATAGAATTTTCAATAGACAGAATAGCCAAGTTACGTAGCCTGTCTTGTCCCATAGAGTTTCTCAAATATGTTTTTATTAATTTTAGTTTCGAAAATGATCTTTCAGCACTAGCTGTAGTCATAGGAGTTGCAACAAACAACATTAATGCAGTACATACTTCAGGAAAGCTGCACGACATAAAATGATTCTTTATTAATAATAAATCAGCAAGTTCTGTAATACACGAAGAATTTTCTATTTCGTCTCTGAAGTTAGACCGAAAGAGAATTTCCCTGGAAAATGATTCAAATATGTCTTTTTTATATATATCAACAAATTCTTGAGTTTTTTTTAATAGTACAGTGTCATCTAAATTTTGCAAAGTGGCAGGTTGCAAAACACTGAAATTGGAAACAGTTTCATCCATTGGAAGGAAACGGAATTTCAGTTGATTGATGTCTAATACTCGATAAAATATGTTCACTTTGAGCAAACTTTCCGGGTCTAAGAGACGCTCATCTTCGCAAAGTTCGTCTTCCTCTGACGAGTTTTAAAAAATTCAGGGTTGATGGACCATTTCTCTGCTACACTATTTGCTTCCTTTTTTAAATTTTCAAATTCATGTCGATACCTTTCCAATTCTTCGAGACAATTTTCAAACGTTTTAAGGCATTTAAAAAATAGGTAACTCTAGACTGGAGTGCTTTAGAGGCTGCACCGATTGTTTGTAGAATTCTGCAATGGAAAACCAACAACATAATAAAATTGTGATTCTCGATCTTCTTGAGTGAAATAGCTTTATTTCTTTCATCTGATTTGCAATTTAACAGAATTGTTTTTGTTAGGGCTTTTTGGACTTGAACAATCCGAACTTTTAAAGCAAAAATAGCATCATAATGTCCTGCCCATCTAGTACGGTTCAATGCTTTTAATGTTATCGAAGTTGAAGACTCCCTTTCTTTATCAGATATAATATTTGGTAAGATATTCCATCTTTTGATACTATGCCCAAAAAAATTATACATTTGTTGAACTGTTTCAAAAAAATGTTGTAAATCAATTCTTGTCTTACTGCATTATTAAGTACCAGATTTAAGTTATGAGCAGCACAGTAAACATATTCCGCATTTGGCTCAATATCTTTTATGAATTTTTGAACTCCACCATAAGTGCCTTTCAGTGTGTTAGCACCATCATATCCTTGTCCTCGATACTTATTTAGAGGAATATGATAGAGTAAAATGGTGCGGCATTTATTTCATTTATGAGTGCATTTTCTATTTTTAGAACCAGAACAGAAATGAGCTTTTTATTTTTTGACTTAAGTATTTTATCTGGCCCTTTGGTTTATTCTTGTAAAATTGGATCGTACTTTGCTAATATCTCAACAATACTCAAAAAGTTTCCTAGAGAACTTGTATTATTGCTATCTGCCTTTTCTCTGTGCACACGGAAGGCTAATTTACACGTTGAAAGTGTCAGATTAACATCACGGAGTCTAGAGGGTACTTGGAGCCAAAAAGATTTTTCTTTCTTGATCATGGACTCTTGCTCTTCATCTAGTGTTCCATCTATCCCCATTGTTGATACGTAAGACAAAAATCCAGGTAAATTTTCGATGTCTCTTGTCTTTCTATGGCGTCTATAATATGTTTTTAGTTGTCATAGCCTTCCATCCAAACATTTTGTATTTTTTTTAGATGCCCGATTGGCGAATAACCAACATGATTCACAACACGCCTTCTGAAGTGTTAAGGAATAGGATATACATGTACATTCAAGTTTCACGCCAGACTAGGAAACAATATAGTAATGTTTTTTCTAGGAAAGATCTATTGTCACTGTCTTTTAAGAGAGGACCCGTAGGTTTACAATGCCCGTTTTCGATAATGAACCGTTTCACTTGATCATTCTGTTGTGTAAAATTACCCTTATCAGTAATAATAGATGGTGAAGATGCAATATTGTTCACACTAAAATATGATTCACTTTGATTTTTGCTTGTAGCTTGTTGTGGTTGTTCAGGATCTGGATATACACTGGTGTCGGGTGCTGCATCTGCTATACTGTTACTTTTTGTTACGTCCAATTCTTCACTTTCGGAGGACTGTTCACTCGCCTTTTCATCAATAAAGTCATAATTCTTAAAGTACTGACTAATTTTAGGTAACTTTTTATTTTTTCTTCAGGCCCCTTCTTTCTCTTTCGTTCTTCGCTCCCACTTAGATCTTTTCTAGAACTAGACATGTTGAATTGTTGATATCTAACTTTCAAAATTAACTTAACTTTGCCTCTACTAGTATATTTGGAGATTGGATAAAACAAAAACTACGAAAAATCAAAGATACAAATGACCAATTGTCATAACAATCAAACAAAGAATGCGTAGTAGAGCCGTCCGTACTTAAAAAAATAGAAATCCTGGATTCTTCTAACATCGTGCGTCGCTAGCCCGCCAGCGCCACGAAAAAGGTACTTGCTTCGTTAACAAAATGCGGGAATTCCCAGAGCATTACTAGCTCCTCCGCGCCACCAAAGTACCACGACAAAAAATGAAACAACCAATGGATGCGTTCTAAACTTGATCGACATCCTATTCTTATGAACACGTTTAAATCTTAATAATTTATTCGAATTGGTATATGGTCTTTAGTTGTGTCTAACTTTAATTGATTTTAAATATGTACTTATGTAAAATTCATAATTTTACTAAATTTTGTTAAAACCGGGGGTCGGGGGGGCACCGTCGGGTCGGGGGCCCGTGGCATTTTGCCAGCCCTGCCACCCTATAGTTACGCCACTGCAGTTAACAAAAAGGATATAAGAAATGGGTATACTTGTTAGTTGATATTCACATCACTACACTTCACAATTGATTTTCACAAAAAGAGAATATAATATTATAATTTCTTGAACGCAAATTTTGACATAGAGTTTGTGGTATCAGATTGTTGATATTTTTAATATAGGTTATACAGTTTTCTGTACTTCCTTTCTGTTACAAAAGGGTTAGAGGAAATACTCAAAAATAATGACTTGAGAGTTGTTTATAAAGTTGATAATTTAAAGAGCCTTTGGGTCCTGGATCAAAGGGTACTGTTACATCCTTCTCTATGAGGGTTAAGTTTATGCACTCGTAGAGCATATTACATTTCAATGTATTACCTCTATGGTCACAGGCAACTTGTAGAGTGTGTTAATATTAGCAGACGCTCTGGAATTATATTTCTAGAAGGAACCAGAAATGACAGGTCTAGATTCTGTATCGACGCCATCTAGGTGCTGAACCAAGTAGTACATTGTCCCAGTATTAGGGAAGAAAATGGGCCAGAGCGGACAATTTACAAAAATTTTTAGTTGGTTGTACACAGTCTATTTATAACATTTTGTGTTAATTGGAGCTGTCGTGACAACATACTACCTAGTTCTGCACCGAGATGGCGACCCTGTCGTACATATTACAATGTTCTAGGAAGCTGGCTGCCTTAGCCGTATTACTTTATAGATATATTCTCGCTGTAATCCGTATAGCATACTGATGAGCTCTAATTAGAGCGAAACCGGTCTGCGTTTCTAATTATGGTGAGAATATATCTAGCCTCACATACATTGTCATGGTATTAGGGAAGAAAATGGGTCAGATCTCACAATCCACAAAAATTGTTGGTTGATTGTACACAGTCTCTATAAAATTCTGTGTTAATTGGAGCTGTCGTGGCAACATACTACCTAGTTCCACACCGAGATGATGACCCTGTCGTACATCTCACAATGTTCTAGGAGGCTGGCTGCCTTAGCCGTATTACTTTATAGGTGTGTTCTCGCTGTAATTCGTATAGCATACTGATGAGCTCTGATTAGAGCGAAAGCGGTCTGCGTTTCTAATTATGGTGAAAATATATCTAGCCTTGCATACATTGTCCCGGTATTAGTGAAGAAAATGGGCCAGGGCTGACAATTTACAAAAATGTTGGTTGGTTGTACACAGTCTCTATTTATATAAGATTTGTGTTAATTTGAGCTGTCGTGACAACATACTACCTGGTTCCGCACCGAGATGGCGACCCTGTTGTACATCTCGCAATGTTCTAGGAGGCTGGCTGCCTTAGCCGTATTACTTTATAGGTGTGTTCTCGCTGCAATTTGTATAGCGCAATGACTGGATCTAGTTAGAGCCAAACCGGTCAGCGTTTCTAATTTTGGTGAGTATACATATAGCCTTACATACATTGTCCCAGTATTAGCGAAAAAATGGGCCAAGGTTGACAATTTACAAACATTGTTGGTTGGTTGTACACAGCCTCTATTTATAACATTTTGTGTTAATTGCAGCTGCCGTGACAACATATTACCCGGCTCCGCACCAAGATGGCGACCATGTCCTACATGTCACAATATTGAAGATATTTGCTAAATTACGGTTGCAATTTACTGTTATTTGTTGTCCATTTTCTTAAATTCATATTCGTCGTCGCTAATATATCAACAGCTTTCTTGTGTAACTTCTTTACAGTTTTATAGTATTAATTTTTACAATGAAAACATTTTTTTAATTGTTTTTTACAACGTTAGAATGTTTTATTAGTACTGCTGCTTGTTAAAACGGATGTACTCCAAATGTAACATGGTTCATTTTACATAACACACTATGTAAGCACACATGGAGAAACCCAATCACCACAACACATATTTTAAAGAAATAACGATCGTTTCCCTAACAACGTTAGCTTCATCAGTGGATGAAAAAATTCTAAACTAATTTTCTGCTACAACCTATACTTATATACATTGTTAGGTAGAAGAACGAAACCGAAGGTAAGATTTTAGTCGAAGCGCATCTTTCGACTAAAATTTTACCTTCGGTATCGTTCGTCTACCTAAGAATTTATATAAATATAGGTTGTAGCAGAAACTTAGTTTAGTATTTTTTCATCATCTGATGAAGCTAAAGTTCTTAGCGAAACGATCGTTAGGTCTTTAGAAGATGTGTTGTGGTGATTGGGTTTCTCCAAGTGTGCTTATAAGTGCTCATCACAGATTCCAACCTTCGCTTAGTAGTAATAAGGAACTCTGATTAGCCCTCTCCTTTTCAGCTAAAGCGATCTGTAAGAAAGCTTTTCTTCGTTATCTGCTATAGGTAATTGCACTGGCAAATAGTTCAATAACATCAGAATTAGGTCAAAAACCATATTTTCACCAGGGTTTAATGCATGGTGCAATGACCCGTGACCCTCGTAAGCCGAACACCGGCACTACCATCAAATACCACAGGTTGTTGTTTTTGTTGTTTTTTTTGTTCTTTCCATAGACGGCTGGAAGATAAAAAAAATCTGGAAGGTCGTTTTTAATATTGTTTACATTTTTTCCATAATTGTTTTTTTTTTATATTCAGGAATGACTTCATCATATTTAAGGAGTTTTTCAGTTGCTTGTAATAATTTCTTTGTTAATGTCTGAACTCTATAGTGTCATTAGTATAGTTAGAGAGACATATTCTTAAATTATTGTCCAATGTTTAAACTGCATCATATCTCTCACGGTTAAATACAATATTGATTTTTATAAACTGGTTTTCTTTGTTCACAAAAATTACCTGCTTCTGTTTGTTTCGTACTTATAAGTCCCAGTTCCCAGAAATTACTCTACTTCTGGTGTTGTAACACTGTTGCCAGATTTGCGTGACATGTAAAGTCCAACAAACCAGTGTATGAACGCGTTAAGGAATCAAAATACGTAAATTATCTCTGGATACAATTCGCCAGTAATTATATGATCTAAGATTGATTCCTGATATAGGCTGTATTCCACAGACTCATACACTTTTTTTTTAATTTCAACAACACACCACGAGGGCTTACAGCCTAAATACTATCGTACCGTGGGTGTCTATGTCTGGTGACCTGGACAGTAAAAGGGTGCATTCGCTCTGTTCCCCTGGTAGATCTGTTGGGGGCAGCAGGTGGGGGAACTATGGAGGAAAGCTCCTCTGAGCAGTGCCCGTGCAGATATGTGCAGATATCTATAAAAGAGAGAGAGAGAGGTCACCAACGGTACGTCGGTGGGCAAGGGATGGCAGCCTTTGGGTGAGGGTAGGGTCACCGATGAGACGTATAGCTCTCTTTTGAATGGAGTCCAGGATAGCAAGTGTAGAAGCGGCAGCGGCACCCCAGATGTGGGAGCAGTATTCGAGGTTTGGCCTTATTTGTGAAGTATATAAGGTATAGAGATTAGCTGGCGAAAAGTATTTGCGAGCCCGGAAGAGGAAACCTAATTTTTTAGCAGCCGCTTCTGCAATTGATGTGACATGTTGGTGCCAATTAAGATTTCGATCCACAGAAATGCCAACAAGAGAAAATGACTCATTACTTTGAATAACTTGGTTGTTCATTGTGATGGGTCTAGGGCTGGTGTATCTCTTGTGAGAAAGAAAGCAAGACTTAGTTTTGGTGGGGTTGAATTGTACAAGATATCTACTTCCCCAGTCTAATATTTTTTCGAGATCCACGGAGATAGAACCCTCCATGAGTCTGCGATCCTCATCTAATTGGGCTAAAGAGACAGGCTTAGAATATTGTATATTTGAATGGAGGGTGCTGTGTGTTGTAATTGAGGCCCTTTACAGGCAGTTCTTGATCCGAGTGCACACGCACATTATCGAGACACCTTTCTGCTATTTCCTCTATCATCCTGCTATCATCTCATTGCTGTATTGACTTCCTAATTTAATTAAAAATTTATTACACGTTTTGGACAGGGAACATTTAGAAGATCCAAAAGTAACAACAATTGATATCATGTGTCCCGATTACATCAAGATTTAGCTTTTTAACGGACTTCAAAATATTTTTTATGTATGTGTTCACCGATATTTTTGTTAATTGCGGACCAATTAAAACAAATCTGTTTTTGTTTGAAAGGGTATAACTACCCCTGAGGTGGTCCGATTTTCACCAAATCAGGATCTGTGATGGGATCTAAAGGAAATCGAGGAAAATCCTCAAAAATCATTTTTTATGTATGTTTACCAATATCTTCGTCAATTGTGGACCAATTAAAAAAACGTTTGAAAAGGTATACTGCTGAGGCGGTCCCATTTTCACGAAGTCAGAATCTGATGATGGGATCTCGGGGAAATCGAGCGAAATCCTCAAAAAATATTTTGTTATGTATGTTCACCAATATTTTCGTCATTTGTGGACCAATTTAAAATAATTTTTTGTTTGTTTGAAGGGAATCTCATGACGGGAAATGGAGGAAAATCCTCAAAAAAAATTATGTATGTTCACCAATATTTTTGTCAATTGTTGACCAATTTCAAGAAATTTTTGTTTGTTTGAAAGGGTATACTTCTAAGGTGCTTCCAATTGCACCAAGTCAGGATCTGATGATGAGATCTTAGGAAAATCGAAGAAAATCCCCAAAAAATATTTTTTATGTATGGCTACCGATTATATTATAGCAGTTTTCTAACACAGTACTCACTGCGTACGTAAATACGTAAATACGAGAACAGAAAAATAAACAAACTAAAAAAGATAAACTGACTTTAAAATTGGTACTAGAAAGCGAATAATAGCTAGATTAGAGGTTTAATTCAAAAGGTAAAAAATAGTTTAAATGAAATATAATTATATGCGCTACCTACTTATCTGTTTGAAGCCGGTGGCGAGCCTGAAATACAATAATACTTAAAGCTATAAACAGCTTAATTAATAACGGATTATAATTCTAACGAAATTCCTAAATCTGTTGTTAATGATCAAAAACTAACCCACGCTCACGAACTCGGTCGCGTGCGTGGAGAACCTTGCGATGTGGCGGGAGTGGACCTACCCTATCTACCTACTGCCTAATTGGCTCGGCACCGACTTCAAAGAGATAAGTAGGTAACGCATCTAATGTTTCATTTAAATTAATCTTCATCTTTTGAAATAAACCTGTAATCCAGTTATTTTTCGCTTTCTAGTGCCTATTTTGATGTCGGATTTTTTTTTAAAGTTTGCCTATTAGATATATTTTCTTTTAAAGTAACACTTCCACCATCCATGACTAGTCTGATAAGCCACGGTCGCTCTCAGATGCAACGAATGTACAGGCGGTCTGTAAGAAAACCTGCCGTACAGGACACCCACAGTCATGCAAACTGCTTTGACAACTGGTTGTTTTTCCTAAGCTAGTTAGTTATCTATATCCTGAGTCACACATGAAAATATCGTGTCTTTCCTTGCAGATCTGGCATTTAACATTTTTTATTCGACAGTTATGATTGCTTTTTGTACATCTGAAACACCTTTAGAGTAAAATTTAATCAGGAAAAATTAATGAATATGTATAGAAAAGACCGATATATCAAAACACAATCTTATCAACCAAATGAGTTCAGTAATTTAATATTTTGTTTTTAATTATTTTTTTTTTTTTTAATATTTTTCTGTAAATACGTGCTGAAAATTTAGATATATTTTTTATTTTTATATAAAAGTTTGTAACATACTTTGAATAAATAGTGTATAGTAGAAAAAAGATGTGAAATAAAACTTCAAAGTGAGAGATTTAATTACGTTCCTATTTCTGAGAGCTTGTGACATGAATATATGGGTATTTTCCGCTTATATTTTCCTTATTTCCACTGGCTCAGTGTTCCAAGAAAAGTTAAAAAAAAACAACTTTTATATTTTCTTTTTTCCTTTTTTTCATTGTCAATGACATATTAGGTCAGTTTTCGGATATATTTTTTGTTTCCGTAAAACCAATTCTGTACATTCTTTGTGTGTGAAATATTGGTAATAAATAGTAAGTGTTTTATGAATTATTGAGAAAAATAAATAAATTTGTGAACAAAATTCTTTAGAAAATTGTATTTGAGCAAGTTGAATGTCTGCACGTTCCACCCTTCGGAGGGGGAGTAAAGCCGTAGGTCCCGTGTCCATGAGATGTTGGGCACGGTAAAGATCCCTACCCTTCTTACAGAAAGGCAGGGGTTCGGCAAAATTTCCAGGATAGTCAGGTGAAACTGCTCCCTGGTGTCGGTGATTGGCCATAGTCGCGGAAATAGCCCGACGTTAAAGAAACCAAACACACACACACACACACACACACACTTTAGCAAATTTTGGAAAAAATATAATTTTGGTGTAACAGACCTACTAAAGACAATTTTTGGAAAAAAAAGCGAATTTTTGTGAAAGGGGTTATATGCGAATTTTCAGGTGAGTGTTTTTTAAAATTTTTGCAAACAAGCTTTTTGTGGATATTTATATCTTGGCAAGTGTGTAAATAACTTAAAAAGGTTCGTTTTTCATGAAAATCTGACCTGTTTTTCGATAACATTTAAAGTTTTTCTTTACTACCACTCGTTCAAACATTCGTGAAAAGTTAAAAAAAAAACTTTGTACATTTTCCTTTTTTTCCAATTTTTAAGATTAGGTACATCGAATTTTATGTACTTTTTCAGCAAATTTTTATGCAAAATATATTTGGTCAAATTATTTAAGTGTTTCCGTGGAAATTTTGAAATCAAAGTATATCGTTGGTGGTCTCCTTGCAAAATATACACACTTTATATTGGACACCGTTTTGCCAAATCCATATTAATCATATGTGTGTTTTAGCGAATGCTTTTAATTAAGTTTGTTCAACAGGGGAAAATGCTATACTTAGATAAGAAAACGGCTATATAATAAATTTAAAAAATTCTTTGCCCTAACAAAAACAATTTGTCAAAGTAAAAATAAAATGTCAAGTGTACCTGGAAACGTCAGTGTTAAATACGTGGTATATAGATTTCCTCGCTTAAGAATACTACATTATTTGGTTTATTTCACTCTGCAACACTGCTTTAATCTTAAAGTGTGGAGGGGGAAGAAATCAGGGGTAGGTGGACTCAAAGGGAACGGTAAACATATAAGGCACTTTGAGCCCGGACCCAAACTGACCGCTGTGGACCCAAACTGAACGTTAAATATAAGTTTTTGGACTCAAAGTGAACGGTACACCTATATATATATATATATATATATATATATATATATATATATATATATATATATATATATATATATATATATATATATATATATATATATATATATATATATATATATATATATATATATATATATATATATATATATATATATATATATATATAAGCAGAGTTGTAGATGTAAGATATTTTATTTATTTTCAAACGACACGGGCACAACTTTATATTGAACAACAAAGTATATTGAACTTAGTCCAACGATAGTAAATAAATGTAGTTTATCAGCGAGTCGAAGCCTACGCTTCACTTGCTTGTACGAAAAACAGAGTATATTACTTTTTTATTCAATGACCGAGGCCCAAATTTAATTGCTTGTGTGAATAAACATAGTAACATTAATCAAAAGCCAGCTCAGAACTGGTGTGGAAGGGGGAATCCGACTTTCTAATTAAAACAAAGGAATGTTTAATCTATTTGGAATGGGCAGATTTTCCTGGGTAATTGTTCAGGAAAATCTGCCCGGTCTAAACAGATTAAACATTGCTTTGTTTTAAATAGATAGTCGGATTCCCACGTCCATGTCAGTTCTGTGTTGACTTTTAATTAAAAGCTAGCTCCGAACTGGTATGGACGGGAGAAACCGACTGTCTAATTAATACAAAGCAATGTTTAATCTATTTGGAATAGGCAGATTTTCCTAACTAATTTTCCAGGAAAATCTGCCCTGTCCAAATAGATTAAACATTGCTTTTTTTAATTAGATTGTCGGATTCCCCTGTCCATGCGAGTTATAAGCTGACATTTAATTAAAAGCCAGTTCAGAACTAGAATTGACGGGGAATCCGAGTGTCTAATTAAAACAAAGCAATGCTTAATCTATTTGAGATGGGCAGATTTTGGTAGCTAATTTTTCAGGAAAATCTGCCTGGTTCAAATAGATTAAACATTGCTTTGTTTTAATTAGGTAGTCGGATTACCACGTCCATGCCAGTTAAAACAAAGCAAAGCTTAATCTATTTGGAATGGGCAGATTTTCCTGGCTATTTTTTCAGAAAAATCTGCCCGGTCCAAATAGATTAAACGCTTTCCGTTTCCAATTTGATATCTACCGTAAATGGATTTTTGGATTCCCTGTGCTGGAAGCAATCAAATAAAAACAGGATATTTTTTGAAAGTTTTGTAATCCAAGGTCGGTTGCAGTTCTCTATGAGCGTTGAAATTTAGTCATGTTTCTATATGCCTTCTGTGAGGATTCGTTGAGAATTTAAGTGGACACTTATATATCGAATGATCAAAGTTGTTGATTTTTTTCTAACGTTATTCTATCGATCCTTTTGGAATATCACAATAACAAAGCTAGGTCGTACAGTGTTTGAGGATGTTTTGATGGACCACAAGCCTTTCGTTGAATTATTCAGATTTGGTAATTCATACGTTTCCCATTTTCTATATGGTACCAGGATCTTTTTATTTGGGGCAATCGACTGTAAAAATTATTTCTGTATAACTTCGCTGGGGTGGACAAGTTTCACCGCCAGCGCCATGTAATCAATATAACTTTAACGCTTTATCTGCGACGACTGCTCCAATCAAAATAAAGTCATTTCTTTCGCTCTGGGCTTTAGATATACGTAGCAGCAATTAACTGAGAAAACACGCTTCTATAGTCTTTCAGATTATTACACAAGTAGCAAGGAGGTATGCAGTAGCAAAAACAGCCCTCCTTCAGCATTGTATGTAGTAGGATGCCACCCGGCTTGAATTAGAGCTCTTGCTTCATCACTGTTTGCTTCCAAAAGTGTTCGACTTGCTGTAAGGATTTCTAATATGTTCAATAACCGGGTTGCTGCATTAGATGTTACTTGTACAACTCCAATCGAGCCACTCGTCTCAATACTGCCATTTATTAGTAGAACCGCTGAAGACCAAAGGTAAAAAATATCTTGTTAGTTGTTTGCGGATTCACAGGTATCATTATGGGAAACAAACTGGTTTGAGAAGCCTAAGTGTGTATTTCTTTCCCTTTGATTGACTCGTCGTGCACAGGGTCAGCAGGGTTAGCACAGATACTGAAGCTGGGGTGGCTTGATTGCTAGTACTTATAATCAAGATAATATGGTGGTCTCTGCCTCAATTCCATTATCACAATTATCTCCTCACTTTGAAACGTCACAGGTACTGAATTCTGATCGATGATGTTTACATTTATATGCGAAATAATGAGCTATTGAAAGCAAGCGTACGCGCAATGACACGGATTCTACTGTTTAAGTCTTTTATTTAAAAATTGCACACATACGTTACCACATTATAAGTATTTTAGTTTTGGTATACAACATGTTTATACAATATCAATCCCCTAGATCGTGCTTGTCGAGAGACAAGCACGATCTAGATTATTGATGCCTTAATTACTCGTGGAACGTTTTTTAAGTTTAGTGTCTGGACCACAAAACTGATAACCAGGTACGTGCAGATCAACAGGTAAATTTTTGATGACTGTGTCAGCAAGACCTTCACCTTGACACACCAACATTTATACTGTTAATGAGGTATGATATATCTGCGTATTTATATAGGATGTGGTAGTCGTACAAATTTTAGTTTAGTTAACGATGCGTATTCTAAAACACGCAAAAGCCAACAGTTACAAACATAGATGATGTTGTTACCACATCATCATCACCCAAACAGCAAAGACATGGACTTCTTTTAAAAACCTCACTTACATGATTGATATGTGGTCCAAGTGGTTATGGTTAACAAATATTATGTTAAGTTTGTTGTTTAGTACAAACGGATTAAAATTTGAAAACGTATACGTATATATATATTTATATATCAGCCTAAATATAGCATGTTAAAGGAGGTGTTGTGTGCCACAAAAGCTGTTGGATACTATCTATACAGTGAGAGCGAAGAGATCCAGCAGATGCAAAGAGCAATTCAATTTTTATATCAGATGATGTAGCCTGTAATAAGCAAGATAAAATAAAATCCTATTTTTGTATGAGTGACATTAAGATATTTACAGTTTCTACTTATGTCCGAAACAATTGTTGCGTCATAGTTCAAACATCATAGTTTTGTTTAAACAAGATGCTATTACTACATACAGACTGGAGATAATTTTTCTGTCTTCACTGTGGAGCCAGTAGTATGGTACAGTTTCACCAAGTAAGGGCAACAACGATCAATGAATAGAATATGAACATAGTCTTGTGTATGTATGATAATCATGTAACTACCGATATGAGTTTTGAAAAGTTCAAACTGCTTTGTGGTGGATTTCAGCAAAACAAACATATTATGGTGGCTGTTGTTAAAGATACTTATTTAACACAAGTATTATGTTGTTCAGATCACGAACGAATATGAACTTCATATCCTAGTGCTGTAAAATACTATGTTGATTATTATTTTACAGATACAATATGTAGTGTTATTTATGACAAAACCACCAAACCTTGGATGCTTGGCAACAAACCTATTAAATTTGTTGTTAAACATAGATGATAAAAATGGACATAGCTTTCAAATTATGGCTGAAAATAATATTTTTGAGAAAACCTGTTACAGATGCTAAGGAAAATTCGCAAGCTTTACCTGATTTTTCGAAAATTATGAAAGCTACTAGTCTTCACAGAAAAGAGAACGATACTGAAAAGGACATTATAAGAAACAGTTCTCCCAAATATCAACAAGTAGTAAAACCAACTCTAGAAGTATAAGCAGACGCTAAGTCACGTCCTACTTCAATAACTTCTTGTTATGGTATGCCACACATGATGAATAATAAGAAAATGAAAGAGTATGTGCACTGGGATGATCTAAACGTGTTGGTTGATAGATTGCGGCTTGTAGTGGCTTCTAAAGCTGGTGATAATAACACACACAACAACGAAATTCAACCAATTAGTTTGACACGACAGCTGTTGGGCAGCTGTTGGACAGCAGCCTCTCCTGATACTGTATACCTATGTAATATTTTCAAAGACTATAAAGAGAGCTTTTGGAAATTCGTTAATAAGGATAACTAGAAAATGTTCCAATTTGGTTGCCACAGCAGATGCAGAAAAAGCTTTAGTGTTTAACATTGAGAGCATGGTACTGCATATTCACCCCAACGATGTTATACAACAGCAATTATTAAACTCGATTACTATGGATAAAAAGGTTATTCTACCATATAGAAAATGGGAAATGTATGAATTACCGAATCTCAATAATTCAACTTGAGGCTTGTGGTCCATTAAAGCTTCCTCAAACACTGACCGACCTAGATTTGGTAGTGTAAGATTTGTAACGGATCGATACAATAACGTTAGAAAATACACTCAAGATTTAAGACTTCACTAAAATTATAAGCAAATCCCCACATAAGGTATGAATCTGAAATTTAACCAAGTATATTACATCGAGCTTTCGTATGTTGGTAGAGAATCAACACCTACTATGAATTACAACGCTTTTATAAAATATTCCATGTTTGTATTTGATTGCTCCATAAAGCCAACTCCGGTGGCTATCAAATTGGAAATGTAAAGTACTAACAACTTTCTCGATCACACGAAATGTTATTGTGTAATTCATGTGTCATCAACGTCTAATACGCCCCAGTCTCTAACATCGTGGGTTATATCATGTAAATCTTTGCCATATATAGTTTTAAGACCAGGTTTATCGTGGTAGATACAAAAGTCTACTGTGTAACAGAGTAGGCACCCAACGAATTAGTAATTTATAATAGTTATAAATCTGCACATTATATGTTTAAGACTCCGAAAACGATAGCTCATTTAATGCAGATATAGTTAAATATATCAAGTTGTTACAAAGAACACAGAAGTGTGTGGATAGAATGGGTAGTGACGGTCCGCTTTCCTTTTTTTTTGGTCTTTAACTATATTTTTCGGTTGTTGCTTCGGTAACCTTACATGGCTTGTTTTCGGATTTTGTGTTGCCCTTTAAATGGGTGTCGATTATTTTGACTGTCCTCACCGAAATCGACTTCGTTTTTATTACGAGGCGCTGTGGACGTAGGTCATTCTCAAAGAATCCGGCCCCGTCATTCGTGCCGGCCAACTTCTATCTATAAAGGCATACCGCAATGACCACGCCACTTTCAGGGGTGACACGGCAGTGTATGTTCAAACAAATATTGACCACATTTTTCTCAGTTCGTAGTTTACCGTAGTTCACAGTGCAGCCGCAGACAAGTCAGGTTGTTTTATCGGTTTTTTACGTATACCTTTTTGTGTAAAATGGACTTGGGAGTCACATTCCCTAGATAAATCAGTTGCTACAATGTTTGATGTCCCTATTAGAGATGACCCATGATTCAGTTTTGACTGTGTAGCTTTTTAAATTGTTAATAGTTTTTTAAACTACAGGCTTACGAAAGCTGAAATATGAATTGGAATAGTGAGCCCGAGTGAGTAGTCTGATTTTTTTCTGTTGCTTGAAAAACCCACATCACTCTGTGTGTTGCTATCTATCTGTAGACGATTGTGATGTTAGAATATTGAACATTCTATTTGTATAATAATTGATAAGATTGAACTGCTTTGTTTCTTTGTAATGTTTACATTGAAATCACCAAAAATCAACGTATTGTAGCATCCGCTTATTATATATATATATATATATATATATATATATATATATATATATATATATATATATATATATATATATATATATATATATATATATATATATATATATATATATATATATATATATATATATATATATATATATATATATATATATATATATATATTATATATATATATATATGTCTTTAGCTGCGTGGATGGGGTAGATGGTGGTTTATATATTACACAAAATCCAAAGTTTCGCAATTGTCTTCAAACAAAATTTTAAATTCATCTGATTTTAAATTATTTCTGATGTATATCGTAGAACCACATGGATATCTTTTGCTCTTTACATGAGATGTGTACATTTTAAGATGGTCAGGTATCTGAATATCACCCTGCTGAGTTGTAGAAGATTCAACAAGTAGTATAATGGATGCTTACAAAAAGCAAGTTTGCAAGTTTAATGACCTGACAGATTTTGGGAAAATAATAACCCACCTCCCAATGCTGTCTCGATATGTATGTCTATATATGTGGAATGAGCCTCTTTGTCCGCTGTGATGTTGACTTTTACTGTTTCCATTCTCGCTGAGACTTCAGCAATGTTTCGGTGCTTGCTCTTTTTTTTTTCTTTTCTTCTATTTTCGCCTCTTTCGTAAGTTACCTCTATTGCCAATAATTAATTAAGCAAGCGCCACCATTGAAAATAAATTTAATAACATGTTTGTTACTAAACATTAGAGGTAAAAAGAAGGTTAGTGAAGAAGCAGTGGCAGCAGTTTTGGTTATGGTGGAGATACGCATAGTGGAGTTTAGTTGGATTCAAATAAAATAGTTAGTTGCTTTAAAACCAATTCTAGAAAACCTTCTATTTTAGTATTTTAGTTGAATTTCATCATTATTGAAGTCTAAGTGTTTGTATAAATGATGTAACTCTTCATAAATGTAGGCTCTATCAGGTTTAAGCATCAAGTGATTCTTTCGAATGTTTTCAGCAAGTTTTGTTTTGTGCTGTACTAAAATAATATCTTTTCGTTACCGTGCTAAGAGAGACAAACTGTTTGGCGATTTAAAGTATATTTTTTGAGCGAGTTGTCTCTCTACCTATCTATTGTTAGTTGCCTATCACCACAGCTCTTGGACAGCTGTGTGTCTAACACTACTGATGTTCGCCAGCTACTAGTTACACACGACAACTGTTGGTCAGCTCTTAGACAACGGTCTGACGTGATACTGTATACCTATGTAATATTTTCATAGACTATATAAGAGAGCTTTTGGCAATTCGTTAATAGGGTTAACTAGAAATTGCTCCAATTTGGTTGCCGCAGCAGATGCAGATAAAGCTTTAATGTTTAACATTGAACGCATGGTACTACATATTCACCCAAACGATGTTATACAACAGCAATTAGTTAAGTCGACTACTATGGATAAAAATATAGATACCATATAGAAAATGGGAAATGTATGAATACCGAATCTCAAAAATTCAACTTAAGGCTTGTGGTACATTAAGACTTCCTCAAACGCTGACCAGTCAAGATTTGGTATTGTAAGATTTGAAACGGATTGATACAATAACGTTGGAAAATATATTCGAGATTTAGGACTTCACTTAAATTATAAGCAAATCTCCACAGAAGGTATGAATCTGAACTTAAACCAAGTAAACCTGTTTATCCATAATAATCGACGTTAATAATTGCTGTTGTATAACATTGTTTCGGGTGAATATATTTGACCTGCAGTACCATGGCAAACATTAAAGCTTTATTTGCATCTGCTGCGCCAATCAAATTGTAGCAATTTCTATTTATGCGTATTAACAAACTGCTGAAAAGCTCTCTTATATAGCCTTTGAAATTAGAGGTATACAGTATCAGGAGACAGCTGTCTAACAGCTGTTGTGTCAAACTAGTAAATGTCTAACATCTGTAGTGATAGACACAGAGCTGGCCAACAGCTGTCGCGATAGACGACAAACAATAGATAGGTAGACAGAAAACCAACTCAAAGCTAGTATACCTTAAACCGCCAAACAGTTTGTATCTCTTAGCACGGTAACCAACTAACATCAGACCAACAACCAACTTGTTTGAAACAAAAAACTTTAGCGAGATGGACGTGAGAAGAGAAAAATATCAAGTACAAGATTTTAGTACAACACAAAACAAAACTTGCTTAAAACATTCGAAATCACTTAATGCTTTAATCTGATAGACCTGACAATGATAAAGATTTGCATTCCTTTAAACAAACATTAATGATGAAATTAATACTGAGAAACCGGGAAAGAATACTGAGGCATAACAGATTTGGCAACGTAGCCAAAACTCATGTTTTTGCTTGTGTCCAGCCATTTACGCTAGTACTTATAAAGAAGTCGTGTTTATAGCTGGACGTCCAGCTATGATGCGGTTTGTCCAGCAACCCACGCATAGTCATATGATTTGGTCCAGCAAATTGCGCATTGACATATAATATATATATATATATATATATATATATATATATATATATATATATATATATATATATATATATATATATATATATATATATATATATATATATATATATATATATATATATATATATATATATATATATATATATATATATATATATATATATATATATATATATATATATATATATATATATATATATATAAGCAGAGTTGTAGATGTAAGATATTTTATTTATTTTCAAACGACACGGGCACAACTTTATATTGAACAACAAAGTATATTGAACTTAGTCCAACGATAGTAAATAAATGTAGTTTATCAGCGAGTCGAAGCCTACGCTTCACTTGCTTGTACGAAAAACAGAGTATATTACTTTTTTATTCAATGACCGAGGCCCAAATTTAATTGCTTGTGTGAATAAACATAGTAACATTAATCAAAAGCCAGCTCAGAACTGGTGTGGAAGGGGGAATCCGACTTTCTAATTAATGTTTAATCTATTTGGAATGGGCAGATTTTCCTGGGTAATTGTTCAGGAAAATCTGCCCGGTCTAAACAGATTAAACATTGCTTTGTTTTAAATAGATAGTCGGATTCCCACGTCCATGTAAGTTCTGAGTTGACTTTTAATTAAAAGCTAGCTCCGAACTGGTATGGACGGGAGAAACCGACTGTCTAATTAATACAAAGCAATGTTTAATCTATTTGGAATAGGCAGATTTTCCTAACTAATTTTCCAGGAAAATCTGCCCTGTCCAAATAGATTAAACATTGCTTTTTTTAATTAGATTGTCGGATTCCCCTGTCCATGCGAGTTATAAGCTGACATTTAATTAAAAGCCAGTTCAGAACTAGAATTGACGGGGAATCCGAGTGTCTAATTAAAACAAAGCAATGCTTAATCTATTTGAGATGGGCAGATTTTGGTAGCTAATTTTTCAGGAAAATCTGCCTGGTTCAAATAGATTAAACATTGCTTTGTTTTAATTAGGTAGTCGGATTACCACGTCCATGCCAGTTAAAACAAAGCAAAGCTTAATCTATTTGGAATGGGCAGATTTTCCTGGCTATTTTTTCAGAAAAATCTGCCCGGTCCAAATAGATTAAACGCTTTCCGTTTCCAATTTGATATCTACCGTAAATGGATTTTTGGATTCCCTGTGCTGGGAGCAATCAAATAAAAACAGGATATTTTTTGAAAGTTTTGTAATCCAAGGTCGGTTGCAGTTCTCTATGAGCGTTGAAATTTAGTCATGTTTCTATATGCCTTCTGTGAGGATTCGTTGAGAATTTAAGTGGACACTTATATATCGAATGATCAAAGTTGTTGATTTTTTTCTAACGTTATTCTATCGATCCTTTTGGAATATCACAATAACAAAGCTAGGTCGTACAGTGTTTGAGGATGTTTTGATGGACCACAAGCCTTTCGTTGAATTATTCAGATTTGGTAATTCATACGTTTCCCATTTTCTATATGGTACCAGGATCTTTTTATTTGGGGCAATCGACTGTAAAAATTATTTCTGTATAACTTCGCTGGGGTGGACAAGTTTCACCGCCAGCGCCATGTAATCAATATAACTTTAACGCTTTATCTGCGACGACTGCTCCAATCAAAATAAAGTCATTTCTTTCGCTCTGGGCTTTAGATATACGTAGCAGCAATTAACTGAGAAAACACGCTTCTATAGTCTTTCAGATTATTACACAAGTAGCAAGGAGGTATGCAGTAGCAAAAACAGCCCTCCTTCAGCATTGTATGTAGTAGGATGCCACCCGGCTTGAATTAGAGCTCTTGCTTCATCACTGTTTGCTTCCAAAAGTGTTCGACTTGCTGTAAGGATTTCTAATATGTTCAATAACCGGGTTGCTGCATTAGATGTTACTTGTACAACTCCAATCGAGCCACTCGTCTCAATACTGCCATTTATTAGTAGAACCGCTGAAGACCAAAGGTAAAAAATATCTTGTTAGTTGTTTGCGGATTCACAGGTATCATTATGGGAAACAAACTGGTTTGAGAAGCCTAAGTGTGTATTTCTTTCCCTTTGATTGACTCGTCGTGCACAGGGTCAGCAGGGTTAGCACAGATACTGAAGCTGGGGTGGCTTGATTGCTAGTACTTATAATCAAGATAATATGGTGGTCTCTGCCTCAATTCCATTATCACAATTATCTCCTCACTTTGAAACGTCACAGGTACTGAATTCTGATCGATGATGTTTACATTTATATGCGAAATAATGAGCTATTGAAAGCAAGCGTACGCGCAATGACACGGATTCTACTGTTTAAGTCTTTTATTTAAAAATTGCACACATACGTTACCACATTATAAGTATTTTAGTTTTGGTATACAACATGTTTATACAATATCAATCCCCTAGATCGTGCTTGTCGAGAGACAAGCACGATCTAGATTATTGATGCCTTAATTACTCGTGGAACGTTTTTAAGTTTAGTGTCTGGACCACAAAACTGATAACCAGGTACGTGCAGATCAACAGGTAAATTTTTGATGACTGTGTCAGCAAGACCTTCACCTTGACACACCAACATTTATACTGTTAATGAGGTATGATATATCTGCGTATTTATATAGGATGTGGTAGTCGTACAAATTTTAGTTTAGTTAACGATGCGTATTCTAAAACACGCAAAAGCCAACAGTTACAAACATAGATGATGTTGTTACCACATCATCATCACCCAAACAGCAAAGACATGGACTTCTTTTAAAAACCTCACTTACATGATTGATATGTAGTCCAAGTGGTTATGGTTAACAAATATTATGTTAAGTTTGTTGTTTAGTACAAACGGATTAAAATTTGAAAACGTATACGTATATATATATTTATATATCAGCCTAAATATAGCATGTTAAAGGAGGTGTTGTGTGCCACAAAAGCTGTTGGATACTATCTATACAGTGAGAGCGAAGAGATCCAGCAGATGCAAAGAGCAATTCAATTTTTATATCAGATGATGTAGCCTGTAATAAGCAAGATAAAATAAAATCCTATTTTTGTATGAGTGACATTAAGATATTTACAGTTTCTACTTATGTCCGAAACAATTGTTGCGTCATAGTTCAAACATCATAGTTTTGTTTAAACAAGATGCTATTACTACATACAGACTGGAGATAATTTTTCTGTCTTCACTGTGGAGCCAGTAGTAAGGTACAGTTTCACCAAGTAAGGGCAACAACGATCAATGAATAGAATATGAACATAGTCTTGTGTATGTATGATAATCATGTAACTACCGATATGAGTTTTGAAAAGTTCAAACTGCTTTGTGTTGGATTTCAGCAAAACAAACATATTATGGTGGCTGTTGTTAAAGATACTTATTTAACACAAGTATTATGTTGTTCAGATCACGAACGAATATGAACTTCATATCCTAGTGCTGTAAAATACTATGTTGATTATTATTTTACAGATACAATATGTAGTGTTATTTATGACAAAACCACCAACACTTGGATGCTTGGCAACAAACCTACTAAATTTGTTGTTAAACATAGATGATAAAAATGGACATAGCTTTCAAATTATGGCTGAAAATAATATTTTTGAGAAAACCTGTTACAGATGCTAAGGAAAATTCGCAAGCTTTACCTGATTTTTTGAAAATTATGAAAGCTACTAGCCTTCACAGAAAAGAGAACGATACTGAAAAGGACATTATAAGAAACAGTTCTCCCAAATATCAACAAGTAGTAAAACCAACTCTAGAAGTATAAGCAGACGCTAAGTCACGTCCTACTTCAATAACTTCTTGTTATGGTATGCCACGCATGATGAATAATAAGAAAATGAAAGAGTATGTGCACTGGGATGATCTAAACGTGTTGGTTGATAGATTGCGGCTTGTAGTGGCTTCTAAAGCTGGTGATAATAACACACACAACAACGAAATTCAACCAATTAGTTTGACACGACAGCTGTTGGGCAGCTGTTGGACAGCAGCCTCTCCTGATACTGTATACCTATGTAATATTTTCAAAGACTATAAAGAGAGCTTTTGGAAATTCGTTAATAAGGATAACTAGAAAATGTTCCAATTTGGTTGCCACAGCAGATGCAGAAAAAGCTTTAGTGTTTAACATTGAGAGCATGGTACTGCATATTCACCCCAACGATGTTATACAACAGCAATTATTAAACTCGATTACTATGGATAAAAAGGTTATTCTACCATATAGAAAATGGGAAATGTATGAATTACCGAATCTCAATAATTCAACTTGAGGCTTGTGGTCCATTAAGGCTTCCTCAAACACTGACCGACCTAGATTTGGTAGTGTAAGATTTGTAACGGATCGATACAATAACGTTAGAAAATACACTCAAGATTTAAGACTTCACTAAAATTATAAGCAAATCCCCACAGAAGGTATGAATCTGAAATTTAACCAAGTATATTACATCGAGCTTTCGTATGTTGGTAGAGAATCAACACCTACTATGAATTACAACGCTTTTATAAAATATTCCATGTTTGTATTTGATTGCTCCATAAAGCCAACTCCGGTGGATATCAAATTGGAAATGTAAAGTACTAACAACTTTCTCGATCACACGAAATGTTATTGTGTAATTCATGTGTCATCAACGTCTAATACGCCCCAGTCTCTAACATCGTGGGTTATATCATGTAAATCTTTGCCATATATAGTTTTAAGACCAGGTTTATCGTGGTAGATACAAAAGTCTACTGTGTAACAGAGTAGGCACCCAACGAATTAGTAATTTATAATAGTTATAAATCTGCACATTATATGTTTAAGACTCCGAAAACGATAGCTCATTTAATGCAGATATAGTTAAATATATCAAGTTGTTACAAAGAACACAGAAATGTGTGGATAGAATGGGTAGTGACGCTTTCCGCTTTCCTTTTTTTTTGGTCTTTAACTATATTTTTCGGTTGTTGCTTCGGTAACCTTACATGGCTTGTTTTCGGATTTTGTGTTGCCCTTTAAATGGGTGTCGATTATTTTGACTGTCCTCACCGAAATCGACTTCGTTTTTATTACGAGGCGCTGTGGACGTAGGTCATTCTCAAAGAATCCGGCCCCGTCATTCGTGCCGGCCAACTTCTATCTATAAAGGCATACCGCAATGACCACGCCACTTTCAGGGGTGACACGGCAGTGTATGTTCAAACAAATATTGACCACATTTTTCTCAGTTCGTAGTTTACCGTAGTTCACAGTGCAGCCGCAGACAAGTCAGGTTGTTTTATCGGTTTTTTACGTATACCTTTTTGTGTAAAATGGACTTGGGAGTCACATTCCCTAGATAAATCAGTTGCTACAATGTTTGATGTCCCTATTAGAGATGACCCATGATTCAGTTTTGACTGTGTAGCTTTTTTAATTGTTAATAGTTTTTTAAACTACAGGCTTACGAAAGCTGAAATATGAATTGGAATAGTGAGCCCGAGTGAGTAGTCTGATTTTTTTCTGTTGCTTGAAAAACCCACATCACTCTGTGTGTTGCTTTCTATCTGTAGACGATTGTGATGTTAGAATATTGAACATTCTATTTGTATAATAATTGATAAGATTGAACTGCTTTGTTTCTTTGTAATGTTTACATTGAAATCACCAAAAATCAACGTATTGTAGCATCCGCTTATTATATATATATATATATATATATATATATATATATATATATATATATATATATATATATATATGTCTTTAGCTGCGTGGATGGGGTAGATGGTGGTTTATATATTACACAAAATCCAAAGTTTCGCAATTGTCTTCAAACAAAATTTTAAATTCATCTGATTTTAAATTATTTCTGATGTATATCGTAGAACCAGATGGATATCTTTTGCTCTTTACATGAGATGTGTACATTTTAAGATGGTCAGGTATCTGAATATCACCCTGCTGAGTTGTAGAAGATTCAACAAGTAGTATAATGGATGCTTACAAAAAGCAAGTTTGCAAGTTTAATGACCTGACAGATTTTGGGTAAAATAATAACCCACCTCCCAATGCTGTCTCGATATCTATGTCTATATATGTGGAATGAGCCTCTTTGTCCGCTGTGATGTTGACTTTTACTGTTTCCATTCTCGCTGAGACTTCAGCAATGTTTCGGTGCTTGCTCTTTTTTTTCTTTTCTTCTATTTTCGCCTCTTTCGTAAGTTACCTCTATTGCCAATAATTAATTAAGCAAGCGCCACCATTGAAAATAAATTTAATAACATGTTTGTTACTAAACATTAGAGGTAAAAAGAAGGTTAGTGAAGAAGCAGTGGCAGCAGTTTTGGTTATGGTGGAGATACGCATAGTGGAGTTTAGTTGGATTCAAATAAAATAGTTAGTTGCATTAAAACCAATTCTAGAAAACCTTCTATTTTAGTATTTTAGTTGAATTTCATCATTATTGAAGTCTAAGTGTTTGTATAAATGATGTAACTCTTCATAAATGTAGGCTCTATCAGGTTTAAGCATCAAGTGATTCTTTCGAATGTTTTCAGCAAGTTTTGTTTTGTGCTGTACTAAAATAATATCTTTTCGTTACCGTGCTAAGAGAGACAAACTGTTTGGCGATTTAAAGTATATTTTTTGAGTGAGTTGTCTCTCTACCTATCTATTGTTAGTTGCCTATCACCACAGCTCTTGGACAGCTGTGTGTCTAACACTACTGATGTTCGCCAGCTACTAGTTACACACGACAACTGTTGGTCAGCTCTTAGACAACGGTCTGACGTGATACTGTATACCTATGTAATATTTTCATAGACTATATAAGAAAGCTTTTGGCAATTCGTTAATAGGGTTAACTAGAAATTGCTCCAATTTGGTTGCCGCAGCAGATGCAGATAAAGCTTTAATGTTTAACATTGAATGCATGGTACTACATATTCACCCAAACGATGTTATACAACAGCAATTAGTTAAGTCGACTACTATGGATAAAAATGTAGATACCATATAGAAAATGGGAAATGTATGAATACCGAATCTCAAAAATTCAACTTAAGGCTTGTGGTACATTAAGACTTCCTCAAACGCTGACCAGTCAAGATTTGGTATTGTAAGATTTGAAACGGATTGATACAATAACGTTGGAAAATATATTCGAGATTTAGGACTTCACTTAAATTATAAGCAAATCTCCACCAAGTAAACCTGTTTATCCATAATAATCGACGTTAATAATTGCTGTTGTATAACATTGTTTCGGGTGAATATATTTGACCTGCAGTACCACGGCAAACATTAAAGCTTTATTTGCATCTGCTGCGCCAATCAAATTGTAGCAATTTCTATTTATGCGTATTAACAAACTGCTGAAAAGCTCTCTTATATAGCCTTTGAAATTAGAGGTATACAGTATCAGGAGACAGCTGTCTAACAGCTGTTGTGTCAAACTAGTAAATGTCTAACATCTGTAGTGATAGACACAGAGCTGGCCAACAGCTGTCGCGATAGACGACAAACAATAGATAGGTAGACAGAAAACCAACTCAAAGCTAGTATACCTTAAACCGCCAAACAGTTTGTATCTCTTAGCACGGTAACCAACTAACATCAGACCAACAGCCAACTTGTTTGAAACAAAAAACTTTAGCGAGATGGACGTGAGAAGAGAAAAATATCAAGTACAAGATTTTAGTACAACACAAAACAAAACTTGCTTAAAACATTCGAAATCACTTAATGCTTTAATCTGATAGACCTGACAATGATAAAGATTTGCATTCCTTTAAACAAACATTAATGATGAAATTAAACAAGATAAAATAGGTTTGCTAGAATTGGTTTTTATGTAAAGGCCTAAGGCATATACTTATGACGATCTTCGACACTATAAAGATATTCTAGGATCAAACAGTGTTTATAAACTTAAAATGGGTGAACTAATTTTTCTTAGAAAAGTATCTAACTCTAACGAAACAAATGACACATCCTTGAGCGGAAGATCCTCAACTCCTCACGGTTTTGGTGACGACACACATCTTAACTTAAAAAAAAAACCCAACCTAGAATTCACAATGTAATGATAGAAAAATCAGCACTAACAAGTGGATGATACAAAATAACAAGCAAATAAATTATGTGAATGGGGATGACATCAATGAGTTAGTTGATGCACTTTATACAAGATTTTTTTTCGTATTACTTGACTGTAATTTTCCAAAACGTTCAGTCTTTAAAAGCGCATTGAAGGATTTTATTGGAGATGAATGCTATTTGTAAGCATCGACTATACTACTTATTGAATCTTCGACAACTCAGCAGGATGATATTCAGATACCTGACCATCTTAGAATTTACACATCTCATGTAAAGAGCAATAAGATATCCATGTGGTTCTACGTTATACATCAGGAAAAATTTAAAATCAGATGAATTTGAAATTTTGTTTGAAGACAATTGCGAAACTTTGGATATTGTGTAATATATATAAACCACCATCTACCCCATCCACGCAGCTAAAGACAAATGCAATAACATGTATATATATATATATATATATATATATATATATATATATATATATATATATATATATATATATATATATATATAATAGCGGTTGCCAGAATACGTAGATTTTTGGTGATTTCAATGTAAACATTACAAAGAAACAAAGCAGTTCATTCTTAAATTATTTTACAAATAAAATGTTCAATAGTCTAACATCACAATCGTCTACAGATAGAAACACACAGAGTGATGTGGGTTTTTCAAACAACAGAAAAAAATCAGACTACTCACTCGTGCTCACTATTCCAATTCATATTTCAGCTTTCGTAAGCCTGTAGTTTGTATCTTAAAAAACTATTAACAATTAAAAAAGCTCCTCCGTCAAAACCAATCATGGGTCATCTGTAATAGGGACATCAAACATTGTAGCAACTGTTTTATCTAGGGAATGTGACTCCCAAGTCCATTTTACACAAAAAAGGTAGACGTGAAAAACCGATAAAACAACCTGACTTGTCTGTGGCTGCACTGTGAACTACGTTCAACTACAAACTAAGAAAAAGGTGGTCAATATTTGTTTGAACATACACTGCCGTGCCACCTCTGATACGGGAAAACATATAATAAGCAAAACAAAACCTGAAGTAGTAGTAGTAGTAAATTCTAACATGGCCAGGCATCTAAATATCATCCTGCTGTGTTGTCGAAGATTCAAGAAGTTGTATAATCGATGCTTTTAAATAGCACTCATCTGAAATAATATCCTTCAAATGTGACTTAAAGACTGAACGTTTTCGAAAATTATAGTCAAATAAGATGGATAATATTGTGTAAAATTTGGCGTTATTTTCACTTTTCACAACGTCTTCACTCCTCTACTTTGGAAGATCTGTAGAGATTCCTTTATCCTTCCTAAATCCAGATACTGTAGATGGGCTTTGCATTTATATTTTTTGTCCAAACGGAGCACCGAAAGGAGGGTCTTATTTACAAGAAAGATCGGCAGCAGCCCGTTCGTTAGATAATGCAACAATTGAGGTATTTCCGCCGAACGAAATTTGTTAATTTTTGTCTTGTTGAACCACCCTTAATCGTTAGTGACCGACCACCTGCACAAGAATATAAGCAGAGTTGTAGATGTAAGATATTTAAAATTATATATCCTCTGAAGACGGTAACTTGGTTAGTGCAAGTCAGGTTTTTTAAATATACTGTAGTCATTTGAGTTGTCCAAGTACACTTGTCTTCAAAATAGCATCTGGTTCTTCATTATTTTAGTCTTATAGCTTGCTAGCTTATCTACATTTAAGCCACCTAGTTTGTGTCATTTACTAAGTTCACATTCATTTTTGATGATATTTTGAGTGCCGGGCACTATGATTTTGACTTCATTTGGTATATTTTTAATTAAGGTATCGAATATATTTGATGGATAAACATTTTTATACTAAGCAATAGGCAGGCATGTATGGTATATATCTATGTCGGTGAGAAGTTGAGGACGTTCCGCTCATAGATTTGTCATTCGTTTTATTAGAGATCTCGGAAAAGTTTCCGAGGAAGCTTTAGTTCGCCCATTGGTATCGTATTTCACTTTATGAGCACGGTTTGATTCTAGAACATCTCTATAGTGTTGAAGATTGTCATAAGTATAAGCCTTAAGTCTTTACATAAAAGCTAATTTCAGTAAACCTTCTATTTGTGGATATCTCATCTTATCTGGTTAAATTTCATCATTAATGAAGTCTAGGTGTTAGTATAAGTAATACAAAGCTTCATCATTGTTATGTCTATCAGGTTAAATGTTTTCAGCAGAAGTTGTTGTGTGCTGTACTAAAATATTTTTCTTAATATTTTTCTCTTGTCTGTCACGTCCATCTCGCTAAAGTTTTTTGTGTCAAACAAGTTGTTTGTTTCAAAAAGTCGGTTGTTGGTCTGAGGTAAACCACTTATTAGTTGTTTACTGTCCTAAGAGATACAAACTGTTTGGCGATTTAAGGTATACTAGCTCCGAGTCCGTCTACCTATATATTGTTAGTTGTCTATCACGACAGCTGTTGGACAGCTGTGTCTCACACTACAGCTGTTAGACGGATACTAGTTTGACAGAAAAGCTGTTAAAGAGCTGTTGGGCAGCTGTTAGACATCTGTCTGTCTTGATACTTTATACATATGTAATATTTTCAAAGAGTATATAAGAGAGCTTTTCAGCAATTCGTTAATACGTTTAACTAGAAATTACTCTAATTTGATTAGCGCAGCAAATGCAGATAAAGTATTAATGTTTAACATTTACTACATTTTCACCCCAACCATGTTATACAACAGCAATTACTATGGATAAAAAGGGTATAAGTTCCATATAGAGAATGGGAAATGTATGAATTACCAAATCTCCATAATTCAGCTAAAGGTTCGTGGTCAATTAAGACTTCCTCAAACACTGAACGACCTAGATTTTTTATTATGAGATTTCAAACGGTTCGATACGATAACGTTAGAAAATACATCAACGTTAGAAAATACATTCCAGATATAAGACTTTACTTTAATTCTAAACAAATCTCCACAGAAGGTATGAATTTGAACTTTAACCAAGTAAATTAAATCTAACGTTTGTATGTTGGTAGAGAACCTAAACCTACCTCGTATTAGAAGCCCTTTACAAAATATTCCATGTTTGTATTTGATTGCTCCAGGTACAGCGATTCCATAAAGCAAGCTCCAGTGGATATCAAATTGGAAATCAAAAATACTAACAACTTTCTCGATCACACGAAATGTTTAGGCTTCTGTGTGAGAGAGTAGGCACCCAGAGAATTAGTAATATTTAATGGTTATCAACATTATATGTTCAAGACACAGAAAACGTTGGGTTTATTGATTGCAGATATAGTTAAACAAATCAAGTTTCTACAAGGAACAAAGAAGTGTATGGATGATGATTGTGGTACCGTTATTTTAGAAGCATTACCCAACATAATAAAAAAACCATTATCGAAGAGCGGGTAGATAGAGGTTACGTGAAAGGTGTTATCAAAAAAAGTTATATTAAAGAGGTCTTACTGAAATGTTGTTACAGCGAGGATGTTATCAATTTGAAAAACGATGGAGGTTGCCAAAGCTGGTAGCAGACACTCCAATATGTATGTATCACGCTGTTAAATGTAATAAAAGGAAATGTATTTGTGGTATTAGAAATTGTACGCTATAATTTCCTTAAATTGTAAACTTGATACCTAAATAAAATTACCGTTGTAAAAGTAAAATGTTTTTATTTACTACAGTTTTTTTTAATACCTTGATTAATATTTTTCTTCAGCCATAAAAGACGTTCCAACATCCACTCACGACTTCGGCCAACTCCAATTCTGCAACTCTAAATTTCTTCGATGAATTTCTGAGACGTATTTTCATAATTATTTGACACTGTAACATTTTTGTTTTTAATATTAAACGATTTCATTTATTTTCTTTCTTTAGTTTGAAACATACAAACTAAACAATGCCAAGCGATTTTAGTTGCATCATGTTTAGCTGAAACAGCTTCAATTAGCTGAAACAATACATGTTTCATTGTTTCCACGGAGTTCTTCTATGTTAGTGCATTTCGTATTAATAGTATTCTGGCATCCGCTTATATATATATATATATATATATATATATATATATATATATATATATATATATATATATATATATATACATGTTATTGAATTTGTCTTTAGCTGCGTGGATGGGGTAGATGGTGGTTTATATATTACACAAAATCCAAAGTTTCGCAATTGTCTTCAAACAAAATTTCAAATTCATCTGATTTTAAATTATTCCTGATGTATATCATAGAACCGCATGGATATCTCTTGCTCGTTACATAAGATGTGTAAATTCTAAGATGGTCAGGTATCTGAATATTATCCTGCTGAGTTGTCGAAGATTCAAAAAGTAGTATAATCGATGCTCACCAATAGCATTCATCTCCTTCATCACTGTGTGTATTTCTTGCCTTTTGATTGACTCGTCGTGTACAGGGTCAGCGAATATATGTAGTCTGCTTAATATCGATACCTAATCCATCTAGATAATTCATGTGCTCCCAAGATAGAATCGTCTTATACAGGAAGCGAATATACTGAAGCTGGGGCGGCTTGATTGCTGGTATTTATAATCAACATAATATGGTGGTCTCTGTCTCAATTCCAATATCACAATGATCTCCTCACCTTGAAACGTCACAAGTACTCAATTCTGATCGACGAGGTTTACATTTATATGCGAAATAATGCGGGTCGTAAGAGGCATAAAAACCTTACTGTATGTTGCCCATAATGATATCTGTGATTCTGCAATCAACCAACAAGATATTTTTACGTTTGTTCTTCAGCTGTTCTACTAACAGTAGAGAGACGAGTGGCACCATTGGAGATGTACAAGTAACATCTAATGCAGCAGCCCGATTATTAAACATGTGAGAAATCCTGGATAGTTACAACAATTCGAACACTTTTGGAAGCAAACAGTGATGAAGCAAGTGCTCTAATTCAAGCCGGGTGGCATCCTACTACATACAATACAATGCTGAAGAATGGCCGTTTTTGCTACTGCGTACTTCCGTGCTACTTGTGTAATATTTCCAAAAATAATAGAAGCGTGATTTTTCGGTTAATAACTAAAGCCCAGAGCGAAAGAAATTGCTTTATTTTGATTGGAGCAGTCGACGCAGATAAAGCATTAAAGTTACGTTGATTACATGGCGCTGCAGGTGAAACTTATCCACCTAAACGAAGTTATACTGAAACAATGATCACAGTCGATTGCCCTAAATAAAAATATCCTGGTACCATATAGAAAATGGGAAACGTATAAATTACCAAATCTGAATAATTCAACATCCAAAAGTGACGAGAGAATAAAACGAACGTGAAGTCTACGGTCGGTTACTTGTAATAGACGCTCCGCCGTGAGAACCGTAGTAACGTCTCTTCTTTTTGCCTCAACCGGAGATGTTCTTCTGGGCCTTGCAGGCCTTCTTGATAACTTAACCTCTAGCCTTCGGTGGTATCTTGTCGTACAGTATACATAACAGACATCGGAACGATAGTGGCCGTCCGCTATTCTTCTTCTTTGGTCTTTAACTATATTTTTCGGTTGTTGCTTTCGTAACCTTAGCGTTGTAGTCAGGTTTTCGGATTTTCTGTTGCCCTTTAAATGTGGGTCGATTGTTATGACGGTCCGCACCGAAATCGACTTCGTTTTAGTTAAGCAGCGCTGTGAACGTAGGTCACTCTCAACGAATCCGTCCCCGTCATTAGTGTCGGCCACAGCTATCTATAAAGGCATACCGCAATGACCACAACACTTCCAGAAGGGGCACGGCAGTGTATGTTTAAACCTTGTTTTCAGTTCGTAGTTCAGCGTAGTTCACAGTGCAGCCGGAGCCAAGTCAGCGCCCAGGTGAGACTCCACCTACTTTGTTGTCCCTAAAACATCCTATAGGCGGCCCCCGCAACGAACGTGTATACGTTCTTTCTTCTCAATTATTATTTTGACCTCTAAAGTGTATCGATCGAAATGACACTATGCCCTTCTTGTCTGCTATTGTATTTACCAATTTGAGTACCTCGAAATATCGTGAAGAGCCAGTGTAGTTCACAGTGCAGCCGCAGTCAAGTCAGCACCCACCTACTTTGTAGACCCTAAAACATCGTATAGGCGAAACGCCCAACGAACGTTCATTACGATTTAGTGGTAATTTCGCACAGACGTTACCCCGGTTCTCACGGCGGAGCGTCTATTACAGGTAACCAACCGTAGACTTCACGCTTGTTTTTTTCTCTCGTCACTTATGGATCCAGTATCCGCCCTACCTTTGTTAACGTTGCTGTAAACCAGATTCCCCTTCCCTCCAGGTCGAGACTACCCACTAAACACCCCCATGAAACCTAGAGTGGTGGCGTAAACCACTCGCGGGCATTGCTTCACCACGTCCCTAAGTCTTGTTGTTTTAAAAACTTCTACATCCTGTCTTTATCCTCCTTTGACTTCGTAATTTCTACGACTCCTATTCCCACAGTATTCCACACCCTTTCACTTCACAGCATATGCTCTACCACATTATCTGCTGTTACATTTCTGCCAATATTATTTACATTTGTTCTCTCATTTGCGGCCATCTTGCGCACTCAAAAACGATGTGTCCTGGCATATCTCTATCAGCACAATAGGTACATTCTTATTTGTCAACTAATTTCGTTTTACTAAGGTAAGACCTGAAACGCCCATGACCTGACAGAAATTGGGTAAAATAATAACCCACCTCCCAATGCTGTCTCGATATCCATGTCTATATATGTGGAATGAGCCTCTTTGTCCACTGGGATGTTGACTTTTACTCTTTCCATTCTCGCTGCCACTTCAGCAATGTTTCGGTGCTTGCTCCTTTTTTTTCTTTTCTTCTATTTTCGTCTCTTTCATAAGTTACCTCTATTGCCAATAATTAATTATGCAAGCGCCACCATTGAAAATAAGTTTAATAACATGTTTGTTACTAAAGATTAGAGGTAAAAAGAAGTTTAGCGAAGAAGCAGTGGCAGCAGTTTTAGTTATGGTGGAGTGTAGTGGAGTTGGAATCAATCTAAAACATTTACATTTACATTTTAAAATAAATCTACTTGAACTGACATGTTTGTTTCGATTCCTAGTTGGTGTAATTTATGTGAGTCATTAACTAGTGCCCAAAGTCGACCTGCTCCCTGAGACTTATGTGAACCAACTACTCGCCGGAGAAAACGAACAAATTATTTAGTTGGCAATTGATTCTAGTGTCTCTTATCTATCTTTTTTTTTTCAACAACAATTTTATTTTGAAAGTTTTGTGTGTGTGTGTGTTTTGTTTCTTTAACGTCGGCCTATTTCCACGACTATGGCTAATCACCGACGCCAGGGAGAAGTTTCATCTCACTATCCTGAAAATTTTGCCGAACCCCTGCCTTTCTGTATGGAGGGTAGGGATCTTTAACGTGCCCAACATCGCATGGACATGGGACCGACGGCTTTACGCCCCCTCCGAAGGGCGGAACGTGCAGACATTCAACTTGCTCAAATCCAATGCCAGAACCTCGGTTGATGGTAATGTTACAGTATGTACTGAAAAAGTGAAAGGAGTACCTTAGGATCGAACCCAGTACCCTTCGGTTCAGAGGCACACGTTCTTACCTCTGAACTTTCGAGGTTCTGTTTTTAAAGTTCATTAGGCAATTAAGGTTTATTATACTAGCCAACAATAATTAAATTAAATTTTCGTTATACTGGCGCCCAACTTTGAGGTTTGATCATTCACATATGCACTTTCATTGGGATATCGACGCAAAAGTTTCATTTAAGTTAGTTGTTTTAGTCAAAGGTTTTAAGATACTGTTTTTAATTGAAGCAGTAGTTTTTGTAGTTCTCTTTTTAAATCTTTAATTTCTTATATCCTTACTGCATTTTCTTTTCAGACTCATGAGTAAGACATTATCTATTATATATATATATATATATATATATATATATATATATATATATATATATATATATATATATATATATATATATATATATATATATATATATATATATATGTATGTAAGTATTCGCTCCCTTTTGAGGACGTATAAATTTGTACCATATAAATTTATACTAATGAAAATCGTATAATAGGCTTTTTGAAGTCTTCAAAATAAATTCATAGAGATACAAAGTTTATTATTATTAAGGTGCTCATTAATAACAAGTATAATAAGCATAACCTTTAAAAGAGGTTAAAATGAGATGTGACGTTTACAAAACAATTAGGTAGAAGTACGTAAATTTATTGCAACAGCTTTTTGTAAAGAAAAATCATATAAAGTAAAAATAAATGTCCAAAAACTGTAATAAGAACATAAGTACTTAGACACACTCTTGGATAAGTCATTGGATTATCTTAAATAAACAGTTTTTATAAAATTAAGCTTATCTCCTAGAACAATTTTGAAGCATTCAAATGTCATGAAACTCATTACAATATATTTTATCTGATCAAAGGTCAATATAACAAATTTTAGTAATTACACACACGTGTTAGTATGTAGCCACAATTAAATGGTATAACGTTTAGTCTTGATGATCTAAAATAAAAAGTTTTTATAAACTTAAACTTGTCTTTGTCTCATATAAGCAGAAATAATTATGAATTATTGTTGCTTAAAAGCATTGAAACATAACCTTGAACTGCAAGGGAACCCGAATGAATGGAAGTTGAGGCAAATCTTTAACAGAAAAAGATGGGGCATAAAAGAGATTGCTGTTTCTTCCTTACTCATTAACCTTATGGCAATATTTAATTGTACTCATTACAAATGTGCCTAATCTCTATGTGTGTGCGACCGAGATAATCATCCCTATTTTTGTCGATCTTACTGATGCTAAATGTGGTTCAGAATTAAGACAATCGGTTTTGAAAGCACAGCCGGGTCCCTTTCAGTTCAATGTTACATTTCAATTCATCAATTGTTGTTGCCCTTCATTTATTTTTTAAATCCATACATTCTGACTTGCTTTAAAAAACGGCAAGAGAACGTCGAGTGAACATACTCCAAATCTCTGAACGTTCTTGCCTTTTGCTCCCGACCAATCCTACCAATTTTTGTCACCAACTTTTGTTAAGTGTCGCCCCAAGACTTCTGTAGCTCTCGCAAAGAAGCTAGTAAAAAAACTATTGATTATTTAGATAAGTACAGCAATGTGATATTAAGTACCTGTGGTGAGCGCTAATAAGTAGGTACAGTGATAAAACGCAATCCACCACGTCCGAGTAAAAATACTGACGGTCGTTTCGCTAATAAAGTTGGTTTTATCAAATGATGGAATAGACTAGAGAAATGTAACAATACTTTACAGATACCTGGCAACATCTGGCTGCAAGAACAGAGAATAAACGTATCTATATTTATTACAATTTCTTAGATGTGTGTTGTCTTCTAAGAACTATATTAATCAACTAACATAAAAGATGATTGCGACAAAGAACAACACTCAGTAAATCAATTAGAAGACATTTTTGGGTTTTATGTTAGTTAAAATAAATTTTAAAACAGCCAGATATATTAAACAACTTAATGCTTGGCGGGTATTTTAGTTGGTAATGTTCTCTAGATATATATAACCTGGTAGGAGTTTCCTTTAAATCTAGTATAATTTATATTTTATTTAATAAATAGCAAAGCTAGTTGGAGAAACAATCATAAGGTTAAAAAATATGGCAAAATGGGTTGTCCAATGGCACTTAACCATTATTCTGCGCTATACGGTTTAATATTAATTGTCGAATAAATTAAAGACAGACAATATTTTATAGATTCTTTGCAGTTTTGCACATGCCGGTTTTATCTTAACATATTAGCAATAAGGCTGTGGCAGTTTTATATATGTTTATTTAATTTCCGTAACCATTTTTTGGAACAGGATACTTTACTTAACTTTTTATGGAATAGTTCAAATTAAATTTGCCATTTATGTTCTTTTGACCTTCTGTGCAACGTTACTGTAACCAAATCAAGGCCCATTTTACACGACATTCATATTGTGATTGTGTTCTAATGTATAGTTTTGATAAATGAATGCCATTTTGAAATGAACGAGTTGTAGTGGTTCCAAGAATGTGTGCGTTATGTACTGAAACTAAATAAAATCGTAAGAGCTGCGGTCACCCAATTGTAAGAAGGTGTGCCTTTTTTTACCAATAAAAAATGATTATAAAGGTGTGCCTCTGAACCGAGGGGTATTGGGTTCGAATCCCAGGATTCCCAAATTTTGTGCATACTGTAAATTTAACATCAACCGATGTTGTGGGATTGTATTTGAGCAAGTTGAAGGTCTCTACGTCCCGCCCTTCGGAGGGGGTTGATCCCATGTCCATGCACGTTAAAGATCCCTATCCTTCTTACGGAAAGGCAGGGGCTCGGCAAAATTTGCAGGGTTTAATGTTTTTTAGAGTAATAGCTATTCTATATGCCGTGTAAATAAACCAATAAAGGCTAACTTAACACTGCTAAAATTTATTTCCAACGCCCTTTTAACTCGAAATTTGGCCAATAACTCTACGAGAAACCGTTTTATAAAAAAGGCCGCCATTAAAATGAGTTAATTTAATGGAAAATTCCAAAATTTTTATATTGCTTGAGTTTAACGAAGAAATGAATCAAGATCATAAATCTGAAAAATTTAAGTATACTTAAATGTAATTGCTTCCACATCGTCACGTGTGGAAGTATCGCATCGGCGACAAAAATGTCAAAAAACATTTTTCGCTTAAACGCCGTAAAAAGGGTCAAAACATATAGAAAACATCATTTGGGAACGAATTTTTTTTTGTCTGTCGGTTTGTGTGTCTGTTTATAGCCAAAATAACATTAGAACGAATTGAGATATCGTCTTGCAATTTGGTATAGACTTAGCCCTCGACAAACTAACGGTTCGGATTGTTTTTGGGTAAATTCGCATTAGAGGGTAGGGGATGAATTGGGGGTGATGTGGTGAAAATTGAAATTTTTTCGTCAATACTCGAGTAATATAACGTTTTAGGGTTTATTTATTAGAAAACTTTTAATTTCATCACACATCTGGTATTCTGTGCTGAAGTTAAATAAGGAGTTGAATGTGTGGGAGTGGAATATTGTTCACAAAAATTTAGATTTTTTGTTGTTGCTAAAACGGCCTAAAAACTTTCAAAACACAGAAAAAACGGTTCGGATTGTTTTTGGGTAAAATCGCTTTAGGGGGTAGGGGATGAATTGGGGGCGATTTGGTGAAAATTGAAATTTTGTCGTCAAAACTCGAGTAATAGAACGTTTTAGGGTTTATTTATTAAAAAACTTTTAATTTCATCAAACATTTGGTATTCTGTGCCAAAATTATATTAGGGGTTGAATGTGTCCGGGGTGGAATATTGTTGACAAAAATGTCGAAATTTTGTTTTGTTAAAACGGCGTAAACGTCTCAAAACACATAGAAAACTTGATTCTAGAACGAAATTTTTTTGTCTGTCGGTCGGTCGGTCGGTCTGTCGGAATGTACCACTGTCTGTTAATAGGTGCAATAATTTTCGAACGAATTCAGATATCATCTTAAGATGTGTTATACAGTTAGCATCCGACAAGGGAACGCTTCGAATTGTTTATCGGTAAGATTGCTTTAGGGGATAGGGGATAAATAAGGAGTGATTTGGTGATAATTGACATTTTTTCAATAAAACTCGAGTGATATAAGGTTTCGAAAGTTTATGGGTGCGGAATACAAATATTTTCTTTGCTGGCAAGTCGTGGGCCCCAAATTCATTCCATGAGAATGTTTTTCTGATGAGAATAAATTATCGCAGCTATGTGGAAGTTATGATTCTATTTGCAACACGATTTTACTTCCACACCGTCACGTGTGGAAGTATCGCACCAGCGACAAAAATTTCAAAATTTTTTTGTTGCTCAAACGTCGTAAAAAGTATCCAAACATATATAAAACATGATTTGGGAACGAATTTTTTTTTGTATGTCGGTCTGTATGTCTGTAGCCACGATAACTTTAGAACGAATTGAGATATCGTCTTCAAATTAAGTATACAGTTATGACTTGACAAACCAACAGTTCGGATTGTTTTTGGGTAAAATCGCTTTAGTGGCTAGGGGATGAATGGGGATAATTTGGTGAAAACTGAAATTTTTTCGTTAAAACTCGAGTAATATAACGTTTTAGGGTTTATTTATTAAAATTTATTTATTATAATTTTAATCTCATCAAACATCTGGTATTCTGTGCTGAAATTGAATTTGTTTGTTGAATGTGCGGGGGTGGAATATTGTTGACAAACACTTCGATTTTTTTTGCTAAACCGCGTAAAAAGTCTCAAAACACATAGAACCTTGATTATGGGAACATTTTTTGTCTGTCGGTCGGTTGGTCTGTCGGTATGTACATCTGTCTGTTGATAAGCGTAATAACTTTCGAACTAATTGAGATAGCATCTTCAAATTTGGTATTCAGTTAGAACCCGACAAAGCAACGCTTCGAATTGTTTTTGGATAAGACCTCTTCAGGGGGTGGGGGACAAGTAAGGGGCAATTGGTTGAAAATTAACAGTTTTTCAATAAAACTCGAGTAATATAAGGTTTCAAAAGTTTATAGGTACATAAATAAAAATATTTTTTTGTGGTTAAGTCATGGACCCTAAATTCATTCCATGAGAATAAATTATCACAGCTATGTGGAATTTATGATTGAATTTGCAGCATCTTCAGATCTTCGGTGGTTTAGTGGTAAGGACGTGTACCTCTGAACCAAGGTGTTCGGTTCCCAGGGTTACCCTTTTACTTTTGCAGTATGTACTGTACAATTAACATCAACCGAGGTTGTGGCATTGTATTTGAGCAAGTTGAACGTCTTCACCTTCCGCCCTTCGGAGGGGTCGTAAATAGCTGTCGGTCCAGCGTCCATGCTTTGTTAGGCACGTTAAAGATCCCTACCTTCCTTACCGAAAATCAGGGGTTCAACAACATTTCCGGGATAGTGAGGTGAAAATGCTCCCTGGCGCCAGTGATGTAGTGATAGAGTCGCGAAAATAGACCGACGCTAAAAGAAAAATAAATAATAGAAAACTGACGTGATTATGGATAACTTAAAAACTATTGCTCAGATCTTGATCAAATTTATACGGGACTACATGAGAAGCACCATTTTTCAAATAAAAAAAGAATCATCAAAATTGGTTCACCTAGAAAAACGTTCTGAGGTAACACATATAAAAAATACAGTCGAATTGAGAACCTCCTCCTTTTTTTGAAGTCGGTTAGAAAGAATATCTTCAAATTTGATCGAATAATAACGGCAGAATTTCTCTTTTATTAAAAGCAACCACCACGTAGAAATGATGGAGACGGCTAAGACAAAAATCACAAGAGTTGCTATATTTCAAGACTTCCTATAAACACTTTTTTTAACTCACAACAAAGAGATTTTAAATTTTTTTAAAACAACGCATTTACCGCTGTCCCGATCTGGCTCGTTTTCTAATCACCTTATTTTACGCTTGTTTCAAGATTAGCATACAACAAAAAATGATTTTTTCAGTTATCGTGTTTACAAAATTGATTATACACTCAACATACATGCGCACTTTCATGCCACATTGAAATCACACCCATACTAAGCGATACCTTAAAGCACAATCCAATCATCTTCTGAGCCGAGCGTGTATAAACTTTTACAGTATAAATTTATACCGTCTAAATTTATACCGCAAGAAATTATAAAAATAAAATAGTCTCTAATAGAGGTACAAAGTTTCTCTATTATTGTTATTAATAGACAGCTAATTAGAACAAGCATAAGCGTTTGAAAGAAGTTTCAGTAAAATATATTTTTACAAAAAAGATAAGTGGCGAATGACAATTTATTGCAACAGTTTTTTGTGTGAAAAGAAGTCATATAATGTGAAAATAATTGAGTTTCTTGCAATATTTGAGTTTCTAAGCAATATTACTAATTTACTAAAATCAAGCTCTACTTCATTTTTTTAATTTTTTGTGTGTTCATTTCTCTATTTTTTAATAAATGGGCGTCACATTAAAAATCGTGCGTTAAGCAAACTTTCACAGGACAGGTTAGAGTTGAGTTTTTTTAACCAAAACCTATCCTTTATTGTGCTTACGCCTTAATAACGAAGATTTTTTTCCAAAAGTTTTAAAAATGTATTGAACAAAAAAAGATCTTTGAGTAATTTATTGTATTTGTTTTTTTTTTGCCAATACATATCTCGAAACATAAGGATATAATCGTATGTGCCATAAAGGAAGTTGTTGTATCAGGTCCTTTGAAAGGTATGATGTTTATAAAATCAGTATATAGTTACGCTGGCCACCATTTTATAATACTTGACTGGAGTAAAGAATGATTGAAGGCTAAGCATTTGATACTTTGAAGTAGATTTCTAAAATATTTTTATCTTGAGAATTGGTCAATCAACAATTAGGTATGAGGAAAGACGTTTCTAAAACCAAAGGCCAACATTTTGATGTGACTGTTTTTTTTTCAATAATTTGGTTTAGTGAAGAACGAATACACCAAAACTTTGACATTTCTGAAGCCAACCAAGTGCTTTTCATCTTTAGATTTGATTAGAATATCGAGTGTAAGACATTAATGTATAAAAAGTGGACGCCAGTTTGAAACGAGTAGCATTGTCAAAAATCACGAGAAGTAAAATAAACCAAACAAAAATCTTGCACCCTACGTGCCTGGTTCTTTAATAACTTTATCTTACGTTTGCAAAAATTGTATACAACAAAAACGCAGTTATTAGCTCAAAGCTCTCAAAAGCTATTGTGTTTACAACATCGTTCCAGGCACACGCACGCGCAAAAAATTGATTCGAAGGTGGGTATATTGCCATAAACAATAAACAGTGGTCGGGTTCACCAGACGCCAGTAGCTGCCAGCAGCTGCATTGTTATGTCATTTGTCAACATTTTTTTGACAGAACAATGAGTACACTTGGATAACCCAAATCACTATAACACATATTTTTAAAGACCTGACGATCGTTTCCCTTACAAAGATAGCAGATATCAGAGGATGAAAAATTCGAACTACTTACTACTAAACATCACCTTTTATACTGAGTTTTAGGTAAAGAACGACACCGTGAGCGAGATTAAATCGCAGACAAATTTTCTGTGTATTCTGCTTTAATTGCCGGATGAGGTCTTTGAACCTCCTTTGTCACTCTACCTGACAGGTTTTGGAATGTTTATCTGCATCAAAGACGGAGCGCAAACAGATGACTGCAAACCAGTGGCGGGGCTCGATTTAAGGAACTTTTGTTTTTTATTGCCCTAGAAATATAATTACTTTCGAACTCATCTAGCTTCGCTGTCTGTCTTTTTGCACTGAACATAAGTTTCAGATTTTCTTTATCAATGGGGTGGTTACTATCCCAAATATGTTGTGCCACACATGACTTGTCTACACTACCGTATCTGAGCTGTGCCAGATATTCACGATATCTAGTCTCAATGTGTCTCCTAGTCTGCCCAACGTATTTAATATTACAATATTTACAACCTATCTCATAGATACTCGACATTTCAGTGGATTCATCTTTATCTTTCGTATTACATAACAAATTTCTTAAATTATTTTTTTCTCGAAAAAGTCAGTTACAAATATGTTTTCTTAAAAATGCTCTCGAGACGCCTTGTGATACGCGGTTCAAAAGGTAGGCAAACAATTTTTTCTCTATTTTATCTTTCCTAAATGTTGTGCTAACATTTACTTTGTACTGTGTCTATTAATTAATTTTTCCGCTAATCAATCCGAATGTCCGTTATATTTATTTAGCCATGTTTTTGATGTACTTTAATTCTATACTATATCTACTTTTACTTAAGGGAAAATTTATCATCCATCATCTATTCATTTACATCGAATGATATCAAAACCTCGCCTTTCACCAATTTAACATCTTTAATTTTAGTAATGAATTCGAGTAAATTTGACACTCAATAGCTTTTTTGGTTGACAGGTGAGCTTTTAAACTCATTTGACAGCCACTTCGCTATACACAACATATTTGGGATAATAACCACGACATTGATAAAGAAAATCTGAAACTTAGCAAAAATGTCAGACAACCAGCGAAGCTAGATGCGTAGGAAAGTACTTATATTTCTAGGACAATAAAAAACAAAAATTCCTTAAATAGAGCCCTGCCACTGGTTTGCAGTCCTCTGTTTGCGCTCTGTCTTTGATGCAGATAAACATTTCGAAACCTGTCAGGTGGAGTGGTAAAGGAGATTCAAAGACCTCGTCCGGCATTAAAATCATCATACACAAAAACTTTGTTAGTGAAACGATCGTCATGTCTTTAAAAATATGTGTTGTGGTGATTTGGGTTCTCCAAGTGTACTTACCAGTGTTTATCCTAGGTTCCAATCTTCACTTAGAGAACAATGAGGCTGCTGGCAGGCACCTGGCGAATGTTAGAAATTAATAGTGAATATTTAAAATTTAGCGCCCTCTGAACAATGTTGGTAACACTGTTGTAGTCCAATAAGAATAAAGTTAGTTGACCTCGAAGCACTGAACAGAGCGTTTCATTTTCTATACCGGCGATAATTTTTAACAGGTTATGGGGCCCAGATGCTAATGGCCACGTGTGCAATTAGCTGGGAATGCCGGTAAAGAATTGTGAAGTATAACGATGTGTGTTTCGCGAGAACGTTAACGGAAATGGCATCGAATAATTACATAGTGAATGTGCCGAAACTAAAAGGCCGCGAAAATTTCGCAGAATGGTCTTTTGCTGTTGAAAACTTTCTAGTACTTGAAGGTTTATCTAAGTGTACTACAGAAGTGGTTCCTGATCACGATGCAAAAGCGAAGGCTAAAATAATATTAACATTAGACTCGTCATTGTTTGTACATATAAAAGGTGCAAAAACCACGGTGGAATTGTGGAAGACGTTAAATAATTTATTCGACGATTCCGGGCAAACGCGTAAAATAAGTTTGCTGCGAAAGTTAATTTCAACACGTCTTGATGAATGTGACTCTATGACGGAATATGTTAATCGAATAGCTGATACTGGACAAAAGTTAAGTGGTACGGGTTTACATATCGGAGATGAACTTTTAGGTTCTATCATGTTAGCCGGTTTAACTGAAAAATATCAACCGATGGTGATGGCTATTGATAATAGCGGGCAGAAAGTGACAGTTGACTCCATTAAGTCGAAGCTTCTAGATATGGATAGTACAGATACTGGCAGTGGGATGGCGTTTGCTGCTGGTAGTAATTCAAGTTCAAGTTATCGACACAGGAGGACACGAGTGCCGCATCCGCAAACTGACAAATTCAACAAAAATGGACATGAAGCAAATTCGAATTTAAAAGAAAATGTAACTTGCTGGAATTGCAAAGAAAAGGGGCATTTTCGAAGTCAGTGTCCAAAACTAAAACAATTAGCTAGTGGTGGCAATTCCGCCTCATCAAAAAACAAACATTTGTTTAATGTGGTGTTTTCAAATGGAAACTTCAGTCGTAAAGATTGGTACGTAGACTCCGGGGCTAGTTGTCATTTCACTACAAATGAAGATTGGGTGAAGAATAAGAATCATCCGAAATTTCCTGAGATCATGGTAGCGAATAAAGAAAAACTTGCAGTTAAATGTACAGGTGATGTAGCACTAAAAACGTTAGTGGATAGTCAGTGTTTGGATATTACCGTAACAGATGTCATGTGTGTGCCGGGACTAACAACCAATTTATTATCTGTAAGCCGAATTATTGAAAATGGAAATTCTGTGATATTTGGTGACCAGATTTGCCAGATTTTCAATCGAGATAATGAACTGCTTGCGACAGCTAATCTGCAAGAAGGTGTGTATAAGTTAAATATACCTGAGGAAGTTTCTCCTGTAGCAGCACCTGCAGTAGCTCTTGTCACGGGGCAGACGTGGCACAGAAGGTTGGGGCATATAAATACAGCGTACCTGAACAAGATGGTAAATGGAGCAGTCGAAGGAATGGAATGTCAAGGACAAAGACAGTTTGATCTAAAAAATTGTATTACATGTTGCGAAGGTAAGCAAACAAAATTGACATTTAAAAACACTGGTACAAGGGCCTCATCATTGTTAGATATACTGATATATGTGGACCAATGCAAACACAGTCACTAGGAGGATCCAAGTATTTTTTAACATTCGAAGATGATTTTAGTCGAATGGGCTTTGTTTATTTTCTAAAAAGTAAGGATGAAGCATTTGGGTGTTTTAAAAATTTTAAGGCAATGGTGGAAAAACATAAGAATAAGTCGATTAAGTTTTTACGATCAGATAATGGTGGAGAATTTTGTTCAAATGAATTTGAAAATTATTTGAAGTCAAATGGTATAATACATCAGACTACTAAGAGTTATACACCTGAACAGAATGGTATGTTGGAGAGACTAAACCGAACGTTAGTAGAGAAAGCGAGATGTATGCTATATGATGCAAATCTAGAAATTAAATTTTGGGCACAAGCTGTGCATTGTGCGATGTACCTGAGAAATCGATCAATTGCTTCGGGCATTGACAAGACACCGTTTGAAGTATGGAATGGAAAAAGGCCTAACTTGAAGCATTTGAGAATTTTTGGCAGTCATGCAATGATGCACGTACCTAAAAATTTAAGACAAAAATGGGATAAAAAGTCAAAAGAAGTTATTTTTGTGGGATATGAAGAACAAACAAAAGGCTATAGATTATATGATTATGAAAAGCATGAAGTTAAAATATGTAGAGATGTGATAGTTATGGAAGGAACAAGTAGAAATGATAACTTAAAAAAGAGTTTAGAAATTGTTATAGAAGAAAATAATAATGAATTGTTAGAAATTGAAGATTCAGTGGGTGTTGAAACTGAGGTAACTTCGGAAACAAATTCTGAAAGTGATTCAGGAAGTGAATATTCCAGAGAAGGAGAAGAAGATAGTGATTACACACCTACAGAATTAGTGTCAACTTCAGAAACTATAAGAAAATCTGACAGGGAAAGAAAACCGAAAAGTTATGAAGATTTTGTGACTTATATGATGTGCAAAGATACTTGTGAAGTTAAAAGTGATCCTGTTACGTTGAAAGAAGCTCTCTCCAGGCCAGATGCTGAGATGTGGAGGCAAGCTATAAAAGAAGAGTTGGAAAGCTTCAGAGAAAACGACGCCTGGGAACTAGTGGACCTACCTAATGATTTGTCAACGATAGTGCCATGTAAGTGGGTGTTTAAGAGAAAGGTGAGTTGTGAAGGTGAAATTAGGTATCGTGCGAGACTAGTGGCAAAAGGTTTTGTCCAACAACCAGGTATAGACTACGATGAGACTTTTGCACCAGTCATAAGATTTTCTAATTTGAGACTGTTATTTGCATTAGCTGTTAAATTAGGGTTAGATATATATCACCTAGACGTGCAGACTGCTTTCTTAAATGGAGATTTAAAAGAATGTTTATATATGCAAATGCCTGAAGGTATGAATGTGAATCAAAATAAAGTTTTAAAGTTAAAGAAAGCCATTTATGGGCTGAAACAGTCGTCACGAGCTTGGAATAAAAAGGTACATGATGTTTTACTAGAGCTAGGTTATGTGCAATCAGCTTATGAGCCTTGCATTTATAGTAAAAGATCTAAAAATGTATTTACTCTTGTGGCGTTGTTTGTAGATGATTTTTTCTTATTTTCAAATAGTATCAAAGAAACAGATTTTTTGAAAAAAGAGTTGAAGTCTAGATTTAAAATTAAGGATATGACAGTTAATATTGATAAGGACAAAAATATTGTTTTAAATCAGAAAGATTATATATTAAAATTGTTAGATAAGTTTAACATGAAAGATGCTAAAGCTGTATGTACGCCAATGGAGGCAAAAGTTAGTTTAGAAAAAGTAGTTTTGACCGAAGAGAATAAAACTAAGTATCCCTACCAGACATATGAAGTCTAATGTATTTACAAGACCTGATATTAGTTATAGTTTAAGTTACTTAAGTCAGTTCAATAATAATTATGACAAAAGTCATTGGATGTGTGCCAAACGTATTTTGAGATATTTAAAGGGCACTGCAGATTATTCAATAAAATTTTCAAAAAATGATACTGAATTGAAAGGTTTTGTTGATTCGGATTGGGGTAGTGACAATGTGGACAGGAAATCTTACACAGGTTTTTGCTTCTTACTGTCAAATGGTCCTATTTCTTGGGAAAGTAGGAAGCAGATATCTGTTGCCTTATCAAGCACAGAAGCTGAGTATATGGCAATCACAGAGGCTGCTAAAGAGGCCATATACTTAAAAAATATATTGCAAGATCTAATAGGTGTTGATAAACCTGTAGTAGTTTATAATGATAATATGGGAGCGCAGAAACTGTCATATAATTATATGTATCACAAGCGTAGTAAACATATAGACATAAGGCACCATTATATAAGAGAAATTATTGCTAAAAATCAGATTGTCTTAAAATACTTACCTACTTCACAGATGCCAGCTGATATGTTTACTAAAGGTTTAACTAGCGTTAAGCATGATAAGTTTGTTAAGTGTTTAGGTTTAGCATAATGAATTTATTTTTAAATATTCTCTAAGTGGGTGTGTTAGAAATTAATAGTGAATATTTTTTATTTAATTTAGCGCCCTCTAAACAATGTTGGTAACACTGTTGTAGTCCAATAAGAATAAAGTTAGTTGATCTCGAAGCATTGAACAGAGCGTTTCATTTTCTATACCGGCGATAATTTTTAACAGCGAAAACGCCCATTTCTGAAAATGGATTGCTTCTAGATGTTACCGAACAGTCAAGGTTATGCCTCTAAATGACCTTCGAATTACAGTGTTTTTTTAAACCGTACTTTAAACCAGTAGAGATGTTTTCTAGTTTTTTTAATCAAGGGAACGCAATAAATTTACTAAAAATAAACATACACATACATATCCGATTTTTGCAATGAAAACTTGATTTTTGTGCAATTTTTTTTCTATAGAGCATGAAAACAAATTCTACGGGTGGAACTGGGAAGCAATCAAATTTAGTTTTAAACTTGCCGATCCTGAACTGAGTGGGATTGGCGAATATCTTTGGTTAGCCGTACAGAATGGACGAGTTTTATTAAGATTCACTAACTCTATAAAACATATAGTGCTAGAATAATTGTTTATATGTAGGTACTTAATTATTGCATTAACATATTTCACAAAATTAGCTGTATAGATACCACAGGGGTGTTAAATGCGTTGACGAAGGCTGGCTTACATATATTTGTTTTATTTAGAGAAACCTGTATGATGTGACAACAAAATTATTTAATATAAGTATATACGTAGAGATCTCTACCCTGGCTCCACATTCCACACAATTTTTCTAAGGTATGCTTGTTAGTAACTTTTTTAGCTTTCTCAGCAACCGGTTTCGCCAGTGCGGCATCTTCAGGTTCGAGAAAATTAAAGTCAGTTATATTCGACCGTGACAACTGTCAACAGTTTTAATTTATATTATTGTGTATTTTCAAAACATAAAATAAAGTTATTAGAAAACCATGCAACCAGATCCGAATATTCCTAGATGCTTTTTTGTTTTTCAAATTAAAAACAAATCGCTCTGTTATTAGTTACCATATTTCTTTTTGTGAATCAAATTACTTGTGTTATTATTTATTTATAATTTATTATATTTATAATTTAAAGATAAAAAATATTTTCAAGTTGACATGGAAAACCTTAATTTTATAGTCTCTATTCGTTTTTCGCTAAACCCTAGCTGGTCAATAAAAACCAAGTCTTTACGTTATAAAGTACCCTATTTGTTATTGCATTTGCCGCCTTTCTGTAAATAGCATCACATTGTTTAAAAGTATTTAAATATAAATATCGGCCTTTTCTCGTCTTAAAAATGTTTTGTTTGCAACTGGTTTCGCCTTTCACGGCATCATCAGGCAGGAGAAGATTTAAAAAATATGAATTCAAAGTAATAAACAGTTATTTTTGAAATTACTTCTAAAAAACCAAGTCTTTACTTTATGAAGTACCCTATTTGTTGCAGCATTTCCCGTCTTCCTATAATAGCATCACATTATTTAAAAGTATGTAAATATAAATATCGACTTTTTCTGGCCCCAAAAATATTCTTTTTTGCAACCTTGACGGGCATCGTCAGGCAGGAAAACATTATAAAATATTTATTCAAAGTATAATGTAATTAACGGTTATTTTTGTAATTAGTTCTAAAAGCAAAGTATAATGTAATTAACAGCTATTTTTGAAATTACTTCTAAACAAACCAAGCCTTTACTTTTTATAAAGTACCCCATTTTTTGCTGCATTTCCCGTCTTCCTATAATAGCATGACATTATTTAAAAGTATTTAAATATAAATATCGACTTTTTTTTCGCCTCAAAAAGCTTTTTCTTTCTCTGCAACCGGATTTACCTTTAACGGCATCGTCAGACAGGAGAACATTATAAAATATTTATTCAAAGTATAATTTAATTAACAGTTATTTCTGAAATTACTTCTAAACAAGCAAGTCTTTACTTTTTATAAAGTACCCGATTTGTTGCTGTACTTCCCGCCTTCCTGTAATAGCATCACATGATTTAAAAGTATTTAAACGTTGAAACGTCGATACCTGTATGGTATCGACGTTTCCTGGCCTCAAAAATGTTTGTTTCTCTGCAAACCGGTTCTCCTTTCACGGCATCGTCAAGGAAGGGGAAAATTATAAAATATTTATTCAAAATATAATGTAATTAACCAAGTCTTTACTTTATAAAGTACCCTATTTTTTTGAGTAAAATGTTGGATAGAGCTCCAAAACACTAAAATGTGTTTGCGATAAATGAATTACATTATGTTGACTATAGGTAAATAATGTGTTCAGAATGCAGCATTCAACAAATCAATCAATAGTAATGAATAAAATTTTTTTGAAAGTTACTTAAAGAACAAATTGAATAGTTAGTGCCTACAGAATGACTCAGTTTTTATCGGGATAAATCCATAAGTTGAGAGAATTCGACAAAATAGTGCAAGTTTTTCTTATGAACTATCATTTGAAAACGAACCATTTTCGGAAATTTTCTCAATGACGTTGTTGAAGGTCACAAATAACAGCCGCATGGAAGACGTACGGACTTAGCAGTCGCTATAATTCTATGGAAACATATAGGATTTACATCCTTTCAGTTATAATAACTATCCTGGTTAATGCGTAAGGAAAAATGTATGTAGATTTGCCCTATCAAGCAAAATATCGATTTGTAACTCTTTTGACGGCCTCCCTTTTTCACACTGCCTCATCAAACAGTGACCTTCTGTAGTATAATGTCCAAGATTTTTGTCGGCGGATAATATTCCTGCCTGTAACTCATTCCGCGTCGCTACCTACTCGTGTTACATAGATTTTCAGATCACCCATCCAGAACGACCTACGATTCCACGATTGCATGTCAAAAGTGGTACTTCATCTTAATTTCATTTCTTGCTTTTAGACTCCATCTGGAAAATTACAATATCTGATCAGAATCGCAAGGATAGATATTTTGGACACGTTGGCATTTATATTATCTGCACATTACGTTCCCAGACTAGTAGAGCGGGATATATTAAGTTATCGGGCGTCATCGTGGCGTTGCTCGATGTTCTATAGTCACAAATTTTTATGTGAAATACTCAATTCAAACTGCTCAGTTTTTTTTTCTTGTCCCAAACTGTCTACAAATTCTTGTGTATTTCACTGAAAACTTTTATATTAAGATTTTTTGTGTTAGAAAACGTTATCGAGATTCCTGAACATTAGCTCTGCTAGAGATAAATAAGTAAGTGCATGTTGTTATTTGCAAATAAATGGTGTTTATAAATGTTATAATTGAAATGTTTGCCAATATGAAGACAAATGACGTTAGATCTGATACCCTTTGGAAACATTATTTTAGCTGCCCAATTAAAAACTTGTGTTATATTCCTACATAATTATGTTTTAATCTCTTATTAAGAAAGAAGATCACCAATATGTAGCCACAGTGAATTTTATTCGCCATTATCACCTTCGAATTCGCTTTAAAAAAAAACATGCCAGAGCATAAAATAGAAATAATTGAAGACTGGCTTTTGGGTGTTGTACCTAAATGTCTTTATGCAAAAGAGGAAGCTGAAAATCAGTCGGTATTCTTTGAGGCAAAAAATGATAAGTTGAGTCACACTAAAGTATCGCCAGCTTTATTGCCAATAGCATAAATAGCCAAATGTAACTTGATGGAGGATACCCAAGTTAGTTATGTAAGCGATTCTTACAAGTCTAATGAGGAATATGAAGACAATGATGATTCTCTAGCCGATCCGGATTACGATCCTATTTCTCCTACTAAGTTGTTTCCACAGTTTGGAAACTTAATTGTAAGTAGAATATTAAACTTTTATCACGACCAATATTTATTTAACTAACTCACAGAGACTTTTTTAAATTAAATTTTATTTATTTATCCACGACTGTCAACTAAAACAGTCATTAATTGTAAATATGTCAACAACCTTAAACGCTATGTTATGTGGCACAAAACAATAATTAGCATTGTTCAACTGTATAGTGTTATCAAAATAGTCGTAGAAGATTGTACTGGCTTTTATAGGGCTGATATTACTAGTAATATTATTACAACGTTCATTTACAATGACACGTCATACCACAAGCTTAAAGTTTTGGTTTTATATATTTAAGTTTATTCATTTCATTTCAAATATTATTTCTTTATTAATTATTGCTTTTACAGTATTCTTTGCATTCAGTTAGCGATATTACAACAAACAATTTCAAAATAGTCGCAGCTCCTCAAATATCCTTGACTTTGGAAGAAAAATCATCTCAAAATATAAAGGTATATGTTTTCACATTGAATTTATTAAGTATGTTAATACAGCGTAATAAAATAGATAATATCCTTTTTTGTTGACGAATTCTACTGATGTATATCCTCGTGCAAGTCCAATGGTTGTAGTTCCAGTGGAAAAGGAAATATCTTTAGGAATAGAAGATAAGGTAAAGTATTTCAACATTTATTTACTTTCCAAATAAAAATATTTACATTCCTAATATTTTTAGAACCAGTTTTTTGACTACTAACAAAGTCACCACTTAGTCATTATTATTAATTTGAGATGGGGTATTTTTTATCAAAGGTAAAATAGAGATCTTCCAGAGGCACTCGAATATAATTTTCAGAAAAACCATTGCTCTTATTTCAACATGTATCATTAAATTATTATGATAGCCTAAAACAGTGAGTGAATATTGGAACCTGTGATGAGCACTGACAAGTACCATTTGGACAACCCAATTCATCAGAATACATTTTTTAGAGCAGACGATCGTTTCGTTTACAAAGTTGACGTCATCAGAGGGATGAATAAACTCCCTTAAACAGCTTTCTTTTAGTGGGTGATCTCTGTGATATTATATAACATATATTAGCACAGTTAGTATGGCTACTATGCTAATAGTGGGCTCCTTTAAGATTTAATAAAGTCGTAGTAGGCTGTAAAAAAATGTAACTGCTCATGCCACCCTTCATTATGGTTTTAGGATTTAAACATTTAGATCATACACAAGATGTTTCATTTAAAAACAATAAGTTAAATTCATTATTCTTTTATGCATTTCAGTGCTTCACTGCAACAGATTAACTATGTAGCTTTTTTAAATCTTATACCATTTATAAGTATTTTGCATAATTTTTATATTTCAGCTAATGGTGGAGACAGGTTCAAGAAAAAATTATAGTGACCGCAAAGATTATTGCATCTTCTGTGAAAAAGGTGTTTCTCATTTCGCAAGACATGTGATTAAGTGGCATGAACAAGAGTTTGATGTACAGCGAGTTTTATCTTGCAAAACAAATTCAACGACGAGCTTTGGGAGCCTTAAGAAAGAAAAGCGGGGTAATTTTGTAAAAAATCGGGTGGAAACGAAATTGAGACCAGTTAAGAGACTTCCATCAAATGAAAAATGTACATCTTCAGACAATTTTCTTCCATGTAAATATTGTTTAGGTTTCTATAAAAAGAAAAGTTTATTTAGACATACCAAAATATGTCCATCTAATTATGACCAGGACATCACTAAAAAACGGCAAACTTCCCAAAGCGATGGCCAAACCACCTTGCTCTTACATTCTATGTATAAGCACGATGAGTTATTGAAGTCTGTAATGTTCCCTAGAATGCCTGCTGATGATATAGGTCTCATAGCTAAAAAGGATCCGTTAATATGTAAGTATGCATATTAGTACGCAAAAGGTCGACGTAGTAAAGGGAACTTTGATTTGGTAAGACAAAATATGAGAAGACTGGCGAAACTTTTGAAATATGCACATAAAGAAAACTGTGAAATTAGGCAGTTGGTAGATATCATTCGCCCGCGTCATTTTCAGTTAATTGTTGCTGGAGTCAGTAAGGTGGCACAATATAATCCAGAAACAGAAATCTACGAGTCACCAACATTGGCAATTAATTTTGGAACCCTATTAAAAAAATGCTGCGATTTAGCATACATTGACCTTTTGCAGATAAAGGACAAAAATGAGCAAAGGAAAGACATAAAGCTATTGAAAAGACTTATAGAATCTCAATGGGCAGATGAAATTTCAGCACAAGCGGGAACTAATTTGAATCAAAACAAATGGAATAAGGAGGAACTATTACCACTTACAAGTGATTTAAAGAAACTTAATTGGTTTTTGCAAAAAGTCTCAGGAGAAGCTTTCAACAATTTAAAAACTAAGAGAAACGATGTATTTGCTTACACCACTTTGAAAGAGGTGTTATACACCCAGATTATACTTCTTAATAGAAGACGGCCAGCAGAAGTTGCACAGCTAAAAGTTCAAACATTTAAATCTGTTAATTTGTAAAATTAACACAATAACGAATTTGAAAATTGCTTAACTAAAACCGAAAAATTATTGCTAAATACGTATAGTAGGTTCATTATTAGGGGAAAACGTGGAAGGGGTGTTCCTATCCTATTATCACCAGAAATGAAAAAGCAGTTTGATTACCTGATAGAAAAATACGAAATATTTTGTATCTGATAATGACTTTGTATTCCATACTAATGGTAAAGGCTTTATTGATGGAACCAAAACTCTCCATAGATTGGTCAATAAATGCAAAGTTGAGAGACCTGCAGGTATAACAGCTACAAGGCTTCGAAAACATTTAGCCACTATTACCCAACTCCTCCAATTTTCAAATAATGATATGGAACAATTGAGCAAATTTATGGGTCACACACTAAAAACGCATTGCAGTGTATATAGAATGTCTGACAAAATATATCAAACAGCGAAAGTTTCCAAGCTCTTATTGCTAATGATGGAGGGAGGCGCTGAAAAATACAGAGGAAAAACATTGGATGAAATTAATATTGACCTGAATCCTATTCATGATATCGAAAATTTAATGGAAGAAAAAGAGTTTTACCCAAAGAAACAAGATGATATTAACCCTGATTTTGAAAAGGGACTCAATGTGAACAATAATCAGACACAAAAATCAGTATATACTCAAAACTCTCAGCAAGCTACATTAGAGACACGACAAACATTTGTTCAAAAGAAAATAATAGCAGAATACTTTTCCCAAAATATCAAAGAAAAGAAATCTCCTAGGCAACACAACGTTAATCAATTTGTAAACCTTTATCCCGATTTATTTTTAGGACAGAAAGTGGACGTCAATAAAAGTAGTAGTTTAGAACATTTATACTAGCAAATTGAAATATTAATTATATTTCTAACATTACCAGATCATCAAAAACTATTTTCTGTTTTGTTAATTAGTGATTCCTTTCAAGTGTTCACAATAATTGCTTGTGCAGTTAATTAAATAATCATATAATTACTGCTAATATTGAAATGACTGATTAATTTTCAAAATTTAATGCAGAGATCACATTTTCATTTTTTTTTATGATTTTTTTTATATATGAATTTGATATAATTTGTTTTCTGGGAATAAAATATTTTAAATAACATAAGTTTTTCTTTTTTCATTCGCACTAAAGGTTACACCAATATTAATTTCCATATATCAGAGTAAGAGCGAATACCAAAATTACCTGTAAAGATATCAGCTGACTTGAGTACCAAGGTCATTATTATAACCTCTTTGTCTTGCACACAGTAAAACAAACAGCATGCATTAACTAAACTTGGCAACGTTGCACTGGCTCAGGTTTGTAAACTTCTTTTTCCAAAAGTGTATATTTTGGCTTGAAAAAGTATGAAATAAATGATGGCACAGAAATGTATCGTTCTAGAATAAAATTTTGCTATATACGGTTTTAATATTACTTATAATTCTGCCGTATATTTGTGATTATATACTTTAGGTTACGATTCATAACATTTTGATACAATCCTCTCCTTTGTGTCTATAAGATTTCTGTATGGTTTGGAATTGTATTTTGTTCTGGAAGGCTTGGGAATGATATAAAGATGTATATATATATATATATATATATATATATATATATATATATATATATATATATATATATATATATATATATATATATATATATATATATATATATATATATATATATATATATATACATCTTTATATCATTCCCAAGCCTTCCAGAACAAAATACAATTCCAAACCATACAGAAATCTTATAGACACAAAGGAGAGGATTGTATCAAAATGTTATGAATCGTAACCTAAAGTATATAATCACAAATATACGGCAGAATTATAAGTAATATTAAAACCGTATATAGCAAAATTTTATTCTAGAACGATACATTTCTGTGCCATCATTTATTTCATACTTTTTCAAGCCAAAATATACACTTTTGGAAAAAGAAGTTTACAAACCTGAGCCAGTGCAACGTTGCCAAGTTTAGTTAATGCATGCTGTTTGTTTTACTGTGTGCAAGACAAAGAGGTTATAATAATGACCTTGGTACTCAAGTCAGCTGATATCTTTACAGGTAATTTTGGTATTCGCTCTTACTCTGATATATGGAAATTAATATTGGTGTAACCTTTAGTGCGAATGAAAAAAGAAAAACTTATGTTATTTAAAATATTTTATTCCCAGAAAACAAATTATATCAAATTCATATATAAAAAAAATCATAAAAAAAAATGAAAATGTGATCTCTGCATTAAATTTTGAAAATTAATCAGTCATTTCAATATTAGCAGTAATTATATGATTATTTAATTAACTGCACAAGCAATTATTGTGAACACTTGAAAGGAATCACTAATTAACAAAACAGAAAATAGTTTTTGATGATCTGGTAATGTTAGAAATATAATTAATATTTCAATTTGCTAGTATAAATGTTCTAAACTACTACTTTTATTGACGTCCACTTTCTGTCCTAAAAATAAATCGGGATAAAGGTTTACAAATTGATTAACGTTGTGTTGCCTAGGAGATTTCTTTTCTTTGATATTTTGGGAAAAGTATTCTGCTATTATTTTCTTTTGAACAAATGTTTGTCGTGTCTCTAATGTAGCTTGCTGAGAGTTTTGAGTATATACTGATTTTTGTGTCTGATTATTGTTCACATTGAGTCCCTTTTCAAAATCAGGGTTAATATCATCTTGTTTCTTTGGGTAAAACTCTTTTTCTTCCATTAAATTTTCGATATCATGAATAGGATTCAGGTCAATATTAATTTCATCCAATGTTTTTCCTCTGTATTTTTCAGCGCCTCCCTCCATCATTAGCAATAAGAGCTTGGAAACTTTCGCTGTTTGATATATTTTGTCAGACATTCTATATACACTGCAATGCGTTTTTAGTGTGTGACCCATAAATTTGCTCAATTGTTCCATATCATTATTTGAAAATTGGAGGAGTTGGGTAATAGTGGCTAAATGTTTTCGAAGCCTTGTAGCTGTTATACCTGCAGGTCTCTCAACTTTGCATTTATTGACCAATCTATGGAGAGTTTTGGTTCCATCAATAAAGCCTTTACCATTAGTATGGAATACAAAGTCATTATCAGATACAAAATATTTCGTATTTTTCTATCAGGTAATCAAACTGCTTTTTCATTTCTGGTGATAATAGGATAGGAACACCCCTTCCACGTTTTCCCCTAATAATGAACCTACTATACGTATTTAGCAATAATTTTTCGGTTTTAGTTAAGCAATTTTCAAATTCGTTATTGTGTTAATTTTACAAATTAACAGATTTAAATGTTTGAACTTTTAGCTGTGCAACTTCTGCTGGCCGTCTTCTATTAAGAAGTATAATCTGGGTGTATAACACCTCTTTCAAAGTGGTGTAAGCAAATACATCGTTTCTCTTAGTTTTTAAATTGTTGAAAGCTTCTCCTGAGACTTTTTGCAAAAACCAATTAAGTTTCTTTAAATCACTTGTAAGTGGTAATAGTTCCTCCTTATTCCATTTGTTTTGATTCAAATTAGTTCCCGCTTGTGCTGAAATTTCATCTGCCCATTGAGATTCTATAAGTCTTTTCAATAGCTTTATGTCTTTCCTTTGCTCATTTTTGTCCTTTATCTGCAAAAGGTCAATGTATGCTAAATCGCAGCATTTTTTTAATAGGGTTCCAAAATTAATTGCCAATGTTGGTGACTCGTAGATTTCTGTTTCTGGATTATATTGTGCCACCTTACTGACTCCAGCAACAATTAACTGAAAATGACGCGGGCGAATGATATCTACCAACTGCCTAATTTCACAGTTTTCTTTATGTGCATATTTCAAAAGTTTCGCCAGTCTTCTCATATTTTGTCTTACCAAATCAAAGTTCCCTTTACTACGTCGACCTTTTGCGTACTAATATGCATACTTACATATTAACGGATCCTTTTTAGCTATGAGACCTATATCATCAGCAGGCATTCTAGGGAACATTACAGACTTCAATAACTCATCGTGCTTATACATAGAATGTAAGAGCAAGGTGGTTTGGCCATCGCTTTGGGAAGTTTGCCGTTTTTTAGTGATGTCCTGGTCATAATTAGATGGACATATTTTGGTATGTCTAAATAAACTTTTCTTTTTATAGAAACCTAAACAATATTTACATGGAAGAAAATTGTCTGAAGATGTACATTTTTCATTTGATGGAAGTCTCTTAACTGGTCTCAATTTCGTTTCCACCCGATTTTTTACAAAATTACCCCGCTTTTCTTTCTTAAGGCTCCCAAAGCTCGTCGTTGAATTTGTTTTGCAAGATAAAACTCGCTGTACATCAAACTCTTGTTCATGCCACTTAATCACATGTCTTGCGAAATGAGAAACACCTTTTTCACAGAAGATGCAATAATCTTTGCGGTCACTATAATTTTTTCTTGAACCTGTCTCCACCATTAGCTGAAATATAAAAATTATGCAAAATACTTATAAATGGTATAAGATTTAAAAAAGCTACATAGTTAATCTGTTGCAGTGAAGCACTGAAATGCATAAAAGAATAATGAATTTAACTTATTGTTTTTAAATGAAACATCTTGTGTATGATCTAAATGTTTAAATCCTAAAACCATAATGAAGGGTGGCATGAGCAGTTACATTTTTTTACAGCCTACTACGACTTTATTAAATCTTAAAGGAGCCCACTATTAGCATAGTAGCCATACTAACTGTGCTAATATATGTTATATAATATCACAGAGATCACCCACTAAAAGAAAGCTGTTTAAGGGAGTTTATTCATCCCTCTGATGACGTCAACTTTGTAAACGAAACGATCGTCTGCTCTAAAAAATGTATTCTGATGAATTGGGTTGTCCAAATGGTACTTGTCAGTGCTCATCACAGGTTCCAATATTCACTCACTGTTTTAGGCTATCATAATAATTTAATGATACATGTTGAAATAAGAGCAATGGTTTTTCTGAAAATTATATTCGAGTGCCTCTGGAAGATCTCTATTTTACCTTTGATAAAAAATACCCCATCTCAAATTAATAATAATGACTAAGTGGTGACTTTGTTAGTAGTCAAAAAACTGGTTCTAAAAATATTAGGAATGTAAATATTTTTATTTGGAAAGTAAATAAATGTTGAAATACTTTACCTTATCTTCTATTCCTAAAGATATTTCCTTTTCCACTGGAACTACAACCATTGGACTTGCACGAGGATATACATCAGTAGAATTCGTCAACAAAAAAGGATATTATCTATTTTATTACGCTGTATTAACATACTTAATAAATTCAATGTGAAAACATATACCTACCTTTATATTTTGAGATGATTTTTCTTCCAAAGTCAAGGATATTTGAGGAGCTGCGACTATTTTGAAATTGTTTGTTGTAATATCGCTAACTGAATGCAAAGAATACTGTAAAAGCAATAATTAATAAAGAAATAATATTTGAAATGAAATGAATAAACTTAAATATATAAAACCAAAACTTTAAGCTTGTGGTATGACGTGTCATTGTAAATGAACGTTGTAATAATATTACTAGTAATATCAGCCCTATAAAAGCCAGTACAATCTTCTACGACTATTTTGATAACACTATACAGTTGAACAATGCTAATTATTGTTTTGTGCCACATAACATAGCGTTTAAGGTTGTTGACATATTTACAATTAATGACTGTTTTAGTTGACAGTCGTGGATAAATAAATAAAATTTAATTTAAAAAAGTCTCTGTGAGTTAGTTAAATAAATATTGGTCGTGATAAAAGTTTAATATTCTACTTACAATTAAGTTTCCAAACTGTGGAAACAACTTAGTAGGAGAAATAGGATCGTAATCCGGATCGGCTAGAGAATCATCATTGTCTTCATATTCCTCATTAGACTTGTAAGAATCGCTTACATAACTAACTTGGGTATCCTCCATCAAGTTACATTTGGCTATTTATGCTATTGGCAATAAAGCTGGCGATACTTTAGTGTGACTCAACTTATCATTTTTTGCCTCAAAGAATACCGACTGATTTTCAGCTTCCTCTTTTGCATAAAGACATTTAGGTACAACACCCAAAAGCCAGTCTTCAATTATTTCTATTTTATGCTCTGGCATGTTTTTTTTTAAAGCGAATTCGAAGGTGATAATGGCGAATAAAATTCACTGTGGCTACATATTGGTGATCTTCTTTCTTAATAAGAGATTAAAACATAATTATGTAGGAATATAACACAAGTTTTTAATTGGGCAGCTAAAATAATGTTTCCAAAGGGTATCAGATCTAACGTCATTTGTCTTCATATTGGCAAACATTTCAATTATAACATTTATAAACACCATTTATTTGCAAATAACAACATGCACTTACTTATTTATCTCTAGCAGAGCTAATGTTCAGGAATCTCGATAACGTTTTCTAACACAAAAAATCTTAATATAAAAGTTTTCAGTGAAATACACAAGAATTTGTAGACAGTTTGGGACAAGAAAAAAAAACTGAGCAGTTTGAATTGAGTATTTCACATAAAAATTTGTGACTATAGAACATCGAGCAACGCCACGATGACGCCCGATAACTTAATATATCCCGCTCTACTAGTCTGGGAACGTAATGTGCAGATAATATAAATGCCAACGTGTCCAAAATATCTATCCTTGCGATTCTGATCAGATATTGTAATTTTCCAGATGGAGTCTAAAAGCAAGAAATGAAATTAAGATGAAGTACCACTTTTGACATGCAATCGTGGAATCGTAGGTCGTTCTGGATGGGTGATCTGAAAATCTATGTAACACGAGTAGGTAGCGACGCGGAATGAGTTACAGGCAGGAATATTATCCGCCGACAAAAATCTTGGACATTATACTACAGAAGGTCACTGTTTGATGAGGCAGTGTGAAAAAGGGAGGCCGTCAAAAGAGTTACAAATCGATATTTTGCTTGATAGGGCAAATCTACATACATTTTTCCTTACGCATTAACCAGGATAGTTATTATAACTGAAAGGATGTAAATCCTATATGTTTCCATAGAATTATAGCGACTGCTAAGTCCGTACGTCTTCCATGCGGCTGTTATTTGTGACCTTCAACAACGTCATTGAGAAAATTTCCGAAAATGGTTCGTTTTCAAATGATAGTTCATAAGAAAAACTTGCACTATTTTGTCGAATTCTCTCAACTTATGGATTTATCCCGATAAAAACTGAGTCATTCTGTAGGCACTAACTATTCAATTTGTTCTTTAAGTAACTTTCAAAAAAATTTTATTCATTACTATTGATTGATTTGTTGAATGCTGCATTCTGAACACATTATTTACCTATAGTCAACATAATGTAATTCATTTATCGCAAACACATTTTAGTGTTTTGGAGCTCTATCCAACATTTTACTCAAAAAAATAGGGTACTTTATAAAGTAAAGACTTGGTTAATTACATTATATTTTGAATAAATATTTTATAATTTTCCCCTTCCTTGACGATGCCGTGAAAGGAGAACCGGTTTGCAGAGAAACAAACATTTTTGAGGCCAGTAAAACAAACAGCATGCATTAACTAAACTTGGCAACGTTGCACTGGCTCAGGTTTGTAAACTTCTTTTTCCAAAAGTGTATATTTTGGCTTGAAAAAGTATGAAATAAATGATGGCACAGAAATGTATCGTTCTAGAATAAAATTTTGCTATATACGGTTTTAATATTACTTATAATTCTGCCGTATATTTGTGATTATATACTTTAGGTTACGATTCATAACATTTTGATACAATCCTCTCCTTTGTGTCTATAAGATTTCTGTATGGTTTGGAATTGTATTTTGTTCTGGAAGGCTTGGGAATGATATAAAGATGTATATATATATATATATATATATATATATATATATATATATATATATATATATATATATATATATATATATATATATATATATATATATATATATATATATAAATTGAAACTGACCCCGGAAAAAAGTCGGGTGAATTTTTCTACGAAAATTCACTAATATATAAAATAAATTTGCTATTGCTTTACAAAAACTTAAAAAAATGGGTGCTCTCAAAAATGTATAAATTTAAATTGCTTCAGAGCTTATATAAAGCTGTTTTAATGTTTGAATATTTCGCTGAAATAGTAATGTATTCTTAATGTTTTTTGAAACTCTATCAAACCTGTTTCAGCAAAAACATTCACGTTTGTTCTGAAAACGCATCTAAAAACCAAGATCCAAAGTACGTTTCGATAAATATTCATCATCTATATTGCTCGGCAAGTAAAAACCGGCAAAATTCTCGTTTGGATATTCGAGATATCCTTCTTTCCTTGATAGCGATAGACAATAACCGATAGTGACTTGAAGAGGTGGCTAGTAAGCAACGTTCATGTCTGCCAGTTGTAAAATATGCTTCCATTTTAAACACGATCACGTTTCAATTGAATACGAAACGAACATTTCCATAATAAATTTACTAGGACGTGTCCAGACTCCAGCCTTGCTTCATACTCAGTTCCTCTAAGACATTTCTTGCCATTTGCCATCAGGGCTTGAAGGACCGAATACTTACGACTAGAAACTTTTATATTCACTATTTACACTGTCCAAGAGCGAAGTGAATTTTAGCCAATGTTTATTTTGAAGTTACTTAAAAGTTCTTTCCGTTTAAGCAACTAAACGTCAAACGGAATTTGAAATGCCCTTTAAGTCAAAGTGAATGCGGTTTTACAAATTTATACCTCTTTTAAATTAAATAATATATAGGAAAATATTCACAAAAGTATAAATTACAAAGCTATATACAGATTTTCATTTGAAAACGCAAACTGGTTCCATAATAGTATACAAGTGTGATATTTCCCTTTTAAAGCTTTAAATATAATAAAGCACTGGAATTTGTATTATTAACTACGCAATGAGTTTCTGGATGAATGAATTCTTTGGATATCGCTTTTGCTATCCTTCAGAAATATATTATACCTGTATTTTAATGATTTTTGTGAAAAAAAATTACCAATGAGAAGATCGCGACAATTGAATTTTGAAAAAATTTCTAGGACCTCGATAATCTATATCGATGGATTCAATTTATCAATTTAGACACACACACACACACATACTCACACCTATATATATATATATATATATATATATATATATATATATATATATATATATATATATATATATATATATATATATATTCGGCTCCTGTTTAGGAGGCACTTTTAAGAGGTAAAGGAAATATGTAAAAGGACATGTACTCTACGGCCTCAATCTGCCTACTCCTTAGAGTGGTGGACAAAAGTTGGTTGGGTTGGGTTGTTGTAGCACGATTACGGGGCCTCTATCTGCCTGCTCCCGAAATCTCGCCGGAGATCGTCTCTAAGGTCTCATTTTGTTCAACCCTAGGCCTAAGAGAGATCTGGCAGTACGTTGCGAGTCTTGTATTGCATGTATCGTTTCATATACCTGCTTCGTTATCAGTGAAAGTAGTCGAGACACGACCAGGGGCTTTAGTCACGGTACTTAAAGGATTAAGAGTATTACAGGCATTTTTTGAAACAGATAAGTGGGCAATGAAATTGCCTATTAAATTTATTGTCCTTTTGTGTGTTTGTAATGAAGATCTAATTTATAAGTAATCGAAAGACGAAGACCATCTTATTTTAACGGGACGTTTTTGGATCTCGATTGCTTCGCGGATAATTCTGGTTTTGAAGTTGATAATTTCACTCTGTTCTCGACAACGTACGGGTGCAGTAAGCGATAATTCTCTCACCATCACCTAAATCTTGGGTCAAAGCTCCTCCCACTCCAGTGTCACTAGCGTCACACTGAATGGTCAACGTCTTCAAAATATCTGGCGAACACAAAACTGGTGCTGAATCAAAGCATTTTTCATGCTGACAAAAGTCTCTTCGGCCTCTGGTGTCCACATAATTGCATGCTTCTCTTTTTTGCCTTTCAGAATATCATTCAAGGGCGACATAAAGGTGGAGAAATTGAAAAAAAAAACGCCTGTACCAGCTACAAAGACCTAAACCGTTTAATCTCTGTAGTTGTTGTTGGTCTTGGGTAATTGACCATCGTCGCGATCTTGCCCGGATCAGTTCGAATACCCTGGCCTCGGTTCGTTCCTAGATTGTTTGTGAGTTTTAATTTTTCGCCAAATCTCCTCATCAATATCAGAGTCTAAAAAGTGAGACTCTAAACGTGTTGCTAGACAATGCTAGTCTGAGACTGCTGATTTAATATGCCCAACCCAGAAAGTTACCTTCCCGGAAAACAATTTGGAAGCTGACTAGAATAAATCGACTTTTGGAATATGTCTCGAATGAGCAATTTCCTCTACTTTCTCAATAAATGACAAAACTTACTTTGAATCTCCAATCAAAAGTTATTCCCATCTTGTAAACTGGAAAATGACCGTAATGGCCAATAATAAAAGCAGCATTATCCAAGGGCTATGTAGAAGTAGATGGTTGCACTAACAGTGGCGATATCACATTTGGTTCTTGTATAAAAGGTTATTTAACCTTGTCATGTAGATCTGCATCCTGATATATGGCTGTAACATAGGTTTCATCTTTAAATTTCTGCTTAATATCGTAATCTACAGCTGTAACCATAAACTTCAATCTAACAACACGCTTCATAAGGTGTAACATGTAGCTCTAAGATAAACAGAATCTGTTGACGGACCTCCAAAGTCTGCAATCAAAATCTTAATAGAGTTTACTGTGACCTCAATTTGAGTTTTTTCTCTAATCAAAATATATTATAGGATCTTCTAACTTTAAAACATCTAAATTAGCCTCACGTTCTTACTCAAAAGGCAAGTGAGCATTTTCCTTTTGTCATTAACAGTCCGATCTGTTACGATACTACGACGTTTAAGCTTATAGTCTAAGTAATCTTTAAGTAGGAAGTTTGCCCTAAAGTATTCTTCCATTTCACAAGTTATTTAATGGTTTACTAAATAATTGAATGAATACTCTCTATAATGATAGGGAATCGTATGCAAGTAACTCGCTATAATCTATACTATAACAAAGCTGCAGTTTTAATTTTGAATATGCTCATAGGTTAAACCTAAAACTCAAATCGTAAAATAGGTAAATTTCACATGAAGAGTCCTTAATCTACGGCTGCAAATCGCACACCGAAAAGAGCAATTCGCATTGAACAACCAAAGTGATTATCACAAACTATAAAGTTTCTAAACAAACTATAAAATACTTTCAAACACCTAATGTGAAGAAAATTCGTAAGTCTGGCAACACCTAAATAAATCGTAGAACAAAGAATGTGAACCTTGCTGAATATCTAAAACCTAAACTTGCTTATCTAGTTTAGATAAGACTTGAAAAATTCCTGAACTCTTTTGTTCACAAAGAAATTCGGTAAGCAAAAATAAAAACTTTTATCTCAACTGATATGTTCACTATACCTGTACACTCATCAATCTTAATATTTTAAATTTCAAAGACAATGCTAAATTGTCTAAGTGACTTTAACAAAGTTAAACTATATAAACGAAGGTAGTCTCCCACTATATTATTTTGCAAAGTTGGTTTAATAATTTCGGAGCCTCACTGATGGGCGTCATTTTTTGTAGCCTCCCTTTTTCCTTTATCAGCTCTCTGTTACTAGAAAGCTAGAAAACAAAGAGGCCCGAGTACCCCTATTGTACTTTGCATACGGCAACTCTTCGCCAGGTGAGGACTGTGGGTTAGGAGGATATTCAAAAAATATATTGGTTAGGGGGAGTGAGTATCTACCGTATCTACATAGCTATTCCCTCAAAATGTATTGTTTGGGCGCCACATAATTTTTACTGAGGAAAATTATGAAACCTTCCTGCTTAAATTAAAACATTTCTCTTTAAAAATACTGAACAATGACTTGTCAAAGCAACACTAGTAGATACTAGGAATTCCAGTTGGAATGATTCTGTTTATTATAACAATAAATGTAACAAGAGCAGATTTTAATTATTGCTTGAGAAGTGTAAAAAAAATTTGTGAAAGTAGTGAAGCTACTTAAGGAAATTTGAATTTACACTAATTAAGAAGAAAAATATAATATCTAATGCTAATGAAAATTGTTACTTAAGTTTCTCAGTAAGTATAAGGAAAAAATAGATTAAGGAAATTCAAAAGATATCGAAACAAAACCCCACAGTCGACCATGTTCACAAATATATATATATATATATATATATATATATATATATATATATATATATATATATATATCAAGGTTTTATAAGATTGAGATATTAAATTAAGAAATGAAAAATAAAATCTGGCCTGTGAAATATTTGTGGCGAAGAACGGGCACCTTGTGTAAACTCAATACGTGACTTCCCTTTTGAATCCTATCTGGCAAATCAGGTACAATTGCCTGGATTAGGACAAACCAGCAACTACCAGAGAATATTGGGGCTACTGCAATCGATCACCTCATAAGGATTCGGAGGCGGCTTCACAGATTTGGACAGCATCGCCTTATATGAAGGTTTTGTCTTAAAATCAAACATAGATTAATTCTTTGAAGTTTGTGCACCATACTTAACACCATATATATATATATATATATATATATATATATATATATATATATATATATATATATATATATATATATATATATATATATATATATATATATATATATATATATATATATATATATATATATATAACCTGCATTATATTAAGTGTGCTGGCGTTGTATATGTAGTAGGTATATGCAGCAGATCTTGGGCCTGCTGTGTTTTGGCACAAAATAAAGCTATAATCGAACCTTAACGCTGATGCGTTCATTTTAGCCTTCTATCTTTTAGCAGTTGCTGCATAAATCAGTGTACAGTAAGAGTGGGTCCAGTAGCTAAATTTGAAGCAAACTGAACTATTATATATATTTGACATTGTCAAAGTAGATATATTGTATTGGGGACTTTTTTTCCAAGAGTGGTGTAGAAAAAAAATTCAGAACGTTATTGACAAAAAAAAACAACATAAAAAATCGATTATGTGCGTATGTGTACACACACACACACACACACACAAACACACACACACACACACAAATATATATATATATATATATATATATATATATATATATATATATATATATATATATTTGTGTCTATGCGGAAGTAGCTGGACCTTTCTCTCTTGGGATTTATATATGTTTATAAGGAAGTAGCTGGACATTTCAGCCATAAAAATTGATATGTCCAAAAGGAAGTAGCTGGACCTAACCTCACAGTGTTGCCGCACTTTTTAGTAGGATATATAAAAGTTTTCTGGTTAGTTTTATGTTGTACGCTTAAACAGGTAGCATTACGGTTTTAAGGTCTGCGTGCTAGTATACAAAGATGATATGTTTTAATTAATACATTATTTATTCTCTTTACCTTGACAGTTTTACAGTAAAGCACTTCGTGAATAATATTAAAATTCTAAAAAGTGACTACAAATTATTTTTAAATTATTTGCCTACATAAATTATCACACCGGTGTGGTAAAGCACAAAAATGATAAAAGACAAATTTTGTGTTAATTTTTTACCAGTTATTTTAAATTAAATAAATTGTGTATAAAAATGTATTTATGACAGTCTTGTCTAAAAACACGTGTTTTTCTCAAAATGTAACACATTGAGTTCCTAGAAAACAAAATTATTGTAATTAGTTATCTGGATCTGAATACATTGCATGTGATCTGTTTTCATAATGGAAGTAACATAATTCAAACTCTTAACAAAACTATGATGACTGATGACCAAAGCTTTTGCATAAGTTACATATGAAACACAATTCTTGTGTTATGGTTCAACGTGAGAAATCAGTGAAAATAGTTGTAAATAAATAGAAAATGCAGAAAAAGTGGAGAACTCAGGAATTTAGTGGAAGAAAATTTGTACAAAGTAGGCAAATTTGTAAAATGTAATATAAATAGTCATTGATGTATTTTTATGTTATTTTCTTTTAATATAGCCAAACAGAAATATTTATCACATTGTCTGTCTTTTTTCGTGCTACTAGAAATGTAAGGTTTTAGAGACTGGGGAGTTCGTTTGTTTAACACTGGACAATTTTTAATCAGAAGTTCACATTCAGCTATCGAGGGGTTGCTTCCGTCCTTTAAATGTCTTCTAATGGTCTCCTTAACTGCTTCACTTTGAGGAGAACTCCATCTTGGTCGTGCTGCTGTGAAACAATAATCATAGAAATTAGCTTTGTACAATAGGTGAAGATTGGAACCTGTTATAAGCACTGATAAGTACAATTTGTAGAACCCAATTCATCACAATACAGTTTTTTGACCCGACGATCGTTTCGCTAACAAAGTTAGCGTCATTAAGGGGATGAATAAACTTGGTTTATTCATATTTTAAAAATTAAAAAATTACTTTAAGGAAGACGCAGAAATTGAAGACATTATTCCTTTACCTAGAGGAAAACAGTAGCATATTGTTTATGCTAAGCTTATAGTAAGAAGTGCAACAGTGATAGTGTGTATACTGCGGAAGCTACTTTTAACGGGTGTTTCATAATCATTGTTTATTGTTAACTTGAAATACTTGATATTTAAATTTCCGTACAGGTTAACGAAAATGCAGCAAACAAAAGGCTTTTCCTTTGCCTAAAAAATAACCATGTTATATGTTATATTTTCTAAATTTTATCGAATTATTGATCTATTGATGTAATTGTTTTCAATTTTGATCATTTTAAATGTTTTACCTTAGAATATAAATTTTTGCAAATTAAATTTTATGCACCCCATAAAATCCCAGCTAACAGGGGAGGAGTCGTCCGACACGATAATATGTATTTTATAATACAAAATGCAACTATGACACTTCCCACACATTACATTATAGTCTCGGCTCACATAATGCCTTTTTGTAGGGTGTCTTGGTTCCGAGATTATAAATATATGTACTTACATTATTTAACTGTTATAGTAGCCTCATAATAAACGTTTAGTTAACGCACATCCTCTACTGCCGTCCTACGGAAAAACACCGCAAGTGCTAAAATGTCGAAATTTGAGTTTTCTATATATTCTGGTTCAGAATTTTATGTTCTTCGATATAATCAATAAATTTCAGTGATTTTTCATGTTTTTTTGAGAAAAAAATATGGTCAAAGTTAGTCAGATTGTACACGTTCTTATATTATAGATCCTATACTAAGCATTAATACCGCATGTTGAATTTATTAGTGCACTTTGACGCATGTCTAGTGTAACTTCTGCAATTTACTAAGCATAAACACCGTATGTGAGAACATGCGTCGTTTATGCGAAGCGATTATAGAAAATATCGTTAGGCAAACACCACGGCGTTCGCGCATGTACTCTAACTGTGCACTTACGGTATTTATGCTATATATCGTTCAGATAAATCTGCTCTGGTTATAGTAAAGCATGTCATTTCTCCAGGTTGAGACCAGTCGGTTACATCTCCTAACCTTCTGTGATGTGGATGGTTTCATTTTATTGTTTTATGTATAATAAAAACAATAGCAAGATTTAATACATATTGAACGTAGTGTAACAGTAGTGCAGACATTTACCAGGTGTTCACACTTTAGTTATTACTAATATTGTTCTAAGTGTTCTCTTTTAACTGAATATTTTTCCATTGTGAGGTATGTATATATTTTGATTAATCCAAAGACAGATTCTCATGCTAGTAATTCTGTATCAGAATGGAGTATCTGAGTCGTGGAAGAAAATTAGTGGTTTTAGCGTCTAAGAGACGCACCTCCAATGAAGCGTTTACCGACCGAAGTAATGTTACGAAACTGCCAGCGAGTGAAGTAAATGAGACTGATCCCAATACAAAATTGCAGTCAGAAACAAGATGTTACTTCCTGTCAAATAGGGTATCACTGACTGACTTCAATACATTGAGCAAATTTTATCATCTCGAAGCAAATAGAGTTGTAAAGGAAATACTAGATTCTATCATAGGAATTGTTTTCCAGACTGTTAATGATTTTTTTAACATAAATATTGAGGACTTAATGGTGCTTGACGAAAACCTCGTTCCTATCTTAAACGATTCGAATGCTATTATTGAATGGGATTCTCCGATCTTCGATAATGAGCAACTGCATCTGGAAAACAATATTATTGATGGTGTTAATGGAAATGATAGCGTGCAGTATGAAAATGCGACCAATGAACGCAGTAATGCATCTAAGATAACGGATTCGCCAGATGAAAGCAACAAGGAAAACGTATACTATTTGAAGAAAGATGAGGTTTTCAAGATTGATACTAGTGCCACAAAGACTGGCGAAGAGCGTAAACGCAAGAAATTTGTTAGAAGCAAAACAGAACGGAAAAAATACCTACGCGATGAGAAAATTGAAAAACATGCAGTGAGGAGGGAGGGATGCAAGTGTAAGAAAAACTGCAATGATAAGTTTAGTAAAGAAGCTAGAGAAAAAATCAATAAGAAATATTGGAACATGAATTTTGCGGAGAAAAAAATGTTTTTATCTTCGAATATAGAAGATTATGACGTAAAAGTAAGACGTTCAGACACGCTACATGATACTCCTGTTAGAAATAAGACAAGAGTATTTTCATTCAAATCTAAAGATGGAAACCGGATTAAAGTATGCAAAACTTTCTTTTTGGGAACCCTTGGATATGCATCAAACAGCGACACAATAATCAGGAAATTCTACAGTCCTCCTATTGATCGCCGAGGAAGTTATTTGAGAAAAGGCACAAACAAGAATGTCATTGCTGATCATATTAAAAGCTTTCATCCTGCAGTGTCGCATTACAGGCGTGAACATGCCCCCAAAAGACTCTACTTACCGAGTGACATAACAATCAAGGATATGCATTCAGATTTTTTGCAAAAATTTCCGGCAGAAACTGTCTCGTATGAAATCTATAGAAGAATAGTTACAGATGAGATGAATATATCTTTCGTTCAGTTAGGGAAAGAAGAATGCGAAAAATGTGAAACCTACACGCTCCATAAACAAGTTCACACGGTCTTGGATACGATATGCGAAGTGTGTTGTCAATGGAAAAAACACATTGACGACGCAAAAAGATCAAGAGATGAGTATAGAAAAGACGTTAGTCTTGCTGAGACAAGTCAGACTGAAATTGTTTATTTTTCTGTCGATATGCAGAAAATCATAATGCTCCCTCGACTAGATATGTTTAAGCAAATTATTTTTACACAGAGGCTCATTGTTTTTAATGAGTCTTTTGTACCCTTAGGAAAACTCGCTAAAAATTCTGTTCAGCCATTCGCTGCACTTTGGCATGAGGCCATTTCTGGTCGAAAAAAAGAAGATATAGTGAGCGCGTTCAACGCATTTTTCAAAAATCATGTCCGTGACCACAAACAAATAGTTTTTTGGGCCGATAATTGTTGTGGCCAGAATAAAAACTGGTGTTTTTTTAGTTTCCTTATTTATTTGGTTAACAGTGGTGAAATTGCTGCAGATAAAATCACCATAAAGTATTTCGAAGTGGGCCACACATTTATGTCCGCAGACAGTTTTCATCATTTGATAGAACAAGGTCTGAGGAAGCATAAGAAATGCTATGATTTTCAGGATTTCTGCGATGTTGTCTAAAACTGTTCGAAATATCCAGTGTCTATCAAAGAATTATCGACGTCAGATTTCATGAAATGGCCTACTTTCACGACGAATTACCAACTTCAGAAAATGAATAAAGATAGGCCACTACTGAAGGAAATATCAGAAATAAGTGTAAAAAAGGGAAGTTATGTTTTGTATCACAAAACATGCTTCGACGGTCCAGAGAACGAACTCGTTTTGCTATCTAAGAAATGGCAAGGAACAAAACCACTCCCGGAACCTGAAGGTAACTCTTTAGCGAGAGGCATCACGGAAAAGAAAAAGCAGGGGATCATCCAGAGTCTCAAGGGATTATGTCCACCTCATAAACTAAAATTCTGGGAGAAACTGGATGTGAACGATAATGCTGTCGACCTAATCAATGAAGTGGATGACTGAATAAGTGCTATTTTTATTGCTGTATATGTAACGGTATCCACAATAAAAACTTTCACCACTTATGCTCGTCTATGCATTTTTTCTATATTTCAGAAATTTAAATTTTGGAAATTTTTCCTGTCTGCATATTATTATTTTTTGTCACTACTCCGTGGCCAGAATTAGTCGTTGAAAAAAATGGTTCAAATTATTGATTTGTATTAGTTTATATGACCATGTATTGTATAATATTTAGGAAACATAATAAAAAAAATATAGTAGGTATAAGTTAGGGTAGTACGGTAAGTAGAAATTTACTGCATTCTCTTTGTGTTGTTGTATGCGATGTATTATTCCACATGCGTCGTTTATACTAAGCATAGAAGATATTTCGTACTAGAGACTTTTGACGCATGTGGCGTTGTACTTGTTTTACGTTACTTGCGTTCTTTATGACAAGTATCTAAACTTAAGATAGTAGAGCATTTAGACGCAAGTGGCACTGTTTAGCTATTTAGAAGCAGTTTTTTTATTCCCCATGCTGTCATATGTTTAGAGAACAATATAATTAATCCTTGTATGTGAAAAAATCTACCAAAAATAAATTCCTGCAAAAATGGCGAGTAATTTTAGAGCCGCCAACTTTGACCGCCATTATTTCAGAACTACATTCGATGTACATGCGGTGTTTTTCCGTAGGACGGCAGTCTAGTGGGCAGTATTCAACCCCCTTGCTCCGTAATTGCTTAAGAAACCCTTTAAGAAAATTCGGACATAAAATGTTTTCTAACGACAAGGTCATTTGATTAATGAGTACACCAACAAAACATATTGTAGGCTCTGTCTAAAGAAAGCACTGGTAATTTAAAACTTACAACTATTTAGTCTGCCTAAGAAATGAAACTTGTTTTAAAAATTTTCTGCCAAAGTTTATTCTCAAAAAATATTCCGACCGAAATTTATAAATCGACATGGTGTCTAAATTAATAAGTTAGTCAAAATGATCCTGGACTATTTTCAGTAATTATAGTAGATGTTGGGGCGTAACGTACTTAAAGGGTTATTATTATTATTTTTTAATTTTTCAACAACACAGCACGAGGGCTTACAGCCTAAATACTATCGTGCCGTGGATGTCGAGAAGGAGGAAAGAGGCAACTCATTAATTCTGGACTTGAAGGTTTGGAGGTTCTGAGGAGAAGGAAAAACATGTGCCGTCAAGGAATTCCACAACTTGGAAGGCCTCGGGACAAAAGAGCGGACATAACAATATGTTCTATGTCTGGTGACCTGTACAGTAAAACGGTGCATTCGCTCTGTTCTTGGTAGATCTGTTGGGGGCAGCAGGTGGAGGAAGTATGGAAGAAAGCTCATCTGAGCAGTGCCCGTGCAGATATCTATAAAAGAGAACGAGGTCACCAACGGCACGTCGGTGGGCAAGGGATGGCAGCCTTTGGGTAAAGGTAGTGTCACCGATCAGACGTATAGCTCTCTTCTGAATGGAGTCCAGAATAGCGAGTGTAAAAGCGGCAGCGGCACCCCAGATGTGGGAGCAGTATTCGAGGTTTTGCCTTATTTGTAAAGTATATAAGGTATAGAGATTATCTGGTGAAAAGTATTTGCGAGCCCGGACGAGGAAACGTAATTTCTTAGCAGCCACTTCTGCAATTAATGTGACATGTTGGTGCCAATTGAGATTTTGATCCAGAGATATGCCAACAAGTGTAAAGGTCTCATTACTTTAATTAACTTGGTTGTTCATTGTGATGGGTCTAGCGCTGGTGCATCTCTTATGAGATAGAAAGCAAGACTGAGATTTGGTGGAGTTGAATTGTACAAGATTTCTACTTCCCCAGTATAATATTTTTTGAAGATCCACAGAGGCTGAATCCTCCATGAGTCTGGGTTCCTCATCTAATTGAGCTAAAGAGACAGGCTTAGAATATTGTATATTTGAGAGGAGGGTGCTGTCGTCCGCGTAACTATGAACTGAGTTAGATATGCTAGAGTGGAGGTCATTGATGTGGAGAATAAACAAAGTAGGGGCTCAAGCTGAGCTTGACTTCTGCACTAATTGCATACTGTTTAGGGGAATGGCCATCCACGACAATAGAAATGCTCCGGTTGGAAAGGAAATTTGCTGTCCAGGTACAGAATTTTGGTGGTAGGCCATAGACCGGAGGTTTATTAAGCAGCGCTGCGTACCAAACCTCGTCGAATGCTTTGGATATGTCTAGATCGACAATCTGGCATTCACCGTGTAGTTTCATAGACTTGTTCCAAGAATGGGTGACAAAGGAAAGGAGGTCGGCAGTTGATCTGCGCTGACGGAATCCATACTGCCTGTCGTGGATTAGACTGTGTTTTTCAAGAAATTTTAGTAATTCGGTGTTTATATACTTTTCCATCACTTTAGAGACGACTGAAAGGAGAGAAATAGGCCTGTAGTTGCTAGGAAGCGCTTTGGATCCTTTCTTGGGGACGGGTTGTACTAGAGCAGTTTTCCAGTTACTAGGGAATATGCCTCTATTGTAGGATGTCTAAAAGAGACAGGTCAGGACAGGAGCAAGTTCTGGTGCGCATCTTTTGAGAACAATTGCTGGGATCTCGTCAAGGCCAGAGGCTTTCCTGGTATTAAGAGAAGAGAGCATCTTTCGTACCTTTTTTGTTTGTTTTTTAATATAGTATTTTGAATTAAAATTAATCTAACTCCTGCTTTTTTAAGAAGATAACACAAAAACTTAATTCGAAAATAGAACAAGGTGTATAATGACTGTTGTTTTATAAACTTACGAGATCTACTTTTAGTGTTATAGAGTTATATATTTTAGATTATTGTATCCAATTGTTGCAAAAGATATTTTACAATTATTATCAAAAAGCCTGAGTGATCCAGTGGTAGGAAAGTATGCCGCTGGATCCAAGGGTACTGGCTTCGATTTCCAGGGTGCCCCATTCATTTTTTCAGCCCCTACTGTAAAATTATCATTTAGTTGGAGCAGGTTGAATTTCTGCAGGTTCCGATTCACTGAGGAGTCGTGAAGTCGTTAGACCCGTGTACCGTGCGAGGTTGGGCACGCTGAATATCCCCACCCTCCTTATATAAAAAACTGGGTTCGGCCAAATTTAAAGGAAAGTGAGATGAAAGTGCTCCTTGTCGTCGGTGATTGGCCATAGACGCAGAAATACGTCGCCGTTGAGGAAAAGACAAAAACAGATAAACAATTATCAGTATTATTACTGCCATATTGCACAATGCATGTTGGTAACTTGGAATACATTCAGTTAATCAAATACACCTTTTTCAAATGCGCGAACACGTCAATTAGTGGTTTTTAAGCTGTGATCTTTCTTCAATAATATGAAGTTGTCCCAAATTTGAGATATGACGTCGATAATTTGTTTAACCGACAATCCTACTGTTTTGTTGGCTATTTCTAAAGTACATGTCAAGTTATGCTAAACCCCCAAGTTTATATTCCTTCCCACAAAAATATACATTATATTATTTTAAAAACAGAAATAAAAAATAGATTTTTTCTTTAATAAATGCTTAGGTTGTTGTCGATTGACTATTTGTTAATAGTATAAACGGAATTGAAATTCGTTTTACACATTTCTGGTTATCTTGGGAAAATAAGTCAACATTCATTTCTTATTCGTGCTACTAATTCCTTTAGATTTATAATAATAAATAAATAAAAATTTAAAATCTGCTGTTTTTTTTTCAAATTAATGTGTAGGTTAAACCTATTTAACAAAAAAAAACTAGGGTAGGATTTGAAAAAAATATCGATGAGGTCGTACCTTAAATTTGGCACACACTGTATGTTATTTATTTTATTTTTTGAAAAGACCGCAACATAAAATGTCTATCTACATGTCTGCGAATTATTGGAAAAAGATAGCTGTATCTGATTAACTGAATTTATTCCATGTTTTAAACTCGCGCTATATGTATATAGCTGTCAAAAATTATACTGGCAGGCTTAGGCAAACAATGTACATATTTTTTATTATAAATAAAAAGTCGTAGGGGCAGAAATAGTAGCATTGGTAAGTAAATAACTTAAAAGTTTTATTTCCTGGAAAGCCGCTGCATTTTAAGATTCACATAGTTGCATTTGCATCATGTTCGATGCAGCAGAGATAAGACATGTTTGCTGAATATAACTGGGATAAAGTCTGCGTGAAGTTATCCATAAATTCCGAGCCATAGATTTACACGTAGGGTCAGCAGAAAGCGGGATGGATCGTCGCGATCACAATATCAGTGAAGCGGATTCAACGTAGTAAATTTATGACTAGCCATAGATGCCAGCCATATATTGCTATATGCTACTACACCTTACCGAAGAAAAAAGAATTTGTCTTAAGTGTTTTGCAATAACATAATAACACTAAACCAATCGTTTATTATTAACATAGTCATAGAGAAAAACTAAATTTTAGTATGTATTATTTGTTATTTTGGTTACATGTACCCAAATGACAAATATTGGACAATAAAGCCAAGGCCCCAATATAAAAATAGACACAAAAACAAGTTACGAAAGACCTAGTGTATAGCAACCTAAGCAAATTATTTTTTGTCACACTCTGGAAATTAAAAGAAAATCATTTGAACATTGAGATACTTATTACTAAGTTTTTTCAAATATGACTTATTTTTTGATATTTACAGTTAATGTGCAAAATCATAAAACCGCAAAATTATTACCAAGGCCCTAATGTATAATAACTCATGCAATTTATTTTTTGTCACTTTTTGCAAAAGTGAAAAAAAAACATATGAAGATCGAAATAGCTATTACCACGTTTATGTTTTCGCATTTGCAGTAGATGTGCCAAAATCATATAAACACAAAATGACTACCAAGTGTATAATAAGATTGCAAATTATATTTTGTCACCCTTTGCAAAAGTGAGAAAAATGCATATGAAGATCGGGATAACTATTAAGAAGTTTCGGTAATATGAATTATTTTGTGATATTTGCAGTAGAATTTGAACCAAAATCATAAAAACCAAAAATGATTACCAAGGCCCTAGTGTATAAGATATGCAAATTGTTTTTTGTCACCTTTTGAAAAAGTGAGAAAAATGCATATGGAGATCGGGACAGCAATTAAGACGTTTCCGAAATATGAATTATTTTTTGATATTTGCAGTAGATGTGCCAAAATCATAAAAACAAAAAATGATTACCAAGGCCCTAGTGTATAATGAGATATGCAAATTATTTTTTGTCACCCTTTGCAAAAGTGAGAAAAATGCATATGAAAATCGGGATAGCAATTAAGACGTTTTCCAAATATGTATTATTTTTTCGCATTGGCAGTTAATGTGCCAAAATCATAAAAACAAAAAAAATATTACTAAGGCTCTTATGTATGAAAAACCATGCAAATTAATTTTTTGTCACCTTTTGCAAAAGTGAAAACAACGCATAAGAAATTCGGGATAGCAATTAAAACGTTTCCCAAATATGTCATATTTTTTTATATTTGCAGTAAATGTGCCAAAATCATAAAAACACAAAATGATTACCAAGGCGCTAGTGTATAATAAGAGATGCAAACTATTTTTTGTCACCTTTTGCAAAAGTGAGAAAAATGCATATGAAAATCGGGATAGCAATTAAGACGTTTCCGAAATATGAATAATTTTTTTATATTTGCAGTAGATGTGCCAAAATTATAAAAACAAAAAATGATTACCATGGCCCTAGTGTATAATAAGATATGCAAATTATTGTTGTCGCCCTTTGCAAAAGAGAGAAAAATGCATATGAAAATCGGGATAGCAATTACGACGTTTTCCAAATAAGTATTATTTTTTCGCATTTGCAGTTAACGTGCCAAATTCATAGAAACAAAAAAAATATCACTAAGGGTCTGACGCATAAAAGCTCATGCAAATAATTTTCTGTCGCCCATTGGAAATATAAAAAAATGCATTTGAACACCGGGGTAGTTACTACCACGTTTTTCATTTCAACATTAATGATTCTGTTATACTTACTGTTAATGTGGTAAAATCACAAAACCAAAAATCATTACCAAAGCCCTATTGTGTAATACTGCACCAAATTTATTTTTTGTCACCCTTTGCAAAAGTAAGAAAAAAAAGAATTTAAACATCGGGATAGCAGTTAAGAGGTTTTCCAAGAATGTATTTTTTTTCAGTCAATGTGCCACATGAAAGGCAACGGGAAACCACCTTATTTTAACCTATCGTTGCGATTACTAAGCGACTTTGCCTTCAGTCAGTGAGTGAGTGATACAGATTATTTTTATTATGTTTTAGAAAAATGATGAATTTAAATAAATTTAATAAACATGTGTAAACAAAGAAACTACCCCAATCTCGTTATAAGAATATGTTTATTATAAAAATTTGCTATAAATTAGGTTTAAAGTGCAACTTATTTTTAGTGGCATAAATCTTGGTTACATAGCATAAGAAGACTGTTTCTTATGCTGTACTGCATACTTGAACAATGCAACATAAAAATTATGAGAATCTAATTAATGTTAGTCACTCTAGTATAGCAGTTAGTGGCTGGTAATATTCAAATATTAAACCTAGCATTTTTGCTCAAATATTATGTATTTGTATATAAAAGCGTCGCATAGATAAAGAACGTTTGGGCTTTGATATACCGCTTTTACGACGTTGATCCCAGAAAGTTTTACAGCTCTGTTTCTGTACCCTCCTTTTGTAAATTTCAAAGATTTTACCTGACCTGTCAAACATATGTTTAGAAAAAATTGAAAAGTAACTGTAGCACAGCATAATCAATCAATTATTATGCTGTGACTGTATATTAGATTTTAGCGCGTTAAAAAATCTGCAACTTGAAAAATAGGAATAAAATCATATTCAATTCATTCTAAAACTGTCCGAGTTGAGAGTTGTGTATGCTGTAGTATTATACACTAGGGCTTTGGTAATAGTTTTGTGATTTTATGATTTTAAATGTAAATATAATAAAAAGATTCCTGTTTAAAAAATTGCAAATGTCAAAAAATAATGCATATTGCGGAAACGTCTCAATTGCTATCCGGATATGTTTATGCATTTTTTTTTACTTTTGCAAAGGGTGACAAAAAATCATTTGCATATCTTATTATACACTAGAGCCTTGGAAGTCATTTTTGGTGTTTATGATTTTGACACATGCGAAAAAATAATACATATTTGGAAAAACGTCTTAATTGCTATCCCGATTTTCATATGAATTTTTTTCACTTTTTCAAAAGGTGACAAAAAATAATTTGAATATCTTATTATACATTAAGACCTTGGCGATCATTTTTTTTATGATTTTGGCACATCTACTGCAAATATCAAAATATAATTCATATTTCGGAAACGTCTTAATTGCTATCCCGATCTTCATATGCATTTTTTTCGCTTTTGAAAAAGGTGACAAAAAATAAGTTGCATGGTTTTTAATACCTAAGGGCTTAAGTAATAATTTTTTGTTTTTATGATTTTGGCACATTAACTGCAAATGCGATAAAATAATAAATATTTGGAAAACGTCTTAATTGCTATCCCGATCTTCATATGCATTTTTCTCACTTTTGTAAAGGGTGACAAAAAATAATTTGCGTATCTTATTATACACTAGGGCCTTGGTAATCATTTTTGTTTTGTTTTTATGACTTTTGCACATCTACTGCAAATATCAAAAAATAATTCATATTTAGGAAAGGTCTTAATTGCTAGCCCGATCTTTATATGCATTTTTCTCACTTTTGCAAAGAGGGACAAAATATAATTTGCAATCTTATTATACACTAGGGCCTTGGTAATCATTTTGTGTTTTGATGATTTTGGCACATCTACTGCAAATATCAAAAAATAATTCACATTTTGTCTCTTCCAAAACATTATTTTTACAAACCACCTGTAGATTTTTTGCTATATTACATGAATAGTAACTTATGCAATAATCATTTTTAATCCGGAAATTCGTAAAAAATATCCTGACGATATTATTATTAAATAAAGTCTTAAGTAACCTCATGCTTTTTGCGGTCCTAGTGTACATAAAATTCACTAAAACATGTAAATATTTAAATAGAATTACTATTTTGAGCATTTGGCAACACCGCACAGGCGCATTAATTTTTACTTTTAATGTTCTCATGAAATAGGTCCAGCTAATAACGCATGTACATATTAATACCAGCATGTTAATAGCTGGACGTCCAGCTATTGCACGGTTGGTCCAGCTATTATACACTTGGTATACGAAATGGTCCAGCTACTTCCGCATAGGCATAAGTATATATATATATATATATATATATATATATATATATATATATATATATATATATATATATATATATATATATATATGCACTATGTCTTATACGCCTCCACAATATTTACGCGTTCAAAGACCTCGCCTCCAAAACCGGAGGCGACTACGAAAAATCGGAGGCCAATACGTATCCATGTGTATAACGACTAAACCATGATGTATTCATCATTAAACGGTGAATTTAAAATTTTTGGTCGGAGGCCGTTTGGCAAAGTACACATATACAGTTACACAAACCACTTCACGGTTCCTCTAACAGGTGGCGTCACCGTTCAATACACGTATACATTTCGTGAGATGGCCTAGTAGGCTTTTCCTCCGAGTATTTTACATACCAATACGCCTCAGAATTATTGCAATAATGCAACATTGCAACAGGTCCTTTAGTCACAAAAAACGGAGGTCTGTTGGTACGGTGGGTTTCGTTAAAATCAATAAACTTATATATCTACTATCTTTTCAATGTTTACTTTACTACTCTATATTTGTGACTTGCTTTTGCTTGAGGCTTTGTTTCTTGACGATTTGTTTCGGAATCGCACATTTAGTGCAAAGTTTTATCTAAAGAACTTTATTCGTTAGAGCGTCTAGAAAAAGTCTGGACGCAGCAAGTGCGTTATGGTAGTGAATTTTCATAAAAATGTTTTTAATGGCAAATATGTATTTTTTAATGAAAGCAGGCATCAAATTTGGCTAAATATTTTTTGCACAAAATTTTGCTGAAAGAATACATAAAATTTAAATTATATACATAATCTGTAATTAAAACAGAAAATAAAATCGAGAGTCAAAGAAACCTTCTTTTCGACGAATTTCGGTTAAAAAATTTTCCATCAAGTGAATAATTTTTCACACAAATATTTTCAACAAATGTTTCTTCAAAGAAAAATCATTAAATTCATTTATAAGAAAATTCGCTTTTAAAAGAACATTTTGTACGAGAAAATTCGCTAATAACAATAAATTACATAAATTTAAAAAAAAACTGGTCCGATTTTCCTGGCCAAAGAATCGTTTCAAGTTATTTAGCCACCTACCAAAATATAATTTTCCACAAAAACTTTTTCGTCGCCACAACAATAATTTAGTGAAAATTTGCTAACAATTTTCAAAGAAAATCCGTAAACATTTTTTTTAAATAACTTATTGAACATTTATCATTACTTACCAAAATTTCACAAAAGCATCTTAAAATGATTTCTACGAAGCACAAAAAGTTTCTGCGCAAACTGGCTAAATATCTTTTACACACAATTTTGCCAAAAGAATACATAAAATTCAAATTTTATGCCAATTCTGTAATTAAAAGTGAAAACAAAATAATTTGTTTGCACGAAAATCCATTAAAACCTCATTTTCGACGAACTTCGTTTAAAAAATGTTCCATCAATTGAATAATTTTTCATACAAAAATTCGCAATAAATGTTTCCTCAAAGATAATTCATTAAATTCATTTATAAAAAATCGCCTTTAAAAGAACATTTTGTACAAGAAAGTTGGCTGTGGCTTCACAGAGAAAATTCTTTTGCGTGTGGATGCTGTAAAAATTGAATCCGGTTGTAGAAAAGAAAACAACCTCTTAATTGCTTGCTCCTCTGTGTCTGTGCAATCCAAATAATCGTCAACATAATGACATTTGCGTAGAGCGTAGAGCGATGCTAGAAGATACAAAACCTTTGTCGCGCATAGAATAGGAGAAATTTTAGAACTGACAGATCCAAATTGCTGGCGATGGGTTCCGACTAAAGATAATGTAGCTGACGATGTAAGCCGAGAAGATATAGATATAAACTTTTGTGACAAAAGTAGGTGGTTTAAGGGGCTTGAGTTTTTGAAACTCGACGAACAGTACTGGCCAGCAGACATCACGGTTAACGTCAAGGAAACACATACCGATGAACTTGAAGAGAAAAAGAACTTCTCTATTCTTGAAACCACAGTATGTAAAGAACCATTGATAGACATTAAACGATTCTCTAAATATAATAGACTGATTCGCGCTACAGTTTGGGTATATAGATTTGTTAGCAACTGTAAGTTCAGAACCGAAAATAATACCCAGGAGCTAGGCGTTGAAGAAATCAATCAAGCAGAAATTTATTGGATTAAACAGTCTCAAAGCGAAAGTTTTTGTACTGAAATAAAATCTCTACAAAAAGGAATTTCACTTAAAAGGTCTAGTAAGATTTTTAAGCTCTCTCCATATTTAGATATAAATGGAATATTGAGAGTCAATGGTAGAATTATGAAAGCTCCAGACATGGACCAATTTGTTAAAAACCCCATAATCCTGGATAGAACAAAATTTTCCTTTTTGTTGGCCGCTCATTACCATTCAAAGTTTTTACATTCTGGAACCAATATGGTCATAAACGAAATGAGACAAAAATTTTGGTTAATAAATATAAAGTCATTAGTCAAGAAGGTAGGGTTCACTTGCAACATTTGCAGAAGAAATAGAGCGAAACCAATGTGCCAATTAATGGGACAGTTACCTGAGTCACGTCTGATACCATTTGTGCAACCATTTACTCATACTGGGATAGACTATTTTGGCCCAATTATAATAACTGTAGGTAGACGAAATGAAAAAAGGTATGGTGTTATTTTCACATGCTTAACCACTAGGGCGCTGCATATCGAAGTAGCCAATAGTTTGACATCGGATTCTGCAATAATGGCAATAAAAAGATTTATGGCTCGAAGAGGATCACCCAAAGCTCTCTATTCAGACAACGGAACAAACTTACGTGGAGCAGACAAAGAACTAAAGGATGGAATCAAATATCTAGATCAAAACAAGATTAAGTCGACATTAACTACACTTAAAATAGAATGGCATTTTAATTCGCCATGTGCGCCACATATGGGAGGTTGCTGGGAGAGGTTAGTAAGATCGGTAAAGACAGCCTTAAAATTCACTTTGAAAAAGAGACACCCTAAAGAGGAAACACTGCAAACGGTTCTAGCAGAAGTTGAGAACATAGTTAACAACAGGCCACTGACTGATGTTAGTGTAGACGCAAAAGACCCAATTTAGATACACCAAATGATCTATTAATTTTTAAATATAATAGACCAATATTATTTGAGAGTGACGTAAAAGTCTGTCTAAAAAAGCACTGGCAGTTGACACAACAAATGGCAAACCATTTCTGGAAGAGGTGGCTGAAGGAATATCTACCAATCTTGGTTAAAAGAGATAAATGGTTTGAAGATCGGGACGGTTTAAAACTTGAAAATGTAGTGCTGGTGGTAGATGAAAACTTACCAAGAAATAGATGGCCATTGGGGCGAGTAACAGCTTTGTATCCAGGTTCCGATGGGCGTGTTCGTGTGGTAGATGTTAAAACAACAGAAGGAGTTTTTAGAAGTAAAATTGTGCAAGTTAGAAGTTTCGTAGAATTAAATGTAGTTCCTATATTGGGGGGAAGAATGTTTGGACCTTATATTTATAGTTATCAAGTTACTTTATATTGTTAGTGACAAGCAGTCAGTTGATATAAATAAGATAAGTTTGTGAGTAAATTGAATATACAGTCCACAGCAAGGTTCACAGCTCTTTGGTATTTTAGTATAGTTCTTCGTCTCACACTGTTAAAGTAAGCAGCTCGTACAGGTACATAGAACTTTGTTCAGTAAACGTATACGGAGGCCTGATATTTTAAACCTCGTTTACTAGAACAACTGAGTGGTTTACTAAACATATTTACCAGATAGTTAATAGTTAGTGCCCTACAAAAAGATTTTACTATATTATCCCAAAGTGCATAAACATGAAAAGAAGCAGCTCTTCAGAGTTGCTCGGTTAAATTGACACTCCAAATGTTTTAGTTACTGCATAAATATAATGGGCAAGTAAGTATTTATTAAATGCACAATAAGCCAAAGGCTGCGGTACTATCGGGGCGGCAAAGACGCGGACGAGCCCTAAGGAAAAAAAGTATCTAATAAAAAGAGTTTTATTGTTTTAATACGATATAGGAATTTTAACAGCATCGAAATTCCTTTCAAAACAACAACGAACATGATATTCTAGTGTTATTTGGTTCCCAATCTTAATAAAATAAAGTATTTTACAATGAAATTCGATACTTACCAATGTAATACCCTGTCCAAAAAATTACAAGTTTGAAATTATAAAATACTTTCTGCTTTTCGCACATAATGTCATTAAATATTTTAATTCTCTCATTTTATTCTAAAAAACTATAAACATTAAGTTTGTGAGAATTTACCACATGTTTAGTATTCAGTACCAAGATCAGAGTTCTATTCAGCGATTCTGATTGCTAAATTGGTACCTTTTCACATTTAGAACAATTCTATTAGAAAAAGAAAACACATATTTAATGGTTAATTTGAAATGAATGAATTAAGTAAATGTGTTTGAGATAGGTACAGTCAACGTTCTTAGTTCCAAACGTGTTCTATGTATATGGCATTTGAATAATATAAAATGAAGATACATTAATTTTTAAAATAATTTCAATTATTTGAAAAAGAAATAATAGAAAGTATTTTTAGAGACTTAGCAAATAATTACAAATTACGCATTTTACACTTTTGAAGCCAATATTCTAACCCTTTTTGGTTCAGATATTGTGAACTGATAACTGTAGAAAGAAACGTTTTTTTTTTAAATTATAGTTGACATTTAAGATGTATGTGTCTAACACAAAACAAGTTATATATGACTTTATTTAATTTTATTACAAAAAATTGAACTAACAAAACACATCTTGAAGGAGTTCAAGTTCCTTTTTAATTAAAATAATAAATGCAATGGATTACTATAGGACATACGTGTACAGTCACGTGACAAAGAATCTGCTAGACATTGTAAAAGTGGAATAAGAAGTAAAATTAAGAGCTGCCCTAATAAAGATTAGTTCGGATTTAGACCAAACCGACGAGCTGGAGAAACGATGCCTAAATAATAGAGAAACTGATACCTATATGTGTTCATTACCCTTGTAGACTTGTAAAAACCCTTCAATAATGTGAATTGGAAATTATTATTTCAGCGAAAATCAAAATAAATGTACTACAGTTCCATGCAATATGACACAGCGCTGATAGAAAAAACGCAAAAAATGCAAATAATGTTCAATGTTCTAGATCGTGCGCTTAAAAGGATTAAACCAAAACTGAAATAATACAAATCAAATCAGTACAGATAAGAATGGAGAGAAGTGCAACAATGCATTTAAAACTAAACGACAAACAAACAGAAATGTTTACGTACCTCGAGCGTCTTTTAACCGACGATGGTAAATGTGACTACCCAGAAAATAGCGGTAACAAAGCAATTATTCAATAGTTATTTAACTTAAGCCTACAGAAAATGTTTATAAAGTCTAAAGTTTCATTGTTCTGATGTATGGAGCGGAAAGTTGGAAGCCCTAGGCCAATTTGTAAAGTGTAGAAGCTATAGTGAAATTAAAAGAGCTACAGAAAACAAATAATCATAGTAGCAATGAACAAGGAACATCGCATTTAGACCATAATGATAAAACTCTGGACGCAGCAAGTGCGCTATGGTAGTGAATTGTCATAAAACTATTTTTTAATAGCAATAATGTGCGTTTTTTTAAGAAAGCAGGCATCAAATTTGGTTACCACTATAATCTATATAGTAAAAACAATGTGCCATGTTTCATCAAAATAACTTTATTGTTTGAAAATGTAAAAAAATTTCCGAAAGTAAACTTAAAGTGTTTCCGAAAAACTCGTTTTTTGGTCAACCTTATAGGTTAATAGCAAATTGAGCTATTCAAATATTAAGCATTTGATCAAAATGCGCTACCATAACGCACTTACTGCGCCCAGATTTTTTTTTCTTACAAACATGCATTATATTTCGATGGAAAATGCAATAACATAAGGCGTGTTTGATTATGGAAAATGCAATAACATAAGGCGTGTTTGATTAAAAAAAAAAGAAAATTTGTATCACCAACGACTTATGGGCCAGCCTGTGATTGTAGAAATAATTTTTTAAGATGTAGCTCAAGACAACCTATAATTAATATATACATTTGTTTTTCATATCTTGTATAATAACAGATATATTGAGCTTTACTGAATTTTTTTACGAAAATTCTACAAAAATTATATACCATAAACTACTGCCAAGCGTCAGAGAAACGGTCTATTTGAAATGAACTTTCTGGAAACATTTTATTAAAATGAAGGACAATGACGGTAGAAACTAAGACTTCATGGTTTGTAAAACATTCTTCTTGAGACATTTTATTTCCATAGCCCGTATTAGATTCAAGTTCTTTTCCTAAATGTTGCCAATTTTGACGTTTAAATCGCAACTTTGACGTTTTGTGAAAAACCCCAATTTATTTTTGTTTAAATGCCTATAACTTTTTTGTCTTTCGACCTACAGAGCTAAATTTTGGTAGGTAACTTGCCTATAATGATATAAACCCGCGTGTACAATTTGGTTGCCCTGACTTTGTTAATTTTGGAGATATAAATTTTTTTTCGAAAGAAAACACAAAATTTTTCGGGAAAACCTCGGCGGATTTTCCTGGCTAACAAACTTATCCAAGCCACTTGCGAAAGGAAGGCGCTAATCAATTTTGACATTTAAAATCGCGATTTTGACGTTTTGAGGAGAACCCAAATTAATTTTTCTTTGAATGCCTATAACTTTTTTGTCCTTTAACCTACGGAGCTAAATTTTGGTAAGTTACTTGCCTATAATGTTATAAACCCGCGTATGATATTTGGTTGACATTACTCTGTTAATTTTGGAGATATAATTTTTTTTCAATTTTTTTCGAAAGAAAACACAAAATTTTCCAGGAAAACCTCGGCGGATTTTCCTGCCTAACGAACTTATCCAAGCCACTTGCGAAAGGAAGGTACTCACCAAGTTTTATCAAAATCGGTCCATTATTTTTTAAGTTATAGGTGTGACACACACACACACACACACACACACACACACACACACACACATATATATATATATATATATATATATATATATATATATATATATATATATATATATATATATATATATATATATATATATATATATATATATATATATATATATATAAAGTCTGAAACTGACCTTGGATTTGGGTTCCGGGGGTCCTAAATAGCGCTCATTTGAAAAAATGTTTTCAAAATTCAAAAGTCGGGATCTCCTCATTAGTGAATTATTTTTAAGAAAATTCACTAACATTGCATTACATAGTAATAATATGAGCATATATATATATATATATATATATATATATATATATATATATATATATATATATATATATATATATATATATATACTGCCGCTTTGGAAAGCTAAAATGTTTTGGAAATAACTTCCAAGCACCCTTTGTTTACGTCGAAAAATTAAGAATTATTGGGTTCAATCAAAAGTTGATTGCATGTTGAGACTTTTATGGCATTTGTTTTAATAGCATTTTTACTGTCATAGCTTTTGTGACTGCTGTATAAATACAGCTTACAAAACTCTTGGGTTTCTAATAAAAAAGCAGCAAAAATTTCTCACAGACTGACACCCTCCTCCTGCTCTGCCTCATCAATGTTCATCATGTGATTATGCAAGTGTGTACAAAAAGCAATTGTTGGATCAATCTCACACTGTACCCCTACCGAAATATTTTGATTCCACTAAAACAACCGTGTTATAGTTACGTAACCCGGGCCGGTTACGTAACTATAACACGGTTATAGTAAACTACATTGTAAAATTAAAATATGATATGTGTACCGATTATTCACTATTAACCCTTTTAGATAACTAGAAATATTAATCAAAAAAACAATATTTCTATACAAAACAATTTCGTTAGCTACGTGAAGGTTAATGTACTAGTTAGGCAATTAACAATTTTCTAAGAAAAAAAAAAAAGACAAAAATCGTCTTGGCGACTTTTTTAAGCACAATACTTTATTTTTATTTTCACATCGTTAATGCGAGCGAAAGTATGTTAACGGTGACAGAAATTTGTTTTTTTTTGCTGCAATGGCGTAAAAAGTGTCAAAAGATATAGAAAACATGATTTGGAAACGAAGATTTTTTTGTCTGTCGGCCTGTATGTCTGCCTGTTAATAGGCACGATAACTTTCGAATGAGTCTTCAAATTCGGTGTACAGTTAGAACGTGATCAACGAATGGTTGGGATTGTTTTTGAGTAAAATCGCTCCAGGATTGAATGAGGGTTGATTTGATGAAAGTTGATTTTTTAAAACTCAAGTTGTATAACGTTTCAGATTTTGTTTATTCGATAACTGTCAATTTCATTACTTATCTGGTATTCTATGATGAAATAATTTGTTTTAATAATAAGTTCATTTATACAAAGATAATAATAATAACACTATAGTAGACAAATAGTATATGAATAAACATAAAAGCAAAATAAGTAAATAAAAAGTGTTTATTTAAGTATAAACTTTAAAATAAAACTAACCGTTTTCAATGAGAACAAAAGATTAAACAAAATCTAATTATTCTTCTCACACAACTATTCTTTAGCTAAGTATTGTAAACGAAAGTTTTTACGCGAACCCAGTTCTTATTCTGAAATATAAAGGGGTATTTTTATTACTTCCAGGCATTCGTTTTTTTGTAACCTTTTGGAGCCATACAAGTAAAGAGTAAATATAAATAAATAGACTCCAATGTTTTGCAGTCTATTAAGACGAGATTTTTACCGGTTCCAGACAAATAATAGGGTCTAAAATAGAAAAACTAACAAGGCCAAGGACAGGATCTCTTCTAGTAAGCAAAAACCTAATATGTAGATTTGTAAACATTGTTGGTGCCGCATACGTATGATACGTGTACCGGAGCAAACACAAAAAATGAGTTGTTTTCAACGATCTATATATGGAGGCGTGTTACATTTAAAAATGTGTCAAAAAAAGTATAAAATAAATCTAATTAATCCTTACCCCTCTAATGTTGCCTTTAAAGATACTTATTGTTACAAGCTTAATCTGTAAATTAAACTTAAAAAACCTAATGATATATCATAGAGGCCTGGGTGCCTTTTCGGTGGCTGGAGGTGACAAAGACAGCTGTGCACGTATATATATATATATATATATATATATATATATATATATATATATATATATATATATATATATATATATATATATATATATATATATATATATATATATATACATATATGCACATACGCACATAATCGTTTTTTATGTTGCTATTTATTTGGATTCTCATTAAGGTTAATGTTTTCGCTTATAACCGTGACGCAGAAGCCGCACGCTGAAGACCTTTAAACCATCGTATGGGTAGTCTAAGATTTGGCTTAGCAGTATCGTTGGTCCAGTGGTAAGGACGTGTGCGTTTGGACCCAAAGTTCCTGGCTTCGATTCCCAGAAGAAGAGCGTCAAATTATTTTTCAGAATCTACATACTGTAAATTAAGATCGGTCGAGGTTGTGACATTGTGTTTGAACTAGTTGAATGTCTGCACGTTTCGCCCTTTGGAAGTGGCGTTAAGTGGTCAGTCCCGTGTACCATGCGATGTTGAGCACGTTAAATATCCCTACCCAGGATGGGGAGGGGCCTGGAAAATGTCCAGGATAGTTTCTTCTTTCGTTAGACGTAGTTAATACCGTTGCTTCATAGAACCTGCCATCTGACCACATAACCGCATTACTTTGTTTCCTTGTTTTTACTAGTATGTTTTGTAAGACATACAAAATAAATAGTATCACTAAAATGTAAAAGACGGAACATTTTGCTGAAAAAAAAACTAAATTTTACATATAGTTAAAAAATACTTTAAAGGTGTAATGATTTGTTTATAGTATAATAGATGAATCATTGGTAAACTGAGACAACAGAACCAGTGTTAACATAATAGAAAACAATTAGTAGATAAAAATAAAAAAACTGACCCTCCATGGCATAGTATTAACTGAGAAGCAGTAAAGACAATGCTAAACGAGGTTAGGAAAGACAGTTACTTGAAAAACTATTTTTGCTGAGCGAATTAGAGGCCCAAACAAATAAATGTACGTCATTATATCAGGGTATTGCGACTCTTGTGCTTTCCATGACGTAACAGCGCAACAGAAAATTAGGGGAATTTCAGTTAAATTATTTACAGAAAACGAATAGTAACGGAGATACTGCCATCTCAATGATTACAGTCTAAATTAGTTTTTGGCTGATCATATTTATATACTGTCATATATTTTAACACTTTCAATTTTATTATCCAGATGTTTTACTATTTTTAGTTATAAAGTAATAAAGAATGCTTTTCAAAAACGTTAAAATTTACCATTCTATGTCTTAGAAGCTAAACTGATCGCCGCCTTTTTATCCAGATGTTTTACTATTTTTAGTTAAAAAGTTATAAAGAATGCTTTTCAAAAACGTTAAAATTTACCATTCTATGTCTTAGAAGCTAAACTGATGGCCGCCTAATTAAAATAAGAATTTAAGATAGACTTGCCAAACAAAAAATTGACACGAAAGTGCAAGAACGATTTAAATGTAAGAAAATACATTGTACCTAGTTAGAAACAATTTTCATTAGCTTTTGCGACGGAGCTTGTAATTTGTCAACGTCGCAATTTAAGTTATGGCATCTTAGTTTCACACATCACCAGAATGCTCGTATTTATGGCATCCACGATACACATAGTTGGAAAACCAATATTTGTGACAGCGATGCCATAGTTGAAATATTGTTGTTACTCCAACTGTATGGAGAGTAAGCTAACTGTGACCATATCTACGTACAACCCACACACCCTAGCTAGTTACTGCGTGCATAGAATGGAAGATGTCACAAATTACGATCCCGTCATGGATGGCACAAAGAGTCATATAAATACACTGAAAGTAAGTAGCATACTAAATAAGAACCACTTTTCAAAAACCAAATAAGTTTATTCTCACCTCGGTACTCGTAAGGCTATACACGATGCTAGAAAATGTTTAGTTTATCTACAATCGTTAGCGTGAAGACTTATCGACAAGATAAATAACCGTGATATACAAAAGTATTTGTTCTGGTTATCATTGACCGTCGAGGAGATCATAACTCTTTTTTTTTTGAGAACCGGAGCAGTTGTCTTTGAAGTCAAAATAGCGAGTTTTTTTTTTTAGTTCATCACTGACCACCCAGGTGATAACGTATCTTTTGAAGAGCTATCATTGAAATTAATTTTGTAAATTTTAGGTAAATTTTTAGAAAATTTTAGGGTATTGAGCAGATCTTAGTATTAGCATAAAGTAGAATAATTAAATGGCGTTTACAATTGGCAGTGCCACCACGAGCACTAACAGAAAATTTTACACTGATCGAAGAAGTGTTACTTTCAAACTCAACGACATCCCTGATAATGTAAAATGGGTAAAAAATGGGTGAAATCATCAAAGATATTGTGGCCCATATAGTTCAAAATGTCGAACCAGAAGACAAGGTTGGTTTTACCTTCTCGTTGGAGGGTTTCAGTAGAGAGATGCTCATCTAACTTTCCGAAAAGCATCAAGTGTAACGTTTGACGATGTGTGGAATCTTCTGACGAAAATGTATTAGACTAATTCTGAGGGTTTTCACTCTGATACATTCAGAATGACTATAACTGCTGTTAAGTCGTATCGCGGAGTAGGACGGGTAAAGAGTTACAACACATATGAGGAAGAGTGGGCAAACAAGAAAGGTGTGGTTGATCTTAAAAACGAAGACAATTTGTGGTCCCGAGAGCACTGGTTGGGGCCATTGCATTCCTCATAAATGTGCCTTATATTGAGCAAGTACGCCAGAATATAGCAAAACGCCAGGATAAAGAGGCTCAGAAGTTATTAATTCGAGAAACAGGTATAGAAATTCCGGCTGTATATGCGGAAAAGTTCAGCTTCAAAAAGTTCAACAAAAATTACGAGATTATAGAATAACCGTTTACGAATATGGTTCCAAATGGCGAACGGTGCTGTATGTTCTGACGCCCCATTAAAAATAAACTTACTTTACCATAACAATAACTTTAACGTCCTCACAAATTTGAAAGCTCCCTTCTGCTGCAGATACTGTTGTGAAGCCTGCCATGTACCTTATAACAATAAAAATGACCATCGATGTGCTGCCTCATGCCCATGTTGCCAACAGAGTCTAGACCCTGCAAGAAGAGCAGGCAAGAAATTATTTGCGACGCCTGCTACCGTAAGTTTAGAAGTCGCCAATGTTATAATAAACACAATGCCTTAGGCTCTTGTGGTAAAAGCACAGTCTGTCAGCAAGTTAAACGATATCTACACTGCCTCAAACAAATCAAGGCAGACAGAAAACACACATGCGGAAAGGCATACTGTAAACTGTGCAATAAATTCCAGCCAGAAGGCAATTACTGCTTGATGAATCCTGACCACGGTAAACCTCATTCTGAAGATTTACTTTTTATTTTCTATTACCTCTTAACACGCCACAATCAGAAAGGCTTTAAGGGGGAAAATATACACGTGCCCAATCTACATGTGCTCCAACAAAGATGTGATATATGTATCGATCAAGACAATGAAGTCGCCTTGTGCAAAAAATGTTGCCTGAGAAGACAGGTCTTCAAAAAAGATCCAATTTCGTTTTTCTTAAGTTATATACTTGGTATCAGTAAAGCTTTAAAAAATGTCGTTTTTATAGCTCATAATGGTAAAGCCGTCCACCATCAATTTATATTAAAATATGTCCTGGAAAACACAGATCTCAAGTAGACCTAATAATGGGGGATGGGAGACACTAGTATAATTATGATGGAGATTGACAGTTTAAAATTTATCGATAGTATTAATTACTTTCCTGTGCCGCTGGCGATATTACCGAAACCTTATTTCTTAATTATAAGTTAAAAAAGGACATTTTTCACATATCTTCAATACTCTAAAGTCAGCTATGACAGACCGCTTCCTGCAATAGAATTCTATGATCCAGATCATATGAATGAGGATGCAAGACTCAGTTTGACGCCGTGGAATAAAGAACATAAAAACATTAATTTTAACATGCAGCGCGACCTACTGGACTAATGTGTCAGCGATATTGACATTTTAACAAAGAGTTGTCTCACATTTGGAAAAATGTTTCTGGATCAGCGTAATGTCTGCCCCTTTACTGAAGCTGTTACCATAGCCTCAACTTGTAACAAACTTCTTGAAACCACAGACAATCGGTATCATCCCTAAGAATGGATACAAAAATGTTGACAAACATTCTAATTTTGCCATCCTTTGTCTTCTATACGAAGAGATACAACGAGGGATTAGTATTACACAATGAGCCGCGCAACGAGAAGCAGTTGTGGACGGAGTGAAAGTAGATGGCTATTGTTAGGATGCACGGCAGGTGTTTGAATTCCATGGATGCTATATTATCACGGTCATACGTGTTTAACAGCTAGAAGAGGCAAACCTCTTCGCGACAGCTTGAGCAGCATTTTAAATATCCGATTAGAAAGGACGAATAAGAAAGCAGGTAGGTTGAGACAACGAGGTTACGAGGTCATAGATACGTGAGAGTGTCGGTTTAGAAATATATAAATATATAAACACTTCAAAGTTCTCCAACAGTATAAAGGATACTTAATGTATTTAACATTAATAAGAATATTTCGAAACATGTTTACAATACAATCCTCTGAATAGACGTTGTTTGAGAGATACATATAACATATATCTCGATGTTTGAACATAACACGCTGAAACGATAGGATCTTTAATGTATTCAGCATTACATACTACACGGGAACATTTCACAGTTCTTCAACAACGTTTATTTGTCATTGAAAAAGGGGGATATTTAGCATTATGGAATCGGGTCTGATACCTATTGTATAATATGTGACTAAATTTAAGTATGTTTAAGGTATTTATACATTCCAAAAGTCTGGTGATTGGATTAACTCATGCATATACCTAAATACATTAACTTGTATACGTGTTTGCATGTGTGAGTGTGTGAGGGTTTTAGATGAAGAAAAAATAAAACAATAAAGTTTACCAAAAAATTTAATGAACAATAGAAATTACCGATACATCAACAAAGAAAAGCAGTAAAATAATATGACACAAAAATCACCAACACATAAAAACAGAAGTGTAAAAAAACAAGTGAAAATTCACTTAAGTCTGAACGCAGCAAGCAGCGAATTTTCATAGAAATGTTTTCAACAGCACATATTTTTCTATTAAATGCTTATTACTATTTTTCTTTTCGTTTAACATAAAAAATCTCAATTTTGATATATAGTTTACACTCATAAACTTACGTACCAAATTATAACTATTATTTTCAAAGATACAAATATATCTAAACCATTAACAATAGAAGGCACTAACCCAATTTTATAACAATCGTTTTAAGTTATCACCGATGACACATAGATATAAAATATAAAACTGATCCTGATATGGGTTCTAGGGGATCCTAATTTACAAAAATGTTTTAAAATAGGTAACTAGGATAATCTAAAAATACATAAAATAGTATAAAACTTACTGACTAAAATAAAAATAATAAAAACAAGTAAAAATTGACCAAAACCCTGAACGCAATACGAGTGTTATGACGACGAATATAGTTTACTTTTGTGACATAAACACGAGTGCCAAATTTCATTACCATATACACCCCGATATGGGTTCCAGTCATTTGAAGAAACTTTTTAAAATAGGTAGTTACCTAAAGATAATCTAAAAAGACATGAAAATATTGAATTAAAGTTTAGCTACAGAAGTTCGGCTTAACAGTATTAATAAATTAATAGGATACTAATAAAATTTAAAAAAAATACATGAAAATATTTATAATAAGTAAATTTAATTAACACCTCTATAGATAAATATTGCAACCCTTTGGATTATAAGGAGCGGGAAGAGTAGAGCACTTTGTGTTATAACTTCTAAATGGGTGGTATGGTCATAGAATTCTCAACTAAATAAAGTTTTTTATTCCTAAGACATTGAGATTTGTTTAATTGGAGCAACTACATTATATGACTGATATTTGTGAATAAATTTATTTTACCGTACTTTGAATATATATTATTTAAAATTATTCATTATTAATTGAGTATTTAAATGGGGTTTTAAATTTCATTATACTGGCTCTAGAACGTGGGACTATATGTTTTTATTTTCATTATACTGGCGCCCAACGTGGAGCTGAAGCCTGGAAAGGCATCTGGAATTTGCGGTTGGTGGTATGAGATGTAAAAATATCGCGTTTTACACCCAATAACTTTTTTGGTTAACAGGTAAGCTTTTAAACTCATTTGACAGCCACTTCGCTATACACAACATATTTGGGATAATAACCACCACATTGATAAAGAAAATCTGAAACCTATCAAAAATGTCAGACAACCAGCGAAGCTAGATGCGTAGTAAAGTACTTATATTTCTAGGACAATAAAAAACAAAAGTTCCTTAAATAGAGCCCTGCCACTGGCTTGCAGTCCTCTGTTTACGCTCTGTCTTTGATGCAGATAAACATTTCCAAACCTGTCAGGTGCAGTGGTAGAGGAGGTTCAAAGACCTCGTCCGGCATTAAAAGCACCATACACAGAAACTTTGTTAGTGAAACGATCGTCAGGTCAAAAATATGTGTTGTGGTGATTTGGGTTCTCCAAGTGTATATACCAGTGTTTATTCTAGGTTCCAATCTTCACTTAGACAACAATGAGGCTGCTGACAGGCGCCTGGCCCATTGCTGAAAATGGATTGCTTTTAGATGTTACCGGACGGTCAAGGTTATGCCTCTAAATGACCTTCGAATTACGGTGTTTTTTTTAAACCGTACTTTTAACTAGTAGAGATGTTTTCTAGTTTTTTTAATCAAAGGAACGCAATAAATTTACTAAAAATAAACACACACTTACATATCCGATTTTTGCAATCAAAACTTGATTTTTGTGCAATTTTTTATTCTATAGAGCATGAAAACAAATTCTACTTGTGGAACTGGGAAGCAATCAAATCTAGTTTTAAACTTGCAGATCCTGAACTGAGTGGGATTGGTTACTATATTTCTTTTTGTGAATCAAATTACTTGTGTTATTATTTATTTATAATTTAAAGATAAAAAATATTTTCAAGTTGACATGGAAAACCTTAATTTTATAGTCTATTCGTTTTTCGCTAAACCCTAGCTGGTCAAAATGACAGCCGGCAACGTATTCGTAAGTAGAACGATTTTGTGAAAATGATGAACTTCAAAAAGCCTGTTTAGTGCTAATATAACTATTAAATCTTGGCATATACCCATAATCCATATTGTATAGGTAGTGGTAAAATGTAGTTAATCGTCCAAAAAGCCTTAAAGCTTAAGAACTTTAATCTTGGCATATGCAATCCTGGTCGGTAGTACATAATCATAAAAAAATGTAGTCGTTACAAACCCAATTGGATTGGTTTACATGGAGATGTTTTTGTTTTATTTATTTTTAACAAAATGGTCTTTGTTATTACTTTTAAAAATGAATGTGTTTTGCAATCAATTTAAAAGCGGTATAATTGCTTTCAATTTCTGAAAGTGAGCAGAACCAATCAAAGAGTCAAAACGATCATGTCATTGCATGACGTGAAAATCGAAGGGGAACTTAATGCCATATTCTTGTAATATAGGGAACTGAATGTTATCAATACCTCTGGAAATTTTGCCAACGGATTTCATGGCGAAGGGTTTTTGATAGAGATATTCTCTGAAAAAATCGTAAGTCGGACCTGGATTCATGATACTATCAGACGCACCACTGTCAATGAGTATTTGGAGTCCTAGGGAGGGGATACAGAAGAAGGGTAGTTTGGGTTGCAATATTATTTAAGTCAAGATTTATAGTGTTTCCGAGGCTGTATCGTTAAAATCCTGGTTTTCACCATACGGTTCCTCTGGTTCCTCGAGTTCCTCATTATAGAAGTTCTCATCAGGTTGATAATCATTATCATCCTGGTATAAATAGTCAGGCTATTGTTCCTACTCTTGAAAAGTTTGGTTGTTATTTACTTGAGGAGTGGGGTGATTTGTACGAGGGCGATTGTTTGTTAGGTTAGTAGAAATTGACCTAGGGGTTGCTTGATTAATTCTTCTTCCGAAGACTTGTGAATAAGTGGGGTTATTTCTTTGTTGCGGAATCGGTCTTAAGTTCGAGATAGGTCGGCTTGGAAAGGGTTGTCGAAACGTTGGTTGTTGGTTATGACTTTGTGGGGGTATTGTCTGGAAATTGGGCCGGTAGTTATAATTTTGTTGGGGCATTCTCTGGAAACCGTGTGATGGTTATAATTTTGTTGAGGTATTTTCCGGAAAGTGGGGTGGAAGTCGTTTACCTTCCTATTAACTATGTGTGGTTTTTGTTCCTGAGGATGTTTGTCGTTTTGACGGAAATGAGATTCATCTTTGTCTTTTATGACTTTTAGAAAATTTACTTGCATCTGCTCGTTATCAATGCGATGGCATTATAGCAGCGTTGTTTCTAAATTAGGGATGTTTAGTAAACGTAAGTGACTGTGATATGGTTCGGCTATTCTTATTTTGAAGGAAGTAACAGCTGCTGTTTCGTATTGCTGTTTTTTGTAGGTTTTTATAATGTCGTCTAGGGCTTGCAGGGAAATTTGTTCGTTTAACATTTTTAATTTGTCTTGTATAGTGTTGTAAAAATCAGTAGCAGTCTGAGTTTTACGCATTTAGCTAGTCCGTAATTCTGTCATTGAAAGGTTTTCTGATCTAGGGTCTGTGTATTGGGCCTTAAGGGCATTTTCAATATTTTGCCAAGTATTGTCATCTAGTTTCATAAGTATATCTCGGGCTTTACCTGTGATTTTGGCTTGGATAAATTCAATAATCATTCTGTTACAATGTAAGTCGTCAGGTGTGTCGCCTTGTCTTTTGTAACATAGGATATAAGTGCGGCATTGATTCAAGAAATATGCTAATTGTTTTTGTCGGCCATTGTTACCAGGTATCATGGTCCAAGTTTGTCAGATTTGGGTGATTGATGTCTCTGACAAATCTGCTAAATCTTATAGGAGACCTTTCACGAAATCTCATGTTATGTATTAATATATATAAAGGCGATTTTCTTTTTAAGTATTAATTACAGGGTAATAAGGGTAAAAAATTATTTGTTTTGTTTTGTAATAAATGGATAAAATTTGTAATTAATAGAATAATAATCAATCCTTAAAATAAATGCTTAATTCTAAAGGTAATCAATAATTTATAACTAAAAGAATATAGATACGGTGCAAAATTATTATAACTGCATAAAATCTTTATGCTTCAAAATATTTCCGTTAAAATTGTTTATCTAAAGAGTTTTTAATTACAGTGGATAATTAGGTGAAATAGAAGATTTATTCCAACACGTCTGTATATTTTTTTTAATCTGTCATCGGTTTTTACGCACAATGACTGTGGATATCAAATTAAATGCGACGGTAAAGTAGTTGCATGCAGTGTTTTTATTATACAACGACTAACTTGCAATACCGAATTAATTTTAGAGAAATTTCATTAGATAGAATGTATTTATTAACGCAATTATCACTTTATGCTAAGAATATGTTAAACTGTATAAAAACAATTCTGCTTTATTTCATGTATTTTCAAAAAATAAATTTGAATATGCAGTAAAAAGTGCTTCTCTTTATAACATGTACTATGAAAAAGTACCTTGTAATAATATCAATAATTATTCGTTTTATATTTACCAAAAAAATAAGGCTTGTACTTAGTGAACTAAAAGAAAATTTGTTAATGCTGTCGAATAAATATTAATTATAATAAATACCACGAAAAAGAATAGCTTTGCGATATTATCAATAATCAATTATAGGGCATTTACGGAAAAAAAAGGATTTGTATGATGCCTTAAATATAAGTATTGCCAAAGAAAAACATTGTGGATACTAAAAATAATTTGTATTTACGAAAAATGAAATTTGCAAATACATAAAAGACATAATTGCATAGAAAATGAAAGAAATGGATCAACTTACAGAAGGGAAACTGCTTTGTTGGTCATCTCTGGCTTTTCTTCCAACGCCCTTGCTCTTTCTTCTTGGATGGTTCTTCCACCACAAACATTCTAAAACGACCGACAATTTTGCTACTTTTAGGTTGCCAAAACGTCGTTATTGGATACGGTTCGCAGCGCCAGTTAAATAAGGCCCTTTTGGCTTTATGATAAAAAATAAATGTATTTAAAACCAAAAAGTATAATTAAATAACGAAATGATTAATTACAAGTTACAACTACCGAACTATGAATGTTGTTAATCGTGGACAAGTAAAGAATGAATCTAACTTAACTGATACTTACTAGGATTGATTATGATGCGGGTTCTAATTGAACTCTGTGGCCGTCTGAGGTCGATGTCATTGCTGAGTGGACGATATCGGAACGGATATCGTGGTATTTGAGGTCTTACAGTAATCTGATACCAGGCATCTTAACTATATATATATATATATATATATATATATATATATATATATATATATATATATATATATATATATATATATATATATATATATATATATATATATATATATATATATATATATATCTGTACAGATACTGGTATCATCTTACCTTATATCGAGATACCTTTAACGAGATCTCGTCCACAAATATCTTTTAAGTATACTAGTGTATGATCCTTAGTCAGGATGACACAGAAACAATAGTCATTAGATTATTAATATTTATTAATTAACATTCGCATCACATTAAGTGCACACATTACAGGTTACCGACCACATGGCCATTGTTGCTATGCTTGACGTCACAGCTGTCATATGTTCGGCAGTGCTGCCCAAATGTAACATGTTATAAAAGAACTACTATATTCTAGACCTACTACATATATTATACATCCTCCTATTCAAGATCAACTCTTTATTTTATTAGATATTAAGTCTAAGGGGTTTTCTAACGAGACGCCCTGAGCGTGTCACTAAACCACCTTGAGGGTGGTCATTAGACTTGACTACATCATTTGCGGAATTGATTTCACACGATTGATCAACTTGAGAGGGAACATGTATGATGGGTTCTTGAATACTTTCTTTAACAGGTGTACAATCATGTTTGGCATCACTCACAGAGGGTACGGAATTATTATACTTTGTATGATCATATGGATCAATATCATGAATTGAAAACGGATTTTCAGAGACTTTAATGTCATACCGGTTCCTTCTGAGAGTGTTGCCATTACAGTCCTGCAACAGATATGACCTCGGCAAGTCATGGGTGTCTGTTACTTTGGCAGATTTCCATGTGCTAGTGAGATGATCATATACTGTTGCATCACTATTTAATGGTATAGGTTTCAATATTTTTGCATTTTTATTAAAACATTTTTCGTTAGAATCTCGTTTTGCTTGCATTTTCGACATGACATCTACACATAACTTGGGTTGCAACAGGTCTACAGAGACTGGTACCTTAGTCTTGCATAGCCTACTATTTAAGAGCTGTGATGGTGAGTAACCCATGCCTTTTAATGGGGAATTTCTATAATTCAAGAGGGCTGATTGCAACTCTGTACATTTATGTTCATCTATTGTCTTTTTGATCAAGTTTTTTGAGATGGATACCGCTTTCTCTGCTAACCCATTTGATCGTGGGTAGTTTGGACTTCTAAACACAAGACTAAAGTTCCACTCTTTACTGAATGTTTTCAATTTGTCACTATTATAAGGGATATTGTCACATACAAGAAAGTCAGGAGGTCCAAATCTAGAAAATACTGTGCTAATCTGTGCAATTACTGCACTCGCACTTTTGTCTGCAATGGGTAATAGTTCCAGCCAATTAGAATAGGCGTCGAATAAAACTACATAACTTTTGTTAGCATATGTAAATATGTCAGAGGCAACCCTTTCCCAAGGTCTGTTAGGCAATGGGTAAGACAGCAGGGTTTGCTTAGGGTTCTTCCTAGCATATTTTTCACACGATTTACAAGATTTGATATACGACTCAATGTCCGTTGCTAACCCGGGCCAATAAAATATAGTACGAGCTCGTGCCTTTGTTTTCTCAATTCCCAGGTGTCCCTCATGTAGAAGTTTTAACATAGCCTTTCTCAAAGATTGTGGGACAACAAGCTTGTGTTCCATAAATATGAGGTTATCAGACATGTATAACTGTTCTTTGAGTTTCTCAAAGTGCCGTACACTTTGGGGAACTTTAAACTTTTGGCTTGGCCATCCATTAACAACAAAATTAGACACTATTCTCAACTGTGGGTCTACCATTGTTTCATGCTTAAATTGACTTTTGCGTTCCTCTGACATAGGTAGAGACTTTACAAGATTATGAACAGCAAACTCGATATCATGATCTGATTTTATATTTTCTTGATTTACAAATGCTCTTGACAAGGTATCTGAGATATACATGTACTTGTCCGGTTTATAACTGACTGACAAATTGTAATGTAATAACCGCAGTCTCGTTCTTAAAATTCTGGGAGAAATTGAATGAAGATCTTTTCTAAAAATAGATTCCAGTGGCTTGTGGTCGCTGTACACTTTTACAGGGAATCCATACACAAAAAAATGAAATTTTTTCACTGAGAACAAAATGGCTAAAGCTTCTTTTTCTATCTGTGCATACTTTTGTTCTGTTTTAGTGAGACTACGAGAGGCAAATGCCACAGGTTTCCCTTCCTGTAACAAACGTGCTCCAAGGCCATCAATAGAAGCATCTGTTTCTATTTCTATTGGCTTTTTGGGATCAAAGAATGCTAATACAGGAGAATTTGTCAAAATGTGCTTTAGCTGGTTTACTGACTGTTGGTGCTCATTTAACCACTGCCAACCAACATCCAGCCTTGTCAGGTGCCTTAAAGGGGCACTTATTTTTGACAAATTTGGTATAAATTTTCCTACAAATTTGACCATACCTAGGAATCGTAAAACATCAGATTTTGACTGTGGTGTTGGCATATTTAAAATGGCACTTATGTAGTTATCATTAGTTTGAACTCCGTGCTTTGAAAATATCTGACCCATGAATTTTACACTACTCTTTTTAAATTGTATTTTAGTTTTGTTAAACTTAATGTTATACTTCAAAGCACGGTTTAATACACTTTTAAGGTTTTTGTCATGTTCAGCCTCAGTTGAACCTGTGACAATCAAGTCATCAAAATATACTCCAACACCATTTAAGTCACCGAAAACCTCAAAATTTTTCTTTTGAAAGACTTCTGGTGCTCAACACAAGCCGAAAGGCAATCTGGTAAATTGATACCTCCTAAAAGGTGTTCCAAAGGTCATCAAGCTAGCACTTTCGGGGTCTAACTCTATTTGCCAATATCCATCCTTCATATCAAGTACAGTAAAAAAAGTTTTATTGCTCAGTTTTGCAGCAATTTCATCAACAGATGGAATTAGAAAGTGCTCACGTTTGATGGCTTCATTTAGTTCCTTAGGATCAAGGCAAAGTCTCAAGTCTCCATTAGCTTTTTCTACTATTACTAGTGGGTGTAAGCTGAAGGCTCGTCCACCTTTCTTATAACACCTTTAGTCTCTAGATCATGTAACTTGTCCTTTAAACGTGCATGCAAAGCCTGTGGTACACGTCTAATGGCGCTAACGTGAGGCCTGACATTGTCTCTTAAAGTTATGTGATGCTGAATTGGAAATTTACCTAAACCATTGAACACTTTAGAGAATTTATTTGTTACATCATCTAGAGTCTTGAATACATTTTGTTCAAGTGAATCAATTCTTTTAACAAGGTTAAAATTTAAACATTCTTTAAGACCTAACAATGGCAATTGACTTTTTGTATCTATTACAACAAACATTACCTTATTAAGACAATTTTTAACAGAGCACATAAGACCAACTTCACCCAGACATTTAATTTTACCTTTCTCTCCATAAGGGACCAACGATATATTTGACTTACATACATGTGCATTTGGAGCAATTTTTTTTAGAATGCTTAGTGGTAAGGTACTCACTTCTGCTCCTGTATCTAGTTTAAATGTTACAGTTTTTCCATTGATACATACTTCGTGGCCACATTGTTTCTTCTATTTCATTGTTGCACTTGCTTTTGACTTTGTCCACTGCACTCACATAAAATTCATATTCATTACTGTTATAATCACTGTCACTGTCACTTCCACTGAACTTTTCTACTTCGTGCACTCTCTTCCCTATCTTCTTTTGCTTTCCTTTCATCTATACAATTTTCTTGAGGTCTTGAGCCGCTGTTGCAAACATTCGCAAAATGATTACGTCGTTGGCATTTGGCACAAGTCTTACCCCAGGCTGGACATTTGTTAACTGCATGTTTGTATCCACAATATTTACATACCTCGCGTTTACCTGTTGCTCTGACTTCATGTACGACCGACTCATTTTGTAAAACCTTTGACTGTTGTTTGCTTATTTCAGTTGCCCTGCAAATATCAACAGCTTTCGTCAGTGTCAAGTCTGACTCTCGAAGTAGTTTTTCTTGAGTGGACTTATTGTATATGCCCATAACTACTCTATCGCGAATCATTTCGTCTTGTTGTGCATACTCTGTAGTTTTCACAGCCTTTCTTAACTCTGTTACGAATGTATCAAATTGTTGTCCTTTTTGTTGCACTATGCTGTTAAATTTGAAACGCTCAAATATGACATTTTTCTTAGGCGAGCAAAATTCACTGAATTTCTGTTTGACTACAGCCAGTGTCTTTTCTTCATCTTGAGCAAATGTAAATGTATTATATAGTTCTAGAGCATCTTCTCCTATAATGTTCAACAGCACAGCTAGTTTTTTGTCTTCTGCCTTTGTACTAAAGTCAGTCGCCGTCATGAATAAATCAAACTTCTGACTGAATTTTCTCCAATTATCTGAAATATTGCCATCAAGCTGCAAAGGTTCTGGAGGTTTGAATAACGCTTCCATGATTACGTTTTCCAGGAGACTGTCGCGCGGATACCGCTAACTTTGCAATTTACTGCCACAACTAGACTGGCTTCACTCACACCTGCATTCGGCAAATTTCACCTGACACCATGTATGATCCTTAGTCAGGATGACACAGAAACAATAGTCATTAGATTATTAATATTTATTAATTAACATTCGCATCACATTAAGTGCACACATTACAGGTTACCGACCACATGCCCATTGTTGCTATGCTTGACGTCACAGCTGTCATATGTTCGGCAGTGCTGCCCAAATGTAACATGTTATAAAAGAACTACTATATTCTAGACCTACTACATATATTATACAACTAGTATTGAACATGTGACCAATAAATTCGAGGTTCATGAACAATACCAATTCTAAGGTAGGTAAATTATTTTTAACAACAGTTGATCTATTATGTAAATACTCTGTAGTAAATAAGTTTATATATGCATTGTGTCCATAAGTACTAACATCTTAGGTCAATCACCTTTTACTTTTCTTATTAAAACACTTTTTAAATTGCATTGCCGACACATAAGAATTTTTCTCCCCTAGAGTTTGAATTAAACTTGATTTTCTTAAATACAAAAGAAAAACGCAATATAAATGTTTAACACATATTTATAGGAACGTTTGTTCTAATTTTGGTGGCTGCCGTTAAAAATGTTATATTTTTCTTTTGGCTCCATGAAAAACCATAAAAACTCGAAAATTGTCGCAGATACGTTGGGGAAAGCTGGGTAAGATGATATGGACGGGCGAGATGTTTATTGCGCTCGCAGAAAACGTATAGCGTTTATGGCGCTCTAACAGTGCTTTTACGTTACACACATGTTGGCAACACTGCTTCGGTGTAGTTGTTGGCCATTCGCTCTCCGCTAAGTCGATCAGCGGCACTTCGAGTGAACTGGTGCTGAGCAAGTTTAGTGATTCAGTGTAAGTAAATGCTCAGTAATTCTGATATTACAGACAATCTTTATGATGATTTTGTAACCGTATGACTGTAAGCTACACACTGTTGACCGCAGTTTTCATTTGCATATGGTTTTTAAGTTTGCGTTTAGAAAAGTTTGAAATGACAGCACAACGGGCAAAATGACATACCACCATGGCGGCAAGTTTACTCACTATGTCATCATTCCCGCCTTTATTATTCTACTTGTTATTCTTTTGCAGATGGTCTACTGTTACAAAGGGAAAACTAATTGAGGCAGCTGGAACGAAGTATATATGCAGCAGGCTTTAAACGCCCTGCGTAATGCAGAAATGTGATGCCTTAGGGAAAGTAAATTGTATAATGTGCCTACTGCAAATCTGCGACGTAAAGCAATCAATAAAGATAAAATTGCGACTAACACCAAGAAACATCTTAGGTCGTTGGAGTCAGTTCCAAATAAAGAGATGGAAGCTGTTCATGTCAACCCCCTTCTTGAATTAGAGTCTTGCCTTTTTGGCTTAACAAGTGTCGATTTACGCAAGGTAGCTTACAGTCTTGCAGAAAAAAATGAAGATTACACATCCCTTGAACAAAAGAGCTAAGATGACTGGGATAAGGTGGCTACGAGGTTTTCGTCAGCGAAATCCCGAAATATCTCTTCGTCTACCGGAGGCCACATCATTCGCTCGAGCTCAGGCCTTTAATAGGCATAAATAATAGGCAGACCAAAAGGCATAAACTTGAAAATACAATGATCTTCATCTTCAACATGGACGAGTTGCAACTGTTCAACTTACATCCAAAGTGTCTGCCCTTAAAGGTAAAAAGGAAGTATGGATTCGACAGTTTATTACTCATGTTAGGCTAAGTCCAGAAAAGAAAGCTTCATTAATTTAGGATGGACATTCAATCCACAAAACCCATGAAACGTTGGAGTTCGCAAAAATAAGAGGGTCCGTCATTTTTATTTTTTGAACAAAATGACGTATGGCGGATGGCGCATGCGCAAGCCAATTTGTTTATATTTTAGTTGAGAGGTATGGTGTTTGGTATAGTTTTACTCGTCGTACTATACAATATGGCGACTGACGCATGCGCATACTCTAAATTTTAGTTTTCGGTTTAGAGGGGAACTGTTTGGTCTCATTTTACTCAGCTTAAAGAGTAGAATACAAATGACAAAAAAAAAAACGAAAAATTGCCACGCAGCAGCATTCGGAAGATCACGTCAGCAATCAGCAGGCATATATCTAGATGTTGGTGGTGCAATTCCCAGTAATTAATCATCTGCGCGAATCAGGAAATGATATCATTCCTGTTAGAGCTTTCACTGTACTCGACCTCGTTTTCAGCTAATTTCCTGTTAGAGTTTGCATATGCCCTTGCTAGCGATTCTATGCACTTTATAAATTTTCATTTCCGGTGAACAACGAAACAAGTCTGAGCTGGATATATAAATGAGTCTCGAAAGTTGTGTTAACACATACGTTGAAAACTTTAACAGAAGCAGTACGATGTATAACAGCGACATGTGGTATGGAATTAAAAATAAAATAGTTGAAGAAGAAAACGAATTTAGATTAAAACAATTAGTGTTGGAGATACAACTGCAAGGTTTTATAGATGAACTTACGTGCCACCAGCAATTATTTTTCCCAGGAAGAGGTTTAATGGAATGCTGTATGACGGAGCTGCTGTGGGTACATTAAGATTACACAATGAATCCGGTAACATGACAAGAGATTTATTCCAAGTATGCATTCGACCTTTTATTACTCATGTTAGGCCCAGTCCAGAAAAGAAAGCTTCACTAATTTTGGATGGACATTCAAGCCACAAAACCCACGAAGCGTGGAGTTCGAAAAAAAAACATTCAGTAGAGGAACTTTGCTCACCGGCACATTGTACTCACAGCCTTTCCCAATGGCTCAGAAAGACCCTCGTCGCATCTATCAAATATCGACACTATTTAATCCAGCATATGGGAAAGCAGCCACCTTTGAAATAGCTGTTAGTAGATTTTGAGCCACCGGAATATCACCAATCAACCCTAACATTTTTCCCGATCACATGTTTTCACCAAGCCGAACAACCGACGCTCCTGAAAATTCACCAATTTCTGTTGGTGTGGAGGATGCCGTACTAAATGGCGCACAGGGTGCTGGAAGTAAAACTCAGAGTGATAATCTTACAGAAGTTTCTGAAACTGCATCAATTTCTGTTGGTGTGGTGAATATTTTGATGAATGATGCACATGGTGCTAAAAATACAACGCAGAATGGAAATCTCACTGATAATCTGTTTTCCTTCAACTTCCACTCCTTGCCATGAAAATAAAATATCACTTATATCACGCACTGAAGACGTTCCAAAGCCTAACGCATCTAACTGTACAGGTGAAGAAATTACTGTTATTCTACCGAAAATGTCACCATTTTCCACAAAGTAGTATGAGAAAAGCAACCATATGTAGGGCTAGTGAGTACCAAGACTTGCTAACCGAGGCTCCTTACCTTAAAAGCCTCCGTGAAAAGGAAATTGAAAAGAAAGAACAACAAAGAAAACGCTAAAAAAAGGAATGTTGCGGAAAAGAAATTACAAGAAAGTAATGAAGAAGAGATCTGTCAGGCTATTGATAAAGACAGGGATATTAAGACAAGACAGACAAAGAACGGACAAAAGAAATGCGCAAAAGCAATCATAGAAAGTGAATTGAGTAATGAACGTGATCGTTTTAAGAGTAACGAGGAAGAAGACGACTGTGCCTGTCTATACTGCAATGACATTTAGAGTCGGTCAAAAGCAAGAGAATCATGGCTAAGATGCCAACTTTGTGGAAAATGAGCACATGCAGAATGTGCCAGGTTATCTACAAAACAAAAACATTAATTTGTAAGCTCTGCATTTAACGATTTGCTCTCGTTATTTTAAAGTTTATTTTCTTTAATATATATCGTTTTGCCCACATCCGACCAGTAAAATGACTTTTGGAGGGAATGTATTTTGATTAAACTATTGATTTATTTAGAAATATCTGCTTAGTTCAAAAGAGCATTGGTGTTATTACAGAGGTGAAAATAAATGATTTAGATGTATTTGGATTTTAGTTATATTGAAACAAAACTAAGTATGTCATCTTGCCCACCTTTCCACTATAAGGAACAAAGAGCTCCTAAAACTATCTAACCCATTACAAATAGTTATTATTACATAGCACATTTGCACAAAAATTAAATATTGTTACAGTTTTTTTTAGATTCCACTGAATCCATGAAAAATAATAAATGATTGTTGTTTTCAGTGAACTGATAGGCGGTCCCTGATTATTTGACTCTCATTAAATTATATATATAAAAAAAAGTAGCTTCACTTTCGTTTTTGCCCATTTAGTTTACATAGCCTACCATTTGTATAATGGCAGCTTAAAAACGGAACCGTGAAGGCTTTAATAACGGATTGCAAAAGCAGTTTGCCTTTGCTTTTTATTGTTATCCATTAATAACGATGAAGGAAAAAATTAAATGAAACGGTTGTTTGCATAATTATGTAAACTTGACTACGTAACCTGGAAGAGAAGAATTATGTTTGTTTACGCAATATTAAAAACTCTTCAGTGCGTGCAGTTTTACGAGCCGTGAAATAAGTTGAACACTGCGAAAAGCGGCAAGTTCTGTTATGCCACAGCAATTCCTATTTTTAGTGAATTTTCTTAAAAAAAATTCAATAATGAGGAGATCCCGACTTTCGAATTTTGAACAAATTTCTTTAAATGAGCGCTAATTAGGACCCCTGGAACCCAAATCCGAGGTCGGTTTCAGACTTTATATGTTTATATATATATATATATATATATATATATATATATATATATATATATATATATATATATATATATATATATATATATATATATATATATATATATATATATATATATATATATATATATATATATATATATATATATATATATATATATATATTTATGTGTCACACCTATAACTAAAAAAATAATGGACCGATTTTGATAAAACTTGGTGACTACCTTCCTTTCACAAGTGGCTTGGATAAGTTTGTTAGCCAGGAAAATCCGCCGAGGTTTTCCCGGAAAATTTTGTGTTTTCTTTCGAAAAAAATCGAAAAAAAAATATTTCTCCGGAATTAACAAAGTAAGGGCAACCAAATTTCACACGCGAGTTTATATCATTATGAGTAAAATACCTACGAAAATTTAGCTCTGTAGGTTAAAGGACAAAAAAGTTACAGGCATTTAAAAAACAATAAATTTGGGTTATCCTCAAAACGTCAAAATCGCGACTTTAAACGTCAAAATTGGTGAGTACCTTCCTTTCGCAAGTGGCTTGAATAGGTTCGTTAGCCAGGAAAATCCGCCGAGGTTTTCCCAGAAAATTTTATGTTTTCTTTCGAAAAAAAAATTATATCTCCAAAATTAACAAAGTAAGGGCAACCAAATTTCATACGCGGGTTTATATCATTCTAGGCAAGTTACCTACCAAAACTTAGCTTCGTAGGTTAAAGGATAAAAAAGTTACAGGCATTCAAAGAAAAATACATTTGGTTTTTCCTCAAAACGTCAAACCGCGATTTTAAACGTCAAAATTGGTAATATTTAGGCAATGAACCTGACACTAATATGAGCTATGGAAGGAAAATGTCTCAAGAATAATGTTTTACAAAGCCTGAAGTCTTAGTTTCAATCGTCATTGTCCTTCATTTTACTAAAATATTCCCAGAAAATTCATTTCAAATAGACCCTTTCTCTGATGTTTTGGCTGTCGGTTTAGTTAAGTTGATGCTTTCGCTGTAGGTTTAGTGAAGTTTATGGTTTAACGGTCTATAATTTTTAGCTAATTTTCGTAGAAAAAATTCGTTACTGCATTTTAGCATATTTTATCGAAATATGATGCATGTTTGTAAGAAAAAATCTGGACACAGTAAGTGCGTTTTGGTAGCAAATTTTCATTAAATCCTCCAAATTTCAATAACTCATTTGCTATTAACGTAAGTTTTGTTGGTTAGGAAACCAACATTTAACTGTATTTTCGGAAATTTTTTGTATGAACGCAGCAAGGGCGTTTTGGTTGCGAATTTTTATTAAATGTTTCAAATTTCAATAACTCAATTTCGTATTAACCTAAGGTTCATTGGCGAGGAGACCAGTTTTCTCAGAAACATTTAAAGTTTATTTTCCGAAAAGTTTTGTACATTTTCAAATAATTATTTTGATAAAATATGATACACTGTTCCTACTATATAGGTTATACCGGTAACCAAATTGATGCCTGCTCGCATTAAAAGCGATATATTTGTAATTAAAAACATTTTTATGAAAATTCACTTCCATAACGCACTTGCTGCGTCCCGAACTTTTTAAATATTCAAAACCTTCGAACGATATTCGGAAGAATCCCTGCTCAATTTTAGCAGATTCCTTTTTTGGGTCATTTGATAACAATACAAAACCGTGCCTAACTAGGTTAATTTGCCGTTTTCAGTGCTGGTCGTATTTAATTTTGAGATTGTTAAAATAAAACGTGTGTACGTCATAGGATCGGAATCACGCGTGGATGTCAATAACGACAGGATTTATATATCGAATGTACCGCATTATGACACACAAAGTCTCTGTTTTGATATATAAGTGTTTATTCTACCATTAGCCTAAAAAGATGTTTAAACTGACCACCAACAACTATTAACGGAATGGATCTTTGACTACAAACAGTTACATTTACGCTGGAAATCATTTTAGTTTTCATAATCTGGTATTAATTTACTGTAACACACCAGTAGGTAGAGATAGCCGGTTCTGGGCCCACCACCGCCACACCACCGCCTCCACCACCGTTTGTGACGTCACCCACCACCGTTTTGTATGACGTCAATCACCTCAACCACCGTTTGTGGCGTCAGCCACCATCGTTTTGTGCGACGTCAGACGTCTCCACCACTGTTTTGTGTGACGTCAGTCACCTTCCCCACCGTTTTTATGACGTCACCAGCCTGCTCCACCACCGTTTTTGACTTCAGCCACCACCACCCCGGCTAACCTGGGCTGCTGACCGACTAACCTGTGATAACATAAGCCAAGATGGCCCCCAATATGGCAATCGCTGCCGCAAACATTCAAAAACTATAAAATCTAATAGACACCTGACCCGATCTGGTAAACTAAGAGGCTCCGCCATTCTTATTTTTAGAACAAAATGACGTATATGAAAATGGCGCATGCGCAAACCAAATTGTTTATTTTTTAGTTAAGAGTTATGGTGTTTGGTATTATTTTACTCGTTTCGATGAGTACTATACAATGTGGCGACTGACGCATGCGCAGACTCTAAATTACAGTTTTAGGTTTAGAGGGGAACTGTTTGGTGTCATTTTACACAGCTCAAAGAGCAGAATACAAATAACAAAAGAAAAAACGAAAAATTGGCGCGCAGCAGCATTCGGAAGATGACGTCAGCAGGCATATATCTAGATGTTGGTGGTGTAATTCTGAGTAATGAACCATCTGCACATAGCAGGAAATTATATCATTCCTGTTAGAGCTTTTACTGTACTCGGCCTCGTTTTCAGCTCATTTCCTGTTAGAGTTTGCATATGACCTTGTTCTATGCCCTTTAAACTTTTCATTTCCGGTGAACAACGAAACAAGTCTGAGCTGGATATATAAATGAGTCTCGAAAGTTGTGTTAGCACAGACGTTGAAAACTAACAGAAGCAGTACGATGTATAACAGCGACTTGTGGTATGGAATTAAAAATAAAATAGTTAATGTGGTAAACGAATTTAGGATAAAACAGTTAGTGTTGGAGATATAGCAGCAAGGTTTTATAGACGAACTTGATTCTGCAGGTGAAGATTATGAAAGTGGACATATAGTTGATTGTGCGACATATATTTAACTGGTTACTGCTCCACACAGTTGTTTGCTCTAGCACTCATTCGATATAATCCAGGAGCTCCTTTAAATAAACCATTTTCCAAATATTTACCTGAGGAAGCTCACAATCAATATAGAAGATATTACTATGATGGAGAAACATCAGATATTTAGTTTACACAAAAAACTGTGATACGAAGGTAAAACTAAGATATATAGTAAGGAAAACGAATCGAAAGTAGGACCGCTAGTTTTAAAGATACAAAAACAAGCTTTTATAGATCAACGCAAGTCTGAAGGTGAATTTTATGACACCCGGCATATAGTTGAATTGTGCGACTTATATTTAGTTGGCAGCTGCTCTACACAATTCTTTGATTTGTCGCTCATTCGATATCAACCAGGAACTCCTTTAAGGAAACCATTTTCCAAATATTTGCCCTAAGAAGCATATTATACTACTATACGATTATAAGTCTCGCGGTGAGCGTAGTAAATCCTTTAATTTTTTAACAGGAAAACTTCAGAGAACAGACGTTACCGATATGTTATATACAATTTGCAGATAATATTTTTACAGTTTCCCAACCAATGCTGATTTGCAATGCTACTTAAAGGCGAAGTTTACAACAGCCAGCTTAGTCTAAATATTCTAGCGATGAATTCTACTTGTGAAAATCTCAACATGATGTGTGATGTTGACGAAAACGACGGTCCTGATTTTCCACAATACCAAAACAAAAGGGTGTTGTCTAACAAATATCAAGATGACAATAGCTTGCTGATGGACACCACTTTCAACATGAAACGATCGTTGAAACTAGTTACTGGGATCAGTGTAAGAAATGATTTTACAATAATAGTGAAATTTGTCAACCCATTAGCGATGGATGACGAAAATCAATATCTGACATTGGAGGAGTGGGAGTTTTACAATTTTATGGATAGCATACGTGCATTATATTTAAAGTGGTATAAAGATGGAGAAGAAAGTCATGCTGTAGCTCAGTCGAGCCGCATAATATATCAATTGTTTTTCAAAGTATGTGTGGATTCGCCCGCTTGAATCTAAAAATGCAGAAGAGGTGACTAAAGCTATGGCTGATATCCTAGTTAATAGTACAGCTCCCTCTAACATCCAGTCTGATCTTAGTAAGGAGGTCTATAACTCCAAATTTAATGCCTTAATGAAAAAATACAACATTAACCACTACAGCACTGGCAGTCTGATCTTGGTAAGGAGTTTTACAACTCCAAATGTAACGCATTAATGAAAAATACAACACCAATCATTACAGCACTTATAGTGTGAAGAAGGCTGCCATAGTGGAAAGAATCATACGTACTTTGAAAGAGAAGATATATAAAAACTTCTACTTGTTTGGTTCCTACAAGTGGCTTAATACACTACCTGATGTTACTGCTGCTTACAACGCTACTGTTTATGGAACGACTGGTATAAAGCCTAAAGATGTTGATGAGAAAAATGAAGAAGCTATTCGTAAACAAGTCTACTCAAATCTTAGTGTTTAACAAAATAAATTCAAAGTGGTTGATGTTGTACAGAATTGTTTAAGGTCGCTAAGGTTCACTACTCTAATCCTATTTACTAGAAGACATGCAAGGCCAGCCTATCAGTGGAGGATTATATGAAGAAGAACCGCAAAAGACTCTATCTTCTGACATCTTTTTAATTGAAAATGTTTTAAGAAGAAAAGGTACCAAGTCATATGTGAAATGGCTTGGTTTTGATAAAACTCATAATTCTTGGATTGGCACATATTAAATAATTTGTATCACTGATGTATTCAATAAAACAAGTATTTTCAAATATGTGTTTTTTATTTAAACAGCCTAATCAACGAAAACAATAAAAACACAAAGGTTGTCTTTATTAACAAAATTTCTAAAATATAAACAGTTTGAGTTATTACTCAAACTGTTTATATTTTTTAAGCAACTTAATCACCAATAACAAATACAATAATATATTAGCACCAAATATTTGGATGAAATATATTAATAACATTAAAAGAGTAAGAAGTAAGTATATATATATATATATATATATATATATATATATATATATATATATATATATATATATATATATATATATATATATATATATATATATATATATATATATATAGATAGTAAATATATCCGAAAATTAGAAACATTATTGTATTGTAAAACGGGCCAATGTACATAAAATTAATACGTCCTAATATTTAAATGCTCTGTATAATTGAGTGTGTAAATTTTTTTAGGTTTAATTAAGGGATAGCAAGACAACTAAAAGAATACAGAACAATGTTTTTTTTACATGTAGTACATTTTATTTTCACGAAGCAAAAGTCGTTAAAATACAATAGAACCAAAAGAACAATAGCCTTGTTTTTATTTATAGAATTTTAATAGAATATAACGACTTTATTTTTATCCTTAGGCAGTAAGTGCATTTACTATATGATACATTTATAATATTAAGTTAGAAATAAGTTTTTTTTTAATACCAATTGTAAGCAAAGACGCAGTGTTAGTTGATAAGGATAGTTTTCTTTTGTGTTTGTTTCAAAAGAGTGCAAAGAACAAAAAGTTGAACAATGGGAAAACCAAGGCCTATGAACTATGTTTTACCCGAGGTACAGAAGAAAAGGTTTTTGGTAACACAGGTATAGTTTATTTAAGGAGTCGACGGCAGGTCGATGAAGAGGATTCGTAATTGAACTACCACAAGAGAAACTTGAAAATCGTTGATCTGCGACGACTGTAAATATGGAAGTTGAGAAGTAAAACGTGAAAGGCAAGTGCCTGATAATGAAATCATATATAATTTTTGTGTAAAGAAAATAAAAATAAATACCTGGTACACGGTTTGTTAAGACCCTGTTAAATATAATGGAAATTAATTAATAATCACAGGCAAGCTGCTAATTCCAAACAGTAGATCAAATGGAAAGTAATAGGTACACATCAAATGGAAAAAGCAATCAAGACAACATTTAGTACGTCGTTTTATGAACTTTATCGAAATAAATGTGCTGACTCTTTTTCTATAGTGTGAATAGTTTTTAAGAATATTTTTTTGCCACTGATGATTTTAATGTATATTTAGTTCACTATGGGGGATATTACATAAAGGACGAAACACTATATCATAGTTAGGTAAAATTCATTGTGTTGAATAAATTTGATTTATCGACAATCTGTGATGATAAATATGATATATCAAATCAAAAATAAAACATATTAGATTGTACTTATATAATCTGTTTAATTTTGACCTCAAATCAAACAAATATTAATTATATGATGGCTATTTTTCACCGTTAATTAAAAGTAAAATCAAAAAAACCCAATCATATATAATTTTTTTTGAAACTTCCAAACACTCGGGAGTACTATCATTTATAAAAACCATTATAACCTGGCAGGACCGTCACTGAGGTTATTATAATTAGGTAATTAGTGGAGGTATGATAGAAACGTAATCAAAGTATATGTACAAGTTATATTACACAATATACATCACTCTCACCAATAACCATTCCTAATACACGGTTACACATTATATACAAATCTCATGGGTCTTGAGTTCTATGGTATTAGATAACTGTGCTTATGACTATTTACACGATTAAACAATTGGCCAGATACAAGGTGCTAATACAAAGGGGGTCGTTCTGCACTTCCCTAACACGGGACGCGGTGACACCAGCACGTCTTCAGTTCCACTTCTTACTTAAACTTAAAACTACCCTAACACACTCTCCGCTTCTCACTTTCCGACTGCCTCCCCCGGCTAGAACATACTCCGCCTGTTGCGTTTGTTGTTGTCGCGCACGCACTTGTTCGTTATAGCCGGTGGATGAGGATACACAAGCAATGTTGCCAGTTTATAAAGAGGGTTGGTTATACTCCCCCTCAGGTCGTCATAAACGTCCTCGTATGACGAGCTGGAGTAAAGTTTATTGTCCACTATCGCGAAGACGCGGAGTGCGGATCACTTTCACTTTCCCGAATTTCCTTGGGTCTTCCTCTCTGGCGTTTTGGCAGAGCTGGAGACGGAAGGGGACCACTTTGTTGGTGAAAGGGTGTCAGGTCTGACACATGGTATTTGCCAATTGAGACTGCCGGGTTTTGAAGATCGGCAATATGATAACTGACCTTAGTCGCAGATCGCAGTATAAGATAAGGTCCATCTCTTTTTGGACAAAGCTTAGAGGTCACGTTATGGGCTGCATTACTGAGGGTGTGTGATTTAACTAGCACTAGATCACCTGGTTCGTACTTGGGAGCTGGGTGACGTTTCTCGTCGGCATACTTCTTGCTCTTATCTTGGTGGTATTCTTGCCGTTCTCGAACTTCTTGAAGAACATTACTCATTCGAAGTAGATAAGGTGTGATGGCGGGAACATAGTTCTCTGTATTGAGAATTTGTCACATGTCGTGGGCTATTTCATGAGCGGAACGAAGTTCTCGACCAAATGTTATGAATGCTGGAGTCTGGCCTGTCCTTTCGCATGTGGCTGTGTTTAAGGCGAAACGTATAAAAGGCAGTTTCTCGTCCCATCTGGTATGGTCGTTTGCTGTCAGGATCGCCAGCCTTGGCTTTAGGTCACGATTCTTGCGTTCGACTGGATTCGATTCCGCATGGTATAAAGGAGGTAGGTCTTGTGAAATGTTTAGACAGGCACATACGTGCTGCATGACTTCGCTAATAAACTGCACGCCGTTGTCACTCTTTAAACGTCTTACTACGCCGTATCGCAAATATATCTCTTCTACCAAAATAGTAGCTGTGGCAACGGCTGTTGCTTGTTTCATAGGGAACATCTCTATCCATTTAGAGGCGATATCTTCTACGATTAGGATCCATCGGTTTCCTTTCTGTGTTTCTGGCAGAGGCCCGAAGAAGTCTACTGAAATGGTCTCGAACCTGGCACCTGGCAGAGGTGTCTGAACAAGGCCAACTGGCTTTTGATTCGATGCCTTGTAACGCTGACATTCGACACAGGATTTGACATAGTTGATAACGGACTTTCTCATTCCTGGCCAGTAGTAACACTTCTTGATTCTCTGAAGTGTACGCTCAATTCCATCGTGGCATGAGATTTGGTGTTGGAATTGTAGGAGAATTTCTTCTCTGTCTTGCTTGGGTACAACGAGCTGGGCATCTTCTCGATCGTTGTCAGTTCTGACCACTTACGGGCTTCATCTTCCTGTGATGGAGATTCTAAGTCTCGAATAATTTCGCTAATTTCAGCATCTGCGAGTTGACGTATGCGCAGGTCACTTGGTGAAATCCTTGGCAGATCGAAGGTGATTTCGCATACTTCATTTGTTGGCGGATCGGATTCAGTAACAGGAGGTCGTGATAGCGTATCAGCTACGACATTGGCTTTACCCGGTGTGTACTGAATCTTGAGGTTGAACGACTGGAGCTGTAACGCCCATCTGGCAAGCCTTCCAGTTGGAGTTTTAATTGACATCAACCAACGCAAGGGCTGATGGTCAGTGCCTATGATAATGTCAGGTGAACCGTCAATGTAGCCTCTGAACTTTTTGACGGCAAAAACAAGGGCCAGCGCCTCTCTTTCTGTTGTAGAATAGTTTCTTTCGGCACATGTTAAGAGACGACTTGCGTATTCTACAGGGCGCTCCTGGTTATGCTCCCCCTGCATCAAAACTGCTCCGATAGCGTAGTCGCTGCTGTCGGTTCTTATGATGAAGGGTTTATTTTCATCTGCTTGACGAAGTATAGGAGCTGTCGTAAGGCATTTCTTCAGCGTTAGAAACGAATTTTCCTCCATAGCTTCCCATTTACAAGTGGCAGATTTCTTGGTAAGGTCTGTAAGAGGGCGAGCTATTTCGGAGAAATTCGGTATAAACTTGCGAAACCAGCTGCAAGTTTGTACAAAAGTGCGGAGTTGTTTTAGGTTTTTAGGAGGGGACCATTTATCCAACGCTGCAATCTTCTCCGGATCGGCTTTCACGCCATCTTTTGTGATGATGTGGCATAAGAATCGCACTTCCTGGCGAATGAAGACGCATTTTTCTCGGTTGGCTCTAAGGTTGAACTGGCTTAAGCGTTCGAACACTTCTTGGAGGTCTTCGAGGTGTGACTCGTACGACTGTGAAAGGATGATCAAATCATCTAAGTAGGCGAAAACGTTTGCTTTTAAGCCTATTTTGAGCCTATCGATCATTCTCTGGAACGAGGCTGGAGCTGTGGATAATCCAAAAGGAAGTCGTTTGTACCTAAACATTCCGAAAGGTGTTACGAAAGCTGTTTTATCCCTATCGGGCTCGTAAACACTGAGCTGGTGGTAACCAGATTGAAGGTCTATTGTAGACATAAATTGGGTCGGTTTGGGTTGGTGCAATAGGTCATCTATTCTTGGCATTGGATATCTGTCACTGACAGTTATCTCATTAAGGCGGCGATAGTCAACGCATAGTCGGTATTGTCCATTTTTCTTAGGCACCAAAACGACTGGTGCTGCCCAAGGACTTTCGCATTCCTCGATTATGTCATCAGCCAGTAGCTGGTCTAACATCTTACGCAATATTTCTCGTTTTGCCTTTGTCATATGGTAAGGCGGCACCGAGATAGGACCTCTATCTGGATGCGTGGCTATTTTGTGCTCAGCATAGCGAGTGGGCTCTCCCCCTGGACAAAAAAGAGTTTCATGACTGGCAAGGAAACTGTTGAAGTTTTGCTTTTGGTCCTGGGAAAGCATGGTTCCCTCATCTTCTCTAAGTAAGACGAACGAAACGTTAGCTAAATCTGTGACGGACTGTTCATTCTGTTGAAATTCCTTGCATATGGGAATTGCACTCCAGGGTTCTCAAGGAAGCACCAAGACTGTGTGGTGGTGTTCAAAAGAACTTGAGATCTAGTGAGGAAGTCAATTCCTAGAAGGGTATGGTTTGCCTTGGCATTTGGCAAAACAATCATTTCTAGCTGGACAGTTTTATGGGCAATCTGAATATTTACCATGGTGGCTAGAACTTCTTGCGTTGTGACGCTTCCATCTGCCAATTTGACAGTGTAATTCTGCTTATAAAAGTGGCAATGATCCTTAAGGATTGCGTATAAGGTTTCACCTGCGATGGATCTCGTGGCACCGGTGTCGACAATTTCTGTTCCATTGTGACCCAAAATAGTCACAGGTAAAACTGGTCTGTTATATGGCTTTGAAAAATTGTGTATGTCCACGCCATAAAAAGATTGCGACTGAGGAGTGTTTCTTGAGTCGGTAGATAATTTAGATCGACACGTTGGGCATTTTGAACGAATTACACCTGGTGCACCACACCCGTAGCATGTTAATTGCTTGAAGGTTGGGTTAGATTCTCCCGAGGTGCCTGGTTCTGTAGCCGTTTTATTCAGTTGTTTCTGCTTTTTCCTGCACTCATTAATGTGGTGTCCTTTTACACGACAATAAGCGCACTTTTGTTCGAAACTTCGTGGCTTGTCCTTAATTACGCGTTTTTCGTTTTGGATGCCCGTCTTCAACTTGGATTCTTCTAAAGAATCTTCTAGGGAACGAGATTTTGCTAAAAGTTCATTGAATGTTGATACTTCATCCCGTGAGATCCGCTCTCGGATGCGATTATTAAGCAGACCATATACCATGTCTAGGCAAACATTTTCATCAAGTTGATATGGTAGCTGAGCTAAAAGTGAACGAGCGGTGCATATAAACATTTCTGTTTTTGTGTCACCTTGTTCTTCTGCAAAGATTTTCTTAAAAATTTTGTATGGTGGCATCTGACGAGCATACACATGCCTCAGCAATGCAATTGCTTCTTCCCACGAATGAATGGTATGTTTTATGCCTTGATACCATATAGATGCCAGACCTGTTAAAAGCATAGGGAGACCTCGTAATGCGTTATCGTCAGAAACATTTGCGCAGTCTTTAAATATTAATACTGCATCCAGAAATGCTGCTACTGATGATCCAGCTTCGCCGTCGAAACGTGAGGTACACATGGCAAAATTACCGGTTTGTTCCGCGGGTGTCGGAGTATTGTTAGCACTACTCGGTACACTAACAGCAGCATTTTGCTGTATTGACGCTAAAAGTGTCTGAAATTGTTCATTGCTCAAAGTAACAAAGTTCGAAACGTCCGAACCGTTCTCGAAAGATTGCTCACGGTGGTTGCGTTTGGGAGGCATTTTCGGTTACGGAAATCTTGATGTCAAATGACAAGTTTGCATAAAAACATATAGCTAACATTAACAATTAGTTGTTGACAAAATTACAATGCAACATTAAAACCGCATGAAGTCAAATGTATTCAATAGAACAAGAAGGTACGACATAAACTCAAAAGTCGAACAAAATATATATAGGTACAGGCATACACATATATAAAAGTATACAAAAGTATAATAAACAAGGTTCAATCGAACATATTGATCAAATTTCAGACAGTTTATCTATTCAACAGTAAATTTTCTTACTATTTTATGAAGCAAATAAATTCAGAAGTTGTAATGTTTACACAAAGGTTATTGCTTTCGTTTTTTTTTTTTTGAAATATAATTGCTGAAATTTATGAAACGAAAGTATGTAATTGCAAAGATTATTCAATACGCAAAGAATAATAGTTATTTATACTACAGATATAAGCACTTTTACGTCTTTTAAAACTAAAGCCCTATATACACATTTTCCAGAAACTTGTTTGAAGTTTGTAAGGCAGAATTATGTAAAAATTGTCTAATTAGTTTCGCTATGTATACGCAGGTAAATTGTCTCTGATTAAACTTATATTGTTCTGCATTAAAATACTGTCCTTATTTATTGAAAGTCTTTCCAAATTATATTTCAGTAGCAGTGGCACTTATTAAATTCATGGAATATATTTGTATGAAACTTACCTACATAGTTTCGGTTTAAATAAATAAATCTTAAAAGAATTAAGAAAACCTGCAGTTGTGACGTAAAGAAGCAGTCGATATTCCTAGAACGGCAGCGGTACAGGGTACAGGGCCGCAGGTAGTCTTGATGCCTTTGTCTGCATAACTTCATGAACCAGACCATAAATTCAAAGCTGGTGTACAAGGGCCACCTCTGGGACTGTGGCAGGAGAAGCAGGGGCTGAAGGGGATTTTAGGGCACTGTTGGAATTTACTGCATCCGTTACAATGAAGGCTTCATCACTACTATGCTTTTAAAATCGCAATTGAAATGCGTAACTTTTCTACCATCTCATTTACACGCACTAAACAGTCAACACACTTCTCCAATACCAATTACCTGTGTGGGCGCCAGTATAACCTGGCAGGACCGTCACTGAGGTTATTATAATTAGGTAATTAGTGGAGGTATGATAGAAACGTAATCAAAGTATATGTACAAGTTATATTACACAATATACATCACTCTCACCAATATACCATTCCTAATACACGGTTACACATTATATACGAATCTCATGGGTCTTGAGTTCTATGGTATTAGATAACTGTGCTTATGACTATTTACACGATTAAACAATTGGCCAGATACAAGGTGCTAATACAAAGGGGGTCGTTCTGCACTTCCCTAACACGGGACGCGGTGACACCAGCACGTCTTCAGTTCCACTTCTTACTTAAACTTAAAATCGCAGGAACTATAATCCCAATGAACAAATTGCCGGAAATAAATCCAGAAAGTATAGGACTGTAATTCAGCCAAATGTGAGACGCCCTCGCTCTGGTTCACAACCTACTTTTACGTTTCCTACAAGAATGCACACGGGACAAGGACTTATGAGGTGGAATAAGAAGTCAACGAACTATCTTTACTGGGATGATCCTAACGAGTTATTTGATAGATTGAGACTCCTTCTTGCATCTAGGAATGCTGGCAATAACGGCAATGATAATCAGATTATTTCAATAATTGAAGAGTTGCGGGAAAAGGATATAATCGTATAAATAAACATCATTTTAATTGTGCATTACCAGTGTGACTATGACTTTGGATAAGTTCGGAAGAAAAATTAATAAGGATGTGGATAAGTTAAAGAAAAAACTGTCACAAACAATAATATTAACATATTTTGGAAAAAAATCATTTCATAACAGAATCTTTCTAGCACCCAATTTAACACATACAAAAATCTTTAGGTTTGATGCGGAAATAGATAAACTTAATATCAGACCTGCATCTGAAGTGACAATATTTTTTAATGGAGAACAAACATCTGCAGATGACTTGGGTGGCAGGAAAATAAAGTCTGGTGACAGCATGCATTTTACCTATGTGAAAAATACTGCAACTGTGCTTTTTCATATTGAAATAACTTTAAGATGTCCTCTCAAAAGTGTCAGGGAGTTGATCGCATGAATGGAATTATAAATAGAAGATAACTTAAATTCATCACCGACATATAAAAGCAAGCGCTGTCAAACTCAATTGATCTAAATATGGCTTTGGATAAGTTTGGTAGACAAATTGATGATGATGTTAAGATGATAAGGAAAAAGCTGTGGCAAACACTCATCATATCTAGCAGTGGAGGGAAATCCCAAAGCGTTCCCCGCAGAATCTTCCTGATCGATCATATTTCCCACAACTATATTTTTGAATTCGATGCAGAAATAGATGAGGTTGTTGGAAATCCTAAATCTGATGTGATCATCTTTTTTAATGGAAAAGAAACGTCACCAGATAATTTAGTTGGTGTGAAGGTTAAACCGGGTGATGATATATATTTCGAATACATTTTGACGAGCAGTAGAGTTGAATTTTTCTTAGAAATAACATTAAGATGTTCCCTAAAACTGTCAAGGAATGGGTGGTGACAGAACTTCACAAACCGGCAAGGAGAAATTATAGAAGAAGACGAGTATTAGTGAAGGGGTTGAATGACCTGTTTCAAGCTGATCTGGTGGAAATGCTTCCTTATTCGAAATTAAATCGTGGATATAAATATATTTTAGTAGTGATCAATGCTTTTTCAAAGTTTGTTTGGGCGGAACCTTTAAAAAGTAAAACAGCTAAAGAAGTATCAAAAGTTATGAAGAAAATTCTACAATCGCTAAAAAATGCACCCAAAAATTTGCAGACAGACCTCGGAAAGGAGTATATGAATTCAGAATTCAAGGCTCTAATGAACGAATTCAAAATCAATCATTACAATACCTATTTAAATCTGAAAGCTAGCATATGTGAACGAGTTAATAGAACATTAAAAACGATGATGTGGAAAGAATTCAGCATGCAAGGAATCTATAAGTGGCTAGATTTACTTCCCAAAATTGTTTCGCAATATAACAACCGGGTGCATAGAACCACTGGAATGAAACCTGCTTCTGTGCTAAAGAAGCATGAAAAAGCTATTTTAAAATCAGCTTTTAGTCATATGAAGACCGTTGATCCGAGGAAGCAGAAATTTCATGTTCGCGACTATGTCCGCATTAGCAAACATCGAGAAATTTTTGTCAAAGGTTATACACCGAATTGGTCGAATGAAATTTTCCACATTATGCAGATTAAACAAACTAAACCTCGCATGTACTACCTCGAAGATGAAAAACAGCAGTTCATAAAAGGAGGATTTTATGAAGAGGAACTACAGAAAGTAAAATACCCTGACATACATTTGATTGAAAAAATTATCAGGAGAAAAGGTGATACTGTATTTGTGAAATGGTTGGGTCTCGACAAATCGCACAATTCATGGATTCCTAAAAATCACATTGTATAAAATTATATTATTTTTGATGTAATGTTTTTTCTTCAATAAAAACTATAACATAATATATATCTTTTTATTCCTAAAATTGTGTTGCAGAGAATGAGCGATGGAGAAATGAGAGTTAAGTTAATTAATAAAAAACTGTAATTTTTTTTAACATATTTATTAACAAGGTAAATGTAAACGATACATAATTAAGTTGGGATTTTTAAATGTGGCAATAGTAACATGTGAAGCGAACAATGCACAGTCACATGTTTACGATTTAACATTAAATATGTGGTTATACATTTTTTTAAATATTATAATAGTTTACAAATATAAAGCTATTCGACGAAAGATGAAAATGCACAATCAAATAATTAAATGCGTTACATATTTTTTTAAATATTACTAGACAATCATAGATTAACACTTTATGCAAAACAACATCTACAACTAGTTGAAAAGAGAACGTTGATTGTAAAAAATTCTGTTGTGGATATCGGTTGAACTCTTTTAAATTCGGATATTGTTGAATAAGCTCCATCACAGCGCAAACGTTTTCTGAATTCGGAGTTGTTGAGACTTTATTCAGAATGAAATTAGCAATGTCGACGTGCCCCGAATGCACATTGAAGACTAAAGATTCAAAATAATTGGAAAAAACTTGTTTCTTCAGCATATCAATTTTGTATGCGATGAGATTTGCTAGTTCAAATAACTTGCAAACAGATTCAATCCCCAGATATACACACCCACCGCACTTCTATTTTTACAATTTTAATATCTTTAAACCATTCAAATGTTATGTTGATTGCAGAATTTTGTTGTTGACAGAACTCATCCTGATTATTTGAATAGAAATAATTCATAATGAGTCCTTCACAACCCCGAAACTCTATCCACTCCTCTTCATTGAAAATTACTGAATCACCTTTAAGACCTTGTATTCCAATAAATGGTTGAAAACTGAAGTCATATGCTAAACCAACACACACATATTTAGATTTCGAAGGGTTGATATGGTATCGCTTTTCACAAATTGTAGTCAAAATGTTTTTCTGGTTTTTGCTTTCTGAACACTGTCTTTTGGAAGTACCAAGAGCGGCATTTTTAATTGTATTTGAAACACTGCAGGTATTCATTGTCAACAGTTAAATGTGCACTGATGACAGCAATTTTAAACGCAGAGCTTTATACTGCGTTTCACCTCCTCACACTACATTGCAGATGTTATTTTACACCCCCTCCCCCTAACTTAAAGGAATTCTTAATAATGTACCACTACAGCTAAGTTGTTAACAATAAAAGTATTCAGTTATTTGCAGTCACGAAGTTATACTAAATTTATAAATTACTTTGACAAAAAATTGTACAGACATTTCAATGATTGAACATAATCTTCAGATTTTGTAGATGGCCATTTACCGCAGCATGGGCCATACTTCCACCCAACGTTCTCATTTTAAAACTTCGTTATGTCGCTGATTGCGTTTCGGATCGAAAATAAAACTTACGCCGTGATAGCTTGCGGATTTTAAGATGGAATTTAATTAATGTCCGCAAAATATGCAGTCTCACAAATGCACTCATCGAGCAGTTCTTGAGTATTATTATAAAAATTGGAAAGATTTTCAACAGGGTATTTCTTGTTCATGTCTTCACGGCGGTTTTGGCTGAGCAGTGTTATCGAATAATGCTTTTCATACACTGTGGTGTCAATGTCAGATTCCTTACAAAAGTCAATAAGCTCGTCCGGAGTTACAGATTCCAAATTATTATCTGTAAGCGCTTTCAAAGTGTCTGCAATCAGTTTGTCAAGTAATAGCTTCTTCTCGATTATCAATGATACAGTCTCCGCGGCACATTTGTCGGAGTGTGCAACCCACAGAAAAGTTTCATCAGGTACAACAAGTGTATCTAAAATGGTTCTTAAGAATCTAATATCATTTTCAGTTACACAATTCTTTAAAATTTTTCTCAAATCTTTTTTTAGAATTTTGCGTGTAGCACTACACAGACGCAAAAATAAAGTAAAGTATGCGTTTTCACTCATATTTGAAATTAAACTAAGACATCTTTGAAAGTAAGTCTTTTTTATAAGAATGCAGAGTTATAACCCCCCCCCCCCTAGGATTCCTCGTTCTGACATTCATTCAATAAACGTATGAGCATATCTAGAGGCTCTTCGTCAGAGGGATTTGAAATCGAAGGTATGTCTTTGTGACCCCAGGCTAAACTGTGAAACAATGAAGGGAGGAAGTATCTCTTATCATCGGTATTGGACAATGCAATTTTACGCAAATAGTTTGTAAATATTCTGTGACATTCCGATTTGAAAACTTACATGTTGCAGTAGACCTGGCGGCGATCCTCCTCTATTATTTCTTTATAATGCACCAAATCTAATTGTTTTGCAATGCTATATTCACTAACTCCTTTAGCTTTCTTACAAACATCATCAATGGATTTTATGCAATACGCTTTTGAGCCAGTGCCGTAATATTCCATCAACGGTTTTCCTTTATATTCATCTTTCATTTTGCCAATAATAGAATCCGTTACTGGCATATCATGCATATTTATATGAGGATAATTTGAAGTGTCAAACTCGCTAATATGTTTTTTCATATCTTCATAAACATTTTCAGTTTTCACATCTATTATTAACGAATCTGTGTCCGTGTATAGAAAGGTTACATTATCTTTATAGAGAGGTTTAAGAAAATTGTAAAAAAAGTTGTAAATGACTGTTTTTGAGATGTTCAGTATTGAGAATCCGACATATATTGGCTTATTATAATGTATGAGACTTCTTTTCATCTCAATAGCCACTAAATTTTCACTGAAAATTTTAAACTCTTTGAAATTTGGTTTGCTAATGTAATTTTCAGCGCCTCTTTTTTGACGGTTTTTACTAAATTGTGTAGCAAGTTTTATATCAACTCTTTTTTCCACATTTTCTATTGTTTTACCATATATACAATTTATCATTTTCTTAAAGCTGTCCTTCTCGAAACTATTTCTGGCAGAATTTCTCAGATTAGTGTTGAGTTCTATATAAGGTTTCAAAAAAGGTGACTGTGAAAATTTGAGCGCTCTGTGAATTCGAGTAAGTTTTAAACCATTTCGAAGGCATTGTTTCAGAGCTCGTTAGTGAATTATGTACCGTTTTTTATCTTCCAAGTTTGGTATTAATTTCTCACTTTTACTGCCAGGAGGTGTATAATTTTCTGGGCAGAAAGGTACATTGTTGAAGTGATCGTGAAGGTGTTTGGGAATAGTCAAGTCAACTTCAAAAACATATCCTGTCGATGATGTATCAGATAAATCAAAAACAGACTTTTGCAAGCGTTCAATTTCTTGTTTTCCTAACCATTCAAAATTTGCAATTGGAAGATACTGTTGCATACTCTAGCCGTATAAGTTAGTGGCGTCAAAGTATATAAGATATGATGATTCTTTTGACGCGTCATAGTTGGGAAGTAGCTTATTGTTCGCTATGGCTCTTCTACTGACACATGTGCTTACTCCTCCACGTATGCCCCGTTTGAAAAAGTGGATCATATCGATGTCGGTGAGCGTTTCCAACTCGATCTTTGTATATCGCAACATGGCATCCCAACTTAAGCCTGGAGCCGTATAATAATGTGCCGGATCAAGCTTGTAGGTCTTCAGACACAAATCTCTATAATTTTCAAAAACATCTGCCAATAATAAAACATCAGCAGTTAAATACAAATCTGAGTAGTCTCCAAATGTTTTACATTGGAATAAATTCCAAACATAAGCGGCTCTGGAATACTCCTCATCCGAAACAGATTCATCCCGTATTTCATCATAGAAACATTCTTTATCGGGCAGAACTTGTTCATCAAATTTAGAAAAATCCGTAACATAGGTATAAGGATAAATACCTTTTCGTCTCATACATAAAAATTTGTCATTGTCTGGAAAAATGCTTCGCACCTCGCGACACTGAGTATCGTCTAAAAGTGTTGAAAGCTCGTCAAGAGAAGACGTCAGAAAGTGGTACGAGTCCAGGAATGTCATTTGCAGATTTATAGTTTTAATGTCGCCTTGTTCGTTTTTGTAATTGTCAACAGGTAGAAATTTTGAAAAGGAAATATATTTTTCATATGTTTGCGGAATTACTGTCAATTCTTCACACTTTTTAGCTAAAGTTCGAATAAAGAGATGAGCATCATAATTTTTCAAATTGTGGAAAAAAATTGGAATTTTCAGTTGTGTTTTATAAAGAAGATTGCAGTTGTTATGTGCAGCACCTCTAAAGCGGCCCGTCAAATGACAATGATCCTTCACTTTAGTGTCGGCAGGAGCGAACGATTTTTCACAGATGTGGCATGATGTGGCAGTTTGAAAATTTAAACTATCTTGCTGCGACATTTTTATTGGAACAATTATTTTCAAATACTTGTCATATAATAGTTTTAAGTGTTCCTCGAGTTTGGAAATAAACACCTCAGCAGCATCTTCGTTTCTGTATAGAATGAGCTTTGATTCGGAATCATCGAATGAACACTTAACGTAATATGCGAAAGAGCAAGGCTTGTTCATATTTCTTTATAGTCGTTTTGTCATCATCAGACGGTTTGTTTTCAACCGGGCTAAGGATCATTCAAAAATATATGCAGAAAGGTGCTCGAATTTGCTTTTGGAAGTTTTCAAATTTTAGCACATTTTCCATGACCGTTTGACCTAATCTATCCTTTTTAGTAATTTTCTCTGGCAATTTTGTAACGATAAAGTTGCAGTCGTGAGACATGTGTGTTGAAAGCTTTTCTTTAGAGGAAAAGTATTGCAAGCATCCATCACAAAAATGTTTGACAGCTGTATTTTTTGATATTTGTGAAGAAACTAGCCTTGAGAAATTTTTTATATAACAATAATGATATTTGCCCGCAGTCATCAATGAGCAGCAAGTTAATATGAACGGGTAGCTTATTTGCCGTATAATGTAACGGTCCGATGACTTGATGAGTCCATTTACCGTTTAGAAAAAGCCTCTCTAAGCCATAAACATTAATAGAAATATTATTTTTCTTTTCAAAGTCTTTGATAGATTCTACAGAAACTGGAAATTGCAAGTCTTCGAAATGTAGGTTTGGAACATTTAAAAAGTGAGGATAAGAATTTGTAGAAGTGCAAGAACCAATAGGTTCAATGAGAGCTGCCACTATTGCCCACGCAAAGCAACATTCATCATTATTCTTAATATTAATTACTGCCTTCTTCTTTGAAACCTCTTTTGGCAATGGTAAGTATGATGAAGCTCTTAACGAGTTAAATTTGCAAATATTAACTTCTAAATATAAATTTTTTTCAAGCGCCCACCCCGAGTCTCTCTCGGCAAAGTCAGAAGCTTTCCGATCAATTTCTTCAACATATAAATCAAAAATTTCATTCAAGTTTGTTGAACGACTTACAATTTTATTTGCAGTATTATGTGATTTTATTTCTCTAATAACCTTAGAAGGAAGGTAATACAAAGCGAAGAGTTCCATATTACATTTAAATGAAGTGTGCTTCACAAGTTCGATTTTTAATAATTTTACAATTTTGTTTCTAACACTATTTAAATAATCTCGAATAGATAACCCCGCATATTCAGACGTCACTTGATAGCTACAAATGCGCGTTTTAAAGGCGCTTCTGCAAATTTTAATGTCATTACTTAAAGGTTTCCAAAAGTGTGATCTATGTTTAAGTGATCTAATGTGAGCTGAATAAGAGTTATATGGAACAGCTCGATTGCAAGGAATACAATATTTGATACCTGGGTTCGGAGTTTGGTTTCCAGATGACGATGATTGATCCGAAGCATGAGATGGAACATCGATCCTACCATCTAGTGTTGAATGTTGTGGAACACCAACTCCGCAGTCTAATGCTGAAGGTATTGCAAGTGAATGTGTGTCAGTCGCGGTCGATGTTGATGGTAGCTGATTCTGCCTTGGATCAATAAACGTTGATGTCGAATGTGTACCAGGCCGCTGCGAAACTCTTGATGTTGCGAGCGAAGGCATATCAGCAGCAGCAGTTGATGCTGATTGCTGCATCGGATCGGTGGACGGTGAAGCCGATTGTGCACCTGTCTGTTGCGAACCGGCTGTTGGAGATGTATCAGCAGCGGTTGATGTAGATGAGGTCTGACTCTGCATCGGATTAGTAAACGTTGATGTTGCTTGTGCACCCCGCTGTTGTGATGGTCTGTTAGTCGATATCGTGTCTGAAACAACAAAGAGAATAAAAATTTTGTTCAAGTATTTTTACAGGTATTCTTACCGCTCGGTGAATTGTGGAATCGGGCTCGCTCCAACACATGCATTTCGAATATGCCTTCTCAAGTTATCACTCCTTGTAAAGGTTGTGTAACATCCAGGACAATGAAGAACCATTTTTTCTTAGCGTTGCTATCGGTAATGCACTCTTTTGAAATCTGAAACATTGAGGAGATATATCGTATCTATATATATGCTCTCTCGACAATTTCCACTCACCTTGGCTGCAAATAACGGAATGTGAAGGCCGTTCTCTGTCTTAACCAGTGGGACCGCGAGGAGGTGACGGCCGTTGCCACCATTTACTCGAACTTGCCAATTCTGAAACAAAATAATAATAATATAGGTTTTGTCGACTACAAAAAAAAGTGCTTTCTCTTACCATTAGACCTTGGCAAGATCTGCTCAGACAAGTTTCTTGTTTAGAAGCACAGAATATTCAGTCCAGAAGCATACAGGGAGCAAGTCCAGAAAAAAAAAGTGTTCACACGCGATCCTAACCTAACAGAGTCGTATAAACGTCCAACAGTCCCAGAGAATATATACTCTCATAAAAGTCGCACTCTTTCCCTATCGAGTCATATAAATGTTCATCCGAAGAGAGTTGTCTATTAATGTCCTCAATTTGTGTCCATGCAACTCCATTGAAGGAAGCATCGTTCGAAAAAATGTCACCTCCCGCACTGTCACCGCCAACCTGGGAATCATTGTTCACACTATCGCCCCCACTGATGCTGGCTAACTGTCCTTCAACACCAACCTCAGCGGGGACCTCATCGTTCACAACACTACCAACACCAGATAAAACCGTAATGCGGGATGAAAAGTCCCTGAATTGTCCCATCAGAATGTTCCATTCACTGTCAAAAACGTCAACCTCAATGTCCGCTTCACCAACGCTATTTTCCCCACTAACTTCAGCAAGGAAATCACCGTTCACAACATTGTCCCCACCGACCCCAATGTCTACTTCATCACCCATCATTGATCCTCCCTCACCATAACCGTCGCGAACCCTCGAGTCTTCTGCCGGAAACAATTGCATGTTGATTGATGGAGGCTGACTCTCACCATAGTTGTCACATTCTCACATTCTGCTAAAAACTCTTGTGATGTGGCGTCAACCATGACACCTTCGCTGACATCATTCACAATTGCTCCGACATCTTCACGAAGTTCGTCACCAGCCCTGCTGGTACTTGATCCATCTCCCTGTCGAACTACCACGTCCTGGAGAATCTTGATCCTCTTCTGATCCTGACACTCTGCACAATTTTCGTGTAAACATGAAAATGGCAATCGGCGCTTTTTCGGATTTAAAATTTTCTCCAAAACAGGTCGATTACTTTGTGACGACACAATATTTACACCTATGCAGTCCCACACAAAAACACGGGGGCGCCATTTTCACACTTATTGTTGAACTTAAACTTGTCACGAACTGAACTGACACTCCTGCTCTCTTGATTCCTATTTACACCTTCTCCGAGATAAATTGGGGGGGGGGGGGGAACTCGAGATCAACTTCACTTATAAATGTTCAAGGCCAGGGTCGTCAACTTTTTCTAAGGTCGGCAGTTTGGCATAAAGCTATTCACTCATTCATTCATTCATTGTTAGATCATCATTATGTTTGAACCCTTCGTAATACCTGACGAAATTGCGAATGCCTCCACCGTCGTGTTGGATGAAGCTGTCGGCAACGCTTTACTCCAGGACCTAGAGGATGAAGATCTGGAAGATGAATATATGGAAGATGAAGATATGGAAGATACGGACGCTGAAGAGATGGAGGATGAGGAAGCTCCCCAGTACCTGGATGAAGAAGAGGCGAACTGGGGGTTCGATGATTTCGATGTCGAGATGGTTTCCGACGATGATGGTTTCGTGGAAGGGAACTATATAGGTGTAAGTGACATGTTCGTACCGTTTGCGCATTAGTAAAAAATCTTTTTTTCTTCAGGAATGGCATCCATCTTCTGACGAAAGCGAATCCGGTTATGATAGTTTATAGCTGTCAAATTAGATTGTATGGTTATTATAGTTTTAGACTTAAAATTAGACTGTATATAACAGATGTAATAAATTATACCTAATCTCGCAAAATTGTCTTTCTCTGTTATGATTTTGCTGAATATATAGTAAATATTGATCGCTACTGTAGGAATTGATTAACCCTTTGCATCTAGATTTTTTTTAAACAATGTTGGCTTACAAAAAAATTAAACTTCTCCTGTATTCACAATATATAAAAGTCTGGACGCTGCAAGTCATATATACCAAAGATTTGAAAATTCACTACCATAACGCCATTTCTGGATATATATATATATATATATATATATATATATATATATATATATATATATATATATATATATATATATATATATATATATATATTATTTTTTTTTTATTATTGTTTATTGGCAAAAATTATACAATATGTTAGTACAATAAGTCTTAGACTTGTGCTGTATTATAACATAATTTGGAAGGTTATATCCTAAATAGTTTGACAGTCCTACACCAAATTCAGTAAACTTCAAATTTTGACGTTCCGAATGTAATTTCTTTTGCCCTTCTATTTCTCACCTTCTAACACTTCAACCATCACCTTCATTTACCATAAATCTCTCATATTCCATAATGTATATATATATATATATATATATATATATATATATATATATATATATATATATATATATGATGAAAGAGAATTCGGTTATGATAGTTTATAGCTGTAAAATTAGATTGTATATAACAGACGTAATAAATTATACCTAATCTCGCAAAATTGTATTTCTCTGTTATGATTTTGCTGTATATATATATATATATATATATATATATATATATATATATATATATATATATATATATATATATATATATATATATATATATATATATATATATATATATATATATGATGAAAGCGAATTCGGTTATGATAGTTTATAGCTGTAAAATTAGATTGTATGGCTACTATAGTTTTGGACTTAAAATTAGATTCTATATAACAGACGTAATAAATTATACCTAATCTCGCAAAATTGTATTTCTCTGTTATGATTTTGCTGAATATATAGTAAATCCTGATCGTTACTGTAGGGATAGATCTCCTGATTAGTGAAAATTTATGAAATACTACTATAACGCATTATTATCATTATTTATTATTATTATTATTATTATTATTATATATATATATATATATATATATATATATATATATATATATATATATATATATATATAGCTCTGCTGATTAGTGAAAATTGAGTTATCCTATGCGACAGCCTTGTGACTGAAATAAAGAGCTAAGAATCATTTCTATGAAAATTCACTATCATAACGCCATTGCTGGATATGTATATATATATATATATATATATATATATATATATATATATATATATATATATATATATATATATATATATATATATATATATATATATATATGATGAAAGCGAATTCGGTTATGATAGTTTATAGCTGTAAAATTAGATTGTATGGCTACTACGCATTATTATCATTATTTATTATTATTTTTTTTATTATTATATATATATATATATATATATATATATATATATATATATATATATATATATATATATATATATATATATATATATATATATATATATATATAGCTCTGCTGATTAGTGAAAATTGAGTTATCCTATGCGACAGCCTTATGACTGAAATAAAGAGCTATGAATCATTTCTATGAAAATTCACTATCATAATGCACTTGCTGCGTGCAACATTTTGTCAACCAATACAGACATAAAAAAATATAATATCTAATATATTTGCGCACATAAATTAATACCTTACGTTAGAATCATTGCTATGAAAATTATTATACACAAATTAAAACCTTAAGAGAGCTTACCTGAAAATACACTGAATTTACATTATTTGCGAATGCTCTTATATACGTTTAAGAGTGGAAATTATTAGCTGGCGTCAATTGCATTACTATTGTTCAAAAGAGATCTTAAGGTCGGAGTCTGTAAAAATTTTACTGGTATGACATTGACATTTGAAAACTTGTTGTTTACATTGTAGTTTTGACCTCACACAATATGATATATATCACATCAGCATTAAATAAAGTCGCTATTAAACATTTGTCAAAAATATTAGGATATAATCTTAGGAACATTGGAACAAGCTGGACTCAAGATAAATCCAGAAAAATGTCAATTTTTCCAAAAACAAGTGATATTTTTAGGATACAAACTGACTCCAGAAGGATTAGAAATGGATGAAGAACGCATACAAGTAATAACAGATTTTCAACGGCCAACAAACTTTAAAACGCTGAGGGGATTTTTAGGCCTTATCAATTATTTTAAGCGATTAATGCCAGATATCAGTAAGAAAACGCACAAGTTATTGGAGTTACTACGTAAGGGAGTTCGATGGAAATGGACACAGGAACACGAAGAAGCATTTCAAAATATCAAAGACGATTTTCAATAAGGATTGAAAATATACCATCCTAGGTATAGTCAGCCATTTATACTATTGACTGATGCATCTAAATATAGATTTGCTGGTGTACTAGTACAGAAACAAGATGAAATAGAGGTACCCATATGTTTCGTGTCGAGAATCACAAAACCATGCGAACGAAACTACAGTGCAACAGAATTAGAACTGGCAAGCATAATATTTAGCATACAGAAACTTAGATTTTACTTAATGGGTGCTGAATTTTTAATAAGAACTGATCATGCCGCTTTAACAACCATAATGCACAATCGATATGGCAACAGCAGAGTTCATCGTTGGCTACTAATATTGCAGGAGTATAAATTCCAAATAGAACCTGGGAAAGAAAATGTATTATGTGATTCTGTATCCAGAGAGGATGGTCAAGCTATAAAAGACCCTAGAACTTCACAAATTGGTGTCAATGTCATGAAAGAACAAACAGGAATATTTTTTTTACAAGAAATTAAACAAGACCAACTCAAGCTCAACCAAAAGGAAAAAGAAGGTAGTAAGTTTGAAAATCAGATATGGTATAAGAATTTGGAGGATCGCGAAGTCTGCGTTATCACGGAAAAGATGGCAAAGAAGATATTAAGAACTCTACATGAGGATCATGGACATACAGGTTCTCGTAAAACATGGCTACTGTTCAGAGAAAATTACATCTCCAAATCAGACACAACCATTGCCAAAGAACTCACAAGGAGTTGCCATGTATGTCAACTTACCAAGCACAAAAATGTTAAAAATGAAAACATAATCAAGACAATAATAGCTGAAAATAGCATGGACATCATCGCAATAAATTATATTAGTGAATTAGTAGAAAGCAAAAAGGGAAATAAACATATATTGGTAGTTGTTGACATTTTCAGTAAATATGTGAAGCTGTATCGGAGTAAAAGAACCAATTGTTCAAGTGTAATAAACAGCTTGACACAATATTTTCAAGAAGTTGGGACTCCAAAAAAATTTATCCTCGACAATGCAACATATTTCCAAAGTACCAGGTTGCAGAATTTTTGCCAACATAACAATGTTGTATTAAATTACACCAGTATCAGACATCCATGTGCCAAACCAGCAGAGCGTTATATTCAAGAAGTAATTAAGTTCCTAAAAATATTGTGCATAAATAACCACAGATAGTGGGAAGAACAAAGTCCCTTAATAGAACTGTTTTTAAACAGCACACCAAACACAACAACAGAGCAAACACCAGTGTTTTTATTAAAAGGAGAGAGACCAGAACGTAGATGGGAAATAACAAATAGACAAAAATGGGAAGACATTTTGGAAAGAGTGAGACAGAAAGTAGACAGGAACAGAAGAAAATGGCTGCACCGAGAACAAAAGAAGGTGAAGACTTTTCTTCACCTTCTTTTGTTCTTGACTAGGTTTGAAAAAGGTGACTTAGTAGTGATACGCAACATACAAGTAGCAAATCGCCGAGAAGAAAAATGTGCAAAACTTCAACCGTCATTTGAAGCACCTTAGAGAATATTAAATGAACAAGGCACAAATAGTTATATATTAGGACACATTGAGAACGAAAACATTCGTGGCATTTTCAATATAAGCCATATTTTGAAATATATTCCTGAGTCAAATCAAAACATTGGGGAAAATGCATAACAATTGTCTAGCAGAAATAATAAAAACATGCCTAAATTTACCCATAATATATAGAATAGGTGTAAATAGTTAGGTAGATCATTATTTGTAGTTTTCCAGTTTAATGTTACACATTCTGTTAGATTTAGCAAGATTTAATTAGTATTGGGGTTACTAGATTAGTTTTTCGGCAAATAAAGTCAGTATTTTTTTAAATTTCAATCAGCCACAACAATATGAACAGGCAACAACCTTAAAAGCAAAATATATTAGACACACATATTATTTAAACCAGAACATTTTAGAACTTATCTGATAGAAAATTATCTCATAACAGAATTTGGGGATGTTGCTATGGAGTGCGATAGGCCAATATATATGTTAGTTCAATAATTATTATTTAAAACACATGTTTGAAAATCTATTCATCGATAATTTTAGATTACTAAAATTATATAAAAAAGGGTATATTCAGATAATTTACCATTTACATGTAAACTGACAAAGTGAAGTTAAAATAATAGATACTTCAAAACAGCCAGTATATATGTACTGTGCCAAAAAATAGAGCAATTAATAGAAAAAATAGTTTAATTATAAGCGGAATAATCCAGGCACCATGTTGTCAAGGAAAAAAGTCAACAAAAAAGGAGATTTTAGAGAGGTGTCAGGGGAAAAAGGAGATGTCAGGGAATTTTTAGGAAGATTGCAAATATAAGTGATTGGTTTTCTTTATGAAGATAGATAGAAGGAATTTTGAGAAGATTGCAAAGATAAAGTGTTTGGTTTTGTTTATGAAGATGGATTGAAGGAATTGGGAACATTGCAAATATACGTTTTTTTTTTATTATAAAGATATATTGAAGGAATTTGGAACGTTGCAAATATAAGTGTTTGGTTTTCTTTATGAAGACAGATTGGAGGAAGTTTTAAAGGAAAACATAAGAATGTTAACCAGTATTCGAGAGTTTGTAAAGTTGAAAGCAAAGTTATCTAGATAGTTTTGAACAAGAAGTGAAATTTGATAGGATCATTTTCAAGTTTTGTTAGTGAAGCCAGTGTCACAAACAGCGTTAAGTACAGTTTTGAAACTTAGACCCGACATCTATAAAGGTTTTTGTTGGTGCCACAGTTGATACAAAAGGTTTCTAATCGCAAGGATTAGGAAGCCTTATAGAAGCAGAAAACAATTAAAAAGATCAATGGTAAAGCAGATTAAGAAGAGAAATATTGAAACAAAATAAGGGTACTATCATTAAGTAAGTAGTATTTAATTATTTAAATTGATATCGAGTTAAAAAAAGTGCACTTTGTAGGGTGGATGTGTAAATAATATAGTGTAAAGTAAAGTTGTTTGAATATATAAAAACAAATTCTTAAATTTTATAAGTAATTATAATTGATTTTGAATATTCTTTTGTTTTGATTTCACTTTGATAAATTTAAAAAGTAAGTACCTTGAAGCACCCCTGAGCATTAAGAACTCATAGCTCTGCTAATAGTATAATAAAAATATATATATATAATAATACCATAATAATGATTAATATCGTAATAATATATATTATATACATACATACATATATATATATATATATATATATATATATATATATATATATATATATATATATATATATATATATATATATATATATATATATATATATATATATATACAGGGTGGAGCTCGAAGACCTTAGGGCAGCCGTATTTAAAATCTGAAATTTTACGCATCAAGGTTTTAGATGGTGGGGAAAACATATAAAATATTGGCGACGCCATGACATTTCCGGTGATACCGGAAGTCGCCATTAATTTGCTTATTTTAAATAGAACATGTAATTGTTTTTTCATTTTTGGATTCTGCATCAAATTTTTAGTGATCTATTGCTAGCATACCATACCCTTAAAAGCGACCGTTTCAGAGATACCTTGATTTTTCTGAATTTTGTTGGAAAATCATGTATGCACTGTAACAGTCATATATTCGCTAATGTTTAAGCTAGATAGCTGACACGTGTTTGTGATAATGTCTTATGGCTGACAGTTTGTTTTGAATAAAAAAGTTAAAAAAAAATTAAACTGGGTGTTAGAAACTAAGCGAGAAATCTAGAAAATTTCAATCATAAATATCTTCAATAGTTTAAATAGAACACCCTGTATTTTATAGCATTATTTAATGCAACTTTTTATTGCGTTTCGATCTGTTAGCATTCCCTATACCTAAAGTTGATATTTTTCAAGATATTCGCTATTTGTTTCAATTTCATTAATTGTGGTATCTTTCTTAAAAAGCAGGCCATGACGAAAGCAACCCTAAACAAAACTCACAAGTAAATGACTTACTTGTCAAAATGTTGTATTATTCTCTTAACAAGTTTAAACTTACTCATATTATTAACAAGTTTAGAGAAGTATTTGCAAAATCATGTCTTATTTGGGCTACACAAATAACGCTTTTTTAAATGTAGTGTTGATTTATGGGGAGTGTCAACGGGTAGTTGACAGAACATGTCGTGTGTTTGCGGAAAGATATCCAGATAGACCAAGACCAACTCGTGATATCCTAAAACGAGTATTGAAGAACTGTGCTCAATTTGGGTCATTTAGACCGACAATTCAAAAACTGAAGCCTGTCACTGATGATGAAGACATTTAAAACAATAGAATTATTGGGTTAAAATTTTACGATAAAAATTTAACTGGGGGTGGCTATTGCGATATTCTACGAGAAGTGAGTTTGCCCGCATTAGAGACAATAAACGAAGAAAATTGTTGGTACCAATAAGATGGCGCGCCACCATACAAGTTTGATCAGGCTGCGAGGCTTTTGTATCAAACATTTGATGATAGGTGGATTGTTAACAATGGTCCTCATCTATGGCCTCCTCGATCGCCTGATTTGACCTCGCTTGATTTTAGCATATGGGGGTACATTAAAGATTGGGTATTTGCACTTCCAGCAACCACTAAGGAAGATATACAAGCTAGAGTGCTGCTTGCTTTAATTTCTTGAAGCCTGAAGTAATCGAGAAAGCTACAAATAAGGAAACCTTAAAAAGAGTTAACAAATGCTTAGAAGTGAATGGCAGCACGTCTGTAAATAGTTTGTAGCTTTCTCTATCAATTTTCGTTCTTAGTTTTCAGTTTCTTAAAACTAGTGATACATAATAAAATTCTTTAATTGTTATTTTTGATATTTTAAAGCTTATTTCTTGTCTTATTTTTTGATTAAAGTTTTTATGCTTGGAAATAATTTTATTGATAACCTTGTCACATAATTTGACAGATTACCTGTAAACTTGTTGATTTTTTGGCTTGCTTATTTCTACCTTCACTTTGCACTACCGAATGAACAAAGGAGTGCATATCTTATCTATCAACCTTAGGTATAGGAAATGCTAATACAAATCGAAAGGCAATAAAAAGATGAATTAAATGATGCTGTAAAATACAGGGTGTTTCATTTAATGTATTGAAGTTATTTATGACTGAAATTTTCCAGCTCGCTTAGTTTCTAACACTCAGTATAGTTTTTTTATAACTTTTTTGCTCAAACAAACTGTCTGCCATAAGACATTGCCATAAACAAGGTTCAGCCCTCTAGCTTGAACATTAGCGAAGATATGGCTGTTACAGTGCATACATGATTTTCCAAAAAAATTCAGAAAAATCAAGATATCTGAAACGGTCGCTTTTAAGGGTATGGTATATTAGTAATAGATCACCCAAAATTTAATGCAGAAGCCAAAAATGATAAAAAAATACATGTTTCATTTAAAATATACCAGGTCTACCTGAAATTGATTGAGCCAAGACATTTTTATGAAAACAAAAGTGCAAAGATTATATCGATCTGCTTAGAAAATAATCGTAATTAATTAAACTCGAAAGGCTGTTATTGCTATGCAAACTAACTCTTGACTAGCAAGTGGCAAGTTAAAAAACACTTAATAACTTTATTTGCAAATTGGTAGTATGAATATTAAGGGTTCAATTAATTGCTTGGCCAATGAGGCCTCAATAATGAATGTTCCAATTAATTAAAATGTTATTTTTTATCTTGTATAAAATTTACAATTTCGGCAAAAATATGGGCAGTTGAGAAAGATTTGCAGTTGGAAAAGTATTATGGAGAGATTAGTATTAATTGTAAATAGAGGTATCCGGTGAAACATTAGAAAAACGAAATGGAAGAGAACATAATTTTTTTCGAATGTCAAAATTTTAAGATTGTTGAATTTGGAGTGTTGTCAAGCAGTTTTGGATGCAACTATGTATATAGAATTATGTTAATATTCACCACAAGTCTTAGACTTATTGCAGCAGAAAATGAGATAATCCATTGATGGGTTTTCCCTGCCTGTCTTCAAGAAAGTATGTTACTGGATTTGTGAAATGGACGCACGCAGCAGCAACATCTGAATTCCTGTCGAGACTTACATGTGTGACCTCGCTAGACTGATCATATCAATGCTCATTTCCTGCCAGTGCTAACGTTGACCACGCTCCTACTCTCATTTCCAGTCAGAACTCGCAACAGGCTCATTATCAATTTCCATTTCCGACTAGTGCTCACGCTGCCCTCGTTTATACTCCCATTTCTTGTCAGAACTCGCATATAAATATGTTTTGTTAGCCAGTTCGCTTTTAGTAACACACAGAAGTCTGTAGCGGTATGGAGTATAACAGTTAGTTTTGGTATAGAAGTAAAAATAGAATATATCATGAAGAGAATGTCACAATACTAAGGCAGTTAGTGCTGAACATACAATAACAAGCTTATATGAATTAACGCTAGCCTGAAGGTGAAGATTATGAAAGTGGATATATAGTTGAATTATGTGACGTATTAGCTGGTTACTGCTCCACACAGTTATCTGCATTATTACTCGTTCGATACCAAGCAGGAGCTGATTTTAATTCTCCGTTCTTCAGATATTTACCAGAAGAAGCAAAAAACCCATACAAATATTTTTACGATGAAGACGACAACAGAGAAGGTTGCTGTAGCGGAGAAGGGTCCAGAAACGGATGTTGGAGCAAAGGATGAAGTGAAACAATTTAATGAAAATTTTGAATTCTCAAGCGGTCTGACCTCCACAAATTTGTAAAACATCAATATGGTATACTGCTATACGATTATAAGTTTCACGGAGAACGTAGTAAATCCTTTAATTTTTTACACGAAAACATCACTGTACAGATGTTACCGAAATGTTATATACAATTTGCGATGGACATTTACAGTCTTCCAACTGATGCTAATTGGAATAAATATGAGAAGGGGGATTGTGCCGGTGTAGGAAAGTTTGTTAAAGTCTTCCATGAACATGTTGAGGCATATGGAGTGTATTACTGATCTGACGGTGATGAAAACAAAGTATTATAAGGTATTTAGTGATCGCAATAGATTTTTAAAATTTAATAGTAAACAAAGCAAGAAAAGGCAGCCAGGTAGAGTGATGGAAGGGGAACAATAAAACCTACTTAAGATTCAGTTTTGCAACAGTAAGATCAGTTCAAGTCAAACATTGTGGGTGTGTGTTTTGTTTATTTAACGTCGGCCTATTTCCGCGACTATGGCCAATCACCGACGCCAGGGAGCAGTTTCACCTCACTATCCTGGAAATGTTGCCGAACCCCTGCCTTTCTTTAAGGAGGGCATGGATCTTTAACACGCCCAACATTGCACGGACACGGGACTGACGGCTTTACGCCCCCTCCGAAGGGCGGAACGTGCAGACATTCAAGTTGCTCAAATACAATGCCAGAACCTCGGTTGATGTTTGTGGCGAAAAAGTGAAAGGAGAACGCTGGGATCGAACCCAGTACCCTTGGATTCAGAGGCACACGTTCTTACCTCTGAACCACCAAGGTTCTAAGTCAAACATTAAAGAGTGTAAACATGAAAGTTAGTTGTGACTGAATTAACATGCGTGCGATGATAGTTCTGATTCTATATATGATGTGGATGTTAACGATGGACCTGAGGTCTTCAGACCTATTAATAACCATTTTGGTGAATATTGTTATTGGGATCGAATTGATGCGGCTCTACGTCAGAATATAAATGAGATTAAACAAGAAAGTAGAATGTTGCTGGAAGCAAGGTATACTATTAATTCATCTCTAAGTATCGCAATTGGTATATCAAAAGCTGTTAGATTGATTTCAATAATTAAAATTGTAAATACAAACTCGTACCCATCAGAGTCAAATATAACAATCTCATCTCGTTCATGGGAATGGGAATATTTTATTTTAACACTGGAAAAAGCAGTTGAAAAGTAATTCACCAAAGGTAATACGATTGAACCAGAAAATATTGGAATATGTACCGTCAAACCTATTAAAATACGAAACAGTAAAGGTGTATCAATCTCATATGATTCTGTTACTTTTTATTTAACCGTACCCATCAGAGGCAAATTTAACAATCACATCTGATTCATGAGAATGTGAGTATTTTATTTTAACACTGGAAAAAGCAGCTGAAGGTAATACGATTGAACCAGAAAATAATGGAATATGTACCGTCAAACCTATTAAAATATTAAACAGTAAAAGTAGGTATAGATAGGCGGTTCTGAGAATGTGAATATAGCACACGCGCATGTGCAAACCAACTTTTGTATTTATAGGTTTAGAGGTATGATGTTAGGTGTCATTTTATTTGTCTTGATTAGTAAAATTCAAAGATAGCGATTAACGCATGCGCAAACTCAACATGTTTAGTTTTCGATTTAAAGGTATGGTGGTTGATGTAGCCTCGTCTTGACGAACACCATTCAAATATAGTGACATGAGCAAATATGCAAACCTAACTGTTAGAAGACAGATAGCTGCATGCTGTTGTTAGAGTTGACAATAGTTTAAGGTTGGAAATTAAACAATTGATTTAAATATATAATTAATTTATTAGGATTAATGGAACTTACATATTAAATTATAACATAATGGCTCTTACGATACTAGTTAGAGGTTTATATTCAAATACACAATCATAAATTACTAAACAGTAAGCTCTAGTTCTATTAGGAAAATTGTCGTTACTCATAAACTCCACTTTGATGTCCACTGTTAAAGACTTGATTGATTCATTCTGATGCTGGCAGTCGATTACAAAAGAGCTCGATCTTTAAACTCACCATAATTTAAAAGAGGCTCGGACACGTTTTTATAATAAAAACTGTTTTGAAAATCTGTGTACAAAACTGTTTTGAAAATCTGTGGTAGGCTTCAACATATTTCGATTTCTCGAAATCCATATTCAAAGATTCATAAGGGTAGCATTCTGTATTTACTAACACTCGTAGATCTACCATACGGATGTTATCGAAGAAGTCACCTTTCTTGCTTACGTTGTCTTTCGATCTGTTTGAAATGCTATAATCACAGAACTAGGTATTTCTAAGTTTGTTGCAGTTTTAACAGACCACACGTCTTTACTAGTATCTTTGAGTGCTGGCAGCTCATATGTGTCCCATTTGCGATATGCGAGAAATAAAGATGTGTCTTTTGCTATTTTATCCATCAGTTCCAAGTTCATTTTATTGGAAATACATATTTTGCTTTTAAAAACATGTTGGTTACAGTAATTTTGATTTTGCTGTACCAGTACTGTAATAGCTGTTGGCATCATTTCGAGCTCTTGTAAATCGGAAAGTATGTTTACCGCAGAGAGCTGCTTTAAAGTGATGGAAGCAACTGAAGAGGAACCAAAGAGGTAGGAGCATGTGAAACTTGTCGTTTAAGGTGATATGATCTGACGATAGATTCAACTCAGCATTTCTAAGACATTTCGCTTCATTCTTACTAAACGAAAGCAAACTTTTGATGCTTGTTGTGGTGTATGGGTCTCGTACTCGTTCCACTTCCTTGTTATTTAATTCATAGATCAATGATTCAAACAGAGCTGCTCCTCCGTTACTTGACATGTGACACTAGCCATCGGCATTTTGTACTGCTAGAGGTTTCAGAGCACCTTATATTATTAGAGCTGACTCGGCTAGACATACAAATGCATATTGCTGAATGTTTATTTCGACATCATCGCTGGTACCAAACGATTTAGTTGCTGAATAGTAATACCGAAGTTCTGCTCCATCATGGAATCGTCAAACTTGGGGTGTTTGAATATTTCTAGTTTTGATGACATGATAACCAAGACTTTTAAGGAATTTAGTATATCGGAACGAAGTGTACGCTTCAAAGGAACTGACTGTACTACATTTTTTTGGTAGATTCACTTGCTTATATATCTTTAAAGACTAGCATTCGAAGCAATATTTTTAAGCTCCAAGCGAAGAGACACCTCTTCACCTTGCAAGTTTACAGGAACTGAATCTTGGTCCACGATGTCGATGCTTATATTTGAAATTTCTCGTTTGTTCACTGGTCGATAAATTAGATTCTTAGGTTATGCATAACCAGGATCAACCATTGGTGCAAACTCATATAACGTATGGGAAGGTTTTCCGTCATAGGAGGAACCAGACACAATATTAGTTTCTCTACGAATCTATTTAACAGCTATTAGTTAAACGGGTAAATCAGATTCATAGATGATACGTGGTTGAAGAACTTGTTTCGAAAATCCCAGCATTCGCCCAATCGAATCATCAGCTTCTAAACTGACACTTGTGAAACACTTTATTTCACATCTAATGGCATTCGATTTGGTCTTAGAATCAAAGATAGCTGCTTTTGCTCACGTGTTGCTGCAGCACCAATAAGTTTATTTTTAACCAGGTTTTCCAAATGTGTTATTTCATATGCTCCAGTGGGTATCGTGATGGTTTTCCAAACAGCTCCTTCTTTTACATAAAATTTGTTTTTACCTTCATATATGTTAGGTATGTTGTTGTATGTGTGGAAGCCTATCAAAGAAACAGCATAACTACCATCTGGATCCAATTAAATTGGAGGATCGTAGTCTGTTGACAGATGGGAACTGCGATCTGTCAAAGCGAAAGTTTGCGACATGACTAAAACACAGAGACTACTGTTTGAATCTTTAATTTTAAAAATTTAACCATAAGTGACCACAATTATAAGTATTATATTTCTGATACACATCATGATTGTACATTAGAGTAGAGTCTTTAAGGTAACGCTGCAACTCAACTGGTCGCTTCAAGTTTCTATATGATTCGTTTTTACGTGGTCCAGTTGATGGCAGTATATCTCGCATGTTTACACCTCTAAAATATGGAGTTTAGATTTTGCCAGCAAATTTCATTTGTTAGAGGTCTTACTGGCAAATATCTTGTTTTTTTGTTTTTGCAAATACAACCCATAACCGCTACGCTGCTTCTTCATATATAATCCTTTGCCGAGTCTCTTACACTTTGGTTTTAATTTCAACCCACTACCTCTCTTACCCATAGCGATAGCCTCCACTGTTTTGTTGTGACGTTTTTCTTCCTCTAGTTTGTGTTTGGCTGCTTTAGCATCGTTAATTGCCTTAGTAAAACACATTTCTTAAAACATCGATGTTAACATCGATGTTTAACATCGAAACCTACTATCGTTGGTAGGAAAAACATCGGCTGGAAAAATCGATGTTAGAAAACATCGATGTTTTCAAAATAATTGTGAATTTACCAATTCTCTAATTCTATGTTCTTTCGAGAAAAAAAAATAGTTTGTAGTTTTGTAGGCATTAGAAAATGGAAACATATTCCGATGCAGATTATGGCAGGTGCAAGTAATACAAAAAATAAGTGGTAACAAAAATAGAAAAACTTAACTTCTAATGACTTTAATAATAAAAAGTAAACAATTTAATTCTAAACTGTTAATAACCCTGTTTATATATATATATATATATATATATATATATATATATATATATATATATATATATATATATATATATATATATATATATATATATATGTTCAGAAAGATTTCCGCGGTCTTTAATGTGAGACATGCTTGGTTCTCGGGTTAAACCGCGTCCAGAATTAATGGAAACTCGACGTTTCGGCTCCTGTTTTGGAGCCATTTTCAAGAGGTAAGGGAATTATGTAAGGACACTCTAAGGCCTCAATCTGCCTACTCCTCAGAGTGATGGACAAAGGTGGGTAAAGGAAATATGTAAGGACACTCTAAGGCCTCAATCTGCCTGCTCCTTAGAGCGGTGGACAAAGGTGGGTAAAGGAAATATGTAAGGACACTCTAAGGCCTCAATCTGCCTACTCCTTAGAGTGATGGACAAAGGTGGGTAAAGGAAATATGTAAGGACACTCTAAGGCCTCAATCTGCCTACTCCTTAGAGTGGTGGACAAAGGTAGGTAAAGGAAATATGTAAGGACACTCTAAGGCCTCAATCTGCGTACTCCTTAGAGTGATGGACAAAGGTGGGTAAAGGAAATATGTAAGGACACTCTAATGCCTCAATCTGACTACTCCTTAGAGTGGTGGACAAAGGTGGGTAAAGGAAATATGTAAGGACACTCTAAGGCCTCAATCTGCCTACTCCTTAGAGTGATGGACAAAGGTGGGTAAAGGAAATATGTAAGGACACTCTAAAGCCTCAATCTGCCTACTCCTTAGAGTGGTGGACAAAGGTAGGTAAAGGAAATATGTAAGGACACTCTAAGGCCTCAATCTGCCTACTTCTTAGAGTGATGGACAAAGGTGGGTAAAGGAAATATGTAAGGACACTCTAAGGCCTCAATCTGCCTACTCCTTAGAGTGGTGGACAAAGGTAGGTAAAGGACATATGTAAGGACACTCTAAGGCCTCAATCTGCCTACTCCTTAGAGCGGTGGATAAAGGTAGGTTGGGTTGTTGTAGCTCGATTACGGGGCCTCAATCTGCCTACTCCCCAAATCTCGCCGGAGATCGTCTGTGAGGTCTCAGTGTGTTCAACCCTAGGCCTCAGAGAGACTCTCTGAGGCCTAGGGTTGAACACACTGGACGCGGTTTAACCCGAGAACCAAGCATGTCTCATATATATATATATATATATATATATATATATATATATATATATATATATATATATATATATATATATATAATTCACCAATATTAGTGATAATACTGCTAATCTCACCATACAGTTTTATATACTCCAGTAATCTCAATCTCAATGGACTGAAGGAATAATATTTTGCCCAAGTGTTCTCCAGTTAAACGGTTTCTTTCTTGCGTGACTGTCTGTCCAGCTTTGGAAAAAAAATCTGTTGGTGCAGAAGTCGCCACTATGGACAAAAATTTTTTCGCGACATATCGGGACATACATTTTTATTATCTGACCACCATTTCAGTGGATTCTCGGTAAGATTAATTAAAGGATTCTCTAAATACAAAGACATTTCGCTTAATTGTTCTTTCTCTTGTGAAGCACTCTTTTGAACTAACTGAGAATGATGCGCCCATATATTGCCCTTTGGAGTAACTATAATTATGTTAAAATTTTTACCAAACATCATTGTGACAATCTAGCCTACTTACCCGTGTCCTGTTTATTATTTGTCGTTTCACTTTCTATTATTTCGCGATTGTGGTCATCATCTCCTTGCGTTTCTGCTAACAGTGATAACTGTTGTATTAGATTAACTGCTGCTGCAACATTATGATGACTCTTAAAATAAATCTTTTTGAACTTCGGATCCAGCAAGATTGCCACGGCTAATTGTTGGACTTGTTCAACAGCAGAAAATCGTTTGCTACATTCTTGGAGAACTGCTTCTTTTGGTGAAATACCTAAGGTGTCGTTTACATCACATTCAATGTATAAAACTTCTTTTTCCGAATTATACGTGAGAGGGATTACAAGACTCGAACTAATATACTTTTGACCACAAATTTCTGTTGTTACTGCTTCTAACGTCTTTAGAAGTTCAATGATTTTATTCAGTCGAAAAACTTCCTTGGCTGTAACCATTGTGGGGGCAGAAGGATGTCTGTTCACTATGGTATTTATGTATTCCCGCAGTTCAAGAAAACGATTAACCATGTAGTATGTGGAATTCCAGCGGGTGGACACCTCTTGTATTTTTTTTTTCAGGTTTATGGTCGCTTGTTTGTGCCTTCCGTAATTCATCAGCAGCTACTACTGAATGCCTAAACCACGTTATAATTGTTTTAATTTAGATATAACTGATCACAATTCCGAAATAGATTTTATAGCTCGGTCAGCAACTAAATTTATTTGATGAGCGAAGCAATGAATGTGCCTTTTTTTGGAAAACGTTTCCTCAATAGCTTTTGTCATATTGGCCACTCCATCCGTAACAACAGTAGTAACTTTAGTTTCTAGGATACCCCATTCCTCACATATACGTTTTAACACTCCTGAAATGTATTCGGCTGTGTGCCGTTCTTCTAAAAGATATACACCTAAGTCAACAGAATTTATGGAATTGTTATCTTCAAAGTGCATAGTAACACCAATAAAACTTCTACATTGCATATCTGTCCATATATCTGTCGTCAAACAATAGCAAGACAATTTTTTTAATTTGCAAACGATATGCATTTGCAACAGGATTTGTGGGATACGTAACGATGTTTCGATGATTACAAGTAACATCGATGTTAAAAATATAACATCGAAATTACAACATCGATGTTTTAAACATTGATGTTCAATGGAAAACATCAATATTCCAAAAACATCGATGTTAGGTGCCCATCCCTAGCACCTAGTGCTGGTAGACCACCAAATATCAGAAGTAGCAGTGGAAGGAAGCCTCCGCCTTCAGGTATTGGAATAACTCCAGGTTTCTACACATTCTTACGTCCACCAATTTTTCTAATGATTGCATGAGCGATATCAAACACAGCATTCTCTGTTGGGATAAGGTTTATATATTTTACAACTTCTCCACTCAAACTTATTATGTTTTTAAATTAAACTTTCTTCTTTGGTTTTGAGTTGATTACATCGAGACCCATATCAAGCTTTCTTTTAACTTCCATGCTGTTTGTTACGCTCCAAGCGGCTAACTTTTCACCAACACTTGCGTCCTTCGACTTGACTCTCTCCCAAGATCGGTTTTCCAATACTTCGTCGACTCGATGTCTATCACTTAACTCATTTGATTGAGAGTAAGCGATGTCGTGGTCTCGACAAGCACGATCCAGAGGATTAATACATTGATCACCTTTAGCCAGACGTTCTTTAAGTTTAGTACCCGGACTGCAAAAGTGATAACCAGGTATGTGTAACTCAACAGGTAGCTTGTTAATAGCTGTGTTTACAAGACCTTCACCCTGTGACACCAACATTGATACTGACTGTGTGACTGGCTTACATCTCACATACATGCCCGAAAAATATAGTTTAGTGCAAGTCAAAATGCGTACCATCAAACACGCTTCTGTCTTACCGATTACAAATATAGACAATCTTGTTGATATAGCAGAACAACAACTAAGGCATAGTACTCTCTTTCCAAAACACAGTTAGTTGGATAATATGTGGTCCTAGCGGGTGTGGTAGAACAAATGTTATGTTAAGTTTATTGTTTGAACAGAACGGTTTAACGTTTGATCACGTGTATGTGTATTCAAAGTATCTGTATCAACCTAAATACAACCCAACAGCCAACTTAAAATACATCTATGACGACCATGTGACCACTGATATGGACTTTAAACAATTTAAAATTATATGTTGTCAATGCTGGAAAGACAATAAGTATGGAATGTTGGTGTTTGTAAAAGAAAATGATGTAGACAAAGGCAGATATAGAAAATGATTCGATAGCTACATATTAATCTAATTGGTTGTAACCAACGACAAACAGCTGTCTAGCAGGGCAGACAACGGTCTGACAGTACATACAGCTGTCTAGCAGGACAGCTGTTTAGCAGGACAGACAGCTGTATGACAGGACAGACATCTGTCTGGCAGGACAGGCAGCTGTTTAACACGTAGCTGTCTACCAGCTGTCGTGATAGATAACTAACACTAGATAGGTAGACATACAACCAATTCAAAGCTATTACACCTTAAAATACCAAACAGTTTGTATCTCTTAGCAGGACCAACTAACAAGTGGTTTACATCAGGTCAACAGGTTGTTTGAAACAAGTAACTTTAGCAAGATGGAGGTGATGGGTAACCAAGAGACAAAAATTAAGAAGAAATTTTTACAACTTGCTGAAAACACTTGAAAAAAACATTTAATGCTTAAGCTTGGCAGAGCTGAGAATGATGAAGTCCTACAACGTTTACAACCAATTATTGAGCGACTAAGTGAAATATCTAAAAACACATCAACACATAAACTGCAGACAACCGCTGAACAACTCAAAGAAGAAGCTGTTGATGATATACCAGAAAATAAATCCAAAGTCGAGTTCCTTGAAGACCATGAAGTTTTTGAAGCCGAAGCAGGGGTGGAGACAATTTCCGATGAGGATATTCCAACGTTTGATGAGCTTGAGACAGATCTACAAACTATCATAGCCACACCAGCATATCAAGAATTTTTGGAGCAATATCCTGAACGAGATCGATACTATGTAGATAAGTATTTTACTCAACCACCGAGACTTGCTACCACTGATCAAACTTATTGTGCTCGCTACGCTAAAGATACTGGTAACTGGACTCTTGGCAACAAACACTTGGACTTTACTGATGACATTCAACTTGGTCAAAGGAGATATCCGCAAACACAAGGTCTGCTAGAATTGATATTTATTAAAAGACCTAAGGCGTATACTTATGGCGATCTTCAACACTATAGAGATATTCTGGAATCAACTAGTGCTCATAAAATTAACTACGATCCCAATGCATGAACAAAAGGTTGCACCTCGGAAAAGTATCTGACTCTCATAAAACTAATTATAAATCCACATGGGCGAAGATCCTCAACTCCTCATGGTTTTGGTTGCGAACCTAAAGCTCAGAATGTAAGGGATAAAAAAAGCAGCACCAACAACTATATGATACAAAATAACAAACAAATAGAATATGTGTATTGGGATGACATAAATGAGTTGGCTGATAGACTTACACTTTTAGTGGCTTCCCAAGCTGCTGGTAATAGTGCTCATAACAATAAAATTCAGTCAATCATTGAAGAACTGTAGGAAGTTGGTGTTATCGCCTAGTATACCTACATATATCCCATACATACCTACCTATTGCTTAGTCACGAAATGTCTATCGATAAGTTCGGACGTTCTCAATCCAATAAAGGTTTTAAGTTTAAAATTATTGAGAGAGATATTTTTCCAAGGACTACTAGCAGCGATTTTGATTTGCAAAGCCAAACATTGTGTAACGTCGCTGATCCAGTCTATTCAGCAGATGGTGTAATTTAAAAAAAATTGATGTATGGATAGACGACTATCTGAAGAACAAAGATGAGGTAACAGAAAGAATCATTGGAGGATATGAAAGTTTTAAGACTTAATTCAATTTGAATAGCATATCTGGTTGCTTGTTCTGGCCCTAACTTAGTGAAACCGTTCCATATTTAATACAGTCCTAGACTGTTCCCTTCACAAGTCCTTGTTTTAGTGAATTTTCTTAATATATTCAATAACGAGGAGGTCCCGACTTTTGAGAACAAATTTCTTTAAATGAGCGCGAACTAAGCCCCCTAGAACCTATATCCAGGGTCAGTTTCAATTTTATATATATATATATATATATATATATATATATATATATATATATATATATATATATATATATATATATATATATATATATATATTGATATGGTTACTAAAGGGGGCCACATATACATATATACACATACATAAACACATTTTACCACAAATTATACTAAACACAAACAACAACTTACCTTTGGTGTATGCAATGTTTTTGCACTGTAAGGCAGGGAGAAACTAAATTTTACAGATATATATGTGTTAAAAGGAGGCAAGGCAGGTGTAAATGTATGATAAGTTTAATTAGATAGTTTAAGGTATTATTGTTTGATAGCTGTTATGTAATTTAAGATGTTATTGTTAGAATTAAGGATATTGTTAGCTTTAAGAATAGTAAGATGTCAAAATTTGAGTGTTAAATTGTAAGAAATGTCATGTCATAACCTATGTTTAAGTCAGCTGTTTTTTATTTAGGCCAGACGTCAAACTGACACTAAAATTATAGTTAGGTTAATTATTCTCTCATTGACTAACAACAATTCAACTTAGGTATCCCTAGAGATAATGATAATAAGATGATTGTTGTATAAAAATTTGTTATAATCTTGATTTGCAAGCAGGCAGATAACAGTTTTTTGATTAGTTACGCTGGTTACGTATGAAAAATAATAAACAGAGGGGAAAAATTTGATAAAAGTATCAGATTGAAAATTTTTGAGATAAAAAAAGATTGAAATTGTCATTAAATTATTAGATGGGACAATTTGGGTTAAAATATAAGACGGGGAAATTTTGCTTAAAAGTTTAGATTGATTAAATTTTTGGTATTAGAAAAATAAATAAAAAATCTTTGGAAAAAAGTTTGAAAACAGGTTGAGGAAAAACAGGCGTCACTGGTCACAGACAACGTGGAACTTCAGAGCAGGGCAACTTTGCAGGGGATGGAAAACTAAGTGAGTAATAAGACACCTTATTTATGTGATATATCTGCAACTTCAACACAGTGTGGCAAACATTCAAGCCATCATCTTTGTTTCACTTTCTACCATCAATAATATTGAGATATCTGTAGAGACATCTCTCAGCCGTAACGTCCATCATCACATCATCGCCGAAACCGAAAATCATCTACTGACTACGTGTATAAACTATACATTGAATCGCTAGGCCAAGCAGATGCCAGTAGATGTCGCTCTCGTGTAGTGCATAGTTTGAAAAGATCTGTATTTATATATATGTATAGGTAATTTTAAAAATTTTAAGCAAGAAATACAGGCCTATAACTTTTAGGGGGAAGTATCATAAGAAAGAGCTCTAAATTAAACAAAAAATAAATTGAAAATAGTAAGTAGCATTAGAATTTTGTCATTTGTTCTTTAATTGTAATAAATATTCAAGTTTGGTGAACATTTGAAACCTTTGCCTTATTTTGTTTTCTTTTACACATATATGAGTATTTGGAAGGAAAGAACTGAAATTAGATAGGGCAGAATATTTCGAAATTACAAAAAATAAAAAAAGAAACCAAAGGGGACTTGAACTCACTTGCTTACTAAGCTCCCTGAGTTGAGAGGCAGTTCATATATGTGATTGGTTGTTTTCTGTGTGTTAAACAGGTAAAAAAAAAAAAAAAAAAATACATTGAGTACATCCAGGTGTAAGTTACATACACAAATACATATATTTCATAATAACAACATTTACAACACATTTCACTAAACTTTACAGGAAAATAAATGTTAAAAGCTAAGATACCTAAAATATAACTAAAAAAAAACTAAATATATATATATATATATATATATATATATATATATATATATATATATATATATATATATATATATATATATATATATATATATATATATATATATATATATATATATATATATCAATTCTATATATTAAATTAAATTTAAAATCCATAGCTTATTACATTTTTTTGAAATTCTATAACAATTGGCACCAAACGTGAGGGCTTCGAAAGTCTGTAAATAACATTATATATCAATTAGCGCCCAAAAACGTGGGACTTTAATCTTCCTAAATAACATTGATATCTATATCAATTGTCGCCTAAACGTGGGAGCTTTCGAGGTCCACGAGTAAAATAAATTAAAAAAATAAATAAATAAACAAAACATAACAAGGAAGTCGAGAAAATGCCTAGGGGAAGAAAAATGACCACGTCAAAGGACAGACAGGACAGGGGAGACGAAAGAGAACATGAACAGCAGGAAAGTATGGAAATAGATCAGGAGAGAAGATATGATCAAGAAGTTGGTGAAAATGTGGAAGAACAAGCAGAAGGAATGGTACAAACAGGAGAGAAACGTCAATAGAAGAACAGACACCCGATCTAGGTAAGGTAGACGAGACAAATACGACAAAAGAAAAACCTGACAATAACAATGAAATGTTGATGAAATTAATGCAGAGCATAAATAGTATGAATACAGATATGAATGAAAGCATAAATGGCCTAAAACAAGACATAAATGAAAGCAAGAAAGAAATGAAAGGGGACATGTATAGCATGAAACTAGATATGAATGAAATGAGGCAAGATATAAATGAAAATATGAATGACAGGTTCGAAAGACAAGAGGAGAATATAAACAAGATAAAAGAAAGTATGACTGAGAAATTTGTTGAACAAGAGCAGAACATGAGGCAAGTGAATGTGAGATTGGATAATATAGAGGAGAAATTAACAGAGAAATTAGAGAAAAGTGTGCAAGAGGTGAGAAAGGAGCTGATACTGAAAGTAAATGACGAAGTAGAGGCCAAAGTGCAAGAAAAATGCCAGGGTGTCATGGAAAGAATGAATGTGGCTGAAGACGAGATAGGAGGTATTATACAAATAGGGAATGAGAGGTATCTGAGGATGATTGGAGTGAATACGGAAATAGAGAGGAAAGTAAAGAACTATCAGAATGAGATAGGTGAGAAACTGACAGAGACGAATGAAAAGGTCGAAAGAGTGGAGCAAGTGGCCAGAGTAAATGTGGATGATTTAAAAAGATTGAAAGAGGAAACGGAACGGAGATTAAATTTAGAAAGTATCAAAATAAGAGAGGGAGTAGAAGAGAATGTGAAACAAAAATTAGAGAGAATGGAGCGACAAATGAGAGCAGGTATGGGCAATGAAAGAATTATGTACCAGACCACGAATGATACTGGACTCAAATTCACCGGACATGTAGACAAACTACACCCAAAAGTATTTATTACGAGCCTCCTGAACAAGCTCAGGAACATATATGATGCGCAGGACATGAAGGAAATTATAAGGCAGAGTTTAAAAGGGGATGCATTAATATGGTTCACCAGTAAGGAAGAAGGAATTGAGGATATGGAAGACTTCCAGGAGAAGTTTATAAGCCATTACTGGGGAGAAGCACAGCAGGCCATAGTCAGAGAAAAGCTGTACTTTGGCAAACACGATCCCAACGACCCCAGAGAGTTGTCCAGCTATGCGTTACACATTTATGACATGGCACAGCACCTGACGCCAAGAATGAAGGAAGAGGAAATAATAGTATACATTGCCAGACACTTTAGAACCGAGATATCCGAAATAATAGGGATACAAAATATAAGAACCTTGGACCAACTCATAAACTACCTACAACGGGTCCAGAGAACAATGAGGGACAAAAATAATGAAAGGAATACCGGAAGAGAAGAGTGGCGAAGAAGGAACCAAGAAGGATCAAGAAGGAATGGGCAGTACAACGGGAACGGAAATTATGGACGAAACAATAACAATTACGAAAGAAGGGATTACCGAAATTACGAAGGAAGGACTTACCAAAACGGACAGGGAAGATACAATGAACGGAACAACTACAACGAAAGAAGGGACTTTCAAAATGGCCAAAGAAAGTATAACGACAGATATGACAACAATAACTACGACAGAGAAAAAAATCAAAATAACGAGAATTATAAGAGGCAAAGGCCACAAAATGACAACCGAAACGATTACAATCGACAGGATGAGAGAAGGGCTGATGAATTTAGAGCCAGAGTGAATGCGATGAGACAAATGAGAAATTCTGCGGAAGAGAATCAAGGACCAGGCGCTGAAACAGGGGCAATACGAAAACAAAGAGGTGACGACCAGCAAGAAGGAATTAGAATAATGAGTGATGCAGTGGAGGCGGCGAGAGCAAGACTGCCAAATAGGGGTATGGACAATGCCATTGTTCATACAAATTTTTAAATGTGCACCGACCCGTAAGAGCAAATCACCCACACGCCATGGCAATTAACACATGTATTTACGAACACCCCAGGGAGGTCTTTAAAAACGACAAAGAGGCAGATAATATAGAAGAAAATGTAGGTTTGATAATTTTGAAGGGCGAAGTAATTAACAAAAAGGTTAAAATATTATTTGACACAGGATGTGAAGCCTCTATTATCTCTGGAAGAATCATACAACATTTAAGCGTGGGGAGAGTAAAAATACCAAAAATCACACTCGTAAATGCTAGGGGAAAGAAAATTGGGGAAATTAGTGAGACGATATCTGTGGAAGTAGGAATAAACAACGAAAAACTGGAGCTACAGCTGTTGATAATGGACGATATGGAATATGACATAATAATAGGCACTGATGAAATGGAGAGACATAAAATTATAATTGATTACCTGAATAGATACATAATAATTCGCAACGAGAGAATAAAAATGGAAAAATTTGAAGAATATGAAGAAAATGGGGAGGATGGTAGAGTAGTTAGGAATAGTTCAGTGATGGAAGATCACGGTTTTAAGAATAAAGAAAAAGCTATATGTGAAGTAAGATATAGCAGATATGATAAAGAAGCATATGAAGAAAATGGGGATAATATGCAGATAAACTGCGGAAAAAAATATATAAAGCAAATAAAGGAAGTGCTAGAAAAATACAGAGGGTTAATTATAGATGAGACAAGAGTTGCGAAAAATTATATACATCAGTTTAAAGTAAGAGGGTTAGAAAATTTCAAGGCAAAGTCATATCCAATTCCATATAAATACAGAAGAGAAGTAGCCGAAGAAATATTAAAAATGAAGCAGAGGGGGATAATTGAAAACAGTAACACCCCATATATAAATCCAGTAGTTGTCGTAAAAAAATCTAGTGGCGAGCTAAGACTATGTCTGGACGCCAGGAACATAAATAGTTGTTCAGTTCCACAGTATGAAGCCCCAGCGAACATTGACTCAATCTTTGGAAGGTTAACATGTTCGGAAGTATTTACAAAGATTGATTTGAAGCATAGTTTTTGGCTAATTCCGTTACACGAAAATAGCCGAGACTATACAGGTTTTACGATAGACGGAGTAGTCTATAGATTTGCAGTAGTGCCTTACGGGATTCAATCCGCATGTGCAGCACTAACAAGAGCACTACACACCATTTTGGACAAGTATGAACAATTCGTGGTACACTATGTTGATGATATACTGATCAGCAGTAAAGAAAAAGACCGCAAAGAGCACGTTGAAACAGTTTTAAGAGACCTAGACGAAGCTGGTTTGAAGATAAATTTAGAGAAGTGCCAGTTTTATCAAAAAGAGGTAGTATTCTTGGGGTACGTAATTGACCAAGAGGGAATAAGAATAGACGAAAAACGTGTGGAGGCCATCAGAGAATTTAAACGCCCTACGAATTTAAAAACACTCAGAGGATTCATTGGCATGATAAACTATTTCAAGAGATTGGTCCCAAACTTGAGCGAGAAGTTGTACCCACTTATAAACATGCTCAAGAAAAATCAAAGATGGAAATGGGACAATGAGAAAGAGGTAGCATTTATCAAAATAAAAGAGGAATTTTGTAATGGACTGAAAGTTTACCATCCTAGGTATGAATCAGAATTCACATTGAGAACGGATGCGTCAATTAACAAATTGGCAGGAGTGTTAGTACAAATGCAAGAGGGAGTGGAAGTGCCAATATGTTTTGTGTCGAGAGTAACGAAAGAGCACGAAAAGAAGTATAGTGTGACTGAATTAGAATTGGTGAGTGTAGTATTTTGTGTGGAGAAGCTGCGATTTTATTTGTTGGGGAATAAATTTGTGATCGAAACAGACCACCAAGCTTTGATCAGCATCCTCAAGAATAAATTCGTAAACAATCGGATACATAGATGGGTGTTAATTATGCAAGAATACACGTATGACATAAGGCATGTGAAGGGAAGTTTGAATGTAGTGGCAGATGCTTTGACGAGGGATGATGGAAAGAATGTGAATGAATCTAGACGAATCAGATCAGGTATGAATGTTTTAACAGAAAATCAGGGTTTATTTTCAAAAGAGGTGATTGAAAGAGACCAGAGAATGCTAAGTGAGAAAGAAAAACGTGGATCTGAAGAGAAGGAGAATGTGCTTGTCAAAACAGTGAATGGGTATGAAGTATATGTGATAACGAATGAATTGGCGAGAGAAATCAGCAAAAGTATACATGAAGAGAATGGGCATATAGGGGCACGAAAGGTATGGATGGTATTCCGAGAAAATTACATTACGAAACGAGACCTAACATTAATAAAGGGAACATTGAGAGTTTGTAAAACATGCCAAATATATAAACACAAAAATCGACACAATGTGGGAGTACCAAAAACTATAACAGCCAATGATTGTTTAGAAATTGTAGCCATAGATTTCATTAGTGAGTTGATACCCAGTAGACAACAAAACAAGCATATAATGGTCATGGTTGATGTATTTTCCAAATACATCAAATTATATCCCACAAAACACACAAACAAACACGTCGTAATGAAACTGCTAAGGTTATATATACAACAAGTAGGTACCCCAAAAACAATTTTACTGGATAACGCCACCTACTTCCAAAATGAAGCTATACAACAATTATGTGAAAGTAAAGGCATCCAAATGCAATACACGAGCATAAGACACCCTAGTAGTAACCCAGCAGAGCGCTGTATACAGGAGGTAATCAAGTATTTGAGAATGTTGATAAATGGTGACCAGAGAGAATGGGAGAGTCAATTGGTGAATGTTGAAAGAATTCTGAATGAATGTCATAACTTGAACACGGAAGAGACACCTATGTATGTGATGACTGGAAGGAGGCCTGAGAGAAAATGGATAATAGAAGAGAAATTGACGTATGAGAGAGTGGTTGAGAATGTAAGGAAGAGAATCAGGAGAAAGGCACAGAAATACTTGAGCCGACAGCGTAAGAAAATAAAAAAAGGGGTGAAGTTCAAAAAAGGAGATATTGTGATCGTGAGAGCACACAGAGTTGGAAATCGAGAGTTGGAGAAATGTGCCAAGCTTCAATCTATATTCGAAGGGCCTTATAAAATAGAAAATGAGAAACCAGTTAACAGCTGTCTACTGACAGACCTCCAAACGGGACAGATCAGAGGAATTTTCAACATTACAGACGTGTACAAGTTTGAACAATAGGAGGAAATCAAAAATAATGACCTGGGAAGTCTTTAAACTCACCAACATTTTTTGAAATAAAATAACAATTCAAAATTCGAAATTAATGACCTGGGAAGTCTTTAAACTCACCAATATTTTTTGAAATAACAATCTAAATTCAAAATTGCAGACCTGGATTAAGTCTATAAATTGAACCAAAACTAGTTCGACCAAATAACACGCCAAAATTCAAAATTTAAAGCAAATGTCAAGCATGAAAGAAGAGTATAGGCAAATTCAAAACCGAGGTAGATAACGTTAGTAACCAGCTAAGTGTGGGGAAGAATCTCACAACAAACAAGCATAAGAATTGTGCGCCAAACAATAAATGCAATCGAATGCAAAAGAAGTAGTGAGGACAAGTTTAAACCCAAGATAAGAGGACCAGAGCTGCCAACAAATGAGGAAAAAGAAAGAAAAATATATGAAGAAAACAGATATCAAGGCCAATTATGTAAAATTCGTTAAAATTATGGAACATTTAGTAGGATAGACAACTAAATAAGGACTCTGAATCAAGGAGTAATGGGAAAAGTCAAAAATATATATGTACGAACAGTGAAATGAATTTAATAGATGGAGAAGCTAACCAGTGAATATGTAAACCCATAGAGGGCATATTGAGATAATGAAAATATATATAGATGATTATGTGCACAGTAGTTGCAAGATATAGGGGAATGAGATGAAAAAGTCAAGTAAAAGGAACATATATTGACTGATAAACAGTAGTTTCAGATTAATAATAAGAAGAAAAAAAGTTGGGTATCAGAAGAATAAAACGAATTGAAAAAGGAACGGACCTAATATCAAAAAGAAACATATAGAAACTTACAATGGTAGCAGCAATAAAAAAAAATAGTCCAAATATGGGGGTATATACAAACGTGTCGTTATAGAAATCGGTTCATTATCACGCGTACGAACACACGCAATGAGAAAAGGGGAACTCGGTAATAAAAAAATAATGATGGTCAAGAGGTAAATTAAAGAAACCAGGATTAAATTTAATAGACCTGTGATGAAAGAGATAAATTAAACAATAAGGAATTTGAAAAGCAAGAGATAATTTTTACTTTACTTGGGGGGATACTTAAAACTAAATTTAGCCTTGACATAGTCAATTAACAACATTTTTCATTTGATGTTGATGGCATTTCGTATAACATGCAGCATGCAGACTTAATAACTAAGTCAAACGTTGCTTGGGCAAACGTGACATTAAAAAAGGAATATAAGTTGAAGAAATCCCAGACGAACAAAGAACTGACATGACACATATTTTTTTTAAAAGCACTTAAACTAACGAAGCACTATTTTAAATAAAGGCCATAAACACTTCGAAGAACTGAACACTTGTGAAGCTGGAACAAACATGCAGCAATAATGACAACAGGATCAGTATTCGACAGTAGCAGAAATTAGCAGGCACAGTAGTATTTTTCTTAAAATAATTGTGGGCACAGCAGTGGTCTTCAAAAACATAATTGACAAAATATTGGCACAGCGGTGTTCTTATAAAACAATTAAAGGCACGCTAGTGTTCCTCTAAATTGTAGGCACGCTAGTATTTTTTTAAACATGCTTATAAGCACAATAATGTCTCTCATGCATAAGTGCATCTGACACGTAAATATAATAACTTCTTATGTTCGCAGTTAGATCACTTGAGTCTCAGATGATAGTTCTGATGTCACAGCATAACTCATTTCCGTAATCTGAAATGCAAAAAAAAAAAAATGTATTAAGGGAGAAAAAGATTATATCGCTATAAACTAAAAGCGTGAATAAAATTTTTTCCTAGCTTCAGAAGGCAAGCCTCTAAAGCAGTAAAAACTTATTATTGGGGATTTGATATGGTTACTAAAGGGGGCCACATATACATATATACACATACATAAACACATTTTACCACAAATTATACTAAACACAAACAACAACTTACCTTTGGTGTATGCAATGTTTTTGCACTGTAAGGCAGGGAGAAACTAAATTTTACAGATATATATGTGTTAAAAGGAGGCAAGGCAGGTGTAAATGTATGATAAGTTTAATTAGATAGTTTAAGGTATTATTGTTTGATAGCTGTTATGTAATTTAAGATGTTATTGTTAGAATTAAGGATATTGTTAGCTTTAAGAATAGTAAGATGTCAAAATTTGAGTGTTAAATTGTAAGAAATGTCATGTCATAACCTATGTTTAAGTCAGCTGTTTTTTATTTAGGCCAGACGTCAAACTGACACTAAAATTATAGTTAGGTTAATTATTCTCTCATTGACTAACAACAATTCAACTTAGGTATCCCTAGAGATAATGATAATAAGATGATTGTTGTATAAAAATTTGTTATAATCTTGATTTGCAAGCAGGCAGATAACAGTTTTTTGATTAGTTACGCTGGTTACGTATGAAAAATAATAAACAGAGGGGAAAAATTTGATAAAAGTATCAGATTGAAAATTTTTGAGATAAAAAAAGATTGAAATTGTCATTAAATTATTAGATGGGACAATTTGGGTTAAAATATAAGACGGGGAAATTTTGCTTAAAAGTTTAGATTGATTAAATTTTTGGTATTAGAAAAATAAATAAAAAATCTTTGGAAAAAAGTTTGAAAACAGGTTGAGGAAAAACAGGCGTCACTGGTCACAGACAACGTGGAACTTCAGAGCAGGGCAACTTTGCAGGGGATGGAAAACTAAGTGAGTAATAAGACACCTTATTTATGTGATATATCTGCAACTTCAACACAGTGTGGCAAACATTCAAGCCATCATCTTTGTTTCACTTTCTACCATCAATAATATTGAGATATCTGTAGAGACATCTCTCAGCCGTAACGTCCATCATCACATCATCGCCGAAACCGAAAATCATCTACTGACTACGTGTATAAACTATACATTGAATCGCTAGGCCAAGCAGATGCCAGTAGATGTCGCTCTCGTGTAGTGCATAGTTTGAAAAGATCTGTATTTATATATATGTATAGGTAATTTTAAAAATTTTAAGCAAGAAATACAGGCCTATAACTTTTAGGGGGAAAGTATCATAAGAAAGAGCTCTAAATTAAACAAAAAATAAATTGAAAATAGTAAGTAGCATTAGAATTTTGTCATTTGTTCTTTAATTGTAATAAATATTCAAGTTTGGTGAACATTTGAAACCTTTGCCTTATTTTGTTTTCTTTTACACATATATGAGTATTTGGAAGGAAAGAACTGAAATTAGATAGGGCAGAATATTTCGAAATTACAAAAAATAAAAAAAGAAACCAAAGGGGACTTGAACTCACTTGCTTACTAAGCTCCCTGAGTTGAGAGGCAGTTCATATATGTGATTGGTTGTTTTCTGTGTGTTAAACAGGTAAAAAAAATAAAAAAAATACATTGAGTACATCCAGGTGTAAGTTACATACACAAATACATATATTTCATAATAACAACATTTACAACACATTTCACTAAACTTTACAGGAAAATAAAAGTTAAAAGCTAAGATACCTAAAATATAACTAAAAAAAAACTAAATATATATATATATATATATATATATATATATATATATCAATTCTATATATTAAATTAAATTTAAAATCCATAGCTTATTACATTTTTTTGAAATTCTATAACAATTGGCACCAAACGTGAGGGCTTCGAAAGTCTGTAAATAACATTCTATATCAATATATATATATATATATATATATATATATATATATATATATATATATATATATATATATATATATATATATAAAGGGTGAACAATTTACCAAAATTCAGGTTTGTAAGTTGAAAGACAAAAAAGTTAGGGGTATTTAAAAAAATTGGGGTTTTCCTCAAAACGTAAAATGTCGCGATTTGAAACGTCAAAATTGGCATCATACAGGCAAAGAACCTGAAAGAAATACGGATTATGTAAAGATTGTTCTGCAAACCATTAAGTTCCAGCTTAAACCATCATTGCCCTTCATGTTAATAAAATATTTCCAGAAAATTCATTTCAAATAGACACTTTCTCTGATGCTCTGGAAGTAGTTTTAGTTAAATTTATGGTTTAACGGTCTATATTTTTTAGCTAATTTTCATAGAAAAACTTCGTTAGTGAGGAGACCGCAGCTTTCGAATTCTAAAAAGATTTCTTCAAATGAACGCAAACTAGGCCCCCTATAATCCATATCCGGGTTTACTTTCTGTTTACCTATATACAGTGTGACATATTTCTACGGTAAAGCTCAATATAATTGTTATTATGCACGATACGAAAAAAATTTGTATACGTTACCTATAGGGTGTTTTGAGCTGCATCTTATAAAATTATTTTGACAACCACAGGATGGCCCATAAGTCGTTGGTGATACCTACATTTTTTTGAACATTCCTTATTGCATTTTTGCATTTTTCATCGAAATATGATGCATGTTTGTAAAAAAAATCGAGACGCAGTAAGTGCGCTTTAGTAGCGAATTTTCATTAAACTCTTTAAAATTCAATAACGCAATTTGCTATTAACCTACAGGTCGTCAGCTAGGAAACGGGTTTTCTCGGAAATGTTTTAAGTTTATTTTCGGAAAACTTTTGTACATTTTCAAAGAAGTTATGTTGGTAAAATATGGTACATTTTTCCTACTATATATGTTATACCGGTGACCAAATTGTTTCCTGCTTGCATTTAAGAGACATATTTTCTATTAAAAACATTTAAAGAAAATTCACTTCCACAACGCACTTGCTGCGTCCAGACTTTTTATATTTCAGACCCTATCATTTGTCTGGAACCGATAAAAATCCCGTCTTTAAATAGACTGCAAAATATTGAAGTTCTACTTACTTCTATCTACCCTTTACTTGTATCGCTTCAAAACGTTTCAAAAAAAGACGAATGCCTGGAACTAATAAAAATACACCTCTATATTACAGAATAAAAACTCGGTTCGCCTCAAAGCCCTTCGCTTACAATACTTGCCGAAAAAATAGTTATGTGATCTTTTTTTAACACTTTATTTCCAAAGCCTCTAGCCTTTCGAAAATTATCACATTAACAAATCTTAACAGATGGCCACCATTCTGAAGTATTTGACTTCAGTGGAAAATAACTAGAGGTAACGAATTTGGCACTTCTACGGGTTATCTCACTCTACCTTTCACCTTCATAATTTGTCAGTTCAATGGCAGTTCAATGCCGGGCCTCGCGTGGGACAAGTGGCGCCAAACTAACTGTTAGGGACACAAAAAGACGCCGAACTTTCCGCTAGGCACATACACAGATATATATATATATATATATATATATATATATATATATATATATATATATATATATATATATACACTTGTAGCTTAAAATATAAATCAAAGCAAACATATAAACAATGATAATAATAATAATAATATATATTTTATTATTATTAAATTTAAATTTAACCGCTAGTCCTGACCCTGGTTCATGAAATTATTGACCTAAGGTCAAAAATGACGTCATTGTTCAAGTTGAAGTTTCACTGGAAATGTTTCGTTCATTGACCGGAAATAAAATTATTAACCATCTGTGCACCTGGAAAACGCTTTATAGTTATCATGGCTGCGTTTAAATAGTTTTGATTTTTTCTGCCTGACGATGTCCTTAAAGGCGAAATCTCTTGCAAATAAGATAATAAGCGTTTCTAAAACCACAGAAATTGGTAAGGTACTTACTAAAAATAATAATAACAATAACAATTCGACAGTAGATAATTTCCGCACCCTGAAGTCTAAGACTATGATAATAATAATATATTTTTATTATTATTAAATTGAAATTTAACCGTTAGTCCTGACCCTGTTCAAGAATTTATTGACCTAATGTCAAAAATGACGTCATTGTTCAAGTTGAAATTTCACTGGAAATGTTTTGTCAATACCGGAAATAAAATATTCAACAATCTGTGCACCTGGAAAACGCTTTATAGTTATCATGACTGCGTTTAAATAGTTTTGTTTTTTCTGCCTGACGATGTCCTTAAAGGCGAAATCTCGTGCAAATAAGATAATAAGCGTTTCTAAAGCCAGAGAAATTGGTAAGGTATTACTAAAAATAATAATAACAATAACATTTCGACAGTAGATAATTTCCGCACCCTGAAGTCTAAGACTTGCACGGAGTGAGTTAACATACGCATGTGGACAAAGAATATGCATAACCCATCAAATATTGAGTTTTCTACATTCGAGTGAAAAACCGACTGTCTCAATACGGGACTTGAACGCACTACGACATAGTTTGTATTAAACTCTACATGTTACACACCGGTCGAAGTCGGCATGTCCATAGTTTATTTTTGTACAAAAATATATTATTTGATCAAAAAATGAGAACGCCTCAAGTGAACACAATTTTTGACCTACATATGGTATTATGGAGGCCGGTACTTGGTGTAAATCCATCGTCAACAAATAAACAAATTGATTTACACTATTATTTATTACTATGTATATATGACTAGAGTTCCGCAGAGTAAATATTATATATTATTACTATTATATTATTATTTATTATTAATTCAAATTACACATTATGTCCTACAAAAAAGTCATGCTTGTGAATGCATTGGGACACAATTTTGAACAGCCTCTTCCTAAACGTCTAAATGTCAATTCCATTCGTGTATTTCTCTAAGTTTTTGACGTACAGGGTGATTTTTTTAAGTGTCTCACCCCTGTAATTTCTTTATTATCCGAGATATCAAAAAAATTACAACGCCATCTAACAAACTATCATGCGATGAGTTAAAATATTGCGACAGAAAAACAATTGCACATCGCCTTCCTAGAAATGCATGGCCAACGTTGATTTTCTTAAATAGAACGATATGCCTCAGACACATACAGTCGATTGAGAATCGAAATCTGCGTACAACGATGCCACGCTCGCATTTTTGAGTCAAGCCGTTTCGAAGACATGACGTCACAAAATTTCAAAACCTGTGTGATTTTTTTAATTGTCTCAACCCTGGCAGCTGCCCGGGAGCGTGGAATAGAGGAGACCTGCTGCAGGTGGATCGGTTCCATGCTCAGGGACAGGGCGGTGTTCACCTCACTCGCGGGAGGGACTCTGCTGGGGGGTGTCCGCAGGGGAGCGTTCTGTCTCCCTTGCTCTGGTGTCTAGTCGTGGACGGCCTGCTGGGGAGGTTCTCGGGAGGGGGGTATGAGGTACAGGGCTATGCGGACGACATTGTCATCATAGTCCGAGGAAAGGTCACACAGGCAGTGTGGGAGCGTATGCAGACTGCACTGAAAGTGGTGGAAGGGTGCACGGTTGATCAAGGGCTCGGGGTGAGCCCCGAGAAATCAACCGTCGTGCCGTTTACGAGGAGGAGGAAGTGTGAAAGCCACAGAACTCTCACTCTATACGGTAGGAGCGTTCCAATCGCCAGGGAGGTAAAATATCTTGGGGTCGTATTGGACTCTAAGCTAACCTGGAATGGTCACATTGGAAAAATACTGCGTAAGGCAGTCATGACCTTAGCCGTCACTAGGCGGCTATATGGAAAAACGTGGGGACTAAGACCTAGTATGGCCCACTGGCTGTACACAAGGGTGGTCAGACCATCGTTAACATATGCGGCACTGGTCTGGTGGCCTAAGGTGACACAATCCAGTGCCAAACAAAAACTAGGCAAGATCCAAAGGATGGCTTGCCTAGGCATCACAGGGGCCATGTCTTCAACCCCAACAGCCGCCATGGAGGTGTTGCTGGATCTACCCCCGCTACACTTAGTTATTATGGGAGAGGCCAGGCTAGGACTATACAGACTAGCCTGCAATGGTAGACTGAAGATCAACCCAGGCTTCAGGGGCCACTGCAAAATTCAGGAGATCGTGAAGGAGCCCATGCTTGAAATGAGGTCAGACTTCGCGAGCCCGCGAATGTGCAGGGAAAACAACTTTACAGTGGAAATCCCTGATCGCGAGGCATGGCGGGAGGAGACGCCGGGCATGCCACGGGACGCGCTCGTCTGGTTCACGGACGGATCTGGCGGGGAGCGTGGGACGGGGGCAGGTGTTTACTCGGAAGGACCGAGGGTAAGTCATAGTGTTTCCCTCGGAGCCCATGCAACGGTGTTTCAGGCCGAGATGTACGCCATCCTGCACTGTGTGCGGGAGTACAAGAGGAGGGGCTACACCAACAAGCGGATCCTCATAGCCACAGACAGCCAGGCAGCCCTTAAGGCACTAAGTAGCCCACGGGTAAATTCCTGGCTGGTCAGTGAGTGCCGAGACGAGACGAGCGACCTGGCTGGGCAGAATGAGGTGACCCTCATCTGGGTGCCGGGTCACTCGGGGGTTAAAGGCAATGAAGAAGCTGACAGTCTCGCAAAGAGAGGGTCAGCAGAACCATTTATGGGACCATAACCGGCTCTGGGCGTGTCAAAGAGCACTGCCAGGGGCGCCATTAAGTCCTGGGTCAGAAACCAACACAAGGTGTACTGGGCTCAGACATGGGAAGTCAATAATTGACGGACCCAGTTCAAAGAGAGCTGTGGAGCTGCTAAACCTTAGCAGAGGACAGCTCAGAAACACAACAGGTCTCTTGACGGGACACATGGCCGTCAAGAAACACCTGCATAAAATGGGGCGGTTCGAAGGGGACCTCGCATGCAGACTCTGCGGCGAGGGGGAGGAATCAGCCCAGCACATCCTGTGTGAGTGTATAGCTCTGGACCGGAAAAGACAACTGATCTACGGTCACTCTAGACCGGAGACAGAGCAATATAAAACTTCACCTTACCAATCGCTGTGCAGATTAGTTCAAGGCACAGTGATCTTGGAATGGGTGGAGTAAGACTAAGGGTATGCACAATAAACCAAGGGTTGCGGTGCTATCGGGGCGGCAAGGCCGCGGACGAGCCCTGAGGGAACAAAAAAAAAACCTGTAATTTCTTCATTATCAGAGATATACAAAAAATTCCAATGCCATCCGACAAACTACCATGCGATGAGTTAAAATAGTGCGATAGAAAAACAATTGCATATCGCCTTCATAGAAATCCGTGGCCAACGTTGATTTTCTTAATAGGAACGATAGGCTCCTGACACATACAGTCGAAGGAGAATCGTGTGCGTACAACGATGCCACCCTCGCATTTCTAAGTCGAGCCGTTTTGGAGACATGACGTCACAAAAATTTAAAATGTTTGTAAATTTTTAAGTGTCTCACTCCTGTAATTTATTTATTACGAGAGATAACCAAAAAACTCCAACACCATCTGACAAAAAAATAGTTTTACGTTATAAAGTAGTTCACAGTGAATAAATTACGTCTGAAGCATTTTGCTCTATGTGTCACATGATCGGCGTTATCTTCCGTTACAGAGGTCTGCCGGACCTGTATATTCTGGTTTAATTTTAGTTGTATAAAAGTCTGGACGCAGCAAGTGCGTTATGGTAGTGAATTTTCATAAAAATGTTTTTAATAGTAAATATGTGTTTTTTTAAGAAAGCAGGAATCAAATTTGGATACCAGTATAACTTATATAGTGAAAACAATGTGCCATGTTTCATCAAAATAACTTTATTATTTGAAAGCCTACAAAAATGTCCGAAAGTAAACTTAAAGTGTTCTCGAAAAAATCCGTTTCTTGGTCAACCTTATAGGTTAATAGCAAATTGAGCTTTTCAAATATGAAGCATTTAATCAAAATTCGCTGCCATAACGCACTTGCTGCGTCCAGAATTTCTTTTCTTACAAACATGCATTATATTTCGATGAAAGATGCAAAAATTCAATAACATAAGGCGTGTTCGACTAAAAAAAAAAAAGAAAATATGTATCGCCAACGACTTATGGGCCAGCCTGTGATGGTAGAAATATTTTTTTAAGATGTAGCTCCATCTTCTATATCTCGCATTTGGTTTGAGATAATTAGGTAAAATTTAAGGTGTGTGTGGTACTCAGTGGCGCGCGTATTTTAAAAATAACCTCACATATACAAGTGTTTATTGAAAGCATAGTCGAAGTAAGTTTGTTTTATGTAAATAGAACATTCTGTATATTACTATATTTTTTAATTCCTCAGATCATTCATACTCTAACTGTATTGGGTTCCCCTAAACCTAAAATCAACTGTTTTCGAGATTTAAAAGCCTTTTTGAAAATATTAGTATTGGCTATGGTAGCTTTAGAATTTAATTTCTTGAAAAATTGTAAAGTTAGAAACTTCAGCTTTATACCACAAGGAGGAGACACATGTGTATTCTTTTTAATTTGACAATATCAGATCGACTTAACACAGGATGCTCAAAATTGCGTTTCCAATAAGACATCATTCAAAATATCAAAAGTCATTACTTTCAAATGGGACAGCCTGTATATTATTACACCAGTGAATGCAGAAAGAAATTCTGCATCGATCTGTATCACATTTCTGTATACCTATCTCTCATTATTTTTTAGCAATTTCGTATTTTTTATTCTCTATATGATTTTTATTGCTTCTTACTCATGACGGAATGGAGAAAGTGTATGCTGGTTGGTTAGAACAGAATAGTACCATTTAGTTATATGTGCATCGCGAAACAGTTGATTTTAGATATAGGGAAACCTAATACAGTTAGACTATAGACTCAATTCGACTATGCTTTCAATAAACACTCTGTATATGTCTTATTATTGTTAAAATATGTACGCCACTGAGTACTACCCAGTGTCCAAATTTCATTAAATTTTTTTTAACCAAATGTGAGATATAGAAGAAGGCGCCGTTATTGCTGGAGCCTGTAAAAATATTGTTTGAACTTATATATATATATATATATATATATATATATATATATATATATATATATATATATATATATATATATATATATATATATATGCAAAAGTGCTTCGCGTAGCCTCTAAATGGCGTTAAAGTCGAATAAATTTTGTTCTTTCGTAAATATCTAGGAATTTAGCACATGGATTTTGATGACTCTGGTAACACTTTAACACTATAGAAAAACTTGAACAATTCAAGTGGTTACATCATATTTAATAATCTGTTGTAATCTGTTTTACACCATTAACTTAATTAACTCACATGTTTAGTTTGAACTATAGATGACAGTTTTTGGCTGATAATCATGCTAGCCAGAAGGCTCATTTTGAGCATCAAATAGGCAGCTGAAACGTTTCTGGAAGTCAGGAGCATACTCAGTACATTGGTCAAAGGGCGTTTTTGCTGGAAGGACTTTGCACATTTCTTATGAACGTATTATATATATATGAAGCATTCACAGGCCATTTAGGCCCATAGCTTGGTAATACATTTCCATTGCTTCCTATCCAGTGCAATCGTCTTCCAGTTTTGGACTCCTTTTTCTAGCAAGTCTTGTTGTGCTGCATCAAGCCATCTTTTTCTTGGTCTTCCCCTCTTCCTTCTACCCTCTGGATTTGACCAGACACACTTCTTCACCATTCTCTCCACACCCATTCGTTCTATATGTCCCAGCCACTGTAGTCTGCGTGCCTTAACCAGTTGAGACACCGGCGGTTCTCCATACATTTCATACACTTCCACATTTGGACGTCTTTCCCACATGCCATCTACTTTCTTGCCTCCGAAGATTCTGCGTAGTACCTTTCTCTCCCATATCGCTATTCTGTCCTCCAGTCTTCGGTTCATTGTCCATGCTTCACAACCATATGCCAAGGTTGGTCTTATCACAGTCCTATATACTCTGAGTTTCGCAGCACGCGAGATGTTCTTTGATCTAAGGAAGCTGTTAAGCCCTCCCGCACATCTGTTGGCTTTTGCTATCCTTAGGTTAATTTCTACCTCCTCATCACATCTATTGTCTACTAATACACCTGAGTACATGTAATTATTAACCTCTTCGAACTCTATGACTCTCTCCCCTCGCAATTTCACTGTAAAAGGTTCACTATTAGTCACTTTAGTCTTTTTAATTGCCATATACTTGCTCTTGTCCTTATTTATTTGAAGTCCCACACTGTCTGCTACTTCCACCAAACTTCTAGTGATACTTTCCAGCTCTTTTCTATTTCTGGCCAGTAACAATATATCATCCGCATAAGCAAGGCACTGATGACTCCTGTCAAACAAGCTCCCAGTTCTGTTTATACCACTCTCTCTTATCACTTTCTCCAGAACTATATTGAATAGTAACGTTGACAGCGGATCTCCCTGCCTCACTCCTCTTCTCACATCAAACTCTTCTGTCAGATTTCCGTTTACCCTTACTGCGCACGTGGTGTTACACGTGGTGAACGTATTATAATACATAATAATTATGACGAAGGTGTATTCGCCGTCGCCACTATTTTGAACCAGCATTAATGCTAAAATGCGATGAATTTGTTATAGATATGCAGCAGAATATCCAGATAGGCGAACTCCCCGCAGAACAATGTTTTGTAGAGTTATCAAGAGACTTAAGGAAAATCACTCCCTCGTTGGTAACCGTCAACGGATTAGAACGGTCTTGACCGAGGAGAATGTGGTGACGATTTTGGGCTATTTTGAAGCGTACTCTTCGAAATCGATTCAGGGTGCAGTCGCGGATTTTGGATTTTCGTATGGAAGTATCCAAAACACACTGAGGAAAAACGGCTACAAAAGTGCAAATGATAGTGCAAAGACTTCGCGAACAAGACCTCACTCGAAGAATACAATTTTGTCACATTATTCTATCACGGCAAGAGGAAGATCATCTTTTCTTCAATAAAATAATATTTACCGATGAATCGTCTTTCGCAACATCTGGACGATACAACCCAAGCAACACCCATGCCTGGGCTACCAGCAACCCACACACCATTGCCCCAATGGAAAATTAGGGGCACCAGGCTGTTAATGTTTGGTGTGGAATGGTTTGCAATAAAATTCTAGGGCCAGTGTTTATTGATGGCACACTGACTGGAGCACGGTACTTAGAATTACTGGAAACGGAGATAAGGGACAGTATGGCTGGACTAAATGAGTCAAATCTTGTTTGAAAGCAGGACGGTGCTCCAGTTCATAATATAACAACAGTCACCCAGTAATGGAATGCCAGGTATACGACATGGATTGGGAGGAGCGGTCCGATGTATGGGCCTGCCAGAAGTCCGGATCTCAACCCACTGGGCACATTTTTATGGAGCCACTTGAAACAGTTCGTCTACGAAACGGGAGGCAACACCGCAGACAGCAAAAAAATAAGATACGGGATGAAATTGAAAGGCTAAACAACAATCCGAACATGATAGTTTCTGTAATTTGTAATTTCGCCAGACGTTTGAGATTACCTTTGGATCACAACGGTGGACATTTTAAACAATTTTTATAAGTGGTATTTAAGGTTTTTTAACCAGAAAATAATTTATATTTATAATACTATGAATTTAGTAAAGATATTGGATAAGTAATGATTATTGTTAATCTCATTGTCTACATAGTACATTTTTATTCGCTTGCCTTAGCAATCCCGAGAAATTAAAAGGTGAAAGCAGCCTCGGGGTAAGTAGCAGTGATTCATAACACTTTCTTAAAAATGTTATACCGTGATAAATTTAATCAATTACTGCAAAAAAAAAAACAATTGAAACTATAGGTTTTACCAAAATCAATTAACTTCGTAATACAACATAGGGCGTTTTGCAAAACATTCGTTACATTATATCTCCGAAACGGCTTGACTCAGAAATGCGAACGTGTCATCGTTGTACGCAGATTTCGATTCTGCATCGACTGCATGTGTCTGAGCCCTATCGTTCAATTGAAGAAAATCAATGTTGGCCATGGATTTCTATGAAGGCAATGTGCAATTGATTTTCTGTCGCAATATTTTAACTCATCGCATGGTAGTTTGTCAGATGACATTGGATTTTTTTGATATCTCTGATAATAAAGAAATTACAGGGGTGAGACAATTAAAACAATCACACAGGTTTGGAAATTTTGTGACGTCATGTCTCCGAAAGGGCTCGATTCAGAAATGCGAGCGTGGCATCGTTGTACGCAGATTTCGATTCTGCATCGACTGTATGTGTCTGAGGCCTATCGTTCCATTTAAGTAAATCAACGTTGGCGATGGATTTCTATGAAGGCGATGTGCAATTGTATTTCTGTCGCAATGTTTTAACTCATCGCATGGTAGTTTGTCAGATGGCGTTGGAATTTTTTGATATCTCTGATAATAAAGAAATGACAGGGGTGAGACATTTTAAAAAATCAGCCTGTACATAAGTTAATTGTTAAATAGACCTGGCAATATTTCAACTCTGATAACTTACCTAATTATAATTAGAAAAGAAGTTCATAACTTAGTTGGCTAATACAGTTTCTAACTTCATAGTTTGCAGGCTGCAAGCACTATCAAAATAACTATCCGACTACATTTAGAAGGATGTGCTATCTTCATCTTGTAACTATAAAATTCTGTCACTGTTAAACTCTACTATCTTGCTTAGTCACAGTTGGAATGTAATATATCCCTAATATATATGTAAGTATCTTGATTATTCTGCTCCGCAAACTTGACGTTTTCAAGTCAGCAAACTTTATGAAACCGTGCCACTGGTTCATTTAAAGTTCGTACTCGTTGATGTGGATAGATGGGAACTGTCGCTGTATCTGTGAGCCCTACTTGCAATCTCAGTTTCACAAATTTAAATAATTAAATATAGCAGCACCTTTTGGTAGACAGATATGTGTGCTCAGCACATGAAGCCAACAAAAGCAGCCAATCATTTTCCTATCTCCAGTTTCATAGTTGAATGTGCGTTGTTTCTAGTTTATCACAAAGCTTTGTATGCAAATTGGTTATGTTAAACAGTGTTACGTCTGCCTTCTACTTCGTCGTACATGAACTGCAATCATGTACGTACGGAACATAGTTTAAATTAGGTTTGTAAAAATTGCTATTTGTTAGAAGTTTCTAGCTAAAAAAAGTTAAACATGTTAAAAACTTTGCACTACACTTTGGTAATTACAAAACTTCAATTCAGTCAATTATGTTATAAGCAGTTTTTTAAACATTACTTAAATTTGTATTTATGTTTTGGATGCCCCCCTGAAAACATTTAAAAGTTCTCTACCTCAATAAATGCGTAATACTATAAAATCATAAAAATTTTCCATTACTAAAAATTTAGACTTAGAATCAATTAATTAAAATGTTCAGTTTTAGTAATTCCATGAAGACTAGAAATAGTATTAGTTTATTAGTTAACAAGCAATTGCGAATAGTGTCCTCAACAAAGGTATGCAAACAAACCCCACTGTTTTCCAGAAGCCTCTGTAAATTAAACTTTATAGTTTTTCTTCTTAATTAAATTCGATCGATTAAATCCCAACGTTGCTTCTGATTTTCTACTAAACTTACTCATTTCAGAAGTGCAGTCACCTCTCCCTATCGGTATTCCTGACTCACAAAATATCAAGGAGAAACGTATAGGGTGATAAGCCGTAGATGTGCCAAATTCGTAACGTTATGTTATTTCCATTGTTTGCAACTTATCACATTTTTGGCACATATCGAAACTTATGATATGGTGTTTATACCACTAGATAGCGGAGTCTAATGAAAATGACGCATTCAGAGAGGTTTTTGTGTATATTATTCGTGTGGCTATATTATATTGTAGCTAATAGACTTAACTTCCGGGGGCATACAATAATCACACATAAACACACACACGCAGCCATCCACCCACCCACCCAAACAAACACACACACAAATATATATATATATATATATATATATATATATATATATATATATATATATATATATATATATATATATATATATATATATATATATATATATATATATAAATAATTTTTTACTAATTAAGGAAATTTCGTACAAAAAATTCACTAATTGGGAGATCACGACTTTTGAATTTTGAACAAAATTTCGCAAATGAGGGTGAACTAATAATAAAGGTAAGTCAATTCAAAGCCAAACGGCCAACAACTTGACCAAGAAAGCATGTTTACGTCTCCTGGCAGTATTATTACGCATATTGGTAAGTGTAGCGAAAGTCGCAATTTTTTTTATTGAAGTCTTATTTAACTTTTTAGCGAATTTTTCGTAAAAGTCACTTGGATAAGTCCATTACCCAAAAAAATTGGACTACTCTTTTAGGGCAAATTTTGCATTTTATTTCGGAAAATTTGTGTATCTCTGAAAATAACAAAGCCTTGACAACCAAATTTGGCGTACACGTTTCTATTGTCAAGCTCACCGTACGTGCCGAAATTTAGATATTTATGTTAAAAGGACAAACATATTTTGCCATGTTGTAGATGCTTCATGACACTTGCTTTCTAAATTTTACGCGACTCTTTGAAGAATTGTTTCATGTAACCGTAATCATTTAACTGCAAATTAAGATCCGTTTTACTTGATTTAATAAACGACCACGTTGACACGAAGCATCACACTATAACTATAAAACAGCGTGTTTAAAGAGAAAATCTCTTTTTGTTTAGAGCATCCCGTTTAAGGCACCGAAGTAAACATCATTCAGAGCACCAGCCAAAACACCGTTCAGGACACCATCCAAAGGGCGTTCGGGCATTATCACCTATAGTACAACGCCACATCTCTGTCGTGTGACGTCATAACAAGACGGCGATCGCTGTCTGTTCAGCTTTCGACTGCACATACACATTGACGTTAACGCGCATTGAAAAATTAGTATAATAAGGGCTTCCTGTGAAAACGGGGCTGCCAGTCGTGAATTGAGCCCTTCGTCGCACCGCATTCGTTGTTTTTTTAATGGAAAACGAAATTTCAAAGCAAAAACCACATGAGAAAAATTTAAGTTTCTACAAAACTAATATATAAGTATACTTTAGATGTATGTAGTCCACCTTGATGTGAATCTTAAAAATATATTTAGTTCCTAACGTACCTAGTTTTTTTTTGTTTTTACATGTTTTATTTAACTCATTGTTGTTAATTTTCCCACAGTAGTTTTTAATTAATATGTTGGTTGCCGAGTTAATTATAAAATTCGCTATTTTTTCATCACTATGATATTGACAACCACGAAAATGATTTAAATATCCTTTTTTTGCTATATATTTCGAAACTAGCTTTGCCAAAAAGCTCCTTTATTATAAACAGCTAAAAATTGTTCTTAAAAATCCTCCAGCAATTTATTAAATATAATATACTGCGGTAAAACTAATTTTGCTCTTGCGTTGTGGGGATATAGCAATCTACCGCGGCTCAAATTTTAAATTAAATCGTAATGATCTTCTACTACTAATTCGTCACTATAGACTAACCTATGCTTACATTCCTCACATTTAATTTTTCTTAAAACAATATAGCAGCAGTAACCACCTAGATAAGTAGTTACAAGTAACATTTCGTCTTTAAGGTGACTTACCAGATGTGGGTGGCTGTATGATACCACAATTAAAAATTTGTTACCGCTTTAAGGTCACATCACAGCTCGTAACGTCAGAGAGCTTAGGTCTTTTACTATAGATGGTAATGGTTCAGAGCAGATATACAACATTGTTCAGAGCAAGGGGGGCGAATGTCACCAGTCTCATAAAGCAACATCATGCGAACCAGGAGGCTAATGTCACCAGCGCCATGACACTGCAGAATACCTTTAATCGCCTTAAGAAGTTTTACCAGCTCAAAGTGATTATTTAATTCTGAGAATGAAGCCATGTCATATCAGCCAAATTACAACAGACAACTTTAAGTAAAATTGGTTTAATTTGATTGTTTTCCGTTAATTTATATTTTAGTTTATATTACAATTTACATTTCAGTTTATTTAAAATAATAATTTCAATTTTCACAACTCGTCAATATCAGTTTGCTTTATTAATTAATTATATGTCGATGTTCAATATTTTAATCCACAATAAATGATGTAAATCATATCTCCCTCTTTTCTTTTCTTTTACAGTGCTACCCCACATGCAGATAACAATGGCCAGAAATCACGCCGTATATATCTCATGCTCGAGTAATTTATATTTGATTTCTTTATTTATTATTTTAGATTAATGACTATACATGGAAATGCATTTTTTTATATTTAAATTAGCCAGTCAGTAATAGTTGTAAAAGTAAGTTGCAAACCGTGGGGTCGGGGAGTCGGGGACGAAAGAACTCCAGAGGGCAAGCTGAGGAAGCGGAAACAACAACATAAGCTTTCGATGAATCTCTCCCCAAGTCCGTCATGCGCGGTGAAGAGCCGCATCCTGCACGAGGTGACCCTGCTTATAACGAAAGATGACGGATCTAGACGAGGAGGTCGAAAAAAACTCCCCCAATCCACGGTGTCACGTGACCCGTGCCTAGTGATGGATGTCACCAGGGTGATGGTGTTGTGAATGGAACCTCTGGAGTACCGGGCAACCCTTCAGAGTAACCTGCCTTGCACCAAAAAGGGGGTTCTGATGGTGTGGGCAGTATTTCCCCCATTCTCGTGGGAACAACATGAAGAAGAGAAATTTAAATAAAACCAAAACAAATGAAGCTCGAGAAGTGGCTCCGGCTACAGACTCGTACCTTGAGTCAATTCCGGAAACGGAGACGAGCCAGGGGTCGGCGGCGTTCGCGGACTCTGGGGTCTCACGACCGACGTAGATACGGGGATCGTGGGGTAGCTTCCGCCACATAATTGTCCCCGACACCCAAGCTGGAGGCTAGGTCCCACCGGGGGCGGCGAGGTCCGCGGACTCTGGGGGGCCCTCCACCAGTGATGACCCTACTGCAGGGGTAGAGGGACTGTCCCGGCAGTCCAAGCGTCTTTTCGGGGCACAAAGTAAAAAGCTCCGGAGGGCACAGAAAATGGCGACCTGGGCGTGGACGGTCGAGAAATCTGTAAAGTCACAAGAGGGGAGTGCGACTCAGAAGAGGCCGCGCTCGGACTCTAGCACGCCTACTACAGACAGACGTCCCAAAAGGGCCAGGGCACCTGTAAAGGCGCAAGAGGGGAGTGCGAGTCAGAAGAGGCCGCGCTCGGGCTCTAGCACGCCTACTACGGACAGACGTCAAAAAAGGGCCAGGGCTGGAACACCGACTCGTATAGGGAGGCTGCGGAGGGCCTAGTGATGGCGGTGATTAAAAGACGCCATCCTGAGGTAACGCTAGACCAGGAGAAGGGGGACCTGATCCAGGCTGCGGTGGACTATCTTCAGAAAAGGGAGAGCCCACCTCAGTTCCACCGGGCGCGCCTGGCAGGAGGCATCCTCTGGATAACCTGTACTGGCGCGATGTCGCGAGACCGGCTGCGGAAAACGATCGGGGGCCTCGGTCAGATTTGGGTGGGGCGGACTTGACAGTCGTCGAGCCCAAGGAACTCCCGAAGAAACGCAAGGTCCTCGTAAGGATCCCTGATACCGTGCCGCAAGAGACGGTGGCCAGAAGACTGAAGATTCAGAACCCTGAACTGGGGACACAACACTGGTCGGTTCTATGCAGGAAGGTAGAGGAGAGAGGACAGACTGTCGCCTTCTCGACCGACCAGGCGTCTTACAGAGCCCTTGAAGGAACCTCCTTCAAGGCATTATGGGGCCTGGCAATGGTTAGCTTCCGCCCACTGGGGAAGCAACCAGGGGTTAATGGGACTTAGGTTCCTATAAAGGAGATATCAAGGGACTCAGCGGAGCTGCTGGAAAGCTCATCCAGAGCAGATCCAGCGAGAACCCGAGGGCCTGCATTTTTGTCAGGGAAGGGATACAGTTTCTGCCTATACGGATTTCTGTTCCAGGGACCAGACAACGGTCAAGATCCGATGTGGAGGAGCGTACGGGCCGAGGGACATTACCGTCGGACCGGCCTATCTACCAGGGGACAGCACGGAACCTACTCTACCCAAGGATTTGGAGCAGTTGATCCAGTTAGATCCAACAGTTTCCACCCAGTTTCTGGGTGACTTTGTTAAGAACTGGGCTGTGTCTGGGGAAGTGAGTAGCTCAGACCACATATACATCCGGTTTGAAATCGCCAAAGTCAAAAGACAAACGGTATGGTACCGAGACCCAAGGCGGACTAAGAAACCTACAGGGCAGAACCCAGCAGTGGAACTGCGGGGGGTTAAAAGTACCATAGAGAATTCAATAGACCTCGAGATTGCGGCAGCCCAAGTGCGAAACGCAATCACCTCAGCCTATAACGCCAACTGCCCTCTGAAAATGAGGGCCTCCACCAGGAATATTTCGTGGGTGAACGAGGATCTAAGGCAAAGGAGGACGCAGCTTCGTAAGCTGTTTAACGAGGCCAAAAGGTCATGAGCATGGGATGAATATAGACATGCCCTAGCGACTTATTACAAAAGACCGAAGGACGACAGGAAGGAGTCATGGGGGAGGCACTGCGAGGAAGTGGAGAACACATCCAAGAGTGCTCGACTACACAAGATCCTCTCCGAGGACACTCAGACCAACATAGGCTCCCTTAGAACATTCTCTGGAGGCTTTACAAGCTCGAGGGAGGAAACTATGGAAGTTTTACTCCAGACGCACTTCCCCGCCTGTAAGATAATAAACCAAACACCTCCGGTCTGGAAACACTCAGAAATAGAGGTGCTGTACAGGTGGGCATCTAAAGTAGACTGGGCAGTCGCTAAAGAGGGATTTACTTGGAGCAAAATCAGATGGGCCATTAACAGCTTCAAGCCATTCAAATCCCGGGATTTGATGGAATAATACCTATCATACTCCAATAAGGTATAGACATACTGGCGTAGGCGCTTACCCTCATTATGAGGGCCAGCCTGGCTCTGGGGTACATTCCGAGGGCATGCAGACTGGCCTGGTTGTATTGATTACTAAACCTGGGCGTGCAAGAGAACATGCAAAGACCCTGAGGCTAATAAGTCTCATGCCCTTCTTGTTAAAAACAATGGAAAAACTGCTCGACCGGCACATTAGGTGCAGTGTACTGGAAGCATATCCCCTTCACTGCGGACAATATGCATACAGAGCAGGAGTCTCAACGGAAACAGCAGCAGCAACTGGTGCTGAAACTGGAGAATACGCTGAAGAACAGGGATGTGGCTCTGGGGGCCTTCCTAGACATAGAGGGGGCCTTCAGCAACACCTGATTCAGATTGGTACTGGCAGCTGTCAGGGAGCGTGGAATAGAGGTTGCAGGTGGATCGGTTCCATGTTCAGGGAGAGGGGGGTGTTCACTCACTCGCGGGTGGGAATCTGCTGGCGGGGGTCGCGGCGGGGTGTCCGCAAGAGAGCGTTCTGTCTCCCCTGCTCTGGTGCCTAGTCGTGCACGGTGTGCTAGAGAAGGGTGGGGTACGAGGTACACGGCTATGCGGACGACATTGTCAGCATAGTCCGAGGAAAGGTTACAGAGTCAGTGTGGGAGCGCATGCAGGCAGCACTTAAAGTGGTGGAAAGGTGGACGGTTGTCCAAGGGCTCGGGGTGAGCCCCGACAAAGCAACCGTCATACCGTTTACGAGACGAGGAGGAGGAAGTGGGAGAGCCACAGAACTCTCACCCTATACGGTAGAAACATCCCAATAGCCAGGGAGGTAAGATATCTTGGGGTCGTATTGGACTCTAAGCTAACCTGGAATGGTCATGTTGAAAAAATACTGCGTAAGACAGTTATGACCCTAGCCGTCACTAGGCGGCTATATGGTAAAACGTGGTGACTAAGACCTATTATGGCCCACTGGCTGTATACAAAACCATCGTTAACATACGCGGCACTGGTCTGGTGGCCTAAGGTGAAACAATCCAGTGCCAAACAAAAACTAGGCAAGATCCAAAAGACGGCTTCCCTGGGCATCACACGAGCCCTGACTTCAACCCCAACAGCCGCCATGGAGGTGTTGCTGGATCTGCCCCCCCCCCAAACTTAGTTATCATGGGGGATGCCAGGGTAGGACTAGACATACTAGCCTGCAATGGTAGACTGAAGATCAACCCAGGCTTCAGGGGCCACTGTAAAATTCGGGAGATCGTGAAGGAGCCCATGCTAGACATGAGGTCAGACCTTGCGAGTCCGCGAATCTGCAGGGAAACAATTTTACAGTGGAAATCCCCGACCGCGAGGCATGGCCGGAGGAGACGTCGAGCTTACCACGGGACGCGCTCGTCTGGTTCACGGACGGATCCGTCGGGGAGCGTGGGACGGAGGCAGGTGTTTATTCGGAAGGACCGAGGGTAAGTCATAGTATTTCCCTCGGAGCCCATGCAACGGTCTTTCAGGCCGCAATGTACGTCATCCTGCACTGTGTGCGGGAGAACAAGAGGAGGGGCTACACCAACGAGCAGATTCTCATAGCCACAGACAACCAGGCAGCCCTTAATGCCCTAAGTAGTCCACGGGTAAATTCCAGTCTGGTAAGTGGGTGCCGAGACGAGACGAGCGACCTGGCTGGGCAGAATGAGGTCACCATCGTCTGGGTGCCGGGTCACTCGGGGGTCAAACGCAATGAAAAAGCTGACAGTCTCGCGAAGAGAGGGTCAGCAGAACCATTCATGGGGCCGGAAACGGTTCTGGACGTGACAAAGAGCACGGCCAGGGGAGCCATTAAGTCCTGGCTCAGAAACGAACACAAGGTGTACTGGGCAGACTGTCCAGGGCTCAGACATGGGAAGTCAGTAATTGACGAACCCAGTTCAAAGAGAGCTGTGGAGGTGCTAAACCTTAGCAGAGGATAGCTCAGAAACATAACAGGTCTCTTGACGGGACACAAGGCCGTCAACAAACACCTGCAAGAAATGGGGCGGTTCAAGAAGGACCTCGCATGCAGACTTTTCGGCAAGGGGGAGGAATCAGCCTACAATCTTGTGCAAGTGTAAAGCTCTGGACCACAAAAGACAACTGATCTACTGCCAGTCTAGACCGGAGACAGGGCAATATAAAACTTCACCATATCAGTCGCTGTGCAGACTAGTTCAAGGCACAGTGATTTTGGAATGGGTGGAGTAGAAAAGACTAAGGGCATGCACAATAAGCCAAAGGCGGCAAAGACGCGGACGAGCCCTGAGGGAGAAAAAGAAGTAACGAACCGTAGACCTACCAGAGATCTGATCAGATATATTAGGCAACCACATAGTTTATCTATAGCGGTGTATCTCAGTTACGCAATTTTTTCAATAGAAGAAGCCCATTGAAATAAAAATGTTAGTAAAACAAATGTAGTTAAACGGCAATGTGAGAAATAATATATAATATAGGTTACTGCAGACAGGTGAGGTAAGGTAATGAAGTTGTAATTTTAGAGAAAACGATAATAAAGATATGGTAAATAATGCAAGCGAAAGAGTATAAGAAACTTTATTTCATACATTATTTCTGAAGTTAGAAACGATTTCAAAAACTCACAGCCTTGTTATACAAGATTTGGCATAAAAGTTACAAGTTTCAAACACAGAAGTCTCCAAAAAGTATTGCCTCCCCGGCATACAATATAGCGAAGTGGCTGTTACATCAATTTAAAGTCTTAACTGTCAAATTAGAATTTTACAGTTTAAAATCCACTTGAATTTAGCAATAAAGTTACAAATATGAAATTGGTTGACGAGAAAGTCTCAGTATCTTTTGATGTGACCCTGTTGTTTCCTAAAACCTATCTTCATAAAACAAGCGCCAATGTTTTCGGAACATTTTTTTAAAATGAACTACGTAGCTGCAGAGGTCTCTCTCTCTCTGTGTGTGTGTGCGCGCGTGTGTGCGTGTGTGCGCGCGTACGTGCGCGTACGTGCGTGTGTGTATGCGTCCGTGCGTGTGTGTGTAATTATTGCATGGTCTCGGAAGTTAAGTCTATTAGTATAATATAGCCACACGAATAATATAAACAAAAACTTGAATGCGTCATTTGCATAAGTTTTGATATGTGCCAAAAATGTGATAAGTTGCGAAACAATAGACATAATTGAAAAACAATAAACGCAATCAGATTTATTACAAACAGCATTATAATAGGATGGAAGATGCAAAAATTCAATAATATATATTCGATTAAAAAATAAATAAAAGAAATGTATCAACGACTTATGGACTTATTAAAATAATTTTATAATAAATTGCAGCTAAAGACGCTATATAATTAACGTGTACAATATTTCTAGTATCTTGTATAATAACGAAAATATTCAGCTTTACCGTAGAAATACGTCACCCTGTATATATGTAAACAGATTAAAACACAAACTAACCCAGAATATGGGTTCTTTAGGGCCCAGTTCGAGCTCATTTGAAAAAAATGTTTTCAAAACTCAAAAGTTGCGGTCTCCTCAATAGCGAATTTTTTCTACGAAAATTCGCTAAAAATTAGACTATTAAGCCATAAACTCTATAACTAAAACTACTACGCCAATGTATCAGAGAAGGACTCTATTTAAAATAAATCTTCTAGAAACATTTTAGTAAACTGAAGAACAATGACTGTTGAAGTTTGTAAAACACGCTTTTTGCGACATTTTCTCTATATAACCCGTATTCCTTTGAGGTTATTTGCCGAAAAATTGCCAATTTTGACATTTCAAATTGCGATTTTAGCGGTAAGAAGAAAAACTTTTAAAATTAATTTACAGAAACTACTGGAAAACAGTGGGGTTTGTTTGCCTACCTTTGTTGAGGACATTGTTCGCAATTCCTTGTTAGCTAATATATAAAAACTATTTCTAGTCTTCATCAGCTTATATTATTCACCCATCTGATGACGCTAGCGTTGTTAGTGAAACGATCGTCATATTGAAAAATGTGTTGTGGTAAGCCGGCTTCTCCAGAGTGCACTTGTCATTTCTCATGTTTAAAGTTTTTTTTTTTATAGAAAAACTGGTCCGATGGGGCTGGCTAACGAATTCATCCAAGCTATTATTAAAAGAAAGGTTCTTGCCGAGTTTCATACACGAAAATGGTACATTTTAGGTACTACATTATGTGAACCTAGAAATTATACAGTGTGTCCCAAATTGGATGGGACTGTATTGCTATCTCCGTTATTGGTAGAGATTAGTTAATTTAATTAATTAATTAAATTAGCAATGTTTTGTATAATTTCATGCTCGTTCCAAATATGGACTGTATTTTGTCCTGTCTCTTTTCGTTTTCGAGTCATTCAAAAAAAATTGTTCTTCAATCTCTAAATAGGCCTTGATCTGACATGTCTAAGACTTGCACATTATTAGGACACTTCTTACAGAGTAACCTTTTTGTGCTATTCTCAACTTTGGATTGTCATTTGTTTTTGAGCTACATGTATCAACGTTTGTTTTTATTATGGCAGCCATATTGGATTTTTGCTCATGTGATAGCCTGTCAAAAGATCTTTACAATGATGTACAACACGCTTGAGAAATCACGTAATTGCACTGACAATTTTGAGAAAAACCGTTTTGAGGACAGTAGGCTATGAAATCCAATACCAGAAAACAAATGACAAAAAAAGTGTTCAGAAAGCAGGAGGTCATGGAGTCTAACAATAAACTTCTACTTTTAACATAATTTTTTGTAATGATTCACGATTAAAAAAGATGAACTTTGAGCAGACCAATGAATCGGCACATTATTACAAATGATATTTTACATTACATTACCTTAAAAAATTGTTATAATTTAATTAAATAGATAAACCTAGTAAATAACTAAATTTACTAACAGAACTCGGTAAAAAACAGACTAATGATTTACGAAGACGCCTTCGAAAATTGTTTGAACGCAATTCAACTGAAAAACAACAGAAGAAAGGTTGCTATGGATATAACACTATCGCGACAATTAAGAATACTGCCATTCTTAATTATCTGAACAATTTGAGGTGTATTTAACACGTTGCTCAAAATTTCGTACTAAGTAGTTTGTTTCCTGTCTATTTTAAACATTATTCAAAAATATGTTCAGTAATGAAGAATATTTTGACATTTTGGAATGTTATATTCGTTCTAACCGAAATACTGAGGCAGCGGCAAATTTATATCAAAACAACTACCTAGAAAGACGACAACCAAACACCAAAATATTTCGCAGGATAGTGACCAATCTATTGAACGACGATAGCACGCAAAGAAACTACCAATGCCTAGAAATGAAGAAAGAAATAATGCGTCTTACAGGTTTCAAACGAAAACCCTCCTCAATCTGTTCGATTTTATGGTGAACAAATTGACGTTCCAAAAAGTACGGTACACCTTGTATTAAAACAAAGTCATTACCATCCATATAAACCTACAATCGTACAAGGCTTAAATGTTGATGATTACCCTAAACGACTTCAATTCTGCAGATGGTGTCAAGGACAATGTCAGCAAGATGAAAATTTTCATTTGAATATAATGTGGACTGATGAATCCAGATTTACAAATTCTGGTGTGTATAATCGCCATAATAGGCATTATTGGGCCAACGAAAATCCCCATCTAAAGGAAGAAAGACGATTGCAAGACAGATATGGAATTAATGTTTGGTGGAGCTTATTAGGTAAAAATTTTTATTTGTAGATTAGACAGTTAATTTAAAAAAAATTAGGTAACTTCATTGTTGGTCCCTTCTTTTTTGAAAATAATTTAACTGAGGAAAGGTATCTTAATCTATTGAGAAATGAATCTTACCAACAATTAGAATAATTCATGATAATTTAGACGAGATTTGGTACCAACAAGACGGTTGTCCAGCTCACAAAGCTAGGTTCGTCAAAAGAATTTTTGTACCAAAATTTTAATAATCGTGTCATTTGTAGCAATGGGTCGGTTCATTGGTGTGCTCGAAGTCCTGATATAACACCCATGGATTTTTATTTTTGGGGTACTCTGAAGAATGATGTGTATAAATTCGATCGACCACAAAATATCAATGAATTACGAAACAGAATCACGGAAGCTATAAATCATATTAACCAAAACACCCTCACGAGAGTATGCAGACATGTTTCAAATAGGTTTATAAAGTGCATTGAAAACGGTGGCTATATTGAACAATTTTCTATTTAGTGTATTTTAAAGTTTGTATTTTATTATTTGTTGAGTTCCGTTTCTAATTGTGTTGCTTTGTGGAGTTTTAGTCTCTATTTGTTATTGCCGGGATTCGTTATTAAACTGTTTTACATAATATTACCCAGCATTATTACCTAATTAAGTATTGTAAATTAAATCACAATATTGTTTTATCGTGAATCATTACGGAAAATTATGTTAAAATTAGAAGTCCATTGTTAGACTCCATCGCCTACTGCTTTTTGAACACTTTTTTCTTGTCATTTATTTTCTGGCGTTGGATTTCATACCCTACTATCCTCAAAACGGGTTTTCTCAAAATTGTCAGTGCAATTACGAGATGTCTCAAGCGTGTTGTACATCATTGGAAAGCTCTTTTCACAGGCTATCACATGAGCAAAAAATCCAATATGGCTGCCATAATAAAAACAAACGTGGATACATGTAGCTCAAAAACAAATGACAATCTAAAGTTGAGAATAGCACAAAAAGGTTACCCTGTAAAAAGTGTCTTGATAATGTGCAAGTCTTAGACATCTCAGATCAACGCCTACTTAGATATTGAACAAAAAAGAAATCGACAAATTTTGGATTTTTCAAAATAACTCGAAAACGAAAACAGCCAGGGCAAAACACAATTCGTATTTGGAACGAGTGTGAAATTCTACAAAACATTTCTAATTTAACCGTCTCCCTATCTCTAATAATAACGGAGATAGCAATACATTCCCATCCAGTTTGGAACTCACTGTATAACTATTAGCGTGCTATGTTTATGATAAGTGAAATGATACTACATACAGACTTGGAGACTACTTCTCTGGCTTCACTGTTGGTTTTTGTAGGTGAAGGACGTAGCCAGCGCGTGAGCTAACTGGAGCAAGTGGCCCTCCGAATTTTGGATGTTCTAGGATGTTCTTCAATGCTTCTGTGACTATAGTTTCGCTGCTTGACAGCATTTTCAGACAGATTAAAATTGAATTAGTACGAAATCATGACAACTACAAATAAAGATCTGTTGCTATGTTATGATACGATGTTTTGATATAAAAAAATTTATCAAATTGAAAATAAAATGAAACACAGATGACAGATGAGGTTTTCAAAATGTATATGTGATGTATGTCAATATTTAACATAAAAATAGAAGTAGCCTATAATAACTATGATAACAGTTACAACAATAAAATAACTAAAAAATAAGAGTATAAAAGTAGTTTCTATACAACGAAAATATCGACATACATCAACTCATTATTTTATTACAACTTTTTTTAAAGAAATTTATTTTCTTTGACTTATTTAATTAGAAATAAGAATATCCAAGAAAGGGGAATTCATTAAATCAGGTTGCTCGTTTTAAACAAGGTAGTTATTGTCGTGTGTGTGCCTTTTGACTTCTAAAGCTTCAAAAAAGTCAAGTTTACGTTTGTCATTATAAAAATGTTGTGGTTGTATGCGGTTATTTACTGTAGGTCTATGTTCGGTATCAATAATATGTCAATAATATGCAAATGTAGATATGTCAGCGTGGTTATTTCTAAATGCAGAAATATGTTCTTTGTATCGGGTGTTAAAATTTCTAGAAGTTTGACCTATGTAGATTGCGTTACAATGTGTACAAGCCAATTTATAAACTCTAGCTTTTGTCAGGAAACAAGATTTTTCTTTTTTTTTCGCGTTAAATGACAAATCACGCGTCGTGTTGTAAGATTTAAAAGCTACCTTTGTATTTTAATATATAGGAAACCAACTAACACTGACACAACCATACCATACGATTCATGTCACCCTTTTTCACAAAAGCTGTCAGCCTACCATTCTATGATACATCGTGCATTTTCAATACCTGTCACAAAACAATTTTGAAAAGAAAATTTCAATAATTAAGCAAACAGCAATTAATAATGGCTACTCTGTTAAAATAATAGATAAAATGATATAGAGAAAACAATACAAATTAGCGATTAATTTAATTTATCCAAATATTAGAGACAAAGAAGACAACAGATACGTTCCGATAACTTATTTTGGAACCATTTCAGAAAACATTTCAAAAATTTTAATACCTGTACAAATACAAAGGTAGCTTTTAAATCTTACAACACGATGCGTGATTTGTTATTTAACGCGAAAGAAAAATATTGTTTCCTGACAAAAGCTGGAGTTTATAAATTGGCTTGTACACATTGTAACGCAATCTACATAGGTCAAACTTCTTGAAATTTTAACACCCGATACAAAGAACATATTTCTGCATTTATAAATAACCACGCTGACAAATCTACATTTGCAAAACATATTATTGATACCGAACATACACCTACAGTAAATAACCGCATACAACCACTACATTTTTATAATGACCAACGTAAACTAGACTTTTTTGAAGCTTTAGAAGTCAAAAGGCACACACACGACAATAACTACCTTGTTTTAAACGAGAAAACTGATTTAATGAATTCCCCTTTCTTGGACATTCTTCTTTCTAATTAAATAAGTCAAAGAAAATAAATTTCTTTCAAAAAAGTTGTAATAAAATAATGAGTTGATGTATGTCAAAATTTTCGTTGTATAGAAACTACTTTTATACTGTTATTGTTTAGTTATTTTATTGTTGTAACTGTTATCATAGTTATTATAGGCTAGTTCTATTTTTATGATAAATATTGACATACATCACAGAGACATTTTGAAAACCTCATCTGTCATCTGTGTTTCATTTTATTTTCAATTTGATAATTTTTTTTTGGATCAAAAATCGTATCATAACATAGCAACAGGTCTTTATTTGTAGTTGTCATGATTTCGTACTAATTCAATTTTAATCTGTCTGAAAATGCTGTCAAGCAGCGAAACTATAGTCACAGAAGCATTGAAGAACATCCTAGAACATCCAGAATTCGAAGGGCCACTTGCTCCAGTTAGCTCACGCGTTGGCTCGTCCTTCACCTACAAAAACGAACAGCGAAGCCAGAGAAGTAGTCTCCAAGTCTGTATGTAGTATGGACAAGTTTCACCAAGTAAGGGCAACAACAATCAGTGAAGTGAAATGATATCGAATTTTGGTAGAACTAATATTCTTTTAGTTTAGTTTAATACTTATAAAAACTAATGGGTGTAAATTTCCAAAATAGCTGTTCTATTAGTTTTATATTAAAGTTTAATGAGTCGTCACTGTAAATAATCTTGTAAATTGAAACAATTAATCTATTTGAATTACTTACCAAGTCTCTTCTTTCAAATGGTAGTTTGAATTTGTTTGTGTTTAATAATGTTTTCCGAATATATATATATATATATATATATATATATATATATATATATATATATATATATATATATATATATATATATATATATATATATATTCTGAAAACATTATTAAACACAAACACTCTTTACCTCATTATTAATTTTTATATCAATTAAGAAGATATAAACATGTTAATTTCTACTACCCGCAGTACTATTCTAAATATAATTAATTTTGACAGGCACTAACATTAAAATATATTATTTATTCATTACTTTATCACGTATCAAATATAAAAAAACCTCATTTAGCTCAGTTGGCCTACATCTCTGATAACTTGAGAACCTAGCCTGTCATCTTGACGACAGTATAGACGCATTGTGTTAATTAAAATAGTTATGTACCATAGCAATATATAGACACACACATCCCTGTGTCACTTCGTAAACTCCGTGGGATTCGTTTGGAATCGTATCCTTGGGGTTTTTTATCAGATTTGGCAGTTTTTGCTCTTTTGTGAATACAGTTTTAATATTATGGGTCCTATGATTCGGCTGATTTTGTCGATGATCAGCCGAATCTTTAGAACCCATAATATCAAAACCAAATTCACAACAGAGCAAAAATTGTCAAATCTGATAAAAACTCCCAAGGATACGATTCCAAACGAATCCCACGAAGCTTACAAAGTTCCTTGTTCCGACTGTTCCCGAACTTATGTAAGACAAACAAATGGAGGCATCCACAATAGAATATATGAACACACCATTGCAGTTAGAAAATCCGACCACTCATCGGCGCTGGCCATGCATCATATTCATACAGAACACAAAATAGACTTCGATAATGCCAAAACAATAGCACCGGTTTATAACGTCAAAACGAGAATTATCCGCGAAGCAATCGAGATCGAAAAACGTCCCGATTGTTTAAATAAGAGAGATGATGGTCTTATTACTTGGAATCCCATTATATTTTCATTACAAAGAGACAATCATTACAAAGAGACAATAAAGTGAACAGACAATATCATTGCACCATTATCTGACTCAACAAATGCCGGAAATCCTCTTAATCCTCTTAATCTTTTAAGTACCCTTTAAGAACCCCTGACTTAATTGACCGTAACCCGACTACTTTCACTGATAACGAAGCAGGTAGACGACACGATACATACAATACAAGACTTGCAACGAACTGCCAGATCTCCCTGAGGCATAGGGTTGAACACACTGAGACCTTGGAGGCGATCTTAAGTGATATTTGGGGACTAGGCAGATTGAGGCCCTGTAATCGAGCTACAACAACCCAACCCACCGTTATCCACCGCTCTAAGGAGTAGGTAGTGAGGAGGAGGCCTTAGACTTTCCTTACACATTCCCTTTACCTCTTGAAAATGGCTCCAAAGCAGGAGCCTAAACGTCGAGTTTCAATAAATTCTGGTCGCGCTTCAACCCGAGAACCAAGTATATCTCATATATATATATATATATATATATATATATATATATATATATATATATATATATATATATATATATATATATACACGCCCACAATATATTTAGGATTCACTGAAAGAAACGCCCACGTAAAAACTGATAACATTATATAAATATAAATATATATAAATAAATATACCATTTATAATAATATAATAATACCATTAAACAAACAGGTTAATTTGCATATGCAAATACGTTTTGTTTTAGATGTAGTATTATAAAGAAGTGTGTTGGACTTATTGAATGTATACAACTGTATTTACCAATATTTTAAAATCAAAGTTCCCCTTATGTTAAATATTCACTGTGATAGAGAGAACGCCCACGTAACTTAATAACACGTTTAATTATCATATGTCAACAAGAACAACTGGTTTTATTTTATATATATACCAACATCAAACAAACCTTATCTATAGTGTCTGGTGGGAAATTTGGTTTAGTCATGAATGCATTTATGTTGAATTATACAGTCAATTCGAACTCGCGTTAAAATCCAATTTCAGACGAACGCTTTTCTTTAAAAACAAAACGATTTCAAATTGTCTGTCTATCTCTCTCATATCTGTATGTATAGATTACCTGAATGTATATGTGTGTGAAGCTTGGCTCATTCCAATGGAATATTCCCCTGTTCGGCGAGCCAAACTTTGGACATGAGAGACGCAAATTTTCAATATAATTCAAATTTTCCGCCAAAACCAAATATCCTAGCAACCCCAATACAACACAATTAACTTCAACAAACATTAAACACATGGTGAGCTTATATATATATATATATATATATATATATATATATATATATATATATATATATATATATATATATATATATATTATCACAGAAACCACATGAGAGTTAACGTATTCCATATTTTTTCGATTTTTCAGCTGTCGACTTATTGTTTTTATGTATTTGCTAAAGTTGCTGTCGGTTTTATATGCTTCCTGATACTAAATTTAGAAAATAGATGTTTTATATTTTCGCTAGTCTTATTTACGTAAGTGAAAGATGTGAATTTATTCTCTATTATTCTAGCGGACGGAATACTTAAGCGATACATAAAAACAATAGGTCGACAGTTCAAAGATCGGATAAGTCTGGAGTATATAAACTCCCATGTGGTTCCTGTGACAAAACGTATAATAATAATTAAGCGAGGAGAGTTTGCTAACCTGACTATGTCATAAAAACAGGTAGTTCAGTGTCGATACCGTTTATGTGAGGAGACAGAATGGTTCATTCAACACGAAGTATATACTGAAATTTAAAATTCTACTTCAGGCTGAACTTCAGCGAACCTGCAGTTATACATTCTATAAAATAGTGTAAATTAATTTGTTTATTTATCTAAGAAAAAAAGTCCACTAAAAACCAAAATTTTATTCAAATGAAAATAGTTAAGCAGTTGCGAGAGTAAGATTGTTTTAATGTTGAAGCAGTGAAAGGTTTAAGGATCTTATTTTGGACAAAAACTACTGCAAAGATAGAGTTTATAACGCAATAGAGATAAAAGCTAAAACCCACTACCAAAAATGATTTTGGATGTGAAAAATAGTCTAAAGAGTTGTCATAACCTTATAAAAAAGACTTTTTCATTTATTTCATTTCAACATATAAGTATAATACACTTGTCCGTGACATTCGAGCCTATTTATTTGATATTGCGTTAGCCTGGTCTAACTTCTTTACTATTGATTTGAGAAAAAACAGTATTGAAAATTGTCTTACAGCCTCCTCGACTTAATCAGTAAAAACAAAAATTAAAATATATGTGTTTTATAAGTAAATATCACCCCCTCCCGATGCTGTCCAATAGTCACAAATAGTAACAAAGCATACCAAATTGAAACATGCCAGTCGAAAACCCGTATGCCGTATCATATCTCAGCTTCACATCACTTCTTTTCAACCAGTTTATTCACATATTTACATCTAACGACTTTCTTCTCTCACTTTCACTTCTACTTACACACTCTCACTTCACACGCTTACCACACCCTGTCACCACCCACTTCTGTTCTGTTGCCCTATCTTTCTTTCGCTTTTTCCCTCTCCGTCTACACCTGGCTAAACATTTCAAACCTCAAAAATCATTCACTCAAACTATAATGTATCTGCTATGTCAGTGCAAATATCATTCCTGGTCTCATATACCCCACGTTACATCGCTTTATAATAGAATTTAAAGTAAAGTGATTATCAGCAACATAAGTTCTTAGCATTTTCTTCAATTTGTATTTGCTCTTATAGTCTTAACAGAATCTGGAAAGTTGTTGTACCACTTTGGGTCAAAAAATAATATATATAGCGCTGATACCGTTTTTTTCTGTGATAAGAGGACGAAACAGATTTGCTACTTATAACTCTAGTAAGATAAGAGTCTTGTCCAGCACTCGGTACTTTTTTATTTGTGTGTATAAGGTGAATGGTGGTCAGGACATACCCTGTCCAATGTATTTTTCCCATAAAGCAACTCTGTCAAAAATTAAAAGTCTTTTTGAAGCATAATTCTTAAAATAAAATTAGGCGCAATTTGAAGGGGCGACAAAATTGTAGCGTAAGCGGAAGCGCAACATGTTATGCCATATTTCAAAGTTGACTAGACAAGGGCCCTATAAACTGTAGGTAAAGTATCATAATTTAAGATATGTCGTATTTCATAAAAAGTTCTAATTAATTTTCTTATTTTTAAGTTATTTTTTATATGACACCTACACACACCACTTTAGATGCTGGTCAAGCTCCACTCCCAAATATCTGAAGCTGTTAACATTACCCACAGTTTCATTATCATTGATAACGATGTTTCTCGAGGAAAGACGCATATCCGCGTGGGTGTAAAATGCATATATTTGGTTTTTTCAGTATTTATAAAAAGGAAATCATTTTTCACACACAGGTTCTTCATAATATCAGCTGCTTTATCATATGTACAATTCCAAGATGAATCTCTAATCAAAATGGCGGCGTCAGCGCCGAAAGATATCACTGTACAATATTTACTATATTAAAACAGTATGTTATTCATGTAAATAAGAAACAAGACCAGGCCACATATAGTACCTTGTGGTACTCTACAACCCATGGTAATAAGGTCAGTCAACACACCATCCACCCTTACAAGCTGTATTCTGTTTGTAAAGTAGATTTTAAACAAATTCAGAATAACACCCCTTATACCGATATTCTCTAATTTCATAAACAATTTGCTATGATTAACAGTATCAAATGCAGTACGCAGATCTAAAAAGACTCCAAGAATCTTAGAATTTGAATCAAATCGATTTAGGAATTCCGAAACTAGATCATACAGTGCTACTTCAGTAGATTTACCCTCGCGGAATCCAAACTGTTTACTATATAATATGTCATGCTCCGCCAGATTTTTACAAAAATTATTTATTAAACCAAACTCTCGGCTAGTTAAATGGGACTAAGATTAGAGGAATTTAATTACGAGATAAAATACAAGAAAGGCAACGATAACGTAGTGGTTGATGCCATATCGCGAATCTAAATTAACGCGATCGAAGACGACCTTTACCTAGAATCAATAATTAATAACGTAGACCCTGACGAAGACACAAAAAGAGAAATTATTAACGAACTAGAAAACGACGCAAACAATGCATCTGCTAGCACGACTAATGACCTACCTGAAAGCAATGACTCACAGACACAACACTCGTCTGCAGAAAATCCAATTTTCAAAATACCTATATCAGAAAATCCAGTCAATTATTTTTCCAGGCATATAATTTTAGATTACGGACCAAAATATGACACACGCAAATTAAAAATATTCAAGTTTGAAACAATACATGTAAAGGTTCAACTCAATTACGAATTAAGACAAATAAATGATTTCTTGAAACAATTTATTGATCCAAAATTCACTTACGGAATTTACTGTAAACATGATAGACTATTCAAATATTTCACTGCTGTTTCTTCAACATTATTATTATTCCTGTTAAAATAATAAAATCTAACGAATTTTTACAAGACGTAGAAAAACAAGAAACTCAACAACAAATTATAGACGAATATCACACACGAAACAACAATGGCATTAACGAAACCTATCAACTTTTAAAACAAAAATATTTTTGGCCTAATATGAAAAATTATATAAACGCTTTTATTAATAAATGCTCAATTTGCCTTCAGACAAAATACAAAAGAAATCCGTATAAACCACCATTTTCAGGTCCCCTTCCAGCTAAACGCCCTTTTGAAGTGATACACATTGACAGCTTTAGTTTCGATAATTGCAAATTCCTAATCATCATAGATTTATTCTCCAAATATGCGCACGCATATTATATAACTGATGGATCCGCAATAACTGTGTTAAATAAACTTCGACACTATTTTCCAATCATAATCATCCCCTAAAAATAGTGGCCGACGCTGGCAAGGAATTTTCGCACCCCTCCCCTAAAGAATACTGTAATTTATTTAATATTAATCTTCACATAACAACCCCACAAAATCATAACTCAAATTCACCAGTAGAGCGACTGCCCTCAACTCTTGTAGAAAAATTGCGAATTCTTAAATTACAAAACCCACAAGAGAGGCCTGCAACCGTAATGATAACAGCAACCCTTATTTACAACCAGTCTATTCATTCGACAATTGGGTATTCACCTTTTACATTACTATACGGCCCCTACGACGACTTACCAACAGTCACACCTGAAATTACCCTTTACGAGGAATACAATAACAATAGGCTCAAAGAAATAATGCCTTTCTTCGACAGTGTATATCAGAAACAAAAAGTAAGTGGAGAAAAAGAATTTCTAAAACAAATGTGGACAGACAAACGACACCAGATTTACAACAAACAACACAACTAGCTATTAGAGTACTAAAAGTAAGAAAAACAAATCCTCTTTATAAGTTACCATCACATCCTAAACAAAAAGAAAACATTGTTACATTTTCTAAACCAAAGCAAAAGCTCACGTTTCTAACATAAAAAGAGTAAGAAAGACTTTTTCGTTACAGGACAAAACTACTACTACTACAAACAACGATGACCCTCAACCTGGTCCATCCACTTCAAATAACACCGATAAAAACTAACGGATATTTTAAAGAATATTTAGGCATAGCAAAAATACTCAAACATTATCATAAATTTAATTTTAATTTTAATATTACTGATATAGAAATTAACATATTAAAAAATTCTAAATTTTTAAACACTGGCCAAATGTCTGCAACTAACGAACGATATTTACTAATTTTAGATGACCATTTGTCACGATTAAATAATGCACTACAATAACTATCAATGCACAGAACTAAACGCGGATTAATAAACGGAGCAGGATCTTTAATTTAAATGATAACAGAAAATCTCGACCAAGAAGACTTAAAAGAAATCAATAAAAATTTTGATAACCTTTTCCAAAATCAAGAAGATATAATTACCCAAATTGATAATTTAAATTCATATGCTAATATAATTACACAAAGGTACGAAAAGGACCAAAGAATTATTAATCAAAATCTAGATCATATTTATCAGACTTTTTCCACTTTAGATAGCGAAAGAGAATTGTCGAGTAAAATTCATTTTCACGTAGCTGTTAAATAGCTCCATAATATAGAGATAATTCAAAGAACTATTTTCTTAAGTTTTGACGAAATTACTAATATAGAGCTCTTTACCACTAGTGATCTGCTAAATATTATTGATCACTTAAAGTTAAGTCATGACAGAAATGAATTGATCGACTTTGACAAAAATCATGTTTTTAAAGTTGTAGAATTTACCAAATTTCATATATTATCGGTTAAGGATACGATTGTATGCCTTTTAAAAGTTCCTATCCTACATCCCAATCCTGGTTCTTATTTTCGTGTTTATCCCATACCACAAAATTATATTCTCCTGGTACCACCCAGCTCATACTATTTAGAAACGCCCTCTTCAAACTTATGGACCCAAGAGAGGTGCCCCTCTATAGAAGACGTGGTTATATGCAATAATCGCCCACGAGAAGAACATTGTCAGCTTGACACTTTACAAAATTGCACTTCTGCCAAAGTAATGAACCCCTACGAAATATCAACTCAGCTGCAGAATGGTCAGATCCTAATATCCACTAGCTCAGCAACCACTATCGTCGAAAATTGCGAAACATCGTTAGAAAGAAAAATCTTCCAAGGAAACGGTCTAGTAACATCCCTCAATTCCTGAAAAGTCAAGATCAATGAGGAAATGTATGAAGACGTTGCTACCAATTTGACGCTACAACACATTGCAACCGACACCTCAATATCATATCCATTTTAAGCCAATTCATTTGAAAGAAAACAAAAAGAATGAGGAGGATTGTCTCAAATACAACAGCATCCATTTCATCTCCGACCGACCATGCAGTATTCCCACTTAGGCATTACCATTGGTATATCCATCGTTGTTACCATTGTACTTCTGTTTCTTTTAAGAAGAAAAATTCAGAGCATCCTCCAAGTGCAGCTGGAAAGCCCAAACAGAAGAAGTGTCCCCACATGAGGACGTGTTAAAGATTTAAGGGTGGAGGAGTTACATCCCTGTATATTCTCAACATCATACAAAATACGACGAACCCGGAAACCATGCATCATCAGTTTAGTGACTTGTGGAAGAGTGCTGATTAAGACGTTCGCATTTATGTTAATTCTGTAGAACATTATTTCATTCAATCGCTGTAATTCTAGTTGTGCACATGTTGTTTTGATCACATATTTTATAATAAATTTTAAGACTTAAATAAATAAATTAAATTTTTCGGACAATCGCTTACGCAAAACCTAATTATATATATATATATATATATATATATATATATATATATATATATATATATATATATATATATATATATATATATATATATATATATATATATATTACTATTTATAATTTATAAATTATTCATATATAGTTTGGACATAAGTACCCGACAACACATTCAACCAGTCTTTATTTTGTAAGGTGTGCATCAACAATTTTCATTAGGCTTCGTAAAGAAAATGTTATTCTGTATCAAACAATTACTATCAGAATCAAGATTTGGAGCGTTATTATCTTATGTTACAAGTTCAAAAAACCATAGAAAAATGGTCTGTTATGTTAGTAGTTAGAATCGTTGGCTTCATTGTAGTTGTGCCCTTTTCTATCTTATTATTTATTTAATCTTTGGTTCAAGCGAATAAATATATGGTCAATACACGATTCTTTGGTTTTTGTGTTGTGTTGTGTTTCTTGTTGGCTCAGTTATGTACAGACTGTAACCGTGCGATTTTATCATATTTATAAGCCATTTATACTATTATTTAGGTTGGAAATATCAAAATTTGTATCACCAAAATCACGAGCTTAAATAAAACTGTTGAACTGTAACGATTGCCTTTTTTTATTCAGCATCGTTACAACGTTGAGGACATAAAGAAGACCCCCAAGAAGCTCAAATAATTGCCGGTAACTTTATCTCTGAAAAGCAATTCAAATTTAAGTTTCAAAATTATTTGTTAAAAAATCACTAATATCTATAACTATCCTAATGCCCGTACTGTGTTCCTTTTATGTACGTTAAAATTCAAATATCGAAAGACGGAATATTTTTATTGAGGAAAAACGCCGTCTTGTTCTGGACGCTTCTAGATAAGGTGCAGCTGACGTCATCATGGTGTAATAGCCCGGTCGTCAGGCAGTAACCGTTGAGGAACACGAACCCAGAATAGGCCGCGGTGCCTTCGCATTCAAAACTATCTTGCGCTCTATGTCCTTCCGACACATGGAGCTAGAAAAAGATCACGAACGACCGTTGGAGAAAACGCGTCACAGTCGGAGGAGGTTTGGGCGCGGCACACGCTGGCATCGAGGCTGTTGGTCTTGGGCAAAGAGACTGTTAACATCTTTGAAACTGTCGGGGCTTTTTATCACCCAAAAAGGGTGTAATATCTTATCTTTTACCGCTAATATCGTTTAATGTAGTTATCGGTGGGTGCTATAAGTGTTTTGATCTCGATCTAAGTAAATATTAATGGTCGGTTTGGAAGAAAACTTAAGTTAAACAGTCAGCCTTTGTTTTCCGCTATAGTGAATGTATCTAACGCAGTCTCAAGTGCACTTTTAAAGTTTCCGATTTCTAAAGCAAACAGCTTTCAACTTCCGCATACATCCAGGTACTTTTGGCTGTAGAAGTTTCAGTTAAATCACCTGCTGGTGACGTCATTTCAACAGCTGTAGGTTTAAAGTGTAGCTTTACCTATCCCGTCTAGCAATACAATGGTACGTAACAAATTGTCTGGTTATCACCTATGAAAATGCGTGTTACCACTTCTTGACTCCTCTCTGGGGAGAAATTAAGAGATTATGGTGGGCACTGAAAGGTGAGGTCTACCTGTGTAACACCCGTAACCAACCAACAGGTAAATCAGGACTATTTAGGTTCCACGCATAATCAGCTCTGGTGAGTCTTTTGAGTTTTATCTGTGTGTGACTTTCAAACTTTCATACGTCATCTAAATTTTCAAACATTTTTGTAATATGAACTTTGATCCAGCAAAATTAAACTAGACTTTTACCAGTGAGATTGTGGCTTAAAAGTAACTGTATTTTGTATATCTTTCTAAATATTTTGTCAGTAATGTAAATTCAGATATTTCACTGTGTAATTTGAAATTAATCAATGTTTTGTTTACCAACTACCTAACCTTCGGATGTTTTAACTTTTTCATTTATAATCAGTAAATAAAAATTTGAGTTTGTATTTGTCTGAGCTTCTCTCAGCAATTTTTCTTTAAATAATAGGACCCACCTGGCCAGGTTAATATCCAGGAATTCCACCTAAACCTATCTAAAAATTTGAGAACATCAGTAGATCTGATTGAAAGACGATAACCTTAAGATTAAATGTTCATTTTCGTGCTTGTAATATACAACGTTTAATTTCTTTCCAGTACATATGTAATATTTACTTTATTTTCTTTGTAACATAATATCCACTTTTTATTCGTGTAATATGTAATAGCTAATTTCTTTGTCATGACATTTAATATTTGATTCTTTTTCTTGTGAAATGCAATGCTTATTTTAATTTACCAGGAGTACTAAATTAGTTTGCTTTTTTAGTATCTGTTTAATTGAACCACAATTTCTCCCTAAAACCTCTTAACATTGGCGACGACATGAGTCAAGATTCTTTATATCTACTATCTAGATCTCGCAGAATTTTGGAAGCATCCCAGTAACAATGTTCTGACCTGATGGTCTCATAAATCTAGGACTTCGGGTAGAACAACTTAAAAGTCGAGTAAGTATTTAATTATCTTAACATCTTCTAACCTTACAAAGTATTCTTTATCCTGTAAATAATAAATCTGAGGGATAGGTACTATTAGGTTAGGGTTTAGTAGGTGATGGTGACCTCACTACCGTCCGGATTTGGATCCACTTGAGGTCAATCACCAAATATCACTCAAGAACAACAAACAAATAAATACGCTCGGTCTTTTATAGTCCTTTACTTTGAAATATCTTGACGGTTACCTGTCATTAAGTGGTAGGGATTTCAATTCCGTTTTAGGACTGGCATCCTGCTGGCTGGGAACGTTTTTGATTAGTGATCATTAACGGTTATCGAACAAATGGCATCATAACTCAGGGACAAAGAGAATTTTAAAGTTATGTTGCCACCAAAGTAAGAGGTAGAGGTTCCATAAATAATTTTGTGTATATATTTTTCTGTTACAGCTTGTGTTTGTGGTCAGTGTTAGAGACTAAGTTTGTGCCTATTATTTTGAATCACTGTTTTATTATCTTGTATGTACCGTATAATACTGTGAAGCAACTCACTGATATTTTCTAAGTAACACACGCCCTTTTTGCCCAATAGACCCTCCCGGAAGATATTGTCCACACATTTTGAAGCCAGATAAACCTTGTGACCTTATCTTAATTATCGTATACAAAAATACCGCAGGTACTTGGTGTTTTCTGGGCATAAATTGCTTGACAAGTTCTTCTGACGTTTTTCGCTCATGTGGTGCCTATGGTGAGAACTATGCCTGGTGGCAGCCCACCTAATATCGACATGGGCATTAAAGACTAGCTCATTGAAGCTTCATTGGATACAGGGGCAGATACTTATCTAGTTGGTGTTCGAGAAATCGACATCTTGAAATTTTCGACGATTTCGACAACCATCCCGACATGCTCAGCAACCATAAGCATTGCTGATGGTTCCCTTGAAGCTGCTTCAGGTTATGCTGGCGTTACGGTAACACTAAACAACGTTACCAAGGTTGTAAATTTCGTAACTTATCTGAATATTACCTTCATTTTTGCTTCTGGATTAAATTTTTGTGAAAGTTTTACGCTGCCATTGCATTTTAGTGCGCAACGCTGCAAGATTGATGCAATTATGCTTTCGCTACATGTCGCTGACACTCTTTTAGACATAACATTCGCATACATTTTTTTCCTTACTTCAACTTTCTCTTTACTTTCTCTCTTCTTTTCTCTCCCTTCTGCTCATAGGTGTTCCTTGATATTTCTTTCGTTGTGCATTCTCTGGAGAGAATCGTTGGTGCGTATTACCTATATAAATCTGTCGTACCGATAGTGACCCTGGGCGATGTCTTGCTAAAAATTCCGGGAACATTCATCTAGACCTATCTCTAATTTCTTCTACTTTTCTCTCGTTTTCTGTTAGTCTTACTGGCTAGCGGTAATGACCCGGCCAAAGAACATAGGCTGTTTTGTTGTGTACGGATGTGGTCGTCAATATTCGTCCATGATGAATAGCTGCTTCTGTCGGCTCGGGAAGAAAACGTGAACCATGGCATTCGCGCATAAAACATTTATTTTCCTTTAACCCCTTTCTTTTACTATTCTGTTTACTCTTCTACAAACCTTAATTTGACTAACCCTATCTTGACAATCCTGATTTGTGACAATCACGGACTTGACAATGGCTGACTTTTCCTTATATTCCTCCTTAGGTACGTCTGCGTTAAATGAATTTGAGATGTATCTTATGGAATGGATCTGCTCTAGTCATAAATTATGGCGAATTTTCATGAAATTTGTGAACCTCAGATTTGGTATCGACCCTATGTTCCTAGTTGAACCCTATTCCAAATAAATCTGGGATATGTCTCTGGGAATTATAGACGTGTGCTCAAGTCATGAATTGGTTTTTATGGCGAATTTTCATGAAATTTTCGATAGCTCCGAATCTTGACACACCCGATTTTGACACTTGATTTAGACCCTTATTTTTATTTTTGTGGCGGAACTATCGTTTTTAAAGGTAATCTGTCGCTAGTTTCAGCCACCTATGTTCCGTATTAGTTTGGAAAACGGCTATTGTTAGCGATTAAAATTTGTGGATGGGCGGATGCCAACTATTCCGAACAACCCTTTGTTTTTCTTTTGCTTTGACATACCTGATTGTGACACATCTGATGTGTACCTTTACTTTATTTTTGTTGGCGAACTGTCGTTTTCGAAAGCAATTTGTCGATGGTTTCAGCCACTTTGTTTTGTGATAGGTTGGTAGGCGACTATCGTTATCGATTGAAATTTGTCGATGGGCGAATGCCAGTTGTCCTAAACAGTTATTTTTACGTTCTTTTGTCATATCTACTGCCTGGCCGGCACATAAGGCACCATGATTATCTTACAATTAACCATGCTTGAACCTTATGTCTTACCATAGGGTAAGACATAGACCATACAGCCAGCGTCGTCACTTGAGCTTTGACAAACCCGGACTTGACATATCTACTGTGTGGCCGGCACATAAGTCACTAATATTTTTTCTTACAACTTACCATGCTTCAACCTTATGTGTTCGCTATGGTAAGACATAGACCATACAGCCAGCGTCGTCACTTGCTCTTGGACTACCCGGATTTGACTACCCGGATTTGACTATCCAGATTTGACTAACCGCATTTTGACTATTGATTTTGACTATCCGGATTGGATCTTCGCTTATGTTTCTGCTGAGATATGTCATTAAAATATGAATCTGGCACATGTCCAGCGTAACAATAAATCTGTAGCAACTATTCATAAGTTGGTGTGCTTCTGAAATATTTGGGGTTCGAAATATTGTTACTGTGGTTAGCGTTGACAATTACCGAACCATTACCGCTGATTAAGCATGCTTTGCATATCGGACCTACCGAATCGTTATTATGGCTATAGAATTATCTCTGGAGAACTATCTATTACCTTGCCGTTGATAAGATGGGTTACATCTTATCAAGCTCCTATCGTATCGTTACTCTTGCTGGCGAGTTATATCTGGCAAGTTATCGATTATCTTACCGTTCTTACCGTTGATGAAGTGTGACTTTGTCAAACCTATCGTACTGTTATGTTTGTTGGCGAATTATTGCTGACGAATTATCGATTATCTTACCGATAATGAAGTGTGACTGTCAAACCTATCGTACTGTTATGTTTGTTGGCGAGTTATCGCTGATAAATTATCGACTATCTTATCGTTGATAAAGCGTTACTTTATCAAACCTATCGTATTGTTATGTTTGTTGACGAGCTATCGTTAACGCTTAAGTGGAGAAACCTTTTTGAAGATACTGTTGAAGTGGTTCGGACATGTGAGCGCTGCATCCGAAGATATAGTATTGTAAGTCCTACCTGGCAAATTTTCATAAGAAAATCTTCACCCCTTTTTCTTTGTTCTGTGGCTCATGTACTTTCTACTGATGTGGGGTACCCATGTTCTCGATAAATTACCGTTATCTTCTTGTTTATTTACCAATTGCGAGTTTTCTTTTCCTTCTACGCTATAACTGTCAAACTGCTATTTTTTCTCGATTTGGACACTTAATGTGTATATACACAGAGTGGGGTCTTTTGGTAGCTTGGACTTTAACTAATGCCTTGCGTCCGACTGACTTGATGCGTTCGATCCACACGATCTCGTCGGGTACTAAGTGGATTTGGGTGAAGGTTGAATGAATGTTGTGTGGGAGTTCGTCATAAGGTCTGGACCGACGATGACGACTTCATAAAATTTGACTTATCTTGAAGATTTTCGTGAAGCTGGACGCAATTCTATGTGCAGGAGGTATTCCTTCACACAGCTTTAAAAAACTAGACTCTCTTTTTCTACTCTCTTCTCTTGCTTCGAAATTATTTACCTCAAAATTTATATAGTACCTTTTGTTTTCGGCGTGACTTTGGATTTTTAATATTTTGGAATTGGACGACCTATTTTCTCGGTTCATCCCTTTAACAACCTGGACAACTGAACTTCAAGACTTTAGAAAAAAAAGTGCCTTTTATTTTTTTGGCGGGTTGAGATGGTGTGTAAAAATTAGCTTTGTTTATTCAGCATCGTTACTACGTTGAAGACATGAAGAAGACCCCAAAAAGCTCAAATAATTGCCGGTAACTTTATCTCTGAAAAGCAATTCAAATTTTAGTTTCAAAATGATTTGTTGAAATTCGCTAATATCTATAACTATCGTAATGCCCGTACTGTGTTCCTTTTATGTACGTTAAAATTCAAATATCGAAAGACGGAATATTTTTATTGAGGAAAAATGCCGTATTCTTCTGGAAGCTTCTAGATAAGGCGCAGCTGACGTCATCACGGTGTAATAGTCCGGTCGCCAGGCAGTAACCGTTGAGGAACACGAACCCAGAATAGGTCGCGGTGCCTTCGCTTCAAAACTATCTTGCGCTCTATCTCCTTCCGGCACATGGAGCTAGAAAAAGATCACCAACGACCGTTGGAGAAAACGCGCTACAGGTCGGCGGAGATTTGGGCGCGGCACACGCTGGCGTTGAGTCAGTTGGTCTTGGGAAAAGAGACTGTTAACATCGTTGAAACTGTCGGGGTTTTTATCACCCAAAAAGGGTGTAATATCTTATCTTTTACCGCTAATATCGTTTAACGTAGTTATCGGTGGGTGCTATAAGTGTTTTGATCTCGATTTAATTAAATATTAATGGTCCGTTTTGAGGAAAACTTAAGTTACACGGCCAGCCTTTGTTTTCCGCTATAGTGAATGTCTCTAACGCAGTCTCAAGTGCCCTTTTAAAGTTTCCGATTTCTAAAGCAAATCAGCTTTCAACTTCCGCATACCTCCAGGTACTTTTGACCGTAGAAGTTTCAGTTAAATCACCTGCTGGTGATGTCATTTCAACAGCTGTAGGTTTAAAGTGTAGCTTTACCTATCCCGTCTAGCAATACAATGGTATGTAACAACTTGTCTGGTTATCACCCATAAAAATGCCTTTTACCACTTCTTGCCTCCTCTCTGGGGAGAAATTAAGAGCTTATGGTGGGCACTGAAAGGTGAGGTCTACCTGTGTAACACCCGTAACCAACCAACAGGTGAATGGGGATTATTTAGGTCCCACGCATAATCCAGCTCTGGTGAGTTTTTGAGTTTTATCTGTGTGTGATTTTCAAACTTTCATACGTCATCTAAATTTTCAAGCATTTTTGTAATATGAACTTTGTTCCAGCGAAATTAAACTAGACTTTTATCAGTGAGATTGTGGCTTAAAAGTAACTGTATTTTGTATCTCTTTCTAAATATTTCGTCAGTAATATAAATTCAGATATTTCACTCTGTAATTTGAAATTAATCAATGTTTTGTTTACCAACTACATAACCTTAAAATGTTTTAACTTTTTCATTTATAATCAGTAAATAGAAATTAGAGTTTGTATTTGTGTGAGCATCTCTCGGCAATTTATTTTTAAAGAATAAGACCCGCCTGGCCAGGATAAAATCTAGGAATTCCACCTAAACCTATCTAAAAATTTGAGAACATCAGTAGATTTGATTGAAAGACGATAACCTTAAATTTTAATGTTTATTTTTGTGCGTGTAATATACAACGTTTAATTTCTTTCCAGTACATATGTAATTTCTTTCTTTTCTTTGTAACATAATATCCACTTTTTATTCTTGTAATATGTAATAGGTAATTTCTTTGTCATGACATTTATTATTTGATACTTTTTCTTGTGAAACGTAATGCCTATTTTAATTTACCAGAAGTACTGAATTAATTTGCACTCTGAACAAGTTATATCAATAAATTTAAATATTTATATTTTTTAATATCTGTTTAATTTAACAATAATTCCTCCCTAAAACCTCTTAACATTGGTGACGACATGAGTCAATATTCTTTATATGTACTATCTATATCTCGAAGAATTCAGGAAGCATCCCAATAACAGTGTTCTGACCTGAATGTCTCATATATCTAGGACTTCGGGTAGAACAACTTAAAAGTCGAGTAAGTAGTCAATTATCTTAACATATTCTAACCTTACAAAGTGTTATTTATCCTGTAAATGATACATCTGAGGGATATATACTTTTAGGTTAGGGTTGCTAGGTGATGGTGACCTCAATACCGTCCGGATTTGGATCCAATTGAGGTCAATCACCAAATATCACTCAAGAATAACAACCAAATAAATACGCTCGGTATTTTATATTCCTTTACTTTGAAATCTCTTGACGGTTACCTGTCATTAAGTGGTAGGGATTTCAATTTCGTTTTAGGACGGTAGATATTCGAATGAGCCCAGGTTCAGAGAGTATTTTTATTTCCGTCCTAGCGTCCCCACGAAGAAAACGTTAACGTATTTAGAAGAGATGGTTACAATGAACAACATAAATGAAAAGGTCTGCAAAGAATATTTAACTTTAACAAATCTTTCTGCTAAACAAAATATTTTTCAATTCAACATGAGTTTTCTGAATAAACCCAAAACCTCGGTGGTTCAGGGGTAAGAACGTGTGCCTCTGAACCGAAGGGTACTGGGATCAATCCCAGAGTACTCCTTTCACTTTTTCAGTACAAACTGTAACATTAAGATCAGCCGAGGTTCTGGCATTGTATTTCAGCAAGTTGAATGTCTACACGTTCTGCCCTTCGGAGGGGGCGTAAAGCCGTCGGTCCCGTGTCCATGCGATGTTGGGCATGTTAAAGATCCCTACCCTCCTTACAGAAAGGCTGGGGTACGGCAAAATTTCCAGGATATTGAAGGTGAAACTGTTCCATGGCATCGGTGATTGGCCATAGTCGCGAAAATAGGCCGACGTTAAAGAAACAAAACACACACACACACTGAATAAACCCAAGGCACGGCAATGGGCAACTCCCTATCGCCATTTATTGTGGACCTTTTCGTGAGTAGATTTGAAACACACATTGAAAGTGAATAAATATTCCCTAGGAAAATTCCTACACACACACACACACACACACACACACACACACACACACACACACACACACACACACACACACACACACAATATATATATATATATATATATATATATATATATATATATATATATATATATATATATATATATATATATATATATATATATATATATATATATATATATATATATATATATATATATATATATATAAATATTACTAGAACTAGACTTTGCTTTGTCTTTTTTATGTTTAGTTCAGCAACAATAATTTATTGTTTGTCAGAAGTTCTCATTTCTTCGTAACATAAGTTACTAGAATGTAGCTATCGAATTCAATTACGATTGGGAAATTTTGTAAGTATAATCTTTTTTTTTTTTTAGATCGTCATTGTAGTTGTTTTAACTCGGTCGAACCCACAGAATTAGTATTTATAAAAGAAAGGAAATGTTAATAGAATCGTAACTTCGCTGTGAATTTCGGACATAATGGAAGAAAAACACTCCAGCGGGTTTTAAATGCATACAATTGGAGGCGCCTTAAGGTTTAATTATTTAAATTGCAGATTTGACTACCTACAGTCGTAGAGCTATTTCGTGGTTTCACATAAATAAATTTTGCCCAAGTTTTTATTACAGAACTCCGAGGTATTAACCAAATCTTGTTCAACCACTTAACTGGATCATTATTATGCAATTACATTTAGATCACAGTAGCCGCACACAAAGAAATTATTTAGGGCATTTTATTCTGAAAAGAAATCTGGTTAAATTGATGTAAATTTGTTTTGCTTTAAAATATAATCGAAATGCATATGCAGAAGAATCCCAGTAATACTTTCACCAGTAAACAAGGTAAGTTTAAAAATAAAACCTTACACAAACACAAGGTAAATTAGAAATTAAGTCATTCAGTGTATTATTTGGAAAAAAACATGAGCTACGAATTATTTGTTTAACTGGATGACTATAAAAATTTAGGTATTAGTACGGGTCGAGTGGTCGATGTGTTCGTGTACTATATACTCGAGTTTAGTGTAGGGTGACATAAGCTACTGAAATTATCATCTTTAAGATAGCAAGGGAGAAATATTAACTGATAGTACTCATATAGCCAAGTCATTTCATCAATATTTTGCTACAATAAATGACCACGATACTTCTACAAATTCTCCCAAAGACTGGAAATAGAAATAATCGAGATTATTTTTGCACCTGTAGATAATAATGAATTGATTTGTGTTATCCCTTCGCTAACAAAATTTTGTTCCCGAGAAATGACGATGTGACTATATATATATATATATATATATATATATATATATATATATATATATATATATATATATATTTGTGTCTATGCGGAAGTAGCTGGACATTTCAGCCATAAAAATTGATATGTCCAAAAGGAAGTAGCTGGACCTAACCTCACAGTGTTGCCGCACTTTTTAGTAGGATATATAAAAGTTTTCTGGTTAGTTTTATGTTGTACGCTTAAACAGGTAGCATTACGGTTTTAAGGTCTGCGTGCTAGTATACAAAGATGATATGTTTTAATTAAAACATTATTTATTCTCTTTACCTTGACAGTTTTACAGTGAAGCACTTCGTGAATAATAATAAATTAAAAAAGTGACTACAAATTATTTTTAAATTATTTGCCTACATAAATTATCACACCGATGTGGTAAAGCAGAAAAATGATAAAAGACAAATTTTGTGTTGTAATTTTTTACCAGTTATTTTAAATTAAATAAATTGTGTATAAAAATGTATTTATGACAGTCTTGTCTAAAAACACACGTGTTTTATCTCAAAATGTAATACACTGAGTTCCTAGAAAACAAAATTATTGTAATTAGTTATCTGGATCTGAATACATTGCATGTGATCTGTTTTCATAATGAAAGTAACATAATTCAAACTCTTAACAAAACTATGATGACCAAAGCTTTTGCATAAGTTACATGTGAAACACAATTCTTGTGTTATGGTTTGAATTGAACGTGAGAAATCAGTGAAAATAGTTGTCGTAAATAAATAGAAAATGCAGAAAAAGTTGAGAACTCAGGAATTTAGTAGAAGAAAATTTGTACAAAGTAGGCAATTTTGTAAAATGTAATTTAAATAGTCATTGATGTATTTTTATGTTATTTTATTTTAATATAGCTAAAAAGAAATATTTATCATATTGTCTGTCTTTTTTCGTGCTACTAGAAATGTAAGGTTTTAAAGACTGGGGACTTCGTTTGTTTAACACTGGACAATTTTCAATCAGAAGTTCACATTCAGCTATCGAGGGGTTGCTTCCGTCCTTTAAATGTCTTATAATGGTCTCCTTAACTGCTTCTCTTTGAGGAGAACTCCATCTTGGTCGCGCTGCTGTGAAACAATAATCATAGAAATTAGCTTTGTACAATGGGTGAAGATTGGAACCTGTGATGAGCACTGATAAGTACAATTTGGAGAACCCAATTCATCACAATGCAGTTTTTTGACCCGACGATCGCTAACAAAGTTAGCGTCATTAAGGGGATGCAGAAAGACATTATTCCTTTACCTAGAGGAAAACAGTAGCATATTGTTTATGCTAATCTTATAGTAAGAAGTGCAACAGTGATAAAGTGTATACTGCGGAAGCTACTTTTAACGGGTGTTTCATAATCATTGTTTATTGTTAACTTTAAATACTTGACATTTAAATTTCCGTGCAGGTTAACGAAAATGCAGCAAACAAAAGGCTTTTCCTTTGCCTAAAGAATAACCATGTTATATGTTATATTTTCTAAATTTCATCGAATTATTGATCTATTGATGTAATTGTTTTAAATTTTTGATCATTTTAAATGTTTTACCTTAGAATATAAATTTTTGCAAATTAAATTTTATGCACCCATAAAATCCCATCTAACAGGGGAGGAGTCATCAGACACGATAATATGTATTTTATAATACAAAATGCAACGCTGACACTTCCCACACCTTACATTATAGTCTCGGCTCCCATAATGCTTTTTTGTAGGGTGTCTTGGTTCCGAGATTATAAATATATGTACTTACATTATTTAACTGTTATAGTAGCCTCATAATAAACGTTTAGTTAACGCACATCGTCTAGTGGGCAGTATCCAACCCCCTTGCTCCGTAATTGCTTAAGAAACCCTTTAAGACAATTCGGATATAAAATGTTTTCTAACCAGAAGGTAATTTGATTAATGAGTACACCAACAAAAACTTAATTCGAAAATAGGACAAGGTGTATAATGACTGTTGTTTTATAAACTTACGAGATTTACTTTTAGTGTTATAGAGTTATATATTTTAGATTATTGTATCCAATTGTTGCAAAAGATATTTTAAAATTATTATCAAAAAGCCTGAGTGATCCAGTGGTAGGAAAGTATGCCGCTGGATCCAAGGGTACTGGGTTCGATTTCCAGGGTTCCCCATTCATTTTTTCAGCCCCTACTGTAAAATTATCATTTAGTTGGAGCAGGTTGAATTTTTGCAGGTTCCGATTCACTAAGGAGTCGTGAAGTCGTTAGTCCCGTGTACCGTACGAGGTTGGGCACGCTGAATATCCCTACCCTCCTTATAGAAAAAAAGGGTTCGGTCAAATTTAAAGGAAAGTGAGTTGAAATGCTCCCTGTCGTCGGTGATTGACCATAGTCGCAGAAATACGTCGCCGTTTAGGAAAAGACAAAAAAGATAAACAATTATCAGCATTATTACTGCCATATTACACAGTTCATGTTGGTAACTTAGAATACATTCAGTTAATCAAATACACCTTTTTCAAATGCGCGAACACGTCAATTAGTGGTTTTTAATCTGTGATCTTTCTTTAATAATATGAAGTTGTCCCAAATTTGAGATATGACGTCGATAATTTGTTTAACCGACAATCCTACTGTTTTGTTGGCTATTTCTAAAGTACATGTCAAGTTATGCTAAACCACCAAGTTTATATTCCTTCCCACACAAATATACATTATACTATTTTAAAAACAGGAATAAAAAATAGATAATCTAAATCAATTTTCTTTAATAAATGCTTAGGTTGTTGTCGATTGACTATTTGTTAGTAGTATAAACACAATTGAAATTTGTTTTACACATTTCTGGTTATTTTGGGAAATTAAGTCAACATTCATTTCTTATTCGTGCTACTAATTCCTTTAGATTTATAATAATTAATAAATAAAAATTTAAAATCTGCTGTTTTTTTTTCAAATTATTGTGTAGGTTAAACCTATTTAACAAAAACAAACTAAGGTAGGATTTGAAAAAAATATCGATGAGGTCGTACCTTAAATTTGGCACACACTGTATGATATTTATTTTATTTTTGAAAAGACGGCAACATAAAATGTCTGTCGACATGTCTGCGAATTATTGGAAAAAGATATCTGTATCTGATTAACTGAATTTATTCCATGTTTTAAACTCGCGCTAGATGTATATAGCTGTCAAAAAATTATACTGGCAGATTTAGGCAAACAATGTACATATTTTTTATTATAAATAAAAAGTCGTAGGGGTAGAAATTGTAGCATTGGTAAGTAAATAACTTAAAAGCTTTATTTTCTGGAAAGCCGCTGTATTTTAAGATTCACATAGTTGCATTTGCATCATGTTCGATGCAGCAGAGATAAGACATGTTTGCTGAATATAACTGTGATAAAGTTTGCGTGAAGTTATCCATAAGTTCCAAGCCATAGATTTACACGTAGGGTCAGCAGAAAGCGGGATGGATCGTCGCGATCACAATATCAGTGAAGCGGATTCAACGTAGTAAATGTATGGCTAGCCATAGATGCCAGCCATATATTGCTATATGCTACTACACCTTACCGAAGAAAAAAGAATTTGTCTTAAGTGTTTTGCAATAACATAATAACACTAAACCAATCGTTTATTATTAACATAGTCATAGAGGAAAACTAAATTTTAGTATGTATTATTTGTTATTTTGGTTATATGTACCCAAATGACAAATATTGGACAATAAAGCCAAGGCCCCAATATAAAAATAGACACAAAAACAAGTTACGAAAGACCTAGTGTATAGCAACCTAAGCAAATTATTTTTTGTCACACTCTGGAAAATAAAAGAAAATCATTTGAACATCGAGATACTTATTACTAAGTTTTTTCAAATATGACTTATTTTTTGATATTTACAGTTAATGTGCAAAATCATAAAACCGCAAAACTATTACCAAGGCCCTAATGTATAATAACTCATGCAAATTATTTTTTGTCACTTTTTGCAAAAGTGAAAAAATACATATGAAGATCGAAATAGCTATTACCACGTTTATTTTTTCGCATTTGCAGTAGATGTGCCAAAATCACAAAAACGAAGATCGGGATAGCAATTAAGACGTTTCCGAAATATGAATTAATTTTTGATATTTGCAGTAGATGTGCCAAAATCATATAAACACAAAATGACTACCAAGGCCCTAGTGTATAATAAGATTGCAAATTATATTTTGTCACCCTTTGCAAAAGTGAGAGAAATTCATATGAAGATCGGGATAACTATTAAGAAGTTTCGGTAATATGAATTATTTTTTGATATTTGCAGTAGATGAGCCAAAATGATAAAAACCAAAAATGATTACCAAGGCCCTAGTGTATAATAAGATATGCAAATTATTTTTTGTCACCTTTTGCAAAAGCGAAAGAAATGCATAAGAATATCGGGATAGCAATTAAGACGTTTCCGAAATATGTATTATTTTTTGATATTTGCAGTAGAGGTGTCAAAAACATAAAAACAAAAAATGATTACCAAGGCCCTAGTGTATAATGAGATAAGCAAATTATTTTTGTCACCCTTTGCAAAAGTGAGAAAAATGCATATGAAAATCGGGATAGCAATTAAGACGTTTTCCAAATATGTATTATTTTTTCGCATTGGCAGTTAATGTGCCAAAATCATAAAAACAAAAAATTATTACTAAGGCCCTTATGTATGAAAAACCATGCAAATTATTTTTGTCGCCTTTTGCAAAAGTAGAAATAAGCATAAGAAATTCCAGATAGCAATTAAAACGTTTTCGAAATATGTCATATTTTTTGATATTTGCAGTAAATGTGCCAAAATCATAAAAACACAAAATGATTACCAAGGTGCTAGTGTATAATAAAAGATGCAAACTATTTTTTGTCACCTTTTCCAAAAGTGAGAAAAATGCATATGAAAATCGGGATAGCAATTAAGACGTTTCCGAAATATGAATTATTTTTTGATATTTGCAGTAGATGTGCCAAAATTATAAAAACAAAAAATGATTACCATGGCGCTAGTGTATAATAAGCTATGCAAATTATTTTATGTCGCCCTTTGCAAAAGTGAGAAAAATGCATATGAAAATCGGGATAGCAATTACGACGTTTTCCAAATATGTATTATTTTTTCGCATTTGCAGTTAATCTGCCAAATTCATAGAAACAAAAAATATCACTAAGGGCCTGACGCATAAAAGCTCATGCAAATAATTTTCTGTCACCCTTTGGAAATATAAAAAAATGCATTTGAACACCGGGATAGTTACTACCACGTTTTTCATTTCAACATTAATGATTCTGTGATACTTACTGTTAATGTGGTAAAATCACAAAACAAAAAATCATTACCAAGGCCCTATTATGTAATACTACACCAAATTTATTTTTTGTCACCCTTTGCAAAAGTAAGAAAAAAAAACGAATTTAAACATCGGGATAGCAGTTAAGAGGTTTTCCAAGAATGTATTTTTTTCTCAGTCATTGTGCCACATGAAAGGAACGGGAAACCACCTTATTTTAACCTATCGTTGCGACTACTAAGCGACTTTGCCTTCAGTCAGTGAGTGAGTGATACAGATTATTTTTATTATGTTTTGGAAAAATGATGAATTTAAATAAATTTAATAAACATGTTGTGTATACAAAGAAACTACCCCAATCTCGTTATACGAATATATTTATTATAAAAATTTGCTATAAATTAGGTTTAAAGTGCAACTTATTTTTAGTGGCATAAATCTTGGTTACATAGAATGAGAAGACTGTTTCTTATGCTGTACTGCATACTTGAACAATGCAACATAAAAATTATGAGAATATAATTAATGTTAATCACTCTAGTATAGCAGTTAGTGGCTGGTCATATTCAAATATTAAACCTAGCATTTTTTCTCAAATATTATGTATTTGTATATAAAAGCGTCGCATAGATAAAGAACGTTTGGGCTTTGATATACCGCTTTTACGACGTTGATCCCAGAAAGTTTTACAGCTCTGTTTCTGTACCCTCCTTTTGTAAATTTCATAGCTTTTACCTGACCTGTCAAACATATGTTTAGAAAAAATTGAAAAGTAACTGTAGCACAGCATAATCAATCAATTATTATGTTGTGACTGTATATTAGATTTTAGCGCGTTAAAAAATCTGCAACTTGAAAAATAGGAATAGAATCATATTCAATTAATTCTAAAACTGTCCGAGTTGAGAGTTGTGTATGCTGTAGTATTATACACTAGGGCTTTGGTAATAGTTTTGTGATTTTATGATTTTAAATGTAAATATAAAAAAAAGATTCCTGTTTAAAAAATTGCAAATGTCAAAAAATAATGCATATTGCGGAAACGTCTCAATTGCTATCCGGATCTGTTTATGCATTTTTTTTACTTTTGCAAAGGGTGACAAAAAATCATTTGCATATCTTATTATACACTAGAGCCTTGGAAGTCATTTTCGGTGTTTATGATTTTGACACATGCGAAAAAATAATACATATTTGGAAAACGTCTTAATTGCTATCCCGATTTTCATATGAATTTTTTTCACTTTTTCAAAAGGTGACAAAAATAATTTGAATATCTTATTATACACTAAGACCTTGGCAATCATTTTTTGTTTTTATGATTTTGGCACATCTACTGCAAATATCAAAAAATTATTCAGATTTCGGAAACGTCTTAATTGCTATCCCGATCTTCATATGCATTTTTTTGCTTTTGAATGGGTGACAAAAAACAATTTTCATGGTTTTACATACATAAGGGCTTAGGTAATAATTTTTTGTTTTGATGATTTTGGCACATTAACTGCAAATGCGATAAAATAATAAATATTTGGAAAACGTCTTAATTGCTATCCCGATCTTCATATGCATTTTTCTCACTTTTGTAAAGGGTGACAAAAAATAATTTGCGTATCTTATTATACACTAAGGCCTTGGTTATCATTTTTTTTGTTTTTATGACTGGTACATCTACTGCAAATATCAAAAAATAATTCATATTTCGGAAAGGTCTTAATTGCCATCCCGATCTTCATATACATTTTTCTCACTTTTGCAAAGAGTGACAAAATATAATTCGCAATCTTATTATACACTAGGGCCTTGGTAATCATTTTGTGTTTTTATGATTTTGGCACATCTACTGCAAATATCAAAAAATAATTCATATTTAGTCTCTTCCAAAACATTATTTTTACAAACCACCTGTAGATTTTTTGCTATATTACATGAATAGTAACTTATGCAATAATCATTTTCATTCCAGAAATTCTTAGGAAATATCCTGACGATGTTATTATTAAATAAAGTCCTAAGTAACCTCATGCTCTTTGCGGTCCTAATGTACATAAAATTCACTAAAACATGTAAATATTTAAATGGAATTAATATTTTGAGCATTTGGCAACACCGCACAGGCGCATTAATTTTTACTTTTAATGTTCTCATGAAATAGGTCCAGCCAATAACGCATGTACATATTAATACCAGCATGTTAATAGCTGGACGTCCAGCTATTGCACGGTTGGTCCAGCTATTATACACTTGGTATACGAAATGGTCCAGCTACTTCCGCATAGGCATAAGTATATATATATATATATATATATATATATATATATATATATATATATATATATATATATATATATATATATATATATATATATATATACATGCTTATATTGTTGAACCTTTAAATCATTTAATGAATAAAAATTTTGAAACCGACGATGTAGGTACCAAAACAGTTCAAAGAATCAGTTGTTATCTCAGTATATAAGGCGATAAGCTGGACTTTTCACATTACCGCCCAATCAGTTTAATAAATAATTTTTGTAACATTCTGGAAAAATGTTTAAAAAATCGGTTGACTGATTTCTTGGCGGAGCATGACGTATCATATAATAAACAGTTTGGATTCCGCGAAGGTAAATTTACTGAAGCAGCACTGTATGATCTAGTTTCGGAATACCTAAATGGATTTGATTCAAATTCTAAGATTGTTGGAGTCTTTTTAGATCTGCGTACTGCATTTGATATTGTTAATCATAGCAAATTGATTATGAAATTAAAGAATATCGGTATAAGGGGAGTTGTTCTGAAACTGTTTAAAAACTACTTTACAAACAGAATACAGCGTGTAAGAGTGGGCGATGTGTTGACTGACCCTATTATCATGGGTTGTAGAGTACCACAAGGTACAATATGTGGCCTGGTCTTGTTTCTTATTTACATGAATAACATACTGTTGATAGTAGATATAGCACAGTGATATCTTCGGCGATAACACCGCTATTCTGAGTAGGGATTCTTCGTGGAATTGTACATACGATAAAGCAGCTGATATTATGAAGAACCTGCGTAATGCAATGAAAAATGATTCCCTTTATATTAATACTGAAAAAAAACGAAATATATGCATTTTACACCCACAGTTGCGGATATGCCTACTTCCTCACAAACATCGTTATCAATGATAAAGAAACTGTGGGTAATGGTAATAGCTTCAGATATTTGGGAGTGGAGCTTGACCAGCATCTAAAGCGGTATGTGGAGGTGTCATGTAAAAAAGTAACTTAAAAATAAGAGCATTAATTAGAACTTTTTATGAAATACGAAATATCTTAAATTATGATACTTTACCTACAGTTTATAGCGCCCTTGTCTAGTCGACTTTGAAATATGGCATAACATGTTGGGGATATATAATTTTTTGACCCAAAGTGGTACAACAACCTTCCAGATTCTATTAAGGCTATAAGAGCAAATACAAATTTAAGAAAGTGCTAAGCACTAATGTTGTTGATTAATTACTTTACTTTAAATAATATTATAAAACGATGTAAAGTAGGGTATATGAGACCAGGAATGATATATGATAGTAAATATTTGCTCTGACATAGCAGATACATTATAGGTTGAGTAAATGATTTTGGAGGTTTGAAATGTCTAGCAAACTGTAGACAGGGAGGAAAGAAGCGAAAGAAAGATACGGTAACAGAACAGAAGTGGGTGGTGACAGGGTGTGGTGAGCGTGTGAAGTGATAGTGTGTAAGTAGAAGTGAAAGTGAGAGGAGAAAGTCGTTAGATGTAAATGCGTTGGTAAACTATTTGAAAAGAAATGATGTGAAGCTGATATATGGTACGGCATACAGGTCTTCGACTGGCATGTTTCAATTTGGTATTCTTTGTTACTATCTTTATCAAATATCACATATATTTTAATTTTTGTTTTTACTGATTAAGTCGACGAGCCTGTGAGACAATTTTCAACACTCTTGTTTCTCAAATCAGTATTAAATAAGTAAGACAAGACTAACGCAATATCAAATGAATAGATTCGAATGTCACAGACAAGAGTATTATACTTATATCTTGAAATGAAATAAATAAAAAAGTCTTTTTTTTTATAAGGTTGTGACCATTCTTTAGACTATTTTTAACATCCGAAATCATTTTTGGTAGTGGGTTTTAAATTTTATACGGTGCTGTCTGTATTGCGTTGTAAACTCTATCTTTCCAGTCGTTTTTGTCCAAAATCACATCCTTATAGCCTTTCTCCTGCTTTAACATAAAAATAATCTTTCTCTCGCAATCGCTTAACTATTTTCATTTGAATAAAATTTTGGTTTTTAGTAGATTTTTTTTCTTAGATAAATAAACAAATTGATTTACACTTTTTTATTGAACGTATAACTGCAGGTCGCTGAAGTTCTCAGCATTGTCAAATACAAAATGAATTAAAATTTTAAATTTCATCATCTACTTCGTGTTGAACGAACCTTTCTTTCTCCTCAGATAAACGGTATCGACTCGGAACTACCTGTTTTTATGACATAGTCAGGTCAGCAAACTCTCCTCGCTTAATTATTATTATATAATTTGTCACAGGTACCACAAGAGTGTTTATATACTACAGAGTTATCCTATCTTTGAACTGTCGACTTATTGTTTTTTACGTATCGCTCAAGTATTCCGGGCCACTAGAATAATAGGGAATAAATTCACATCTTTAACATACGTAAATAAGACTAGCGAAAAATTAAAACATCTATTTTCTGAATTTAGTAGCAGGACAACATATAAAACCGACAACAACTTGAGCAAATACATAAAAAACAATAAGTCGGCAGTTGAAAAATAGGGAAACTCTGGAGTACATTAACTCTCATGTGGTTCCTGAGACTATATATATATATATATATATATATATATATATATATATATATATATATATATATATATATATATATATATATATATATATATATATATATATATATATATATATATATATATATATATATATATATATATATATATATATATATATGTGTGTGTGTGTGTGTGTGTGTGTGTGTGTGTGTGTGTGTGTGTGTGTGTGTGTGTGTGTGTGTGTGTGTGTGTGTGTGTGTGTGTGTGTGTGTGTGTGTGTGCGCGCGTGTGTGCGTGGGTGCGTGGGTGCGTGCGTGCGTGGGTGCGTGCGTGCGTGCGTGCGTGCGTGGGTGCGTGCGTGCGTGCGTGCGTGCGTGCGTGCGTGCGTGCGTGTGTGTGTGTGCGTGTGGGGGGGGGGGGGGGGGTATCACGCCGATAACTCAAAAAGTAATGGGCGATTTTGATTAAATTTGGTGAATAAATTCCTTTTGCAAATGGCTTGGATAAGTTTGATAGCCAGGAAAATCTGCCCAGGTTTTCCCGGAAAATTTTGTGTTTTCTTTCGAAAAAAATTTATATCTCCGGAATTAACAAAGTAAAGGCAATCAAATTAACCAAATACACGGGTTTATATCCTTATAGGTAAGTTACATACCAAAATTTAGCTATGTAGGTCGACAAAAAAGTTATAGGCATTTAAAGAAAAATAACATGGGGTTTTCCTCAAAACGTCAAAGTTGCGATTTAAATCGGCAACATTTAGACAAATAACTTGAATCTAATACGGGCTATGGAAATCAAATGTCTCAAGAAGGATGTTTTACAAATCCTGAAGCCTTAGTTTCAACCGGCATTGTCCTTCATTTTACTAAAATGTTTCCAGAAAATTCATTTCAAATAGACCCTTTCTCTGATGCTTGGCAGTAGCCTTAGCTATAGAGTTTATCGTTTAATGGTATATAATTTTTGTCGAATTTTCATAAAAAATCAATAAAGTTCAATATAGCCGTTATTATACAAGATATGAAAAAAATGTGTACATATTAATTATAGGGTGTGTTGAGCTACATCTTAAAAAATTATTTCTACAATCACAGGGTGGCCCATAAGTCGTTGGTGATATAAATTTTCTTTTTTTTTTTAATCAAGCACGCCTTATGTTATTGCATTTTTCATTTTCCATCGAAATATAATGCATGTTTGTAAGAAAAGAAATTCTGGATGCAGCAAGTGCGTTATGGTAGCGAATTTTGATCAAATGCTTCATATTTGAATAGCCCAATTTGCTATTAACCTATAAGGTTGACCAAGACACGAGTTTTTCCGGGAACACTTTAAGTTTACTTTTGGAAATGTTTGTACATTTTCACACAATAAAGTTATTTTTATGAAACATGGCACATTTTTTTACTATATAGGTTATACTGGTAACCAAAATTGATGCCTGCTTTCTTAAAAAGAAAACACTCATATTTGCAATAAAAACATTTTTATGAAAATTCACTACCATAACGCACTTGCTGCGTCCAGAGTTTTTATAAAAGATAGAGAGGTCACCAACGGTACGTCAGTGGGCAAGGGATGGCAGCCTTTGTGTAAGGGTAGGGTCACCGGTGAGACGTATAACTCTCTTATGAATGAAGGCCAGGATAACGAGTGTAGAAGCGGCAGCGGCACCCCAGATAGGGGAGCAGTATTCGAGGTTTCGCCTTATTTGTGAAGTATATAAGGTATAGAGATTAGCTGGTAAAAAGTATTTGCGAGCCCGGAAGAGGAAACCTAATTTCTTAGCAGCCGCTTCTGCAATTGATATGACATGTTGATGCCAATTGAGATTTCGATCCACAGAAATGCCAACAAGTGAAAAGGACTCATTACTTTGAATAACTTGGTTGTTCATTGTGATGGGTATAGAGCTCGTGTATCTCTTATGAGAAAGAAAGCAAGACTGAAATTTGGTGGGATTGAATTGTACAAGATTTCTACTTCCCCAGTCTAATATTTTTTGGAGATCCACGGAGACAGAACCCTCCATGAATCTGCGATCCTCATCTAATTGGGCTAAAGAGACAGGCTTAGAATATTGTATATTTGAGTGGAGGGTGCTGCCGTTCGCGTAATTGTCAACTGGGTTGGATGTGCTAGAGATGAGGTCATTGATGTGGAGAAGAAACAAAGTCGGGGCTAAAGCTGAACCTTGAGGAACTCCTGCATTAATTGGATACAGTTTAGAGGAATGGCCATCCACGACAACAGAAATGCTCCGGTTGGAGAGAAAATTTGCTGTGCAGGTACAGAGTTTTGGTGGTAGGCCATAGGCCGAAAGTTTATTAAGCAGCGCTGCGTGCCAGACATGGTCAAATGCTTTGGATATGTCTAGAGCAACAATCTGGGATTCACCGTGTAGTTCCATAGGCTTGTTCCAAGAATGGGTGACAAAGAAAAGGAGGTCGGCAGTTGATCAGCGCTCACGGAATCCATACTGCCTGTCGTGGATTAGATTGTGTTTTTCAAGAAATTTTAGTAATTCGGTGTTTATATACTTTTCGATCACTTTAGAGACGACTGAAAGGAGAGAAATAGGCCTGTAGTTACTAGGAAGCGCGTTGGATCCTTTTCTGGGGACGGGATGTACTCGAGCAGTTTTCCAGTTACTAGAAAATATGCCTCTATTGTAAGATGTCTGAAACAGACGAGTCACGACAGGAGCAAGTTCTGTTGCGCATTTTTTGATAACAATTGCTGGGATCTCGTCAAGGCCACAGGCTTTCCTGGTATTAAGAGAAGAGGGCATCTTTCGTACCTGTTTAGTTTTGGAAATGATATCCGCCATTTTATGCGCGACTTTAAGGATCGTTGCTGGTTGAACATTTGGAGGTGGGTTGAGAGTAAAATTGCCTGTGAACAACGAGGCAAAAAGTTCAGCGTTGCCCAGGGCGGTAGAAACAATTTCATCCCCTAAGACAAGAGGTGGGAACGTGCTCTTGCAGAAATTATTCCCAATAGATTTAGCAAGAGTCCAGAAGTGTTTACTGCCATTGGAGCTTAAGAGGATTTATTAATTTTTTTAACTAACTATATATCATATGTAACCCTTTTTACCCGTTAAAGTGTAAGGGGTCTTTCTCTTTAAGAGCATTACACGTTTTCAAACCACTAAACCTAATTAATGTTTATATTGATTAACATTCACATTTGTTTAAATTAGAAAAATCGTTGGCCTTATAACTAACTTTAACTATCACTTTGCGTTGTACACCCCTCTACGTTAGAGTTATTCATGCACAAACTCGTCCACTCTGTCTTGTCCTGTGCCAGCAGCTTTGCCGCTTGCTACGTCATGTCATTTTCCTGCAGTATTTCAGCCATTCGTTCTGAATTCGTTCCAGCTTTTCTGTGACATCCCTCTCTTCCTCTTTGGCGCGCTGTTTGCCTCCCATATTCTTTTCCCTTTTCTGTTGTTGCTCATTCGATGTGTATGACCCAGCCACTGTAGGTTATTCTTATCTGCACATTCTAAGACTGATTGCACACCCAAGTCCTTCCTTATATCATCATTCTTGACCTTGTCTCTTCTCGTCACCCCTTTTGCTCTTCTGAAATGTTTCATTTAAAGAGCGTGCACCTTGCTTTTAAGCCTAGCAGACAGTAACCATGACTCACTCCCAAATGTCAAAGTAGGCTGATATATAATCTTATATACTGTAAGTTTTGTTTTTGTCGACGCCTCTCTTTTTCCCAGCAAGCTGCTATTCATTGCATGGTATAGTTTAACAGTGTTTTATATGCATGTGTTCAATTCTGTTACACTTCTGTGTATAACCACTCCCAAGTACTTGAACTCCCCCACCTGTTCTACTCTTCTGTTATCGATATTGATATTGATGGATCTGTGCTCTATTGAGATTATCATTACTTTTGTCTTTTCTATATTAATTTTCATATTATATGTTTCCAGAACTTCTTTCCAAACTATCAAGTTATTTACGAGTTCATTTTCCCCAGGAACAAATATCTGCGAATGAACATTCTGCTGACCTGAGTTCTTCGATCCTTATCTTCTCCTGGGTCTGTACTGTCTTAATATCTCATCCATGAAGACTATTGTCAGTGTTTATCAGCAGTGTTCAATCCCCTGCTGTTTATAAACAGCAGGGGGCTAAGCACTTTTCTTGCTTGAGGCCATCCTTAATTACAAATTCCTTTGACATAATTTATGTTTTCATTATACTGTTATTAATCCTATATCTTCCTAAAATCATCCAAATTTTATTTCCTGGAACCCGGTAAAAGCTTTCTCAAAGTCTATGAATGCCACATACACTTCTCTCTCCTGTTTAAAAGTTTTCCTATCATCTGTTTGGGCTGAAAATAAGGTCTTGGATACTATAGCCTTTTCTAAAACCACTCTATGAAGCCCCTATCTGCGACTCTATTTGTCTTCTGAGTCTGTTTTCTAGTATACACTCATACACTTTACCGGGCATATTCTGCAGTGATATTCCTCTTTAATTTTGACAATTCAAGATGTTACCTTTTTTAAATATTGTCACTATTGTGCTAATTAGTCCGCCTAGAGGAATTTTTTTTCTCTCCATCGTGACAAACTAACATCAGCATTTTTTCGCCATCAAGTTTCATATACCTGATCATTTCAAGTACAATGCCGTCATAGCCTATTGCCTTTTCATTCTTTATTTCTTCCATAGTTCTTCTCCGAGGTCACCTATTCTTTCGTTGCTGTCACTTTGAGTTAAAATGTCACTCTGGGACTTTTGGGCATCATCTTCTTTCGACCTTTCCTATACCTCTGCTTCGTCTGTCAATATAGTTCCCTTTTAGTGAATTTCTTTAACAAAAACACTAATGAGAAGGTACAGATTTTTAACTTTTGAAAAATTCTTCAAATGAGCGCGAATTAGGCCCCCTGTAACCAATATCCAGGGCCGTTTCAACTTTTATACGTTTATATATATATATATATATATATATATATATATATATATATATATATATATATATATATATATATATATATATATATATATATATATATATATATATATATATATATATATATATATATATATATATATATATATATATATATATTGCTATGGTCTGGCTTTTTAATTAATGATTTGTTAATTACTAATTAGATGCTGATATTACATAAATTACTTCTAATCATAAATCTAATTTCTAATATATCTTTATATTAATAATTTATACCGTTGGACGCCAGGCAACTCACTGTTTGTCAATATCATTATCTAATATACTTTTAATAAGCCAAAACCTGCAAATATTACCTCGTCAATTAGAAGATAATTTATATTACTCACTTACCGTCTTAATTACTTCTAATTTCCATTTGCTCAGCCCTCTCAGGATTTTAACGATTCAACTGGTTTTTTTTTTTGTAATTTTTTTGTATACTTGGTCTTTGCTAATTACTTGATCTTTTTCTATTTTAATGATGCATTACCACTTCTATTATGAAGGCCAAATAGGAGATTTAAATGAAAATCTAATTATACAAAGTTAGGCATCTTTAATGGTGATTACCCATTGAAATTAAAATTCACAAATATTAAATAACAAATTAAGGGACAAATTAGTTGCATAATATACCATAATAGGTTTTTAATAACAGAAACATATTATTCAGTATCAAATCACTTACATTGTTAGAACCAGAGATTTGGCTTGTTAATTATCGGTCACCTTACACCTTCCTGTACACCATGTCCACAAAGATGGTATTTGGATTCTTTGATTGCCTACAACACTTAATTGCAGCATGGAACTGTATTTTTTTTCTAATAAGCTACTCTTTTATGAAATTCTGTTGTTTTGGTTGATTAGCTTTAACTGTTTTATTTATTTTCAGTCATTATCTTCTTGCTTAACTACCCCTGGCAACTATATTATTACCAGGCACCTTCTCCTGTGGACCAGGCACCTTCTACCTGTTCACTCCTCAACGTTCTCCCGCTGACTTCTCTATTCGTAATTTTCGGTACCGAACTCGAGCCACTACATTTACTTGTTTGCTCTACGACGCTCTCCAACTGAATACTAATTTTTACTGTCTCTCGGCTGTTTTGCCTTCGACCTGCCAACCCATCAATCTCACCACAAGTCTCTTATAACTAGATAGCAAACCATACAAAAATTGTTTGTTTCACTTTATCTTGCTTTTTATTTCACGATATCTACTGTATTATCAATATATTTAACTTTAACTTAATACTAATTCTTATAAAATAACAACATAAAACCTCTTTAGATTTCCATTTAAATTATATTCCTTTAGTTCTATTGCACTACTAAAATAACTTGACCATTATTTCTTAATATTATTATTCTAATTTCTATCCTATGTCTATACATAGCAAATTCCCCAAAAGAAAATTAAATTTTTCTGCTAAGACAAATTAAGTTTTGTTTAAATTAAACATTCATAACATTAATATATATTAAAATTTATAATTCATGGTATTTGTACAAATGCTCTATATTAAATACCCCCCGTATCCTATCATTGTCAGTTTCTTTCAGCACATAACTATTTTCTGGGTTTTCATTCTCTATTATGAATGGTCCCTCATTTCTTAAAACAGTTTTGGGCATATGTCTTTTCCCCCTTCTACTTTCTTGAAAGACTTTATCACAACCAGATCACCTTTTTTAAATTTCACCTTTTTCTTAATTTGTTCTTGTATCTTACGCTTATATTTTTCTGCTTTTCTTCTTGCTCTTCTTCTTATTTGGTGCTTTATTTCTTCATGTGTTTTATTTTCTTCCTTTTTCCATTTTCGTTGCGGACGTATACCTTTTACTACAAAATATGGAGTTTCTTCTGTGTTAGTGTTGGGTGTTTCGTTTAAATACCTTTCTATTTGAGGAAGCTGTTCTACCCAATCCCTATGATCTTCTTTACACAAAAGTCTCATAAATTTAATTACTTTCGCTATATATCTCTCCGAGGGGTTTGCAGCCGGATGTCTTACACTTGTGAAATTTAAAGTGATTTCCCTATTCCTTCCATAATTGAGAAATGTCTCACTTCGGAAGTACGTGGCATTATCTAAAATAATTTTTTTAGGTTTTCCCATTTCTTCTATATATTGGTCCAAACATTTTATTGTTTCTCTGGCATTGGTTTTCCTACAGGGGTATAGCTTAATAAATTTTGAAAAAAATATCCACAATGACCAATACATGTTTAAACCCAAATTTTCCCCTTAATAAATTACTTAAAAAATCAATAGCTATTATATCTAACGTCTTTTTGGCAGTTATACTTTTTACTATGTTCTTATTCACTATATTTTTGTGCTTTAATAACTGACATTCATGGCAACTACGAGTTATTGTTTTACAAATTTTTATATCTGAGTTGGCAATATAATTTTCCCTAAACAACAACCAAAGTTTTCTAGCGCCAGAATGTCCTTGTTCATTATGTAATTGTTTTAGCAAATTTTCGGCTAAATTTTGTGTGTTACAAAATAATTCATAGTCATACATTATTTTGACATAAATGTTGTCTTTTAATATTGCCCCTCTCTTTTCGCTATCTAACAAGTTGTATTTATCGTTTATAATTTGTATTAAGGAAAAATCTCCTGCACTTTTCTTCATGATATTATAGCCCACTTTTACTCTCTTGTCATGCTTAGTGACACCTTCTTCTCTCGACAATGAATCTGCCACAATATTCTCTTTTCCCGCTATGTGGACAATTTCGTAATCATATTCTTGCAACAGCAAAGCCCATCTATGTACACGCTGATTGTGAAATTTTTTTATCTAAAATCGATGTCAGTGCAGAGTGATCGGTCTCTAACCGGAATTTACCACCTAATAAATAGTATCGCAATTTCTTCACACAGAAAATAATTGCCCCCAGCTCCATTTCAGTGGCACTGTATTTCCTTTCATGTGTCTTGGTTAAACGGGACACAAACTGTATAGGAACTCTTGTACAGAAGCGTTCTTGTAACAATACTCCTGCATATCTATACATAGAGCTGTCTGTTTGCAAAATAAATTCTTCTTTATAGTCCGGGTGAAACACTTTAAGATTTCTTTGAAACTCATCGTTAATCTAATCGAAACTGTCTTCTTCTTCTTCGCCCCATTTCCAATTATGTCCCTTTTTAAGTAATTCATTAAGGATCCGGGTTTTTTCACTCATATCCGGCAATAATCTTTTGGAATAGTTAATTAAACCAAAGAAACTCCTTAATAACTTCAAATTATGGGGTCTTTTGAATTATTTAATTACCCTCACCTTTCTTCATCCATTTTTAGTCCCTCTTTATCTAAAATGTATCCCAAAAATTTTACCCTTTTCTGAAAGAATTCACATTTTTCTAAGTTAAGTTTTAAACCTGCTTTATCTAATTCTTTCAAAATTATTTCGACATGTTGTTGATGTTCTTCCATACTTTCGGAAAAAATTAAAATATCATCGATATAATGCAAGGCAAAATTTTCATATTTATCTAACAATTGATGTATAGCCCTAACTAACCCACTACAAGCAGACTGAATCCCAAACGGGATTACTTTAAACTGATAAACAACACCATTTATGGAAAATCCAGTGTATTTTCTACATTCCTTTTGGAGTGGAATCAACCAAAAACTGTGTTTAAGATCTATTTTTGTAAACACAGATGTTGGTGTAATATTTCCAAAAATTGCATCTATTGCTAATGGACTTTCATATTGGGGAATTGAATACTTGTTAAGATTTCTTGCGTCCAAACATTGATAAATTTCGTATTACTTCTTTCTATTATACCGTTTTCAAGCATTTGTTCTATTTCCTTTTAAATTTCATTTCTATATTTATAGGGAATTGGGTATGTACGTACTTTAAAATCTTGTATATTTTGAACTTCAAATTTATGCAAATAATCTTTGGCAAAACGATTATCTTTTGTGAATAATTCCTTATTTTCTTCAAATAAATTCTTAGCCATTTCTTTACATTCATTTGGACATTTTGTGTGGTCAAATTCATTCATATAATTTTCTCTTTTATACAACACAATTTCTTCATCACTATTTTCTTCTAGCCTATCTAATTTATCATAACTTTTTTTATAATCATAATTATCTTTAAATCTTCTTATCTTTTTAACCATTATTTTATTTTTTATTATATCTTCTTTATCTTTAACTAACTTCATCTCTGTAATTTCATTCCTAATTATAACTATTTTCTTTTTATAATCTAATATAAATTCATATTTTGACATCATATCACTACCACATAAAATATCTACTTCCATATTTTTTATAACAAACAATTGCACCATAATTTCTGTTTTGCCATCGATTTTAATCCCTATATTAATTACTTGATTTATTTCTGTTATTTACTTATTATTCACTCCTATAATCGATATTTTCGGAATTCTAACTATTAAATTATTTATATTGTTTTTGTCAACAAATGCTTGATTTACTAAAGAATTTTCTGACGCGGTATCTAATAAAATTTCAACATCATTGTTATTTATGTTCCCCCTTATGTAACACCCATACAAACTTTCGGAAGGTCAGGGAATTACCGGGGGAGCGATTAAAGCCCGCAACCTCGGAGGTGTATATACGGCCTGTTATATCATAGGCTACCGGACCCTCTCCACAGGGCTATCCAGGCATTCTGACCACCACCGTGGCCAGAGTCTTGTGACGAGGTCGCAGACATCCTCGCAGGGAGTAAAGCCTTTCAAAATCTGGCTCCCGAGACCGTTCCCGTACACCGGTTGATCTGTTCAACTAAATAATTCACCCCGTGAACCAGGCCCTAGTTACAGTGTGACGGCTAATAGTCCACCAGACTCCAACGGCTAGAGGTTGATGAACGTACTGTTGACTTCAAACCACTCATTCCTGATAAATTGGAAACAATCTATATAGCTTTTTATTTTACACAGTAGTGCTATGGGTCACTAGTGGGTATAGAAAAGGGGTTCTGGAACCACCACCGACCACCTGGCAGTGGCATGCGCGCAGTGACGTCACAGTGAAGTCACTTGGTGAGGGACCAATAGGGGTTTAATTTGAGATTACGTCATCCAAGATGGCGTCCAAGATGGCGGCCGTCGAGCGTGAAAATTCAAAAATTTTAAATTTTAAGCGACAGGTGGCACCACCTGTCAAAATAATAAGACGTGCCATTTTTATTTTTATGTAAATGACGTATCTAAAGATGGCGGTTTGCGCATGCGCAAACCAACTTTTTTGTTAGGCGATGTAGAGGTATAGTGTTTGGTGTCGTGGTAATTGGCTCGAAGAGTCGACTTTAAACATTGTGGTTTACGCATGCGCAAACTAACTTTTTTATTAAGCGGTGTAGAGGTATGATGTTTGGTGTCATGGTAATCGTCTCGACGACTCCACTTCGGGAGTAGTCGGGGGGCGTTCGGATCTGCGGCGGTAACCGCCGGAGGCGGTGAGGATGGTAGATTCTTAGAAGCAGATTCTCAGAATCCAGTCTTGGGTATCTAGATAACCGATGGCAAGCTATATTATTAAATCGTAGCGGGTCAAGCAATGAGATACAAGCGTTAGAGAGAAAGGGAGAGAGAGAGATTAGCGGGAGTGTTGTAACGAAGTAGATATTTTCAGAACAGCTGTAGATATTAAAAGCGACTGTTCGAAAATAAACATAATATAAATCACACGGATAAAAATTCTACGCAGTTAAAATAACTATTTTATCATTAATATTTCTTAACAAGTACGCAGTAAAAACATATCTGAAGGAGATAAGGATAAGATATCTACCACCGATTAGGATTTTTCAACCGGTGACTGGAGAGACAATAACGACGAGGGGCAGAAAGCGTTCACCGTTTGCCGTAGAGTGGTTAAGTTTATAGCTTGAGTTCCGCATCAGAGAATTAAAAATCCGCTTGTTTAAATTATAACAAAGTATTAGGATACAGTACCGTCTGTCCCGTTGTTGTATAGAACAGTTTTTACTTTAGTAATTCTTTCGAATATGGTCTAGGTAAGAATTTTTTAAGTTTTTCTTAATGTATTTATATATAGCGAATTTTCTGATATTTTCTCAGATCTGTGTCTCTCCGGTGACGTCGAGATCGTGGGACTGAGCGTAATCTCCTTCCGTTCCCATATCCTATTATTGTTGGCGTCTAGTAAAACATTCAAAAGGTGATGCTGTAGCTAACACAGACTTTTCGAGTGTATTACGTACGACCATTCTGATTCGACTCTGATCTGGACGCTGTAAGTACACAAGCAGGCTTAAGTCGAGTTAGTACGCGGCAATATCCTTTCACAGGCTGTTCCCCTATAATCCTTTCCGTTCCTTATCTACGCCCCGACGTCGAGACGCTTAATCTCGCGATACCGGCTTCGACGGATAGACGCCATTTAATTATTTGAGGAGCGTTTCTCCAATCGACCCATTTAACGGCTGCATCTACGAGTCTTAAACCACAGTACTCGGAGTTTCCGCCCGCGTGTCTTCTGTATTTCTTCTCCATGGGGAATAATTAATTTTGTCGGCTCGTCGTCAGTGATATAATTTGTTTAAGGATAAATTAACATAATAAGTACCATTCAGATTGTAAAAATATATGTCAATTGTAACGTATCATTAGGCAATAAATAGTGTGGAAAGTATATTCAGTCTATATTATAACTTCAAAAGAATCTGCTACACCCATACAAACTTTCGGAAGGTCAGGGAATTACCGGGGGAGCGATTAAAGCCCGCAACCTCGGAGGTGTATATACGGCCTGTTATATCATAGGCTACCGGACCCTCTCCACAGGGCTATCCAGGCATTCTGACCACCACCGTGGCCAGAGTCTTGTGACGAGGTCGCAGACATCCTCGCAGGGAGTAAAGCCTTTCAAAATCTGGCTCCCGAGACCGTTCCCGTACACCGGTTGATCTGTTCAACTAAATAATTCACCCCGTGAACCAGGCCCTAGTTACAGTGTGACGGCTAATAGTCCACCAGACTCCAACGGCTAGAGGTTGATGAACGTAATGTTGACTTCAAACCACTCATTCCTGATAAATTGGAAACAATCTATATAGCTTACCTTTTTTAAGACTCATGTTGTTAGTTGAAATATGAACACACGTTGAAATATGGACCACGATATAGGTTCAATTCCTAATGTATGAAGGTGTGAGGTATAATTGATTTACCCATTGAAACGGTTTAAACTAAAAATGAATGCGCTGTAACATAGTACTGTCAGCATCGAGTACTAAATATGTTTGAAACTTAAAATTATTAACGCGCAAATCCGCTAGCAGTACGGTAGAACTAATGCTTCCTTCATGTTAAGGAACCCAAACCTAAGGGAAACATAGAATAAAATGAAGACTTCAAGTCTAAACTTTAAAGCCTTACATCTTTTGAATTGAAAGTGATAGAAATGAACCGCCTTCAAAATATAACAAGGCCTACATGAATATAAGATAAAAACTTAAAATTCTTAGTTGTTTGATGAAATGATACACACACACACACACACACGCGCGCGCACGCACGCACGCACACACACATGCGTGCTAACACAGATGACAGCTAACTTACAGTTAGATATATACATACCAAACACATGGTTGGATACAATCATATAGAGGCCTTCAGCGTTTGATAACCTATAGATGGTGTACGGCTGTTGTTTGATGAAACGTACGGACCCCCGAAAAACGTAGCATAGAGATATACATATCAGATGGATACACACACATACAAGCATTACACTTATTGTGACGGACATACCGTCATCCTGGAATATGACGGATTTGAAGTGGCACAGTACAATTTGTTCCTCTTCGGTTTCTGAGATGGCAGTACCGTGCAGATTCTACAAACACTTCTTTCTTACAGAGAAAATTAAAGATAAACAGATCCGTCACATTTGTAGTTCTTATTGGAGTGTGTCAAATGTCTGCCAGATATATTGTAATTTGGGACTGTGTTAAGGAAAAGATCCAGAATAAATGCAGTGTCAACAATGTGGTTACCTGCATCTCGGTACAGCGTTGCCACGTTGATCTTTGAATATCAATTTATTCTAAACTTGCATATTTCTGTTTACAACATTTTACAGCGTGAATCACATATAACCCGTACATGGTAACAGGCAATAGATAATATCACTTGTAAACTGTATTTGCCTATAAAGTATCTAACTTATTGGGTATTCCATGCGTGAGCCAACAAACAAATTTTTAAATGGGATCAGCTAAAGAGAGACATAGCGACTTAGAGACTTTTACTCTGGATTCGCAATTGCTTATTTTCTTCTCTGTACCCGGTTTTGAGATCACGTGTTGAATAATTATTCTATTTAAGCGAATTATCGCCTGTAAAACATCTTCTTATGTAAAATCAATGAAAATCGGTTGGAAGAAAGTTCTTTCCTAAAATTATTATATTATATGTAAAAATGTCAATTAATTTATATATATATATATATATATATATATATATATATATATATATATATATATATATATATATATATATATATATATATATATATATATATATATATATATATATATATATATATATATTTGCCGCTTTTTGAGGACGTATAAAAGTGTATAAAAGTATACCTTGTACAAATTTATACAGATTTAATCAGTGTGTGCAGCTTTTTGGAGGCTAAAAATATTTGTCTCTGGGTATAAATTTATATTTAATTGAATTGCTTAAAAAATATTTATGACAGGGGCCCTTTTAAAGGTGGATTTATTACTTCAGGTTTGTGATATCGGTAACAAGTGTACTAACTTTTTTGTTAGTTTACAAATCTATAACAAAAGAACACGTTGAATCTTCTTCAACCAGCTTTAAAAAAGGATGAATTTAATAAGCAGGGTAATTTTATATTGACCTATTATTGGGCAATGCGCAGACCAATCAGAACGGTTTTGACGTTATTATGTTCAGATAATCCTGGGGTGGTACCATTAAGTTATTCCTGTAGTCGGTTTATTGCCTTTCACTAAATAACGAAAATTAAGATAAAAAAGTCACAATTTTGTAATTTAGCCTGACAGTGACATTTCCTTACCAAATAGTTGTTGTTCAGAGAATGCAACAACCAAAAATACAAAACCTCGGTCTTGACTGAATCGTTTAGTGAGACAATGACACTCAATTTTAATATAAAAAAATCACAAAGAGGTTTTCCTGTTTATATTTAATTGTGCTATTTAGGATATGCAACAAACCAAAATTATTAGAACCTGTTATTTTTAGTGGTTAGAGGACCTAACGTCGGTTTACTCATTTTCAACACAAAATAAATCTATAATTTTCTGTAAATATGTTAAACACGAATAGCCTGCAAAACTATATATTCAACACCTTAGTGAATAATATGTTACAATTAACTATAATCAAATAACTAAAGAACTAAACCATAAATGAAAAATTCATTGCTTAAAAATTGGTTTAAGAATAAGACACCGGTTGATAATTTCCTATTGCATATTTTCTAGTTAGTGTATAAAATTATATTTGAGGTAAAGCTATTGGCATATTTAAAATAAATATCTATAAGTATTTCTCGTTTAGCGCTTCTTTGAAGACGGTTTAACTTTCTTTAAGGAATCAATAATTTGAGACACCTTAAACAACAGGTACATAGGGTCCAACAGGCAGATACAGGATATACAATAGCTCTGAAAACATATGTTTTCTATTTATCACATTCCTTAAAGTCAGCCTCGCTTTAAAATGAGTCACTACAGAGAAACAAAATAAAAAACTCGGGACGCAGCAAGTGCGTTATGGTAGTGCATTTTTATTAAATGCTTCAAACTTAAATAACTCAATTTTCTACAAAATTAGAGAGTTTAATTTTAATACGTAGTAAGGTCTTTCCTAAGCCAAGATATTCACAAAATTTCATTAAAATAACTTTGTAATTTTCGGAGAAAAAAATTTTTTCCGAAAGAAAATTTAAAATTTGAATAACTCAATTTTCTCTAAACTTAGAAAGTTGAATTTTGGTACATAGTAAGATCTCTCCTGAGGCAACATATATAGTAAATTTCATTAAAACATCTTTGTTACTTTCGGATAAAAAAAAAATTTTCGAAAGAAAACTCAAAATTTTCCCGGAAAACCTCGTTCGATTTTTCTGGCTAACGAACTCATCCAAGCCATTTAAAAAAGAAAGGCACTTTCAAGTTTCATCGAAATCGGTTAATTATTTCTTGAGTTATCAGACGGATACATACATATATATATATATATATATATATATATATATATATATATATATATATATATATATATATATATATATATATATATATATATATATATATATATATATATAAACATATAAACATTGAAACTGACCCCGGATATGGGTTCTAGGGGTCCTAGTTCGCTCTCATTTGAGAGTCATCTACTTGGTCGTCGTGCTCTGTCCCAGATACATTTTCGAGTACTTGGGACGATAAAAGAGCTTTACTTGTAAGTCCGTTGTAAAAGGTCATTTGGTCCAAGGGAACAAATCGTGTAGCCAACTACACAACGTCCATGTACTTCACTTTCTTCAAAGAAATGGGTTGAGTATAGACTGGGATATCTACGTCCATTTGAATATTATCGTTTTGAATGTCCCAAGATTTGAAACTCGATAAAAATTGGAAGACCAGTAGAAATACTCTAATATGGTTCAAGTGTTCCTTACTATACTCAAAAATACGATATTTTGAAATTTGGAATCTTGTCATCATTTAAAAAAAGTAATCACAAGCGCTAATTGTGATTACTTTTTTGAAATGGCCGTCAAAGTGAGTACTAAAGTTAAAGATCATGTTTTGTTTCACTAAAATAGGAATAAACTGTTTAGCTGCTTGCTTGATATAATCAGCGTATTGTTGAGGATTAGACACGTAGTCTTTTCTTCTTAAAAATTTCTCAATAACCCCGAAGCACCGATCACACGGCAGGAAGCTATGCCCCGGCTCAGGAAAGCGATGGACAACTTTTTGGATGGACGTTGTTCGTACAAGTAAAGACAAAAACTGCACTATTGTTGAGTTTTTGTTTTGCGCTGCAGCGTTATCCGAGAACAGGTACAAAATCTTGACGTTTTGAGGAAGTATGTTGGTGATGTAATGATATAAGAGTGACACTACCCCATTTAGCGATTTTCGAGCTGTAGTTTCATCGTATAAATAAAAGTGAGCTTTATTTGTCTTTCCAGAATGGATGCAAAAGTTGTATATCCACAACTGACGTTTGTAGAAAGCTTCACCAACAGGAACTTTCGGTAAGGGGAGATTTTGCTGATAGTCAAAGGTTAAAATTTCAACTTCGTCGTTATTTTTACACAATGCAGTTTTTTCTTTTAGCTCCTTAAAAAACAAGTCGGCCTTAACCACGTCGCTCTGCTTCTATAATTCCAACTCCTTTCTTTCATTTTCGTCGAGGGTCACATCTTTAAGTTTGGTATGCAAAATGTCACATTTCTTACACGTATCCGAGCGAGGCGCGCCAAAACTATAGTTAAAGTTCTGTTTAAAAAATCGAAAATAAAAGTCATAGGGTACTTTAGGTTTATTTTCGGGGTTACTTGCACTTTCTGGTTCATAACGTTCCAAATAAAGTTCATGCATTTTTTAGTGAATTTTCATTAAGAAAATTCACTAATAGAGAGGTATCGATGGTGAGACTTTTGGAAAATTTCTTCAAATGAGCGCGAATTTGGACCTCTAGAACCCATATCCAAGGTCGGTTTTGATTTTTATATGTTTATATATATATATATATATATATATATATATATATATATATATATATATATATATATATATATATATATATATATATATATATATATATCCAACTGATAACTCAAAAAATACTTGACCGATCTTCCCTAAATTTGGAGATTACCTTGATTTTGTTAATGGCTTGGATGAGTTCGAAGATGAGCACCGTAGGTTTAATTTTTTGTATAAAAAATGTAAAGGAAATTTTTAAAACGCAATATGTTTTTTGTTTGAAGTACTGCAGTGATTCAAATGAAAATTTGCGCATATAAGGGAGATGTCAAAATAAAGTTGGTAACCAAATTTCAACTTAAATGGTCCACGAGGAAAGAAGTTGTTCGAAAATGAAAAATGTGTAAGAAATCAATAATCTACGACATCAGTTTGAATTGCATAGGCAATTCGCACATTCAACGTTGACAAGGATAGTTAGAGTATTAATGTGTTTTTTATTACTTCAGACCCGAAAAATGTAAAACCCTCGAAGCCAGTCCTTAAATATAAATAAGCAGGGTTGTCAGATATAATAAAAATTAACAAATATTAAAATTTAATTTGATTCTTATGATGAAAACATATGGACCTAACATATTTTTAAATTATTAATGACATAATTCAAACAATAATTGCGGTACAATAACCAAACATTTTGAATTACCAAATCCGTATGATATTTTAAATTAAAACGTATGTGTACATTAAAACTTTTTATATTATATGTCAATGCAGCACTGTACTACTGTCACTGTCATCTGTTTTTATTTAAACGCCGTTAGGTGCGGTACACGTACTAAATTTGCGAACCAAAACAAAGAAGAATTTATATAATTAAAGTTGAAAGATGTTTACTATATATAAAAGGTATGTATTCCTATTTTTTATTTTATCATTTTAGAGGTAATCTTATATACTTTGAAGTATTTACCCAAGGTGAAATAATTTAGCACATGTCCAAAGCCTAAGATTTTTTCTGTTGTGTTTTGTGAGCTTGAATTAGTGTTTGTTATAATTTATTGTGATTTATGGAGACATAAGCAGAACTTACTTTAAAAATTATTTCCTTTTTTAGCAATGGTAGTTTCCACAAAATCAGCAGTAGTGAGTTTTCTTAAAGATGAGAAAGAGTAAGAGGGTCACGCAGGAGGTATAACCTATGACCTTTGATGCTACAGTGGCTTCTTTCTAATTAAAATATGTAGTATGGAGTATTGAAAACAGAAAGTGTACTGTCCAGGTAATATTTTTTTACTAGTGTCAAACTTGTAATTTCCCTTAAGCTAATGTCATTGGATTAATTTTGTTACATTATCAGAAAGCTTTTCCATACTGATTACAAAGTATAAGCAGACAATTGTTCTCAAAAAATGCGCACCAGAGCTTGCTCCTGTCCTGACTCGTCTGTTTCAGTTATCTTATAATAAAGGCATATTCCCTAATAACTGGAAAACTGCTCGAGTACAACCCATCCCCAAGAAAGGATCCAAAGCGCTTCCTAGCAACTACAGGCCTATTTCTCTCCTTTCAGTCGTCTCTAAAGTGATGGAAAAGTATACAAACACCGAATTACTAAAATTTCTTGAAAAACACAGTCTAATCCACGACAGGCAGTATGGATTCCGTCAGCGCAGATCGACTGCCGACCTCCTTTCCTTTGTCACCCATTCTTGGAACAAGTCTATGGAACAACACGGTGAATCCCAGATTGTTGCTCTAGACATATCAAAAGCATTCGACCAGGTCTGGCACGCAGCGCTGCTTAATAAAATTCCGGCATATGGCCTACCACCAAAGCTTTGTACCTGGACAGCAAATTTCCTCTCTAACAGGAGCATATCTGTTGTTGTGGATGGTCATTCCTCTAAACTGTATCCAATTAATGCAGGAGTCCCTCAAGGTTCAGCTTTAGCCCCTACTTTGTTTGTTCTCCACATCAATGACCTCCTCTCTAGCACGTCCAACCCAGTTCACAGCTACGCCGACGACAGCACCCTCCATTCAAATATACAATATTCTAAGCCTGTCTCTTTAGCCCAATTAGATGAGGATCGCAGACTCATGGAGGGTTCTGTCTCCGTGGATCTCAAAAAAATATTAGACTGGGGAAGTAGAAATCTTGTACAATTTAACCTCACCAAAACTAAGTCTTGCTTTCTCTCTCACAAGAGATACACCAGCCCTAGAGTCATCACAATGAACAACCAAGTTATTCAAAGTAATGAGTCCTTGTCTCTTGTTGGCATTTCTGTGGATCTAAATCTTAATTGGCACCAACATGTCACATCAATTGCAGAAGCGGCTGATAAGAAATTAGGTTTCCTCTTCCGGGCTCGCAAATACTTTTCACCAGCTAATCTCCATACCTTATATACTTCACAAATAAGGCCAAACCTCGAATACTGCTCCCACATCTGTGGTGCCGCTGCCGCTTCTACCCTAGCTATCCTGGACTCCATTCAAAAGAGAGCTATACGTCTCATCGGTGACCCTACCCTCACCCAAAGGCTGCCATCCCTTGCCCACCGACGTGCCGTTGGTGACCTCTCTCTCTTTTATAGATATCTGCACTGGCACTGCTCAGAGGAGCTTTCCTCCATAGTTCCTCCACCTGCTGCCCCCAACAGATCTACCAGGGGAACAGAGCGAATGCACCCTTTTACTGTCCAGGTCACCAGACATAGAACATCTTGTTATGCCCGCTCTTTCGTCCCGAGGACTTCCAAGTTGTGGAATTCCTTGCCGGCACATGTTTTTCCTTCTCCTCCGAACCTCCAAACCTTCAAGTCCAGAATTAACAAGCTGCCTCTTTCCTCCTTGTCAACACCCACGGTACGATAGTATTTAGGCTGTAAGCCTTCGTGGTGTGTTGTTTAAATTTAAAAAAAAACAAGGTTTCTATCCTGTCTGATTCAATGAGACAGGATTCTATATGATTAGCTAGACTGGTTATTATAATAGGTGCTCCTTTAAATAGTTAAATTTTATAATTATAATTATGGAAAGCAATGTTAATGCTGGTCACGCTACACTCAGATTGTATTATATACTTAGATTTTAACACTATGCCGAAGTTCTTCCGTTGTGATGCTATATGTACTGCTGGTGCATAAACCTCTTTGATAATTTGTGGACCAATTGTATTATTGGTGATATCTTGTAATATTATATTTAGTAGAATGTAAAAATTGCTGGTAGGTATATAAAAGTGGACAAATAAAATATGGCAGTGGTATCTAAATGAATCAAGTAACATGACAAGTGGACATCGTTGGTGACTCAGTTTCGTCAAGTTGTGCATGCTGAAATAAGAGAGTAGTCGAACTGGATAAGGAATAGTGTTTATTTTTCATATATGTGGAAAAAAAATTAAAACAAGAAAAACTTGCCATTGTCATGAAGAAATGTTCTATTATACAAACATAGCGCAGGAGCATATGTACACTCCTTACAAAAAGTGGAAGCCAGTTTAGCCTTTTGTGATGCTATCTCTGATTTTTTGTGACTTATACTGCTTGTTTTATTCTCCATTCAGCCTCATAAAAATATGGCTGTCGTCAGAACATTCTCAGTTGGCTATGAAAACTTAATGATCTAGTATGCCCAGAAAATTATTGAAACTGGTAGTAAATAACTTGTGACGACTTATGTAAAGCGGACAGATACCATATCATTCGCTTAAATAATATGTCTGGTTGAACTTTCTCTAGAATTTGTTGAACCTCGACATTCTGGCTTGGAGCCATTTGTCATTTTCAAGATGTTGAGTAAAATATGGATGGAATTGAACTCTTTAGGCCTTAATCTGCCTAATGAGTGGTGGTTAGGTGGAGGTTGGGTTGTAGTTCAATTATGGAGTCGTAATCTTCCTACTCTCGAAATCTCACCGGATATCATCTCTAAAGCCTTGGTGTATTCAACCATAGACTTGAAAGAGATCAAACTGTCCTTTGGCGGTCCTGTATTTTCTATAGTGGGGCTTTCATCTGAATCCTTATTGGGGCTATTGGTTGGGTAGGTGAGGTTTATTATATACCTCACATATAGAATGTTAGATGTAGAATCTAGAATTTTTTATGCATCTAATTTTTTATAATTGTGTTGCAGATTATCAACCATACCAGAAACGCCTCATGGACATGAATGAAGATTTAAAGGGAAGGTTTGTCCATCATAGACATAAAATATCAAATTTGGGATCGTCTGTCTGGTGATGTGAAAACTTTGTACGTATTTACAGATGAGTTAAATAGTATAATTGTTGTACTCTTAGTCCTAAAATGACAATCCCAAAAACAGGATTTCATAGAAATCGCAGCTAATTTAATTTGCATTTGTAATTTAAAACCACCAAATATCACCACTTTATATACTTTTATCAATATTATATGTAAAGCATGGGCCAAACTCGATGGAGTATTAGAAGTATATAGTGAATCAAAATTGATAGAAATGTCAATTTAGGTTATGTTCTTAAGTGGTTATGGTCTTTATTTTGAAAATATTTATGACATCGCGGCGTCGTCCCATAACATTTTTTCAAATGAAAAAAATGTCTGTATTGTGACACTCTT